>JARQOC010000006.1:377894782-378494782 GCA_033576535.1 Allobates femoralis | reverse complement strand
TAAGTAACGGTCACCGCCTGCGTTAATGTACTCTAGATCTCCCTAACAGGGAAATATCAGTGTTATCCTATTTGTTACTGTTGGCTACTTATGTGAACTATACTATAAAAAGTACAGGCTCTAGCAGGATCGAACATGCTACTTGCTGGTCCACAAGTGCAAATTGGGAGATCTCTGCACACCCTCTACTGGCTAGCCACCTCCATACTCTGAAGTGCAGCCTGTCCCCACTTAATACCATATCTCTGTGCAGGAAGGGACGATCAACAGAAACGGACCTCTTCCAAGGCCGTGTAGTCTCTTGAAATACTTCAGATCAGGTCACAGTCTTCTACTGGCGTTGAAAATCTTCTACTGGCACAGGTCACGGTTTTCTACTGGCACAGGTCACGGTTTTTGTACATAACTTAGGTCACTGATCTTCCTCTCAGCTTGGGTCAAGGACCTTCCTCTCAGCTCCGGTCATCAATCTTCCTCTCAGCTCGGATCACGGACCTTCCTCTCAGCTTAGGTCACTGACCTTCCTCTCAGCTCCTGTCACAGATCTTCCTCTCAGCTTGGGTCACTAATCTTCCTCTCAACTCCTGTCACAGATCTTCCTCTCAGCTCGGGTCACTGATCTTTCTCTCAGCTTAGGTCTCTGATCTTCCTCCCAGCTCAGATCATCGACCTTCCTCTTAGCTTAGATCACCAATCTTCTTCTCGGCTCCGGTCACCGATCTTCTGCTCAGCTTATTTCACCGATCTTCCTCTCAGCTCCAGTCACTGATCTTCCTCTCAGCTTGGGTCAAGGACCTTCCTCTCAGCTCCGGTCATCAATCTTCCTCTCAGCTCGGATCACGGACCTTCCTCTCAGCTTAGGTCACTGACCTTCCTCTCAGCTCCTGTCACAGATCTTCCTCTCAGCTTGGGTCACTAATCTTCCTCTCAACTCCTGTCACAGATCTTCCTCTCAGCTCGGGTCACTGATCTTTCTCTCAGCTTAGGTCTCTGATCTTCCTCCCAGCTCAGATCATCGACCTTCCTCTTAGCTTAGATCACCAATCTTCTTCTCGGCTCCGGTCACCGATCTTCTGCTCAGCTTATTTCACCGATCTTCCTCTCAGCTCCAGTCACTGATCTTCCTCTCAGCTTGGGTCAAGGACCTTCCTCTCAGCTCCGGTCATCAATCTTCCTCTCAGCTCGGATCACGGACCTTCCTCTCAGCTTAGGTCACTGACCTTCCTCTCAGCTCCTGTCACAGATCTTCCTCTCAGCTTGGGTCACTAATCTTCCTCTCAACTCCTGTCACAGATCTTCCTCTCAGCTCGGGTCACTGATCTTTCTCTCAGCTTAGGTCTCTGATCTTCCTCCCAGCTCAGATCATCGACCTTCCTCTTAGCTTAGATCACCAATCTTCTTCTCGGCTCCGGTCACCAATCTTCTGCTCAGCTTATTTCACCGATCTTCCTCTCAGCTCCAGTCACTGATCTTCCTTTCAGCTTAGGTCAATGAGTCAATGATCTTTCTCTCAGCCACTTAGCCACTGATCTCCCTCTCAGCTTGGGTCAAGGACCTTCCTCTCAGCTCCGGTCATCGATCTTCCTCTTAGCTTAGGTCACTGATCTTCCTCTCAGCTAGGGTTAAGGACCTTTCTCTCATCTCCGGTCATCGATCTTCCTCTCAGCTTAGGTCACTGATCTTCCTCTCAGCTCGGGTCATGGATCTTCCTCTCAGCTTAGGTCACTGATCTTCCTCTTAGCTTAGGTCATCGATCTTCCTCTCAGCTCGGTTTAAGGACCTTCTTCTCTGCTTAGGTCACTGATCTTCCTCTCAGCTTAGGTCACTGATTTTCCTCTCAGCTTAGTTCACTGATCTTCCTCTCAGTTCCGATCACCGATCTTCTTCTCAGCTTAGGCCACCGATCTTCCTCAGCTTCGGTCACCGATCTTCCTCTCAGCTTTGTTCACTGATCTTCCTCTCAGCTTAGTTCACTGGTCTTCCTCTCAGTTTAGTTCACTGGTCTTCCTCTCAGTTCCGATCATCGATCTTCTTCTCAGCTTAGATCACCGATCTTCCTCTCAGCTTCGGTCACCGATCTTCCTCTCAGCTCCTGTCACCGATCTCCCTCTCAGCTTAGTTCACTGATCTTTCTTTCAGCTTAGTTCACTGGTCTTCCTCTCAGCTCGGGTCACTGATCTTCCTCTCAATCCAGGCCTTCTATTAATTCTGACTGCTCTCCGATCCTTTTGTAGCAATGGAGCTATAAGCCTGTTGTACTACCACATGAAATTCCTGACCAGGCCTCTTATATATAGTAGCTGCAACACGACTGTCACCTGATTCAGTGCCTCCTCAAAATTCTTTCTTCTAGGAAACATACTGCTTATTGGCATTATCATCTGATTTTATTTTATTTGACGAGCAGGCGGTGATGTTTCCTTGCAGACACTATGGGAGGTTGGCTGAACACATCTTCTTCATCTGTTCCCTTATAATATCATCAATTCTAGGTCTCCTTGTTCTTTATGCTAAAGATAGATGCCTCCCTGAACAAGTTACTTTATGAACAAGTGTTTTTCTGTAATTTTTAGAATTAAAGACACCATTAATCCTGATCAAATTCCTAGCAACATTTGTTTAAAAGCAGGTCAAGTTTACAAGGAACCTTCACCATGCTTAAAGTTTACCTGCACACTTGTACCACTCACCAGTCCTTCAGTGAACAAATGTCTTATGGTGCAGTCAAATATTTGATATTTTGAAATCCAGACCATCTACTTACACTGAGTCCAGAAAACCTACTGACATTTCTCAGCACCCTAGTTCCTTCGTTTTCATTCACCATTTAGTTGCTTGGCCTTGTTTCTATGCCAAAGGTATGACATTTTACACTTAATTTTTCCATAAAGATAATTTCTGTCCAGATGTCTGGCTAAACAATAGATGGGTGTAGCTGGGTTTTCCTGGTTGCTTACTGTTCTGAGCTTATGGCTCTCCTGGAATTCTTCTGATTCCAAAGTAAGCATGACATATCTTTCATTCTGCTGCATTGTTTCCTTTGCCTACCACTGAGATAATGGTCCTCAACAGTGCCTATTTCTTCGTGATTAAAAGAGTTTGAACAGCACATCACACATCTTACAACCCTAGTTTGATTTGAAATATTTGCTTAGGTGCTTCACACCACGGTTTTAAGGATCCGGAGCAGTCTGGTGTGAACCGGACAGCCCCAGATCCGATTTTGGCCCCATAGTATTCCTATGGGGCCAGATGGGGCAGGATGGCAGTAATTTGCCATCCGACTCCCTGCTGTCAGGGAGGATCCGGGAGAATTAGTTTTTTTTTTCCCGGACGCAAAATCACAGCTTGCAGCGTTTCTGTGTCCGGGGCAAAAATCTGCCCAAATCGGATCCACCCGGATCCAGTGCGATCCAGCGCCCCCTAACATGGGAGGCTATGGGTGCCGGAATGCATCGGATCCGACAGAGAATCGGATCCAGCTGCCGGACGCCGGGTGCTGAAGTTCAGCGGTGGCCAGCACTGAACTTCAGCACCTGGAGAGCTCCGGGCAGAAATTTTAGAACCGCGGCTAGCTCCCCACAAGCCGCGATCCTGAAATTTCAGGACTGGACAGCGGCATCGGCCGCACAATCCTGATTCCGGCAGAAAACAGAATCAGAGGGCATATAAACCCAGGGCTGTCAGGCTGTGTCCGGTGCATTCAGCAAACAACGGACACAGCCTGACACCACAAAACCGTGGTGTGATGGCGGCCTTAAGAGAGAACTTACTCATGCAGTATAACTATTCTGTGCCTTGTTATGTGCAGGGCCGTATTTGGAGTTCCTGCTGCCCTAGGCACACTCAGCAGCCGCTTCCCCCCCGTCACGGCTCCTCCCCCCATTGCGGCCCCTCCCCCTGTCACGGCACCTCCCCCCTGTTGCAGCCCCTCCCCCCATCATGGCTCCTCCCCCCCGTTGCAGCCCCTTAACCCCGTCATGGACAATCTTCCCCCCAGTCACGGCCTTCCCCCCCCCAAGCTTCATGTAGCTTCTACCCCCACATTTCATCATGTAATACATATAAAAGGTTTGTCCAACCACACTATAGAGACATACTGATAGGATGTTTACATTGTGAGCCCCAATGGGGACAGTGTTGATGAGGTATGTAAAGTACTGTGGAGTTCATAGTGTAATATAAGTGCAAAAAATATTATTCTTAATATGATGTCACAATACCAGGATCTGAGGATCTTGTATTTCGAGGTCAGGGCTCTCTGACGCCGTGTTGCTGCCTGTCTCGTTGTCTTCCTCTTTTGACGCTGCAGTGCGATGGACAAGAGAGCATTAACTGGTTAATAACAAGAAGTATGGAGTGTGTACTAACTGAGCCATAAACCCTCCCCATACCATGTCCAGCAGACATTGTAGGATTACTATATGGATTTTATTATTAGGGTACGGACACATTGGCGTGAAACTCGGATGAGTGCAATGTGTGATTTCATCACATTACACTCGGACCAATGTTAATCAATGTCTGAGAGCACACTGACGAGTGTCGGACGCTTTTTTTCTCAGCCAGATTCAGGATGAGAAAAAAGTCGCAGCATTCTGCGACAGTCTGCGATTCACACCGAGACTCACCAATGCAAGTCTAATGGTGGGTTTACACACACCAATTTATCTGTCCAACTTCTGACCAACTTGCTGGTTGCAGTGAAATCATGGACACATTGCTCCATTTTGTGGCTGTGTACAATGGATTAATGTGTCCATGATTTCACTGCAACCAGCAAGTTGGTCAGAAGTTGGACAGATAAATTGGTGTGTGTAAACCCACCATCAGGGTCTGACAAAATTACATACCGCACACGGACCATCCGAGAGGCATCAGTTTTTTTTCACTGATACATTCTCATTCTGTAACCGAGAACAATGTAAAATGTTCCTGTAAATGATTCTACAGTAATAGCTGCTGAGGAAAGAACAGATTGCACACGGATGTGATCTGAGAGAAATGTCGGACACTCGCACAGCAGTTGGATGCCAAATGGACCAAAAACCGATGACACTCATCCGACTCTCCTGGATGAGAAACAGACCGATTATAAGGCGGCGGGAGACAGTGTAGCACCATGTCCTCAACTCTGTGCTGTGCACAGACAGTGTACTACCACGTCCTCAGCTCCGTGCTGTGCACAGTGTACCACCATGTCCTCAGCTACGTGCTATGCACAGTGTACCACCATGTCCACAGCTCCGTGCTGTGCACAGTGTACCACTATGTCCTCAGCTCCGTGCTGTGTACAGTGTACCACCATGTCCTCAGCTCTGTGCATAGACAGTGTACCACCATGTCCTCTGCTCTGTGCTGTGTACCACCATCTCCCCAGCTCTGTGCTTTGCACAGACAGTGTACCGCCAAATCCTCAGCTCCGTGCTGTGCACAGACAGTGTACGGTACACTGTCTGTGCACAGCACGAAGCTGAGGACATGGTGGTACACTGTGCACAGCACGGAGCTGGGGAGATGGTGGTACACTGTCTGTGCACAGCACAGAGCCGAGGCCATCCCAGAAGAGACAGACAGGCCACAGACGGGCGGCAGGACAACACTGAGCCCACCTGGAAGAACAAGAACACCCAGCACCCAACACACTGCCCAGAAATCATATAGGACAGGCAGGTAGGAGAACTACAACTCCAGGCATGCCACACCCTGCCAACTCAGGAAGGTGGCGGAAGCTGCATGGAGGCAGACACACGGTACAGCCGCCATTATCACCACACACAGCGCCAGCCACAGCCTCAGTCCTCATGCACCCCCGTCCTTCTCTCCTCTGTCCCTCCTGCTGCTCCTGTCGTCCTGCACCTCAGTCCTCATTTCCTCTGTCCTCCTCTCCTCTGCCCCTCCTGCTGCTCCTCTATCCTCCTGCAACCCCATCCTCCTCTCCTCTGTCCTCCTGCACCCCCGTCCTCCTCTCCTCTGTCCTCCTGCACCCCCGTCCTCCTCTCCTCTGTCCTCTTGCACCCCCATCCTCCTCTCCTCTGCCCTCCTGCACCCCTGTCCTCCTCTCCTCTGCCCCTCCTGCTGCTCCTCTATCCTCCTGCAACCCCATCCTCCTTTCCTCTGTCCCTCCTGCACCCCCGTCCTCCTATCCTCTGTCCCTCCTGCACCAATGTCCTGCTCTCCTCTGTCCTCCTGCACCCCCATCCTGCTCTCCTCTGTCCTCCTGCACCCCCGTCCTGCTCTCCTCTGTCCTCCTGCACCCCCGTCTTGCTCTCCTCTGTCCTCCTGCACCCCCATCCTACTCTCCTCTGTCCCTCCTGCTGCTCCTCTTGCACCCCCGTCCCTCCTGCTGCTCAGCTGTCCTCCTGCACCCCCGTCCTGCTCTCCTCTGTCCTCTTGCACCCTCGTCCTCCTCTCCTTTGTCCCTCCTGCTGCTCCTCTGTCCTCCTGCACCCCTGTCCTCCTCTATTCTGTCCCTCCTACTGCTCCTCTTTCCTCTCCTCCTGTCCCCTTGTTTCTGTCCCCCTGCCCCTCTGTCCTCTTCTTCTCTGTCCCCCTGTTTCTGTCCTTCTGCCCCTCTGTCCCCCTGTTTCTGTCCTTCTGCCCCTCTGTCCTCTTCTCCTCGGTCCCCCTGCGCCTCTGACCTCTTCTCCTCTATCCCCCTGCGCCTCTGTCCACTTCTCCTCGGTCCCCCTGCACCTCTGTTCTCTTCTCCTCTGTCCTCCTGCACCTCTGTCCTCTTCTCCTCGGTCCCCCTGCACCTCTGTCCTCTTCTCCTCGGTCCTCCTGCGCCTCTGTCCTTTTCTCCTCGGTTCCCCTGCCCCTCTTCTCCTCGGTCCCCCTGCACCTCTGTCCTCTTCTCCTCGGTCCCCCTGCCCCTCCGTCCTCTTCTCCTCGGTCCCCCTGCCCCTCTTCTCCTCGGTCCTCCTGCACCTCTGTCCTCTTCTCCTCGGTCCCCCTGCGCCTCTGTCCTCTTCTCCTCGGTCCTCCTGCGCCTCTTCTCCTCGGTCCCCCTGCACCTCTGTCCTCTTCTCCTCGGTCCTCCTGCGCCTCTTCTCCTCGGTCCCCCTGCACCTCTGTCCTCTTCTCCTCGGTCCCCCTGCCCCTCTGTCCTCTTCTCCTTGTTCCCCCTGCCCCTCTGTCCTCTTCTCCTCGGTCCCCCTGCCCCTCTGTCCTCTTCTCCTTGGTCCCCCTGCACCTCTGTCCTCTTCTCCTCGGTCCCCCTGCACCTCTGTCCTCTTCTCCTTGGTCCCCCTGCCCCTGTGTCCTCTTCTCCTCGGTCCCCCTGCCCTCTGTCCTCTTCTCCTTGGTCCCCCTGCCCCTCCGTCCTCTTCTCCTCGGTCCCCCTGCCCCTTCGTCCTCTTCTCCTCGGTCCCCCTGCCCCTCTTCTCCTCGGTCCCCCTGCACCTCTGTCCTCTTCTCCTCGGTCCCCCTGCCCCTCTGTCCTCTTCTCCTCGGTCCCCCTGCCCCTCTGTCCTCTTCTCCTCGGTCCCCCTGCCCCTCTGTCCTCTTCTCCTTGGTCTCCCTGTGCCTCTGTCCTCCTCTCCTTGGTCCCCATGCGCTTCTGTCCTCTTCTCTTTGGTCCCCCTGCGCTTCTGTCCTCTTCTCCTTGGTCCCCCTGTTTCCCCACACTTTAGGGTCCTCACCTGGTGCACGCTGCTGTCACTGGCCGGGCTCCCTCTGAGCTCCGCCGCCAGCTGCACCGTCCTCCAGCCTTCAGTGCCCGCGCGCTCTGCCCGCTGCTTCCCCGTCTTCTGGGTCTGGGGGGGCGGCTGGGTGGTGGAGCCGCCAGTACCATCGCCACCACCTCAGCAGCAGCACTTAGGAGCGTGGAAGACAGGAAGAAGCAGAGCGGGAACTTCAAGTTTCCGCTCCTCGGCGGGCCCCTCCTTCTCCTCGTCTTCCGGGTACTGCCTGCAGGCCGAGGCCGAGGTGAGGTGGGTGGGTGGGCGGGCGGGACGACGGCCCTAATGATGAAGGCAAGGGAAGGGGGGGTGTACTGGGGGCGGGCTTGAAACCCGGCCGGCCCGGAGCCGGGGGAAAAAAAAAAAATCAAAAACACCACGATCAGGTGCCGCCCTCCCCCAAATTCTGCCGCCCTAGGCATGTGCCTACAAGTGCCTAAGGGCAAATACGGCCCTGGTTATGTGAACAGTGTTACCAGAGTATATTATGTGTGACATGAAACTGTCATCTTCAATCTTACCTTCACAGTAGAGTTTGGCTGTTCCTCAACCAGTTGTAAGCCTCCTATATGGCTGTTTTTGTTTGAGTCAATGTCTATGTTTAAAATTACATATGAAAATGATTAACAGTATCATATATTTGGATAAATGGTTACTCATAAACCTGACTATAATCCTACAAAATCTCTGACTTGGTGCAATGGTACCTAAAAGAACTGATGCTGTTTTGAAAGCAATAAGTGGTCAGTGGTCACACCAAATATTGATTTGATTTAGATTTTGTTAGTTCACCTTGTGTTTTGCTAGTTGCTAGAAGTAAGCTGTTACAATTTATACTTTTGAAAGCATTTTTGCATTGCTGCATTTTTTTTCAAACCTTTCCACATATAATGAATATAACGACATTTTCCTTCTAGGATGGTGAACTGTTGCGCATCATAGAAGAGAGTGAACGCCTTCATCAGGCCTACGGCCATTATTTTGATCTCAGTCTGGTCAATTCTGATCTGGATGAAACGTTTCAAGAACTTCAAGTGGCCCTGGAGAAACTGCGTACAGAGCCCCAATGGGTTCCTGTCAGCTGGGTCTACTAGAATCCTTACTGCCTACACATTCCTTCCTTAGACATTCCTGGAGTTTGCCAATATGGAGGGTCACTCCAATTACCTCCTGGGTTTTACCCCCAAAAAACTTGATTTCCCTTAATTTCTACTATGTTCCTACACCTTGTACTTGTTTGGTTTTGTCAAAGTGCTCTTTCATTACTTCCCCTTCCCTCATCTTCAAAAAGATTACGTGGACCAAAAAGGACAACATTTGCGCACTAAGAGATGTGTTGTTCCATTCCCTTCCTCTTGACTTGAAATATCCCGAGATGAATGGCAACAGATGACAATTTGGGCATCTTCCACACTTATATTGTGATGTCTTGTGCCATGAAGGAAGGTGTGGGTATGGTAGGACACATTTTAACATAGCTATAACTGATCAGTAAGTAGAATTTAGTTGTTCATACCACCTCCATCTTCAGTAATTAGATCATCGTTTAGACATCCTTTGGATATCCCTGGTAGAATGCCATCCAGATCTTAAATCCTCTGTAACTGATGAAAACATGGCCTATTAACATACTGTATTTTACCCTTAGCTTCAAGGCTTGTTCATGCATCGCGTACTGAGTTAATCAGAACTCAGAAGGACAAAACTCAAGTACATCAACTCAATGAACTGATTTGACAGGAGATATCCAAGATTTTGCCAAAGCAGAACTAATCCTGACTGCAGATTGTGTTTGGTATTACAGCTCAGCTCTATTCATTTCAATACAACTGAGCTATAATAGCATGGCACTGTTCTTGGGAATAAGCAGCCATGTTTTTATAACCCTGGATAACATTTTCAACCACCTCCCTCAATTATTATATGGTCATGATGAAATAATACCTGGTGATCTCTAGTTACCGTACATTGATATAAGGTAACCGCCTTCTTGTGTAAGGGCAAGTGGGTCTCATCCTTCAAGGTGATGTCCATTGTTAGAAAAGGGTCACCTTGTTTTTTCAGAGCTTGGCTCATGATCAAAGTAGGTAGTTTTAAAAAAAAAAAGTGCACCTCTTTTTAATTCTGGTCCATTCTTTCAAAACTATTAAACTGAAATGGATTTCTGCGTAAAGAACATGGAACCCATTTCAACCGCAAATTGACTCTGCGTGACCTTGTCCAAGGCGTAATTAAAGGTGAATATTCAGTTCAGTTACGAGACTCTACATTCCTTAAAGGTGGTCCTACACCCCCTCTACTCTCCCCCGCCTCCCGTCCTTTATGTGTTTTGGTGCAAGTTCTTCTACAAAGTTTCAGTATTAGCATTAGATGAATTGTTTGATGTGCTTTGTAGGACTTTACAATTTGAACATTATTTTTCTATAGATATATAATGTCTTGTGAGACAGAAGACTGACTTCTAGGAGATATTTTACTGTCTAGCTATTAAAAGCATTTGTTATAGTGATGATTCTGTGAGAATTCTAACACATTTCATACAAAAAATATAAATGGTTCATTATTCGGAGTTTTTTGTACAAGTTTACATCCTGTTCAAGAAAATCAGATGTTTAGATAAAGGCCCAATACGACGAGAAGAATGTAGATTCAAAGAAGTCAATCAGTTAGATAGCCCATATTGGCACAATCAAGCCAAGTAGCTAGGTTGGAGGTTGCTATAAGACATGACCAATACTTATCCAAACTCAGGTACCTGTTTCAGGATAGAAGATGAGGACACCTGAATAGGATAGAGAAGGTTCGAACAATAAGAATGGCACCACCTAATGTATATTATAACATGTACATATAGAATGGTTATTTTTATTAGTATAAGTAGGATTTCCACCTGAAATAATTGGACCATGTACAGTTAAACGAGCATTGTCACCTTTCTATATTCCCCACTCTTCATTTTGTGTCCTATTATTTACATTTGGTGGTGTTTCGAGTGGTAATTTGTATTATTAACCGGTGTATAAATCATGTAGCTTCACTACTCACAAGCTGTGGCACTTACTGGGGAGTTAAAGGTTAGATTATGATTTTTTTTAAGTCCATATATTACTGTATACTTGATGCATCCATTTGGAAGTTGGAACAGTCCATCTTGGGTCCATGTGCTTTTACAGAGGCCTGTTTATTCCTTGTGGGGAATGGTAGGAGAGTGTAGGCGAATCTGCCACCAGTCTTTGTCAATGTAATTTGAGAGCAGCATGATGTATGGCCAAATTCTCTGATTCCAGCAATGTATCACTTATTGGACTGTTTGATAAAATCACTGTTTTCTCTGCTGCGGATCTAGTAGTTCTCTGAATGCTGAGCTTTGTATAACCCCGTTCAAACCACTGATAGGCAGCTTTCTCTGTATGCTGTACATTCAATCAGTGGCGGCTTGATTTTACAGAGCAGGACGATTACATAATCTCCTTCTGATAATACACTGATTTTATCGAAATTACAACGTTCAGCCTAGTAAGTGACACATCACTGGAATCAGGGTCTTTGCCCATACATCATGCTGTTCTCTGATCAAATAGCAAAAACCTGCTGACAGATTCCCTAAGGGTACCTTTACACGCGGCAACTCTTCTAGGAATTTCACTGGCAACTTACTGGTTGCAGTGAAATCATGGACACATTGTTCTATCTTGTTGCTGTGTACAAATGGAACAATGTCTCCATGATTTCACTGCAACCTGTAAGTTGCCAGTGAAATTCCTAGAAAAGTTGCGGTGTGCAAAGGTACCCTAAAGGTACCTTTACACGCCGCAACTGTGGTGTAGCAACTGAGAGGCAATTAGGATTTTGCCTTGAAATTACTACAAAGTTGCGGCGTGTAATTGGGGAACCCGGTGGTGATTTTCGAAGTTGCTCCCGGTTGTGGTTTCAGAGCATTGTTCTAAAACCAGAGGCAACCCTGAAGGTGAATTGCCCTGGTTTTGGCGTGTAAACGGGGGATAGGGATGGAATCAGCGTCGCCTAGTGATTTCCCAGAGGCGTGCCACAGCGTGCTGGATACAGCGCCCCATCAGCGATGATTGGTGGGGGCTACTGTGTAACCATTGGCTGTCCCTTCACATATTTAAAGAGCTGTCTATTCACACTACACAATTGAAATGGCGTCATGTATTAGCCAGCCTTCCTGCGCAGGCTGGCCAATCATGACGCTATTGCGTTGTCTAATCAGCGTGTTTGGGGCGCGGAATACACAACTCTGTCACGCCTATGTTCTTGCGGCGCTGAAGATGTAGGCCCATATTCCCCTACTGATTGCGGCGTGTGAAGTGGCGTCGGGATTCAACCGGATGTTTCCCGCAGGATCTGTTTAAACTTCCGGGGAACCACGTTCCCTTAGGTTGACGACGCAATTGCGGCATGTACATGCGGCATCGGCGATTCGTATCAACCGTCAAAAACGTGCACGGGCACGTTCGGTTTCCACCGATCGCCGGTGATAGTTGCGGCGTGTAAAGGTACCTTTAGAGTTATCTTCCTGGGATATTAACAACATCTCAATGACAGCCCCGTGACTTATTTATAGTCGCACACCAATATTGTCAAAGACATAGGATCAGAAATATTTATAAACGGATTCCTCAACATTAAGATTATTGTTGAATACCCTTTTTTCTGGTATTGCAGCTCACCCCTATTCTAGCAAATTCATCTTTTTTGCAATACCATGACCACCTATAAACAAAAGTGGTGCTGTATTTAGAAAAACCAAGCAGACTAATTTTTTCTAACCATATACCCCTTCAGGCAATGGATGTTCTGTATTTACCAATGACTTGTGTGTGCTGTTGTTGTGTGCTTTTTCAGTACATACACTGGAAAATTGCAATTAACTGTCACCAGCTATATAAAACATTATTTTCACCAACACATATAAAGAGGTCTCCTCAAAGGCGCAAGTTGAAATTTAATGGTCCCAATGCAAAAGCTCCAATGGGGCCCCGAATTATTACAAATCTTTAATAGCATAAATCTTTTTCTATAGACCAAAGGGACTTTTGGGGCCCCCTAGGCTCCAGGACCCAAGAGCAATTGCAACCCCTGTACCTGTTGTAGTTACGCCCCTGGGTCTGCCGACACAGCAGTAGAGGAAAACAGTGAAAGATAAATGCAGGATCATAGCAAAAGAATAAACTGTGGATTCAACGTAGACCTGTCAATCACTGCCAAAACTACAGATCCACCCACAGTCAATCTCTTGACAGTGTAAGCAATGGGGAACATATAAAAAAGCCAATAAGCCAGCACTGCCTGTGGTTAGCATGCAATACAAAAAGTGCAAATGCACATATTAATTTCTAACTGTACTTTAAACTGAGACATTTAGCACAAAATTGATCAATTCTTTGAGCTACCCCACCATGTCACGGCATTCTCAGATGGGGCAGTCCTACTCTACGTTTTTGATATACCCTGTGCCATTACAGCCTCCTGAATGCATTAAAAGCAGAACCATATTAAATGCACATGTGCCTGAATCATTTCGGAACTACTCCCATGGCGCCAGAAAAGGGCAGCACAGATAAAGGCAGACCAGGTCCGGACATGACATCCGGACATTATCAGATCTGACCCCCACACTGCCAGACCAGCAACCATGGATGAGTTTAGAACAGGCCCAAGCACATGTGCAACAATCAAGCAGAGCCTATGGGTAGGGTGCGTGTGTACAGTGGCCTAGATCAATCACAATAAAGACATATGAGGAACATAGTTGTGGACAATCCAGAAGACAATTTTTAATAAGGTAGTTATATTAGTGGTGGTGACACCAACCCCAGAATAACATGCTTTTATTTCGCTATTCCACTTTTCACTGTTCGGTATTGCAACATTCCTATGTATTTTTCTGTACATTCTTTACTGTACTCAGACCTAGACTCACATTACCCAATGCATAGTTGTTTCACAGCATAACACTGCCAGTATGTATGTATATATATCCTCCAGAGCATGTAATTGTATCCAATAGAAAGAATAAATGTGCGACTAACATACTTTGTACTGTGTTTCTTCTAACGTAGTTCACCAGAAATGTCGTAATAGTGCCAGTCTGTCAATTCATAGGAATTAACCAAAATATACTGTTGAAAAGATATATTTTCTTGGGTATGATTTAAAACCCATATTAATAACAAGTATACATACAGTTGTTACTTGAAAAGAACGCAACATATTTAGAGAAACGGCTTTGATTAGTACAGTCATATGAAAAAGTTTGGGCACCCTTCTTAATCTTACTCTTTTATTTTAAAAATTGTTTTTTTGCAACAGCTATTTCAGTGTGATATATGTAATAACTGATGGACACAGTAATATTTCAGGATTGAAATGAGGTTTATTGTACTAACCGAAAATGTGAAATATGCATTATTTCAAAATTTGACAGGTGCAAAAGTATGGGCACCTCAACAGAAAAGTGACATTAATATTTAATAGATCCACCTTTTGCAAAAATAACAGCCTCTAGTTGCTTCCTGTAGCTGTTAATGAGTTCTTGGATCCTGGATGAAGGTATATTTGACCATTCCTCTTTACAAAACAATTCCAGTTCAGTAAAGTTTGATGTTCGCCGAGCATGGACAGCCCGCTTCAAAACATCCCACAGATGTTCAATGATATTCAGGTCTGGGGACTGGGATGGCCATTCCAGAACATTGTAATTGTTCCTCTCCATGAATGCCTGAGTAGATTTAGAGCGGTGTTTTGGATCATTGTCTTGCTGAAAGATCCATCCCCGATGTAACTTCAACTTTGACACTGATTCTTGAACATTATTCTCAAGAATCTGCTGATACTAAGTGGAATCTATGTGACCCTCAACTTTAACAAGATTCCCGGTGCCGTCATTAGCCATACAGCCCCAAAGCATGATGGATCCTCCCCCAAATTTGTCAGTGGGTAGCAAGTGTTTTTCTTGGAATGCTGTTTTTGCGGAGCCATGCATAACGCCTTGTTGTATGACCAAACAACTCAATCTTTGTTTCATCAGTCCATAGGACCTTCTTCCAAAATGAAACTGGCTTGTCCAAATGTGCTTTTGTATACCTCAGGCGACTCTGTTTGTGGCGTGCATGCAGAAACGGCTTCTTTCGCATCACTCTCCCACACAGCTTCTCCTTGTGCAGTGTGCGCTGTATTGTTGACCGATGCACAGTGACACCATCTGCAGCAAGATGATGCTGCAGGTCTTTGGAGGTGGTCTGTGGATTGTTCTTGACTTCTCACCATTCTTCTTCTCTGCCTTTCTGATATTTTTGTTGGCCTGCCACTTCTGGCCTTTACAAGAACTGTCCCTGTGGTCTTCCATTTCCTTACTATGTTCCTCACAGTGGAAACTGACAGGTTAAATCTCTGAGACAACTTTTTGTATCCTTCCCCTGAACAACTATGTTGAACAATCTTTTTTTTTCAGATCATTTGAGAGCTGTTTTGAGGAGCCCATGATGCCACTCCTCAGAGAAGATGCAACTAGGAGAACAACTTGCAAGTGGACACCTGAAATAGCTTTTCTCATGATTGGATACATCGGGCTATGAAGTACAAAGCTCAATGAGGTTACCAAACCAATTTAGTGCTTCAGTAAGTCAGAAAAAAGTAGTTAGGAGTATTCAAATCATGAAAATCAGAAGGGTGCCCATACTTTGGCACCTGTCAAATTTTGAAATAATGCATATTGCACATTTTTGGTTAGTATTACTGTACCAGGATTGGGAGGGGGAAATCATACATAACAGAATGGGAAGGGGCCCAGGATGTGGAATATTAGTACAGAATTCAGAGACATTACCCCAATGACAGCAGACCCCCTTATACAGTTCATCACAACATTTTTTTGCTTCAATTATTTTTTTCCTATTTTCCACCTCTAAAACCTGGGTGCATCTTAGTCCGAAAAATAAAATATCTTCAGCGGAAAGAAAAACAAAGAATCCTAGAATGGAAGATGGAATATGGTCCCACAGAGCCCTGATCTCAGCATCATTCTGTCTGTCTGGGGTCACAGGAAGAGACAGAAAGATCCATACAAGCCTCATACACAGATGATCTGTGGTTAGTTCTCCAAGATGTTTGAAAAACCTCCCTGCTGAGATTCTACAAAAATTGCAAGTGGAAAGTGTTACCTAGAAGAAATGAGGAAGGTAAAGGGCGGTCACCAATTACTGGTTTGATTTCTATTTCTCTTTCGTACATTCAATTTGCATTGTGCCAACTGGTAAAATTAGTTTATTAAAAAGGTAGTTGACATTGATGGCCTATGACTATTATCAATGTCTGATTGTTGGGGGTCCGAGAACCAGCACCACCGTCAATCAGCTGTTCTGGGTGTCAGCTGGAATTGCACGATGGAGCTCTATCTACTGAGAACAGCTGATCGGTAGGGATACCGGGTATCGCACCCTCACTGATCAGACATTGATAATAGTAATAGGTCATCAATGTTAAAGTAGAGCACAACCTCTAAGGCTAGGGTCACATTTGGTATTGCAATTGCGGTTACTGCATCCAGATTTGGATGCGGTAACTGCAATTGTCATCACACATATTTTGCAGGCAAAATGTGTGGATGAAGCCGCAATCCAGTAACCGTATTGCTCAGGATGCAGTTACCATACAGTTTGCTCATCCCTGCTGCCACAGGGATGAGCAAACGGTTAACACTGTCATAAAGGATTAAATATTAATAATAATTTTTTATTATAACAAATCCATGTGAATAAGGTAAAAAAGCACACTCTCCAGTGGTGCTCTACCCTGAGGAAGCTGTCATTTAGGCAGCGACACGCGTAGGTCCAGAGCCACGCTCTCATGCCTCCCTGCCTGCAGGTGTATTATGACTGGTGACTAACTTATAATTTCATTTCCATTCACAGATATGCGGTGTTTCCATTGCAGTGTTTTTTTCTTGCATGGTCTATTCTGGTCCCACTTCAAATAGGGCATTATCAGAGGTTTCATTTGCCTTCAATTGCACTTTATTGTCTTGCACCACTTTGCATTGAGCCTCAGCTATAGTACTATCTGGTCTATCTTTTGCCCTAACAGCTAGGTGACCTTACTGCATATCTAGATTCCTTATCATGGGAATTTGTGTTATTATGTATCTATTCCTGTTTTTTGTCACCAGGTTAATCCTGCAGGTTCAGCATTATTGCTAGAAATCATAGGAGGCATGTTTTTGTGATATATCTCGTGCGGTGTTGCACATTTTTTAGATGGTTTTAATGTTTTGTGCTTTTTTACCTTATTCACATGGATTTGTTATAATAAAAAATATTTTTTCACTCTAAAACGAGTGTTATATACTTTTCTTCCCCGATCCCGGTCATACACACACGTTTCTTTCCTCTCCCCTTATGCATCCGTTCTATTAAATGTGTGACTGGTGGATCCCGTGTCTTAGTGCCACTCCAAAAAACCCCCCCTTTTTTCACATATTAATAATAATTGTGGGCAACATGTCTCTAGGAGGTGCCCACCCCCCCTAGAGACATGCTGCCTACTCAGGACAGCATGTCATGGGTTAATAACCCCTGTACAGTAAGCCGGCTATTGTCGGCTCTGTACAATTTTCTCAATGAAGCCACGGTTCCCCTGTCAGCTGCGCACATACTGTATGTACATTACGTATAGTATGTGCGCTGTCCGAGGTCCTGTAGGCATTTACAGTAGATCTATGGCAGTGCGCTGCCCATAGATCTACTGTAAATGCCTACAGGACCTCGGACAGCGGCACATACTATACATACATTATGCATAGTATGTGAGCAGCTGACAGGGGAGCCGCGGCTTCATTGAGAAAATTGTACAGAGCTGACAATAGCCGGCTTACTGTACAGGGGTTATTAACCCATGACATGCCGTCCTGAGTGAGCAGCATGTGTCTAGGGCGGGTGGGCACCCCCCTAGAGACATGTTGCCCACAATTATTAATATTTTTTTTTTTTTTTTTACAGATTTTAAAGTTTGCTCATCCCTGCGGTAGCCACATTACACATCCGGAGCAATCCAGTAACCGCACTGCGGAGGCTAGAACCGCTCCTAAAACTGCAGCCTGCATGATTTTTCACGCGGGCTGCAGATCCGGAGACAGTAACCGAATTGCTTGTAAAGCAATCCGGTTACCATAATGGCCTCCTATGGGGAGCGCTTCCTGCTCCGGTTTTGAGCTTTTTGAAAGCTCAAAACCGGATCAGGATTTAAAAAAAAAAAAAAAAAAAACGCAAGAGTGACGCTAGCCTTACATTTCTATTTCAGAAAGCATTGACTGCCGGCATTTTTTCCACACCAGCTGGAAACCTTTGCAACAGAACTGTATATCTATATGTGTGCGTGTATAAAACACAAATTTTTTTTTTTTTTTAAGATCTTCAAAATATTACCATCATGCACCTAAATTGTTTGTTAACAAGCAAAGTATGCCGTAAAGAAAAAATAAAATGATATAAATATATTACATTTTTAAATTAAATTTTTTGCAGTCTTTATTTTTGTAATTTTTTTTTTTTATCCCATCATGGAATTCCTATTTTATATGCACAATATACGGTCATACTCCTGTACAATTTTACTATCTTTGTCATTATACTAACAGCAGTGAGGGAATCACTTATTGCCCCAACAACGGGTTTATTGTGCCCACACCTCCAAGGCCAAGTCCCAGGGAGGCTCGTGTCACCGTCACCCAACTAAGCAGAGTACAAGCCTCCAATAATCATGGCGGCCAGGAGGGGTGGTTCTTTTGATGAAAAATTCAAAAATAGCAACCCCTATATGGACTGCCACAAGTATGGGGTGCTGGCAGTTGATTTACATATGTAATACAGCATACTTGCAGAATGAATGGCTGGACGTTGGTGGGTGGTCTCATAGGCGTATTTGGTGCCAATGGGCGTGGCTCCGTGGTTTATTCCGCGAATCAAACAAATGTTAATTTTTAAGTCCACGTGGTCAAGGAGCTGATTATAGTAGAAGAGGTGGTGTGGGGGTAAGACTCCCAGACGGGAAGGGGGCGTGCAGAGCCCCTCTTACATACTTAAAATTTACTAGTGGACGTGACCAGTTTATTTGGTGGGCGGGGCAACCATCCGCACTATAATGGATCCTGGAAGAGGGGATTGCCCCCCTCACCCACCCGTCTGCGGGTCTTAGCCACAGATCCTCCATTCCTATTAGAACCGGCTCCACGACCGCATGGACTTAGAAATTAGCGCTCGTTCCTTCGGTGAAACGCCACGCCTGCCAACATCAAACCATGTCCACCACCTAAGCTGCTCACGTCCCGTAACTTCCGGCTGTCTAATCTGCAAGTGTGCCATGTAAGGCTATATTCAGACAGAGTGTTTGCGCTCCATTTTTTACTGGTCCGTTTTTTGTGCAGTTTCTGCACCAAAAACGACTCATCTTTTTTGCAAAAAAAGCATCACGAATGCATCATCAGTTTGTGTTGCTTTTTTGGTCCATTTTCAGGGAACACTGATGGACAGACACACACACACACTTTCTTACCCTGCCTGGCGATCCCACGGTGATGTCTTTCTTCCGGGTACCAGCAGAACCTGCGAGTAGTAGGACCTGTGAATGCACCATGTTACTGAGTCACATGGGTAGGTCTTGGAAGCGCCATACAAATCAGACAGGTCCTGTTGGTGCCAGGCAGGAAGACATTGCCGGGGAGGGCAAGTAATGTAGCGTCGGTAATATGGAAAGCGTAGCAGAAAAAGAGCAACAATTGATGCTCATTACTTTCTGGATCTGCCTTCTGCCTCACTAAGGCTAGGGTTAGACTTGCATCTGCCCCTAGCCTGCAGGATCCAGCAGAAACTTAGTTTCTGCACGGAGCAGCGCATAGCGTTACCAGCAGGTAACGCTATGCACCGCCTGTCTATTGATCTCTATGGCAACCGGACGTTTACTGCAGCCTCCGGCTCCACAGGATATGCGCTTTTGCAGAGTGCACAGGAAATGCTGTTTGCATCCTTCTTTTCCACCTGCTTCCTTAAACTCAACATGGACAAGACAGAATTCATCGTCTTTCCCCCTCACAACCCTCCCCCCCTGCCTGACCTATCTATCACCACTGTCAACGACTGCACCCTCTCACCCGTCCCCCATGCCAAATGTCTCGGGGTGACACTCGACTCCTCCCTCTCCTTCAAGCCCCATATCCAAGCCCTCGCCACCGCCTGCCGACTCCAACTAAAAAACATTGCCCGCATCCGCTCTTTCCTTGACCACAACACAGCTAAGACACTTGTCCATGCCCTCATCATCTCCCGCCTGGACTACTGCAACCTCCTATTCACCTGCCTCCTCCCTTGCACCTCTCCACATCATCCTCAACTCTGCTGCCCGACTCATCCACCTATCTTCCTGCTACTTCCCCGCCTCCCCTCTCAGCCAAGCCCTCCACTGGCTCCCCATGCCCCAGCGATCTCGCTTCAAAACCCTAAGCCTGGCATACAAGGCCATACACAACCTGTCCCCTCCCTACATCTCCGACCTGGTCTCCCGCTACCTCCCGTCGCGCAACTTGCGTTCCTCCCAAGAACTCCTCCTCTCAACCCCCCGCATCTCCACCTCCCATAACCGCACACAAGACTTCTCTCGTGCTCCTGCTAGACTCTGGAACTCCCTCCCCCACATCATCAGACACTCCCCGACCCTGGGAAGCTTCAAGAAAAACCTGAAGACCCACCTCTTCCTACAAGCCTTCAACACACACTGAGACCCTATCCACTGTACCATCTCACCTCTCCTCTCCTACTGTCTCCCTCCCCACCCCCTTTAGACTGTGAGCCCTCGCGGACAGGATCCCCGACCCTGCTGTACCCGTATGACTAATTGCGATATGTCATCGTTTGTCGTCGTTTGTGGTCGTCTTCGACCTCCGGTTTCTGTCTACCCTCTAAATTGTAAAGCGCCATGTATCCTAATGGCGCTATATAAATACCTATTAATAATAATAATAATAATAATAATAATAATATCCTGGAGATCTCTGTGGAGAAGGCGGCTGCGGTAAGCGTCCAGTTGCCATACAGATCAACTAAGTTTCTGCCAGATCCTGCAGGCTCTGGGCCAGATGGAAGTCTGACTCTAACCTAAAGGGGCCGTCACACGCGTCAATATTGCTGGCAATGTCGCTGCTGCATGTGACGTTGCAGCAATATTAACACGTGTGGCATGGTGACTAAAACAGCGATAAATCGCTGGTTGACGGTCGCCAGGTTTTCGGACAGGTCCCAAAACCTGGCGATGGTTGCCCGGTGGACACGCATAATTGCTGCGTGTGACACCGGCAGACGCACAATCAGCCAGCTCCCAGCACCTCTCAGCAAACGCTGGGAGCTGGTATCCATGGTAAACAGCAGGTAACTAAGCGCCACGCGGCGCTTAGTTCCCCGCTTGTTTACATGGATACCAGTGCGCTCGCTGATACTGATCGCTGGGGAGTCTGCCTGTGTAACAACTCACCAGCGATCAGCCGTCAATGTCGCCAGTGATCAGATCGCTGCCGACATTGACATGTGTGACGGGGCCTTAAGGCTGAGTTCACACACAGTGTATTGCTGTTTTGTGAGGATCCATTTTTGATGCAAAAACTGCACCCAGAACGGATCCTCACAAAGCGCAGCCTACTGTGTGTGAAAGCAGCTGCACTTTTCACCTCTGCTTTACTCACATCACTGCACTCCCTCGGTGACCTGAAGCGATGTCCTCTCATCCCCGGAGGCAGCAGTGATCCTGCCTTTAGAACCCTGCACCACCATCTGACCGGGTCACATGGTGCTGTCCAAGGTCCATCACTGGTCCTAGAGCATTGGTATGAGGAGAGATCCATGGTAGAGTGCAGCGAGGTGAGAAAAAAGGGCAGAAAAAGAAAACATTAAAGAATTGACATGTTCATTCTTTCTACGGACTCGCTTAAAAAGCCCAAAAGTGGATCTGAATGCAAAACAATGAAATGCATGGACAGACTATGTCAATGCATTTCACTGCATTACACTGCACTGGCGGATCTGTACATAGCGGACCAATAGCGCAGCAATCGTAAATGCAGCGTCTGCACAGCAAACTGAAAATCCCATTCACTTTGCTGCAGATGCAGAGACTGATCCTTTTTGTCGCATTTTAAGAAAAAAAAAAAAAAACAGCCCCAAAACAGATCAGAAGCGTCCAGTGTGAACATCGCCCATTACTCCAACTAGGAGTGGCAAAATTGTCACATGGTATACCGGGGCGTCATGGCAACCAATGACAGCAGGGAGGAAAGATGCATGTGACCAACTGAAACTGTACCCCACCAAATGGAAGATTAGCCTGACCTAAGTGATCCCCAGATCACACCGTATATACTCGTGTATAAGCCGACCCCCCTACTTTTGCCCCCAAAACCTGGGAAAACCTATTGACGTGTATAAGCCGAGGGTGGACCCCAGCACAAGTATACAGCCCCCAGCAGTGTGGTATACAGCAGCCTCCCCAGTGGTAGTATACAGCAGCAGCCCCAGTGGTAGTATACAGCAGCTCCTGTGGTAGTATACAGCAGCCCCAGAGGTATACAGCAGCAGCCCAAGTGGTATATACAGCAGCAGCCCAAGTGGTATATACAGCAGCAGCCCAAGTGGTATATACAGCAGCAGCCCAAGTGGTATATACAGCAGCAGCCCCAGTGGTAGTATACACCAGCCCCAGTGTTATAAGTAAGTTGGTTGCTTCAACTACTAAAGTAATAAACTAATTATTAGCCAAAAAATGAAAACAGCAAAAAATGTCAAGTTTAAGATTTGTAAGTTGTTGAGCACGGCCACCTAGGAGGCTGACATGTTGCTTATTTGCAACTATTACCTAAAACTAAAAAAAAAAAAATTAGGGGGTGCCCAGGGTTATGGGTGGCCCAAACAAATGCAACTTTCTCCTAAGTATACAGCATTCCAGAATGCCGTATATAAGGCCTTACTGGTGGTGGCTGCAGCGTATAGGGGGATAACCTGCTGACAGGTTCCCTTTAAGCAGATCCCCTTATTCATTGCTGGTGCCCTCGTTATTAATGATGTCCAAATAGAGGTCTAGCATTTTATTAAAGAAAACAGGTGATCACCAAAATCGCACAGGACACAGAACACATCCGAGACAAGACCAAGACAAGGCTTCCATAGGGACGAGGACACACATGGACTTTGATGAAAAAAACATTTTCTTATTGGAATAGATTTTGTCACATAGAAAAAAAAAAACAACCACAAAACCCAAAGACGATAAAAGCTTAAATTAAGAGGAGACGGCAGAATATGGCTCATGGGGGGGTCGCTCAGGACACGGGTCGTCTGGAGTTATAAACCTTCACGCCGTTCTGAAGAGACGATCGCGCGTATTTAGTCAGCAGGGCCCCGATGGTTTGCTTCTCCTCGCACAGGTCCCTACAAAAACATAGAAAAACCCAGAATCAATGAGAAGAATCAGGAAATATTAGAATTTAACTCATTCATGGACCAGGCAGGTAACATTCAGTCCATGTCACTTGCAGGGCTGTGGAGTCAGAGTTGGAGTCGATATAAAATGGACAGATTCCTAAAATATAGAAAGAATTGGGTTCAATGCAGAATGTGCTGAATATTATTATGAATTATTATTATGTTGTAACTAAATATCTTGATTGTTGTATCATAATTATGATTCAAAGCCTGATGTTCACATTGTTCTACAATAAATTTATCACTTAAACATGAGCCATGTATGAAGGGGTCAGAGTCAGGGAAACTGAGGAGTCTTAGTCGGTGGTTTGGCTTACGGACTCCACAGCCCTGCGTGTCATCCCTGTGGGAGGCTGTAATACAAGGATTGAAAATGATATTCTCCAAGATTTGAAGAAAAAAAAAAACATGGCTGCTGTCTTCCAAGCAACAGCACCTCCCTGGCCACAGGTTGTGACCTGGTATTACATCTTCAATCCATTGAAATGAATAGTGGCGAACTACAACACAGCCATGTGCAACCTGTCCACAGGGGTGGGGAAGCTTCAGGAAAAAGGCAGCCATGTTCTACTAATCCTTAACAACCCCTTTAAGTACTGTAATTTATTACAAAAACCTTCCCTTTAAGTGAACGGTGACTTCTTACATTATACAATTTCTGTATATCTGTTAAATTTTGCAATAAAAAAAGTTCAAGAGATATTCTCATCTTAAATAGCCTATAACACATCTGTAGGACGTGCCACCGCTTTAAAGAAGTTGTCCACATTTGGGTAAAAAAACAAAAAACACTTCTCCTGCTTAAATGCATGTATTTGGCGCTAAAAATATATTTGGGGAATTTGGTTTCATTAAACATTTTGTACATTTTGCCTTCTGCAGCCTCTTGTGTTGCATTGTATCACTGGCTACCGAATAAGGTGACTGAGCTCCTCTCAGCCAATTTAAGATTGCAGAATACATCAAAAGTTGTATGTGCAGCAAAACAAAGATTTGATTCTGTGACCCCCAGCTGTAATGTCTGTATACTCTTATATTCTGTGACCCCGGGCTGTAATGTCTGTATACTCATATACTGTGATCCCTGGCTGTAATGTGTATATACTCTTATATTCTGTGATCCCCGGATGTAATGTCTGTATACTCTTATACTCTGTGATCCCTGGCTGTAATGTCTGTATACTCATACTGTGATCCCCGGATGTAATGTCTGTATACTCATATACTGTGATCCCAGGCTGTAATGTGTATATACTCTTATATTCTGTGATCCCCGGATGTAATGTCTGTATACTCTTATACTCTGTGATCCCTGGCTGTAATGTCTGTATACTCATACTGTGATCCCCGGATGTAATGTCTGTATACTCATATACTGTGATCCCAGGCTGTAATGTGTATATACTCTTATATTCTGTGATCCCCAGCCGTAATGTCTGTATACTGTCTTACTTCCTCCCCTGCCCAGGAGCTGTGGTATACCCAACCTGTTACTGCATGGTCGGACACATACATTACACAAAGCCACATTTATAAGAATATCTTGGGACAGGAGCATTCATTTTTTTAACATCCAATTTTGGAACTTATATTTACTCCAAGATCTATTCATTAATATCTACAATTGTTTGCGGCACAACCGCTTTAAATATATGCAAGCAGGCGCGTAACTACAATAGGCGTAGGGGTTGGAATCGCATCCAGGCCCTGGAGCCTAGGGGGCACCAAAAGTCCTTATGACCTATGGGAAAAGACCAATGACTAAAGACTTGCGATAATTGGGGGCCTCAATGAAGCTTTCATATCGGGGACCATGAGCTTCAAGGTATGCCTCTGTATGCAAGTAAAAAATGTTCCCAACGGTGGTTAACACTATAATACAGGGAGTTCGGGCTTTGGGCCCCATACCATTCTGTAGAATGAAGGCTCTCGCTGTCACATCTCTCACAATTACTCCCTGCACAGCAATATTCTATTCAAGAAACCTTTGGGCTGATGGGCACAGGGCTGTGGGGTCGGGGTCAGAGTAGTGGAGTCAGAGGTTCAGTTACCGACTCCACAGCCCTGGATGCTCAGACTGTTCCCTTTCATAGGGGCTAAATAGAAGTTCAGATCATCTTACTGTATGTATGGGGAAATATCTGCCTCCGTCCACTTCTCTCTCATAACAAACAGTGTTCTGAACCTCTCCTGAGTGTCTTCAGGTAGATCCTCAGTCTTCAGAAGAAAGATGGTCTCCGGTCGAGAGGTTCGGTCCACCAGGGCAAGTCCCTACGGGAAACACAGGTTTGAAGAAGAGGATCTCAGTTTGATAAAAAAAAAAAAATGTAATTTTAAATTATGGAAAAAAAAAAAAAACATCAAGCAAATTTTGCTTGAAAATCTCAGGCAATTCTGTCTGCCGCCCCTGTACAGATCTCGGTGTGTTCTGTCTGCCGCCCCTGTACAGATCTCGGTGATCTAGGACATTAGAACACACTTAGGCTGCTTCCACACTGCAGTTTTTTCACTGATCAGTGTCCATCAGATTTGTGTGCCAAAACCAGGAGTGTCTCCAAAACTCAGAACAGGTGTCAATCTTTCAATTATAGTTTTTCTCTGCAAGTTCCTCTCCTGGTTTCTCTCCGGGTTTTGGCACACAAATCTGATGGACACTGATCAGTGAAAAAACTGCAGTGTGAAACCAGCCTTACACAGTGAACACCTGAGTCACATGAGTTCTATCCCCTGGGAAGACAGGGAATGCATATTATTATTTTTTTGCCTTGCTTTAGTATATACTTTTCAAGCAGTTTTAGAGGCGTTTCCGCATGAATTTTCCCCTAGTTTTTTAATGGTTTTATCAACCGGATTTTTTAGAGTACTTGTGGTATGTTATATTTATGTTTATATGTAAATTGTAGAGTTTTTGTGATAATTGCGCCAAAATGCATAGTCCTCCCTGTTTTGATGACGTCTTTGACGTCACAGGACTGGGAACACCCACCAATCATTGTTATGAATGTTGCTATATATAAGATCGGTCTTGTGGGGTGGAGGTATCCCTGATGAAGGTGCCAGGAGGGCACTGAAACGCGTCGGAGAATAAAGAAGGATCTGGTTAAACATCAACTACTTGTGTATTCTTTGAAGTGAGTAATCCTGGCGGCGCGGACTGTTGTACACCATTTGTCCCAAGCATCTGGTTTCATCTCCACGTGGGAGTGGCCGGTGGAAGTCCAGCAGCAGTCATCAGGACATTACTGACAAGCCTTCAAACCAGTTGTGGGTCTCACAACTGGACTAGGTGAGTGGATTTAATTTCTCACCACTTCACAAGCAAGTGTCTAGTGATAAGGGCACTATTGCGCCTCTTGTTTCCCCCCCTTTTTTTACTGTACAGATCTCGGCGTGTTCTGTCTGCCGCCCCTGTACAGATCTCGGCGTGTTCTGTCTGCCGCCCCTGTACAGATCTCGGCGTGTGCTGTCTGCCGCCCCTGTACAGATCTCGGCGTCTGCTGTCTGCCGCCCCTGTACAGATCTCGGCGTGTGCTGTCTGCCGCCCCTGTACAGATCTCGGCGTGTGCTGTCTGCCGCCCCTGTACAGATCTCGGCGTGTGCTGTCTGCCGCCCCTGTACAGATCTCGGCGTGTGCTGTCTGCAGCCCCTGTACAGATCTCGGCGTGTGCTGTCTGCAGCCCCTGTACAGATCTCGGCGTGTGCTGTCTGCAGCCCCTGTACAGATCTCGGCGTGTGCTGTCTGCAGCCCCTGTACAGATCTCGGCGTGTGCTGTCTGCAGCCCCTGTACAGATCTCGGCGTGTGCTGTCTGCAGCCCCTGTACAGATCTCGGCGTGTGCTGTCTGCAGCCCCTGTACAGATCTCGGCGTGTGCTGTCTGCAGCCCCTGTACAGATCTCGGCGTGTGCTGTCTGCAGCCCCTGTACAGATCTCAGCGTGTGCTGTCTGCAGCTCCTGTACAGATCTCAGCGTGTGCTGTCTGCAGCCCCTGTACAGATCTCAGCGTGTTCTGTCTGCAGCCCCTGTACAGATTTCAATGTGTTCTGTCTGCAGATTTGTGAGTCTCCATGGTTATAGGCTACAAACAAATCTTCTGTGGCCTGATCCGGCAATCATACTACCTTCTGTGAACTTCTTTTTTCTAACTTATGTCCATACAATTATTACTCCAGGCTCATCACGTCTAAGAAAGATCTATTCAATAATAGTAATGTATACAGCTTGGCTGGATAATCGGATTTCGCAATAGATCTCCTTTAGACCTGATGGGGCTCCGGTACTTAACACTTAAAGAGGACCTTTCACCCCCGTTACACAGCAATCTAAACACAGCACTGAATGCTGCATGTCTGCTGCATTCAGGGAAGGGGTCCCCATATGTCTGTGTGCTGTAAACCCCGAGATATAGGCTTATGAAAACTCACTGTTAGAAGCCATGATGGTAGTCCCTGTGGCTGGAGTTAGTTCTATTCACGGGGCCATTCCCTCCCCCTCTGCCTCTCTGTGCCGCCTCCTGCTGAGCTGGCTTTGCTCTCCTCCTCTCTGTCACTCATCCTGACGCACACAGCATGCAAATCATTTGTCCTGATGTCAGCTCCAGATTCCTGCCCTGCTGTCTGAACAAAGCATAAACAGCACAGCAGGAGGCGGCACAGAGAGGCAGAGAGGGAGGGAATGGCCCCGTGAATAGAGAACTCCAGCCACAGGGATTGCCCTCATGGCTTCTAACAGTGAGTTTTCCTAAGCCTATATCTCAGGGTGCACAACACACATACACATGGGAGACCCCTTCCCTGAATGCAGCAGACATGCTGCATTTAGATTGCCATGCAGCAGGGGGAGGGTGACAGGTCCTCTTTAAATTCCATGTCAGAATAGCTGTATAATTGGATTTCACAATGACATTGATTGTCAGGGTAAGTACACCAGCTTCAACAGGTCCAATACATATATTCAGTAACATATGCAGTTTGTATTGTGATATTCGATTATACTGCCAAAATGCATATATTAAATAGATATATTAAATAGATCTCTTAGACCCGACGAGGCTGGTGTACTTACCCTGACAATCCCTATCAGTATGATCTTAGACCCGACGAGGCTGGTAGACTTACCCTGACAATAACAGTGTAATCAGTCACAAAATCTGTCTCTCAGCCCCCCTCATGTGCCATCTCTGTGCGGTGTGCATTCCACTGTGGAAAGCATAGAGTAACAGTTCCTCTATGCTTTCCACAGTGGAATGCAAACGGGAGGAAGTCGTGAAGGCTGTGGTGAGGCGGGGATGGGGACGGGCTTATTCAATGCGGATACAGGCACCATGTTTGGACACCTGGTCATGCATAGTAGTGGTGGTGCGAGTGGCCAAATAGGTGGCGACCACATTTGCACTGAGAGTGTGGTGGTCTCTACAGTGGCGACGAACTGAGTATCAGACCCGAACCCGGGAGACAGAAGCCGGCCATTTTTTCCTGTATTCAGGAGGACCAATCAGGCGATGGTCACGTGGACCAACCAGGTGGTGAAAAAAAAAACAAAAACAAAAAAAAAAACACACTTTCGGTCCCAAGGAAATGATGTAACTAGATCAGAAATGGCCATGTTCCGATAATGTAATAAGACTTACTTTCAGCTGATCCACTCTGGTGGTCATCCCCTCGGGAACGCTCTGCTGCCAAACCTCCTGAAACTCCGAGAGATTGAACTTTACCGCGTTCTGGAGGAGCATCTGGGCAGTGGCTCGGCAAATCTTGTCCTCATCTAATGCAAAAAATGTTTCTTCTGAAAAAAAAAAAGCAGAAGTATAAAAAGATCACCTGGTCGGGACAGTTGCACTACTCGTGAACGTGCCACAAACCAAACAATGCTTGTTTAACAACATCATTCCATCAAAGAGGTGTCATCAACTTTAAAAGTTATCCCCTCTTTGTTGAACAGAGAATACCTTTCCGCTCACCAGAGGTCCCAGTTATCCCTGTGAATAGGGAATAACTTTAAAACTTGTAAACACCCCTTTAATAAAGAATCTAGCAGTGGAAATCACCCACATGGGGGATGCCTGTATCCTGTGTGTGCAACTCTCCAAGGGGGAAGGCGGTGTGTACTCCGAGATATTTCTGTGTGTTTATATGAACATTTGACCATTTGCTCAGCAGATACACACATTACATGTATGCAGGAAAAATCAACAGATAGAAATCTCTCACAGACAGCACACAGTGCAGTGCTGTAACACAAAACACCTCTCCTCTCTCAAACCCCTCCCAGCAGCAACCTGAGATTTTCAGTGTAACTTCAGCATAGGGGGGAGGGAGGGAATACTAGCTTGGGTAGACGTAGATATTTAAATAACAATTCCATATTGCAGACTACGCGGGAATGAAAGCAAGGAGTCAGACTAGTGAAGCAGCTGCCTGCAAGGTGTGACGATGCTTATAGTAAGAGAACTACAAATGGTACAGTAATGATTATTACATATTCTGAAAGGTCTGCCCAAGCACTATTCAAGGGTAATATTAGCATCATACCGAAAAATGAAAAATTACCTGACAGTCTTTTTAAATTGTGCAATGACGCTCACAGGTAACCATATGTTTCTTAATATTGGGAAAGTACAGGGGGGAAAAAAAAAAAAAAAAAACACCAACAAAGCTTACCGTCTTCAGAAAACCTTTTTCCAAAACACTCTAAGCAATGCTCAATCATCTCTCTAAGGGAAGAAAAATAAGAAGGGGATTTAATTACCCATAATGGGGCCAGAACATTAAAATAATCAAGCCATCAAATGACACTGCCGAGTTCTTTCTTAGTTTTCTATGAGAATCAGGTTGCGCTTCTTTCCACCGATGCTTCATTAATATGGGAGTTATGCAAAGAGCTGGGATCTGGTTGGAAATGATGGGTGTGGGCGTATGGAAGGGGTGCCAGCTGTGTTATACAGTCAGCACCTGCTTTTACCACCAGCACCCTTGAGATAGCTGGCTCTGACTGTGTCTATTGAACAGTTTAGATCATTGAACTCAGCCTTCGTCTTCCCATTGCTTCTCTGCAACAATATCAGGAGGTATTGATGGGTCACTGTGGGGGTTAAATGAAGGCGCCTTGTCGCCACCATCTCTCCTATATGGCGCAGCCTGTAATTATTTACTATAATAGTTAAGTATAGCAGTATATAATATAAGCAATCGCAAAATACATTCCCCCTTCAACTTTTCTCAACATTTTCCAGTATATTATATGGTAAAATGAATCATCATAAGGCTATGTTGACAGAAAGGAAAAAAATATAAGGATGAATGTTGAAAGAGAAAAAAAGAAATTAAACACAAAAATGCAAAGGAAGGAATTTAGGGGAATGTTGGAAGCCTCTTTTCCTGAAATTAGACATCATCAGGGGTCGGTGAAAGAAGCAGGGTGAGTGACTGCAGCACCGCACCTAATGACGTGCGGTTTCAATGGGGATGGTGGGTGATAGAAGCTGCAGAGAAGCGATGGCAGGGTCATCCTCCTGACAGGTCCGATTTCAGACTCCCTTCAAACAAAAGACACAGGAAGTAAAGAGAAGCTAGAACGGATATTGGGCTTAGTTGTATAGGGAGAACGGTAATGAATTTTACAATGAAAGCAAAATTACAAAAGTGGTTAGGGCTTAAAAATAGATATTTAAAAAGGTCCTAAGTATCGGACAACTCCTTTATCCAAACATTTTTTGGCTAACACAAGGGGGTCATATGAGGGGACAGTACAGAGACCTTTCTAATGATCTCTTTACTCTTAGGCCTGAGACTGGGACAAGGGGGCATCCTCTACGTCTGGAGGAAAGAAGGTTTAATCATAATCACAGACGTGGATTCTTTACTGTAAGAGCAGTGAGACTATGGAACTCTCTGCCACATGATGTTGTAATGAGTGAGTCACTACTAACATTTAAGAAGGGCCTGGATGCCTTTCTTGAAAACTATAATATTACCAGTTATATATACTAGATTCTTTGATCGGGCGTTGATCCAGGGAATTAGTCTGATTGCCATATCTGGAGTCAGGAAGGAATTTTTTCCCCCAATGTGGAGCTTAGTGTTGCCACATGGTTTTTTTTGCCTTCCTCTGGATCAACATGTTAGGCTATGGGTTGAACTAGATGGACTTAAAGTCTTCCTTCAACCTTAAATACTATGTTACTATTTGAAGTCAACGCTAACCTCATATGCCCTAATGGGGTTTCTCCCACAAAGTTCATTTTACAGCAATAGATCTTGGAATAATAATAATTTCCACAATTGGATGCGTTTAAAAAAAAAAAAATGTTCCTGTACAGGGACATGGCCTGATTATACCATATCTCCTGTGCTGAGATAATCTTATATATATGTGTCCCTGCTATTTACTGTGCAATGGATGTGTCTGACCATACAGGAACATGGTCTGATCATACCACATCTCCTGTGCCGAGATAATCTTATATATATGTGACCCTGCTATGTACTGTGCAATGGATGTGTCTGACCATACAGGAACATTGTCTGATCATACCACATCTCCTGTGCGGAGATAATCTTATATATGTGTCCCTGCTATGTACTGTGTAATGGATGTGTCTGACCATACAGAGACATTGTTTGATCACACCATAAAAAAAATTATGTGAGGTAAAATATTTCCTGCCTGTTTGTAAAAAATGTTTTACCTCAAGGAATGAATCATCTCTGAAGGTGGGTTTACATGTTGCGATATTGGCGTCCAATTTCAATGAAAAGTCACGTGGTTCGATCGTTGGAGCTGATATCGTTCCTGCGTTGTATGGTGTGAACGTCCAATACGATGCAGGAACGATGTCAATGCGATATCCGGGATTGAATGAGCGTGCTATTCAATGCTCCGATATTGATTGGAGATTGGAGCCGGATCGTGCTGTGTGACAGCCCAACTCCGATGTGTACTGCCACGTCACCCATTCACTCCCATGTTAAATGGTCTTTCCTGGGTTGGGGGGCGTACACATCGTCGGGACGTTGTATCCTGATATCGCACTGTGTAAACCGGCGATGCGATGCAGGGAAAAGTGCGATCAAAAAGCGCGCTCCCGCGTCGTTGGATACGGTATCGGCCCGATATCGAGAGGTGTAAACCCACCTTCATCCCGTGCTGTGCTGACTTTATACTCATATTTCTTCACCTGCCCAGGAGATGTGGTATGATCAGACCATGTCCCTGTACAGTCAGACACATCCATTACACAGTACATAGCAGAGACACATATATAAGATTATCTCAGGACAGGAACATTTTTTTTAATCACATCCAATTGTGGAAATTATTATTCCAAGATCTATAAATTAAAAATCATCTTTGTTTGTGGGAAAATGCCTTAAACAAATGGAAGCCCAATGTCTTATTCACACCTCCATGACCGAGTACAGACTGTCAGCGACTCTTCTGACCGATATGTCAGGCTGCGGAGTTAGGGTCAGGAGACCCCGCGGGTCGAAGTCCCATACACAAACCTGTGCATACAGCTACAGCAGACATCCCCTCCATGCAGGTGTAGTTGAAAATTAAGCTCCCATCACACACAACGACGCACCAGCGATCCCGACAAAAATAAGACCTGGTAGGGTTCGCTGGTACATCATTTTGGGATCGCTGGTGAGATGTCAAACTGTCAGATCTCACCAGCGACTTCAGCAATGATCCGGAATGATACAGAGGTCGTTGGGAATTGTCACACTTGGGCGTAGTATTGAGATAGTTGGTCCCTTTCAAACACATCGATGCAGCGTTCCCAGTGGGAGACCAACGACCTAAAAATGACCCAGAACACTTTGTATCGATCAGCGATCTCACAGCAGGGGCCTGATCGCTGCCAAGTGTCACACATAACGAGATCGTTAGAGAGATCGTTGTTACGTCACAAAACCTGTGACGTTACAACGATCTCGCTAATGATCTCATTATGTGTGACGGGGGCTTTACTCTTTGGACCCAAATATTCTTAAAAGTCAAGATGTTAAATGTCTTACTCTGGCTCCAGAGGTCGAAGCTCTTCAAGACAAACTTTCAGAGGTACCCGGCTGAAAGACCACGACTCAGAGTCCATTAGCTGGGTGATGTGGTTGAGAAGCTTCATTTCATAATCAAAGTCCAAAAGTCTCCAAAACCCTTAAAAAAAAAAAAAAAAAAAAAAAAAGTCAGAATTATAACTAAGCAAGCTATATGCTTACAGTGTAAAGTTCTTAATCCAGCGCCAAAGTTACCTTTAATATTACAGGCGTGGATGACTTGGAGGTGGTCCTTTAATTCGTCAGCACTTGCCTGAATCTGGTTCAGCAAGTCCTCCATGGTGTACTGAAACCGAAGAAAGATGAGACTCAGTGAGGTTATGTACAGTGGTAATATTCACATGGGCATTTACGGGATTTATTCTGGAGGCTTTGGAAAACTGCCACCAATGTTGTGGTTTTGAATGTTCCACCCTTATTCCAGGACGCCCAGTCCTGCTCCTGCACTGAATATGGGGCAACTGCATTATATCACTTCTCTGCCTCCTATGTAGGACCTGGACACTACTGGACGCATCAGAACCCCGGGCAGCACGGTGGCTCAAGTGGTTAGCACTGTAGCCTTTGCAGCGCTGGGGTCTTGAGGTCCTGGGTTCAATTCCCACCAAGGACACTAAGGACAACATCTGCAAGGAGTTTGTATGTTCTCCCCGTGTTTGCGTGGGTTTCCTCCGGGCACTCCGGTTTCCTCCCACATTGTAAAGACATACTGATAGGATATTTAGATTGTGAGCGCCAAGAGAGACAGCATTACTGATGTATGTAAAGTGCTATGGAATTAATAGCGCTATATAAATGAATAAATATATTATTATTATTATTATTATTATTATATGTCCACACCCAGCGGTTTGGGGTTTCTTTTAGAGAGGGGGGCAAATTTTTATTAAACTTGAAGGGTTTCCTGATGGCAGCAAAATCAATGAGATTCAGGAAGTTTCCTGCACACGTTAAAGCTTTTTTTATCCTTGCAAAATCTGGTCAGAAAAACTTGTATCATGGCAATTCTTGCGTTTTTTTACTGCAAATTTCCCCCAAAAAGCATGTTTTTGCCACTGCCTTTTTCCTGCCAAGAGACAGACATTTCTGCACCAGATCCTAAATGTTTGCACGTTTGGACCTACAGCAGCGGCGTTTACTGCTGAATGTAGCATGTGAGCACAGTGCAGAAACATTATAGGGCCGACAGCCTGTCAGGCGGCCAGTCCAGGCCCTGTCCACAGATCTGTCCATAGGCTTTGGCGTTTGGCAGCATTCACAGCCATTCTGGGCCACAGGTTGGACACCCTGATTATAGACCCTTCGTCACTGCCATGCTGTCATCTATTGTTACCTACCAATGCTGTACTTGTGTCTTGCTCATTCTCTGGTCCCTCATAGACATTTTCTTGCAGAAGTTTCTTTAGCCTCTTCAGTTTGGGCCTGCACCTCCTCAGCTCCCAGTAATGATTGGAGAACCCGGCGATCTGTCAAAGAAAAAGGGAAGAAGAACATGGGGCAACATTATAATCTGTAACAGGGAACTGATAAAATAGGACGGGAAACAATGGGGATATTGTTGGACATCTGTGCAATAAAACCAGTTAGGCCAATATTGACCCTCCATGTTTATGTAGCTGCCAAGAAAAACTTAAAATAAAAAATAAAGATGTGAAATCCCACTGTGTAGGAATACAGCGAGTTAGGTCACCTGTAATGGGATTTTTCCTATATGATCTACTTCTATCCCGCTCCTCTTCTTTGATGCATGGTGGCTCTTTTGACCCCACAGTTTTCATAATGTCTGAAACCTGATCCAATCAAATTCTCCACCTCCTTGGGGGAGCGTTGATGATTTATTATCAGGTGGTCTGCCTCATTCACCTTCCCACTAATGAGACCCTGGGCGATTTTTAGTGCCTAGTTACAGCAATACTTACTGTGCTGGGGAATGCCCAAAAAATACCCTTGCGTTTCAAGTGGAAAGAATAGTCGTGTTCCTTTATTTAAAGGGATTGTCCAGGTTTGCGGGGGAACATCTACAGCCTATGTGACTGCAGACTTGTGAACCCTCACAGTGCGCAATGTGCACACTGTCAGGATTCTCCACTGTTTGCATACTTCCGTCCATATTCCACCTAGACATGTCCGGCCTAGCTTAAGGTACTTGTATCAAGCGAGGCCACCAACGTCTAGGGAGCACATGAACGCATGTATGCTGTTAGCAATTTGTGGTCACATGTCCACCTGCTCCCAGTGCTGGAGAATCCTGACAGAGTGCTATCTACGCACTTTAAGGATTCACAAGTCTGCTATCACATATAGAGGCTGAGCACTAACAGCAAGTATGGACATCCCTTCTAATAAAGAAATCCAAAGTCCAACTTGTGACGTTGTGATCTATTATTTTAGAACCTTCTTCAGACATATAAATTACTGAGAGCCAAAAGATATGAAGCAGCGCTACAGGAACTGCAATGTCACTGCCCAAAGAGAAGATGCCGGATGTGTCCGGACCTCACCTCATAGGAAGCAATGCTCAGGGGCTGCTGGTCGGCCGGCAGGAGGTCCGGAGTTTTACCATCTGGGATAAACAATAATAAATTGGAAGTATCGGCGATCTTCAGGTCATAGGTTTTGTTCTGACTGCACAGGACGGCGTGATCGGCAGTGTCACCTCGAATCACAAGGCTGCAAGGGAGGAATAAAGATGACTGATGACTCAGGTGATCAGAATATGGACGATATGGAACTGCAGCCCGTATTCTCCAAAACCTGCTGCAATAAATGAATATACATTTGTGAATGACAATGGTTTTATGAGAGTTAATATTGATGGTTGATGTATCCAGGTTAGTACGATTACAGCGTTACCAAACTTGTGTGTGTGATACATATTTATTCATCATACCAAAGTTCGATTGTCTTTTTAATGCATTTTTGGGGAGATGATGGAGGTACCGAGACAAAAAAAAAAAAAAAAAAAAAAAGGACAATTCGGCTTTTTTCTTGCATTTCGTATAAAAGAGAAAAATAAATTTTTAATTTTGATGCACTCGCCAATGCAATAATCAAACACATTTTTTTCTCTTATTAAAGAAAAAGAGGAGCAATTTAAATTACTTTTTTATTTTTCATATTTAAGACTTTTTTTTTAACTTTAAATTTTATTTTACTTTTTCACTCCACCTGGAGTACTTGAACCTGCAATTATTTGATTACTTGTTCTATAAACTGCAATACCACTGTATTGCATTATATTGTCAAGTTACAATGGCTGGGCTTCATAGGAGTATCAGGATGGCAGTGACGGGGGGTCAGCTACCATGGAAATCCATTGGCTCACTGCAAATTGATGAGAGCCAGGTCGATTGTGCCACTTAAAATGCCAACTTCGGAGATTCACAACAGCATTCAAGTAGTTAAACCGTAGTGATCAGAGCCAACTCCAATCGCTGCTGTTAGAGGCAGATGCCGGCTGTATAAGGCCATGCGCACACATTTAGTATTTGGTGAGTTTTTTACATCAGTATTTGTAGCCAAAACCAGGAGTGAAACAATCAGAGGTAAAGTATAAAGGTACCTTCACACACAGCAATTTTGCTAGGCAATTTCACTAGGCAATTTCACTGGCAATTTGCTGGTTGCAGTGAAATCATGGACACATTGTTCTATTTTGTTGCCGTGTACACATGGAACAATGTCTCCATGATTATACTGCAACCGGCAAATTGCCAGTGAAATTGCCTAGCAATATTGCTGCGTGTGACAGTACCTTAAGTCTACATTCACACTGTGCGTTTTCTGAGGATCAGATTTTCTGCTGCAAAAATGGATCAGCTTTTTCAACACAAATGATCACCTATTCACACTGTGCGTTCTTGAGCCGTTTTTACTGCGTTTGTTAAAGTGCTGAATTTTTTTCTCCATTTACAATGGTGCCCCATGGGAAAAGCGGATCAGGAAAACGCCACACAAATTGACATTCATTCTTTGCGTGGGTCTGTTTTTGAGCCAAAAAAAAACAAAAAAAAAACACAATCCTCACAAAACATTGTGTCTTAATGTCAAGCTGTGAAATGCATTGACTTTGCTGGGATGCCCAGAGTCACGGCAAAAAAATGGATCCTCAAAAAACACAGCAAAAACAGTGTGTGTGAATGCAGCCTAATAGAAACCCGTCACCACTTCGGTATTTATCACCCTCTCCTGGTTTGGTCTAAAAATAGTGAGGTAAAAAACTCACCAAATACTCAACATGTGACGCAGGTCTTACAGCCTGAAGCCTTGAGTCCTAGGCCATGGTCACACGTTGAGTATTTGATGAGTTTTTTACCTCAGTATTTGTAATCCAGAAGTGAAACAATCAGAGGAAAAGTATAATAGAAACATGTCACCACTTCTGGATTTATCACCCACTGCTGGTTTTGGCTACAAATACTGAGGTAAAAAAAACTCACCAAATAATCAGTGTGCGCACGTGGCCTAAGGGCCACTTTACACACACCAACTTACCGTATCTGTCCAACTTCTGACCAACTTACTGGTTGCAGTGAAATCATGGACACATTGCTCCATTTTGTGGCTGTGTACAAATGGAACAATGTGTCCATGATTTCACTGCAACCAGTAAGTTGTTCAAAAGTTGGACAGATAAGTTGGTGTGTGTAAAGTGGCCATAAAGGCCCAGTTACTACACAGATAATTGTGCAGAGATTGTTCGCAGATCTCTGGTTGCAGTGAAATCATGGAGACATTGTTACATTTGTACACGGCCACAAAATGTAACAATGTGTCCATGATTTCACTGCAACCAGAGATCTGCTAACAATCTCTGCACAATTAACTGTGTGTGTAACTGGGCCTTAAGACCTCGCTCACACATTGAGTATTTGGTGAGATTTTTACCTCATTATTTGTAGCCAAAATAGGGAGTGGGTGATAAGTACAGAAGTTGTGACGGGTTTCTATTAAGGCTGGTTTACACTTTTAGATGTCCCAGCGACCCGATGAACGATCGGGATAGCTGGGACATCGCTATTTGATCGCTGGTGAGCTGTCACACAGGCAGACTCACCAGTGATCAGCCACCCGTGTAACGACCTCGACATTGTGGAAAACAATATAAAATATTCTTTTCCACGATATCGAGGTCCCACTATGCTGGGGTAAGCAGTAGAACGCTGGTAACCAGGGTAAACATTGGGGTTACTAAGCACAGCGCTCTGCTTAGTAAACAGATGTGTTACCTGGTTACCAAGCACAGCACGCTGGTAACCAGGGCACACCTCAGGTTACTAAGCAGAGCGCTGCGCTTAGTAACCCCAATGTTTACCCTGGTTACCAGCGTTCTCCCGCTTAGTAACCCAATGTGTACCCTGGTTAAAAGGGAACACATCAGGTTAGCTGGTCGCTGCCCCTGTCACATGCCGAAGCATGCGTGACAGCGGCAGACCAGCGACCAAAAAAAACGGTCCTGGCTATTCCGCAACGATCAGCGAGGTGATCGCTGACATTGCGGGATATCACACGAAGCAACGTCGCTATGAGGTCGCTGCAACGTCACAAGCTGCAGCGACATTTTTAGCGATGTCACTACGTGTATACCGGCCTTCATACTTTTCCTCTGATTGTGCCTCTCCTGATTTTGGCTACAAATACTGAGGTAAAAATCTCAGCAACTACTTTGTGTGTGAACGTGGCCTAACTTATCAGAAACTCACTGATCACAAATATGCCTTAGGCGGCCGTCACACGCATCAATACAATGCACGATATCACTTAAGCGATCTGCGTTTTGATCGCTTAAGCGATATCGTTTGTGCATCGCTGCGTGCAATCAAGCGATTTTACAATGTAAAATCGCTTGATCGTTAGATCGCAGGTTGGTGAGCCGGAGCTCATATCAAGCGATAAACGCTTGATCAATCTGCTTCATCGTGGTGTGTGACACCACGATGAACGATCTCCCAGCGGCAGAGCCTATGCTGGGAGATGGTATCTATGGTAAACGTCGGGTTACTAAGCGCCGCGCGGCGCCTAGTAACTCGATGTGTACCATAGTTACCAGCGATCTCGCTGCTCCACATCGCTGGTGAGTCTGCCTGTGTGACAGCTCACCAGCGATGTGAGCGATATTGTTAGCGATCGTACGTGCATGTGATCGCTAACAATATCGCTATCGATATTGAAGCGTGTGACGGCCGCCTTAAAACGTCCATGTACTGCCATTGCAGGCAAATAAAGTAGAAAATACCCCATATAAAAGACTGAAATTGCAGGATTGCTGTACAATGCGTTTTTTCTTTTTGACCATTTGAACCTTTGATAGGGGATTGTGTTTCCCACATTTGGATAAAAACAAGATGTCTCCATTCACTGACAGCAAGTAACTTTATAAAACATGATTTTTTTGTGTGTTAAGTAGAATAATCCCTCCTTTTGTGTGTTAAGTAGAATAATCCCTCCACTGGCTTCCAATTCCCTAGCGTATACAATTCAAACTACTAACATTGACTTATAAAGCCGTCCATAATCTGTCCCCTCATACATCTCTGAACTAATCTCCCGATATCATCAATCTCGTAATCTTCGATCCCCCCCAAGACCTCCATCATTCCTCCACACTTCTACGTTCCTCTCCGCTAACCACCTGCAAGACTTCGCCCGAGCATCCCCCATTCTCTGGAATTCTGCACCCCAAAATGTCCGACTGTTCCCCACACTCAGAACCTGAAAACCCATCTATTCAGAACAACCTGCAATGACCAGGTGCTCCACCACCACTGGACCTGATACTCCACCGCCACTGAACCTGGCGCTCCACCACCACCAGAGCAGACCCAACCTACTGTCTCTCTCCCCACTGCCCTGTAGAATGTAAGCCCACAAGGGCAGGGTCCTCTCTCCTCTGTACCAGTCGGTCACTGTTAGTCATTTGTATTATTAGCTTGCTTGTATGTAACCCTTTCTCATGTACAGCACCATGGAATCAATGGTGCTCTATAAATAAATAAGAATAATTATAATAAGTCTTGTCTCACCTTCCTCCCTCCTCAATCTCCTTGCACAGAGTGTCGTCCAGCTCCATCAGGCTGTAATCCCCAGATGTGAAGGTCTCGTTGAATGTCAGACACTGTGCGGTGCTGCGGAGGTCCTCCACGTTCAGTTTGGCGATCTGCAGTGTGGCTTCCACTTCTTCTCGTGAACGACTCATGATGAGAAAATCTCCCAAATTCTGAAGAAAATGTGCAGACAAAGCAAAAAAAAAAAAAAATTACAGCTGCACCCTGAAAAAGTATGTAAACATTCAATATATGACATTGGAATTGCATTAATGCTATAGAAACTGTGTTAAAAAATGAGGGACTTAGTGCAAAACCTGCCAATTCATGAGAGCCCAACAGCCTGCGACAAGGCGTACCCCTTTCATTATACTGACTAGATGTCTCGGCTTGTACCCATCTTATTCTTGGAGGGGCTGGTCAGTTTTTAGATGGTTGTAGTACACTCCCTTCTGACTGAGCACTCCTCCCATTAGCTAGGGGCATTTCTAATTAAAACTGGACCCTACCTGCTATTAAATTTGTAGGCTTTCAGCCCAGGTAGAGGCACATAAGGTTCGGGTCCCAACAAAGGGGAACACCTTGTTGCTGGCTGTTGGGCTCTCATGAATTGGCCAATTTGTGAGCCAAATATGTCATTTTTTAACACTTTCTGTAGCAGTAATGAAATTCCAATTTCATATATTTAATGTTTACATATTATAGCATTTCATAGTACAGCTGTATTTTTTTGGCTATATTGACCAGCTGTTTCGGCTTGCACCTGTTCACACTTGTCCCGGAGATTTCAATTTCTCTTTCGTACATTCACTTTGCATTGTGCCAACTGGTAAAATTAGTTTATTAAAAAGGTAGTTGAATTCTTTAAACATTGATGGCCTATGACTATTATCAATTTCTGATTGTTGGGGGTCCGAGAACCGGCACCACCGTCAATCAGCTGTTCTGGACGTCAGCTGGAATTGCACAATGGAGCTCTATCTACTGAGAACAGCTGATCGGTGGGGGTACCGGGTATCGCATCCTCACTGATCAGACATTGATAATAGTAACAGGCCATCAATGTTAAAGTAGAGCACAACCTCTAAGGCCGGCTTCACACTGCGTGTGTGATCCGATCCGTGGCTGTCCGCTTGAGGCAGACAGCCGCGGACCGGATAAGCACACAGGACTGGGGGGCTATTATGCCCTCCGATCCTGTGTGCAGCGCACGCAGTTCCCACTGCTGATAGATGAGGACCACGGGCGCCACGGTCCTGACCTGTCAGCGGCTGCAGCTGCGTGCGCTGCACACAGGATCGGAGGGCATAATAGCCCCCCAGTCCTGTGTGCTTATCCGGTCCGCTGCTGTCTGCCTCAAGCAGACAGCCACGGATCGGATCACACACACAGTGTAAAGCCGGCCTAACATTTCTATTTCAGAAAGTATTATTGATTATTGACTGTATTGAAGTATTATTGGCTCGCATGGGGCTGCTGCTTGATGGGGATCTGCGTGGGTAGAAGGGCATGATGCTCACATTGAGCTGCTGCTGATGGGGATCTGCGTGGGTAGAAGGGCATGATGCTCGCATGGAGCTGCTGCTTGATGGGGATCTGCGTGGGTAGGGGGCCATGATGCTTGCATGGGGCTGATCGGAGTGGGTAGGGGGGCATGATGCTTGCATGGGGGTGCTGCTTGATGGGATCTGCGTGGGTAGAGGGGCATGATGCTCGCATGGGGCCTATTATACCAAAAGAGCCATTTGTGAAGGTGGCTCTTATCCCCTACTCTCCAGGGATCCCCTACTGAGTCATAGGGTAGCTTGATGGTGGGTTTACACACACCAATCATTGTATCCAATATCTGAACCAATCTCTGGTTGCAGTGAAATCATGGACAGATTGCTCCATGTTGTACACAGCCACAAAATGGAACTATGTGTCCATGATTTCACTGCAACCAGAGATCTGTTCAGATATTGGATACAATGATTGGTGTGTGTAAACCCACCATTACACGTCGCAACATTGCATGCAATTTCACTTACAACTTGCTGGTTGCAGTGAAATCATGGACACATTGTTACATTTGTACACGGCAACAAAAGAGAACAATGTGTCCATGATTTCACTGCAACCAGCAAATTGCAAGTGAAATTGCATGCAATGTTGCGACGTGTAAAGCTACCCTTATGGGTAGGTCTTGGAAGCACCGTACAAATCACAGACAGGTCCTGCTGGTGCCTGGCAGGAAAACATTACCGGGGAGGGAAAGTAATGGAGCGTCGGTGATGTGGAAAGCGCAGCAGAAAAAAAGAGCAATAATTGACACTCATTACTTTCTGGTTCTGCTTTCTGCCTCACGAAGGCTAGGGTTAGACTTGCATCTGCCCCTAGCCTGCAGGATCCGGCATAAACTTAGTTTCTGCACGGAGCAGCGCATAGCGTTACCAGCAGGTAACGCTTTGCACCGCCTGTCTATTGCTCTCTATGGCAAAAGGATGCTTACTGCAGCCGCTGGCTCCACAGGATATGCGCTTTTGCAGATCGCACAGGAAACGCTGTTTGCAGCGTTTTCCTGTGCACTTTGCAAAAGCGCATAACCTGGAGATCTCTGTGGAGCAGGCGGCTGCGGTAAGCGTCTGGTTGCCATACAGATCAACTAAGTTTCTGCCAGATACTGCAGGCTATGGGCAGACGCAATTCTGACCCTAGCCTAAGGCTGAGTTCACACACAGTGTATTGCTGTGTTTTGTGAAGATCCATTTTTGGTTTAAAAACTGCACCAAGAACGGATCCTCAGAAAGTGCAGCCTTCTGTGTGTGAACGCCGCTGCACTTTTCACCTGCGCTTTACTCACCTCGCTGCACTCCCTCGGTGACCTGAAGCGATGTCCTCTCATCCCCAGAGGCAGCAGCACCATCTGACCGGGTGACATGGTGATGTCCAATGTCCTTGACAGGTCCTAGGGCGTTGGTATGAGGAGAGATCCATGGTAGAGTGCGGCGAGGTGAGTAAAAAGAGCAACGGAAAAAACGTTAAAGAGTTGACATGTTCATTCTTTCTACGGACCCGCTTTAAGAGCCCAAAAGTGGATCTGAATGCAAAATAATGAAACGCATGGACAGACTAGGTCAATGCATTTCACTGCACTGGCGGATCTGTACATAGCAGACCAATAGCGCAGCATGTTAACGCTGCAATAAAACACGCAGCGTCTGCACAGCAAATTGAAAATCCCATTCACTTTGCTGCAGACGCAGAGACTGATCCGTTTGTCGCAGTTTAAAGAAAAAAACAGCCCCAAAACAGATCAGAAGTGTCCAGTGTGAACATCGCCTATCATTCCAACTTGTCACATGGTAGACCGGGGCGTCATGGCAACCAATGACAACAGGGAGAGAAAGATGCATGTGACCTACTAAAACTGTACCCCACCAAATGGAAGAGTAGCCTGACCTAAGTGATCCCCAGATCAGTGCACCCCATACATGCAAGAGATTATATATATATATATATATATATATATATATATATATATATATATAAAAAGTACTTGGCCATAACAACCAATCAAACCACAGCTTTCATTTTCGAGGAGCCAATTAGACATCTTATTGGTTGCTATGGGCAACGCGGAGTACTAATCCTACAGCGAAGCATGCAGCAGAGCGGTACACACCGGACACTAGAGCGCGGACTCGTCCCCTCTGGTTTCGTCCTCACGTCACTATTCGGCAGCCGGTGCTGAACACTGCACACACGATCCGCCGCACTCTCACACCTTCTACTTTCCCGCCAGGATGACGTCAGGTGCCGCCCCTATTTCTAATGGTGAAACACAGTTTATTAGACTAGCGTCTCCCGGCAGGGTAGATGCTAGAGAATACAGGCTGCTTGCAGGTGTGACGTCATTAGAAGAGGCGGGGCCTCTTCATTTCAGGGGCGTGCCCTCCTTTTCCCTCGTGCTTCTCCCTTTCCCTCGGGCAGTGTGGATTATGGCGGGCTTCTGTGAGGCTGTGGCGGATAATCTTCTGATTGTATGTGTAAACTGCTTCAGGGATCTGAGTAGGTAAGGAAGCGTAATGCTTAAATGGGACTGCTTGCTTGCTGGGGGGTCTGTTTACATGGCACTTCTCACTGCTTGCTTGCTGGGGGGTCTGTTTACATGGCACTTCTTCTCACTGCTTGCTTGCTGGGGGGTCTGTTTACATGGCACTTCTTCTCACTGCTTGCTTGCTGGGGGGGTCTGTTTACATGGCACTTCTTCTCACTGCTTGCTTGCTGGGGGGGTCTGTTTACATGGCACTTCTTCTCACTGCTTGCTTGCTGGGGGGGTCTGTTTACATGGCACTTCTTCTCACTGCTTGCTTGCTGGGGGGTCTGTTTACATGGCACTGCTTCTCAGGGATCTCCGTGGGTAGGGGAACATAATGCTTACATGGGACTGCTTGTTGGGGGTCTGCAGGAGCTATTATGCTTACATGGGACTGCTTGCTGGGATATCTCAGTGGCTAGGGGAACATAATGCTTACATGGGACTGCTTGCTGGGGGTTTGCGGGGTCCATGATGCACACATGGGACTGCTTCTCAGGGATCTCAGTGGGTAGGAGAACATAATGGTTACATGGGACTGCTTGCTGGGGGTTTGCGGGGGCCATGATGCACACATGGGACTGCTTCTCAGGGATCTCAGTGGGTAAGGGGAACACAATACTTACATGGGACTGCTTGCTGGGGGTCTGAGTGGGTAGGGGAACATAATGCTTACATGAGACTGCTTGCTTGTTAGGGGTCTGCGGGAGTGGCTAGGGGAACATAATGCTTACATGGGACTGTGGGGGCCATGGTGCTTACATGGGACTGTTTCTCAGGGATATGAGTGGGTAGGGGAACATAATGCTTACATGGGACTGCTTGCTGGGGGTCTGTGAGGTGCATGATGCTACATGGGACTGTTGAGTGGGTAGGGGAACATAATGCTTACATGTGACTGCTTGTTTGCTGGAGGTCTGTGGGAGTGGCTAGGGGAACATAATGCTTACATGGGACTGCTTGCTGGGGGTATGCAGGGGACATTATGCTTACATGGGACTGCTTCTCAGGGATCTGAGTGGTTGGTGGGGGTCTGCACGGGACATGGTGCTTATATGGGACTGCTTCTCAGGGATCTGAGCGGGTAGGGGAACATAATGCTTACATGGGACTGCTTGTTTGCTGGGAGTCTGCGGCAGTGGCTAGGGGAACATAATACTTACATGGGACTGCTTGCTGGGGGTCTGCGGGGGGCATGATGCTTACATGGGACTGCTTCTCAGGGATCTGAGTGGTTGGTGGGGGTCTGCGGGGGACATGGTGCTTACATGGGACTGCTTCTCAGGGATCTGAGTGGGTAGGGGAACATAATGCTTACATGGGACTGCTTGTTTTCTGGGGGTCTGCGGCAGTGGCTAGGGGAACATAATGCTTACATGGGACTGCTAGCTGGGGTCTGCGGGGGGGGGCATGATGCTTACATGTGATGGGACTGCTTGCTGGGGGTCTGTAGGGGGCATGATGCTTACATGGGGATGCTGCTTGCTAGGGATTTGCATGGGTAGGTGGGCAAGTTCTTTGCAGTTACTTGCATGGGGCTGCTGCTTGATAAGGATCTGCGTGTGTAGGGTGGCATGATGCACCCATGGGGCTGATCTGCGTGGGTAAGGGGGCATGATGTTTGCATGGGCCTGCTGGCTTGCTTCATGGGGATCTGAGTGGTTAGGGGAGCATAATGCTTGCATGGGACTGCTGCTTGATGGGGATCTGCGTGGATAAGGGGGCATGATGCTTACATGGGGCTGCTGCTTAATGGTGGATCTGCGTGGTAGGGGGCATGATGCTTGCATGGGCCTGCTGCTTGATGGGGATCTGCGTGGGTAGGGGGGCATGATGCTCGCATGGGGCTGCTGCTTGATGGGGATCTGCGTGGGTAGAAGGGCATGATGCTCACATTGAGCTGCTGCTGATGGGGATCTGCGTGGGTAGAAGGGCATGATGCTCGCATGGAGCTGCTGCTTGATGGGGATCTGCGTGGGTAGGGGGCCATGATGCTTGCATGGGGCTGATCGGAGTGGGTAGGGGGGCATGATGCTTGCATGGGGGTGCTGCTTGATGGGATCTGCGTGGGTAGAGGGGCTTGATGCTTGCATGGGGGTGCTGCTTGATGGGATCTGCGTGGGTAGAGGGGCATGATGCTCGCATGGGGCCTATTATACCAAAAGAGCCATTTGTGAAGGTGGCTCTTATCCCCTACTCTCCAGGGATCCCCTACTCCCCAGGGACCTCCTACTTTGTTCCTCAAGAGCGGCATCGGCGCCTGCACAGATCTCTCAGCTCTCGGGCATCTCACATGGTTCGAATCTGGCGCCTGCGGAAACAGCGTGACTGCGCCTGTTCCCTCCTTGCCAGATTCCCAGCCACGCAGTCTGTATCTATTCTAATAAAACCCTAAGCCAGCTTCCGTCAGTATGTCATCGAAATGATGTCACATTCTGACGGAAGACGGCTGTATCCCTAAGCAAGACGGCCGACCGCTAGCGAGAGGGGGCTAATACTGCCCCACTCTCGCCAACGGCGGCCTCTTCTGCGCCCCACACCCTCCTGCGCCCCCGCTCCTCCTGCCCTAATCCGCTCTACCTGCTCCCCGCGGCCCGCCATCCCCCTGCCCCCCCCTGCTCCTCAATGATGATAAAAATAAAAAAAGCCCATAAGGATACTTAGAAGACAGGTGGGCCGCGGCTGCGGAGGGTAAGTATCCTTATGGGCTTTTTTTTATTTTTGTCACCATTGAGGAGTGGGGGCCGTGGGGGGCAGCAGAGGGAGGGAGGTCACGGGGAGAGAGGGGGGTAGGAGGAGCGCCTACATCCTGCCCCCACCCCCGCTGGCTCCATCCTGCTCCCTCCCCCCATGCTGCTCCTTCGGCTCCATCCTGCCAGCACCCTTCCCCGGCTCCATCCTGGCCCCCGCGCTGCTGCGTTGACCACCCTGCCCCCCGCGCTGCTGCGTTGACCACCCTGCCCACCGCGCTGCTGCGTTGACCACCCTGCCCACCGCGCTGCTGCGTTGACCACCCTGCCCACCGCGCTGCTGCGTTGACCACCCTGACCACCGCGCTGCTGCGTTGACCACCCTGACCACCGCGCTGCTGCGTTGACCACCCTGACCACCGCGCTGCTGCGCTAACCACTGCTGCGAGCAAGAGTGAACCGTGGAACAGCGTCCGGGTGTGGGCAGGAGAGGCCCCTCTTGCCCTCACCCCACCGCTTTTCCCCGGCCCCCTCCTGCCCGCACCAACCTGCTCTTCCCCTGCCACATCCTGCCTGCACCCGCCCGCTCTTCCCTGGTCCCCTTCTGCCTGCACCCGGCCCCCTCCTGCCCGCTGTGCCCTGGCCCTCTCCTGACCGCACCCGCCCGCTGTCCCCTCCCGGACTCCGGCACCAATGCTCACTGGCACCGTTGCACATCGGTACTGCTGTAGGTATCTACTATATAATTGTCTAATTTTGTCTGTAACGCAAATCCTGTGTCGCTGGTCGCGGGCGGCTGGCCTGACCAATCAATCAGCAACAGGGACAGTTTGCCTGCAAATTGGCGCGGCATTTCAACCACACTTTGCTGATTCGTTGCGCCCGGCCGGTTCCCTTGCCAGCAATCAGCGATATTGGCGCAGGATTTAAACCCAGCTTTCCTTTGCATTATTCTTAAATCTTCATAAATAAACTACATACATAGTCTAGAATACCCGATGCGTTAGAATCGGGCCAACATCTAGTACAGCATAAGAGCACTCTGGGTGGGATCTGGTGCTTACGTGATACCATCTGACCTCAGCTTCCAGGCAGAGCTCACGGAGATGTCCAGGAGCTGAGAGATCTGCACCACTCGCAAGGAACAGAGTAGGACAGGGGGTCTCAAACTCCAGGCCTCGAGGGCCGCACACAGTCCACGTTTTCAGGATTTACATTGCATTTGACAGTTGGCAATCAAATCACCAACTGACAAACTCTAGGAAATCAAGGAAATCCTGAAAACCTGGACTGTATGCGGCCCTTGAGGCCTGGAGTTTGAGACCCCTGGAGTAGGAGGTTCCCGGAGGTGGGGTAACAGCAGCAAGGTGTTTAGGTCCTGGGAGGGGAGTATACCTCCCGTACCTAAAATAATTTCTCATAAAGTGATTATTTTGGTGTCCGGGTGGGTAGGGGGACAAGAGCCATATTCACTCCTTCACTAAATGCAGCATAGGCGCTGCTGAAGGTGGCTTTTAGTGTAATAGGCCCTGTGTGGTGACAGGTTCCCTTTAAAACTTTTTTCTTATTAATAGTATTGGGGGACGCAGGACTCTGTGTTTCTGCTCGGCCACCAGGAAGTTTCAAACTACATAAAAAAAGTTGGCTCCACATTTCGGGCCGTGTTCTGTCCTCGGACTCTGTGGATCAATTTTAGCCTTGTTTCCATAGGAGTCAGGCACAACTTGTATCGAGTGTTTCTGCATGATTTTATTATTTTTTTTTCCGTTCTAGGTATTGTGGATTTCCCCCATCTACAGCAGGTTCACTTCCCTGTGGAGAACATTTCATCACTGCTCGTCTCTACAATCCATGTGAGGCCGTTGAAGAGGTGACACTGTGGGAGCCTGATAATGTCAGATGAGTATAATCACTCCAAACAACCCTCCCTCTGTCTACTCTTAGCTTGCTAGGGTTTGCTGTCTTGGGGTCTCTCGCCCTTCTATTTTCTTTTGGGCAAGCTTTCTCCCCTCCTCCTCCTTTTCCGCCTTCTCCTCCTCCTCCTCCTTTTCCGCCTTCTCCCCCCTCCTCCTCCTCCTTTTCCGCCTTCTCCCCCCTCCTCCTCCCCCTCCTCCTCCTCCTCCTCCTTTTCCGCCTTCTCCCCCCTCCTCCTCCTTTTCCGCCTTCTCCCCCCTCCTCCTCCTCCTTTTCCGCCTTCTCTCCCCTCCTCCTCCTCCTCCTCCTCCTTTTCAGCCTTCTCCCCCTCCTCCTCCTTTTCCACCATTCTCTGCCCCCCTCCTCCTCCGCCTTTCTCTGCCCCCCTCGTCCTCCCGCCGCCTTTCTTCGCCTCCATCCTCCCGCCTTTTCCGCCCCCTCCTCCCGCCTATTCTGCCTTTCCCCATCCCCTCATTCTCTCGCCTTTTCCGCCTTTCTCTGCCCCCCCCCCACTCCTCCCGCCTTTCTCCGCCTCCCCACTCCTCCCGCCTTTCTCCGCCCCCCCATTCCTCCCACCTTTCTCCGCCCCCTCTTCCTTTTACGCCTTTCTCCGCCCCCATCCTCCTCCTGCCTTTCTCCACCCCCATCCTCCTCCTCCTTTTCCGCTTTTCTCCACCCCCTCCTTCTCCTTTTCCGCTTTTCTCCACCCCCTCCTCCTCTTTTTCCGCCTTTCTCCGCCCCCATCCTCCTCCCGCCTTTTCCTCCCCCATCCTCCCGCCTTTTCTGCCTTTCCCCGTCCCCTCCTCATTCTCTCGCCTTTTCCGCATTTCTCCGCCCCCCCCCCCATTCCTCCCGCCTTTCTTCGCCCCCTCCTCCTTTTACTCCATTCTCCGCCCCCATCCTCCTCCCGCCTTTCTCCACCCCATCCTCCTTTTCCACTTTTCTCCACCCCCTCCTCCTCCTTTTCTGCCTTTCTCCGCCCCACCTCCTCCTCCCTCCTTTTCCACCTTTCTCCGCCCCCTCCTCCTTTTCCGCCTTTCTCCGCCCCTCCTCTTTTTCCGCCTTTCTCCGCCCCCTCCTCCTTTTCCGTCTTTTTCCGTCCCCTTCCTCCTCCCGCCTTTTCCACCCCCTCCTTTCTCCGCCCCCTCCCGCATTTCCTGCCTTTCTCCACCCCCTCCTCCTTCTCCCTGCCTTTTCTTTCTCCACCCCCATCCTCCTCCTTTTCCGCTTTTCTCCACCCCCATCCTCCTCCCTCCTTTTCTGCCTTTCTCCGCCCCTCCTCCTTTTCTGCCTTTCTCCGCCCCCCTCCTCCTTCTCCCTCCTTTTCCACCTTTCTCCGCCCCCCCTCCTCCTCCTCCCTCCTTTTCCGTCTTTCTCCGCCCCCCCCTCCTCCTTCTCCCTCCTTTTCCGTCTTTCTCCGCCCCCCTCCTCCTTCTCCCTCCTTTTCCGTCTTTCTCCGCCCCCCTCCTCCCTCCTTTTCCGCCTTTCTCCGCCCCCTCCTCCTCCTTTTCCATCTTCCTTGCACTCGCCCCCTCCCCTTTCTCCGATTTTATTTTTTTGCAGCCACCAGGTCACCTTGCTGGTATCCTCACAGGCACCTCCTGGGCTCTGGTCATTTCAAATATTCTTCTCTGGGGACATCGGTCCTCCGGCGTTATCTGGACGGCTCAAATGGACACTACTTCCCTGATGCCGGCATATCTCATGGCTACAAGATTGCATGTCCTCGAGTTGCAGAAGATATACCCGCGCTCGTGTGTTCTCTAATGTATTACACGATAAATTTTATAAATACAGAAATCAGATTTTTCAACAATTTTCATAACTGAAGCGCATGGGACTTGGGTCCTAAAGATTTTGCTTTCATTGTTACTTATCTCCGACGTCACTTGTTTATATATTGATTTCTAAAGTTGATTGTTCTACATTTGTATAAAAATATTTATAACGTTCTCCTTTTTGTTACAAATATTTTATATATTTGTTATAATAAAACTGTTTGAGAGCAATGGGCAGAATTTTCATTTCTATAATCGGTGGCGTATCTGGGGGGGGGCACTGGTGGGACATCTGCCCTGGGCACAGCAGGCAGGGGGCACCATTGGGCCTTTTGATGCAGCGCCCGTGATATCTTCCTGCCGGCTGCATATGTTGCCTTCCCCTCCTTCCCCCCATAGTAGGAGCCAGCTATTCTGTGACACGTCAGCTGCCAGTGGGTCAGAGAAACTGCCACATGCTGGTTTCCTGCAATCAGTTTTACAAGTGTCAGACACTCTGTACATTGGAAGCAGCACACTTACCGACATTCCAGGTCACGGAGACATCAGCAATGTGATCAGATCAGCTGATAGTGCCTGCAAAGGTGACAGGAGGATGGTGTAAAGCCCTCCATACAGGAGCTGAAGACACTGTTTCCCCCCCCCCTTCCTTTTCTGTAATGTAATCACTGAAAAGGAGAGAGGGTGGGGAGATAAGAGCAGCACATGGGGGAAAAGTGTGGGGGTGATATATGTGAAACAAACAGGAAGGAGGATGTGGGTGAAGAATATGTGAATCAAACGGAGGGAGAGGGTGACGTGCTTATTAAAAATCAGAAAGTAATGAAAAAAATACGTGGCCGAAAATATTACCAATACAACTCATCATGCACATAAAAAAGCCCTTACATGACTATTTTGGCACATTTACAGAAAAAGCAGAGCTCTCAATATAAGGCAATGCAAAATGTGAACCAAATCAAACACGCAGCGTTTCTTCGTTTGTGTAATAGCAGCCAAACATAAAAATAAGATCTAAATCTGGTATTGCTGTGATTGCACCGATCCAAGAATAAAGCCGTCTAATCACCTATACCGCACAGTATAAATTAAATAAAGGCAAATCTTGACCTGCTGTTGATTTATTTTTCCTCCTAAAGATCTTAGTAATGGCCACTTTACACGTCCCGATATCGGCGTCCAACTCCGATAAAAAGTCACGTGGGTCGTGCGTTGGCCCCGATATCGTTTGTGCGTTGTATGGTATAAATGTCCAATACGATGCACGAACGATGCCAAAACGATATCGGGGATCAAATGAGCGTGCTCTCCAACGGGCCGATATTGGATGGACGTTGTGGCTGGGTCGTGCTGTGTGAAAGCCCAACAACGATGTGGAGTACAACTTCCCCTATTCTCTCCCATGTTAAATAGTCGTTCCTGAGTCGGCCGTACAAGGGGGGGCGTAGACATCGCAGTTGTGTTGCCTGCCGATATCGTGCTGTGTAACATCTATGCGATCTTGGAATTCTGCCCAGAAAAAGCGCGCTCCCGCGGCGTTATATCCAATATCGGACCGATGTTGGGACGTGTAAAGTGGCCATTAGGCTCGGCTCGCACTTATCTTGTGCTAAACGCTGATCACTTGCACCACGGATTATGTGTAAACATTTGAAATACTTTGTCCAGTGTCTCCCTCTGCCTCATTTAAGGGCCATAAGGGATTCTGTCTGAATAGTGTCTGGCTCATGATCTGACAGTGTCCCTCTTTTTAAGCACGCACAAAAGACCAGTTGACCACAGGTTTGAGTCTGGAGCAAAGCTGTCTCCTCATTAGTAAATGGATCCACCTTGAGTTTCATGAACCATGTGTTTCAGATATATAGGAAGTGCTTAGCTTAGGCTGGCTTCACATTAGCGTTTGTGTCTGCATGCTGATGGCATGCAGACACAAACGCTGTCAGAAGCAGTGTCCAAATGATGTGTCCGCAGCGGATAATGTCCGCCTGCGGACACATCACTATGGAGCCCGGCAGCCAATCGGCGCTGTCCGGGGGCGGGCCGGGGGCGGAGATCAGCGCCGGAGATCTCCGCCCCCCGGCCGCCGGTAAGCTCCGGGACTGTCGGCGGGGAGAACAGCTGATGTGAGAGCTGTTTGAATCTTCCCGCGCCGACACTGAGAGGAGATGTCGGCGCAGGAAGATTCAAACAGCTCTCAGATCAGCTGTTCTCCCCGCCGACATCGCTAGGAGATTACAGGCGGCGGGAGAAGGAGGACAGCAGAGCCTCAGCTGATCTCCCGGTGGCCGTCGGTGAGCTCCTGTGACATCACCGGCGGCCACCGGGAGATTTTTCAATGGGTCCGCAGCGTTCTCCTGCGGTGTCATGCAGAGGACACTGCGGACCCATTGAAGACAATGCTTTTTTTGTGCGCTTGGGGACGCTTGCTGATTGTCCAAGGTCCCCAAACGCACAAAAAAACCCAACTGGCTGCGTCCCAGGTGCGGATGCTGGACACCGGAAGCAGCAGATATCGTCCGCATCCGCACCCGAACGCAGCAAACGCAGGCACCATGCGTTCCTATGTTAAACATAGGAACGCAGTGCGCATGCGTTTGACTGCGTATGGGAACGCAGCAATACGCCGCCTTCCCATACGCAAATGTGAAGCCAGCCTTAGAGCACTGAATACATGTGAACTGATGCAAAATGTTATCTAAGGCTGGTTTCACATCACGATTTTGAGGCATCCGAGTGTATCAGTTTCAAAACGGATGCGATTTGTGCTCCCATGTAGCTCTATGGGCTCGGATGTGTCCTTTTTGCCATCCGATTTAAGCAGCCTTCCGATTTATTCACGGAGCCAAAATCACAGCCTGCTGCGATTTTGGTGTCCGTGACTAAAATCAGACACCACGTATCAGTAACAGATCCGTGATGGCCCATAGGGCTACACAATGGGAGCCTATGGACATCGGATCCGATGTCGGCTCCATGATTATGTACTGAGCCTGCCCAGTACATAACCCTGCCTGTCCCTGTCACTCCCTGTCTGTCCCTCTTGTATCTCTGCTCCCCCCTATCCTCTCTCCCCTGTCTTATTCCCTGTCCTCTTCCCTCCGTTATCTAAAAAATAAAAAAAAATCCTCCCAGAGGATACATTAGTGACTGTCGCATGGAGCCGGCGGAAGGTAATGTATCCTCTGGGAGGATTTTTTTTTTATTCTTTAGATACCGGAGGGGAGAGAATAGGGGTGAGGACAGTGGGGAGCAGGAATAAAAGGGGGATAGATAGAGAAGATGCAGGGAGAACAGGATCCACACAGATCCTGCATCAAATCGGAAACGGATGGCTATTTGCCATCCGATTGCAGGGATCCGTGGGGATCCTGTCAAAACACGGATCCCCACAGACAGCCAGAAATCGTGATGTCAAACCGGCCTTATGGTGAGAAAAGTGATGGGTAATTAAGCTAATGAATATTCACCTTCTTGCCCAACCCTCTGAACCCTGATCAACACCCACACTCTGCCTGCTGTAGTGATAGAGGATCTTGATACACTGCGGCACTCCTAAGCTGAAATGACATAAGTGTATTTCTGTCACCCTCTGCTCAGGAGAGCCATGGGTCGTGGTGAGAAAGTGTCAGCTAATTAAGCTAATGCATATTCAACCGCACTCTGTCTACTGTATTGATCGAGGATCCCATCGCACCGTGAATCTTCTGAGCTGAGGGTGACAGCTGGATAAAATAAACAGTGTCACACTCAGCTCCGGAGTGCTGTCGTGCATTGCTATGCAATACTTCATCAACAGCAGGCAGACAGCAGGTGTCGTTCTGGTCTAAAGTGGGGTGGGCAAGTGGGTGAATATTCATTAGCTGGCACTTTCTGACAGCCATCCACTGTGGCTCTCCTGACCTGAGAGTGTCAGCGTGCATGTCTATGCAGCTGTCACTCTCAGCTGAGGAGAGTCAGCAAAGGTTGCAATGAGAAAGTGCTGACCATACCGTAATACAAGCAGTCAGAGTGTGTGTCCGTGCAAGACTTAGGCTGCTTCACACTGCATTTTTTTCCCTGATCAGGTTTGTGTGTCAAAACCAGGAGTATCTCCAAAACTCAGAACAGGTGTCAATCTTTCAATTATTCTTTTTCTCTGCAAGTTCCTCTCCTGGTTTTGGCACCCAAACCTGATCGATCCTGATCAGGGAAAAAACTGCAGTGTGGAACCAGCCTTAGGGCGGCTTCACACTGCGGTGTGATCCGGTCCAGGGATGAACCTGCATCGTCCACAGATATAAGAGGAGAGGGAGGAGGTGCAGGGGGACAGAGTATAAAATTGAGAGTTTTGAATAGCTGTTTAGGATTGTGAGACAGGAAGGTTATTAGAGATGAGAAGCAGATTTGTTTTGTGGCGGTGAGTGCAGACTTGAGGCTGGTGAGGGACTGCTTATACATGGCCAAGTGCTTGGCAGGATGGGATTTCTTTAATCTCTGCTCAGCAACCCTGGAAGCCCGTCTCAGGTCTTTTGTGAGGCTGGTGTGCCAGGGCTGCCTGTTTGTGCGAAGTTTGTTGAATGTGAGGGGGGCAGCCAAGTTGACAGCAGAAGTTACTGTGGGTTTATATAGGGCGGCAGCACCATCTGCGTCATGTAAGGACGCTATGCCTGCAAGTGGGAGAAGGGATTCTGAGAATGAGTGCAGATCAATATGGTTGAGATTTCTTCAAGGATGAGTCGGTTTGTGGAGTGGGGGTAGTGTATTAGGAAAGGAGAGGGAAGAGAAAGTCAGTAGATTGAGGTCGGACAGGGAGAGGGGTGGGTTGGAGAGGTTAGTGAAGGAACATAGGCAGGGGAATATGAGGTTGAGTGTGTGGCCATCTTTATGAGTGGCAGAGGAGGACCATTGAGAGAGCCAAAAAGGATGCAGTGAGTGATAGAAGTTTAGAGGCAGCAGGGTGGGGAGTGTCAATGGGGATGTTGAAGTCGCCCGTGATGGTAGTGGAGATGTCTGCAGAGAGGAAGTGGAGTAGCCAGGTGGTGAAGTGCTCAAGAAAAGTGGAGAATGATCCTGGGGGGGCGGTAGATAACAGCTAACTGAAGTTTGCAGGGGGAGTAGATACGACAGAGTGTACCTTGAAAGAGGGAGAGTGGCAGTGGGATTGGCGTAAAGGACCAATTGTCAGACAGGAGTAAGCCCATCTCTCCACCATGCTTGTTGCTAGGGCGGGGGGGTATGAGAGAGACTGAGTCCACCATAGGAAAGTGCAGCTGAGGAGGCTGTATCGGGGTGAGCCAGGTTTCAGTTATGCCGATGAATGAGAGATTGTTAGTGGTGAAGAGGTTGTGGATGTAAGAGAGTTTGTTGCAGATGGAGCGAGTGTTCCATAGTGATCCAGGTAGAGGGATTGGGGGAGCTGGGGCTGGTCGAATGGGTATAAGGTTATTAAGGTTGCGGAGGTTAAAGTTGGAGCGTGGGTATCGATTAAAAGTAACTGGAGATGTGATGAGGGGTCCAGGATTTGGAAATATGTCATCAGCAAGTAGGAGAAACAGGGAGAGGGTTAGATGGTGGGGGTAGGAGAGGTTACGTGCATGTTTGGAGACAAAGGATTGTATGTTGTATGTGAAGAAATAGTTCTGTGGAGGAGGTGAGGTGGCTGGGCAGGATAGAGGGAGAGAGTATTACTTCATTACTGGGTGTATGGATAAATGGAGTTAGTATGAAAAGAAGTAGTATAGGGGTGAGGGTAAAAATAAGAGGAAACATAGTTGCCGTCCCCCTGTTACATGATGTCTACACATCGCCCCTGAGTGCTCACCTGGTTTCAGAGCACTGATGTGAACCAGGCATCCACTCAAAGGTGATAATTGGCGCCGACATCGCTACTTTACATTAGGCGACGCAGGGGCAATATCGGTGCTGATAGGCCACGCCCCTACGTCGCCTAAGAAATTGGCGGTGCCGTCGCAGGGTGTAACGGTATCCTTATGGCCGCTTTACATATCCCAAAATCGTTTCGATATTGGATACAGCGGCATGGGAGCGCACACTTTTTGGTCAGAAATCCAAGATCGCATAGGAGCTGTCACACAGGGAGATATCAGCAGGCAACACAACAGTTGTATACGCCACCTTGTACGCGCGAACCAGGGAACGACCATTTAACATGGGAGAGAATAGGGGAAGTTGTGCTCCAAGACATTTTTGCGCTGTCACACAGCACGATCCTGCCAGATCGTCCATCCAATATCGGCCCGTTGGAGAGCACGCTCATTTCTCCCCCGATATCGTTTTGGCATCGTTCTTGCATCGAATTGTACATTCACATCACACAACGCACGAACGATATCGGGGCCAACGCACGAGCCACGTGACTTATTATCGAAGTTGGACGACAATATCGGGACTTGTAAAGCGGCCATTAAGGTACCGTCACACACGGCAATATTGCTAGGCAATTTCACTGGCAATTTGCTGGTTGCAGTGAAATCATAGACACATTGTTCCATTTATACACGGCAACAAAATAGAACAATGGGTCCATGATTTCACTGCAACCAGCAAATTGCCAGTAAAATTTCCTAGCAATATTGCCGCGTGTGACGGTACCTTTAGGGGGCTGTTACACGCTATGATATATTTAACGATGTCGGCTGCAAAATCACGTGATTGAGATCACTACAACAATTTATTGATATCCTTGTGCAGTGTCACAAGCATAGATCTCGTTAATGATTTCTCAATTGGCAGCGCGCCAGCGATCCAGCGCACAACCCAGCGATCGAGGCAGCCAGTGTCAGGAATAGGGGAAATCGTTAAGGAGATCGTTATGGCGGTGTCACACTGAACGATGCAAGCAAAATGCATGATCCACATCGTCTGATTTAGGCCTGGGTCTCATATCTGCGATTCACAATCAGACCACTTATCGCTAGTCAGATCGACCTGTCACACGCAACGACGTCGTTAACACGTCGTTGGGGCGACTGAAAATCAGTGACGCTTCAGCGATATATTTACAGATATCGTAGCGTGTAACGGCCCCCTTCTACCCACATTGTTATGTGTTTAGAAGTCCAAATTTTTTATGCAGGTCCGCCGTTAGGTCTGCCTCCAGTCACGGGCCCGCTCGTCATGTCAGGGGCCAATTACACCGTGCCCAGGGGTGAGACAGGCACGGGGGAGACAGCGTGCAGGGGGAACACAGGGAGATGACCACTTCGCCCCACGGCTCCTGCCCCGCGCCACGTTACGTCTATTCCAGCTTTGCACATCTAGAGGCTGAATGTTGGCCCATTCTTCTCTGCCATGTTATAGAGAGTATACAAAAACCTACAAAGTGACAGCATTAATAAAAAGATAAAGTAACCTGAACAGACATTTCTGCTATTAAAAATATATAACTTTACTCTGATGTTTCAGAAATAGTCCAGAAATTGGCCAGAATATAATGGTGGGTTTACACACACCAATCATTGTATCCAATATCTGAACCAATCTCTGGTTGCAGTGAAATCATGGACAGATTGCTCCATGTTGTACACAGCCACAAAATGGAACTATGTGTCCATGATTTCACTGCAACCAGAGATTGGTTCAGATATTGGATACAATGATTGGTGTGTGTAAACCCACCATAAGAGTAATACTGTCCTCTAATTATACCTGCCTTTCTTTTCTCATCCTGCTCTCACTATGCTCACATTTTCCCTCACAGTTTTTGCTCCACTTATTCTCACTCTCCTTCGCTATCCCCAAGCCCCTACACCCTCTAACCAGATAACTATCTCCCCCTCTCTCTTAACCCCCACCTTACCTCATCCACAGACCTACTCCTTCAGGGGCGGACTGGCCCAGCAGGAGATTGGGAGATTAAGGGGTTAATTTATTCGTGACGCCACCTATGAGTAGTTCGGTAAGTCTTACAGACGCTGCGAGGCCTCCGGTGGATAGCAGCAAGATGGAACGCTCCCCACAGGCTGAGCGGTGATCCCCGGAGGCTGGAGCTGCTTAAGATGTTGTGCGGCAGCTGCGGTTACCTTGAAGTGCGGACAGACAGTTCATAAGGAAGCACGGACACTTTGTGCTGGGCCCCCCTGCTGGTGCTGGGCCCCCCTAGTGGGCCCCCCTGGTGGTGCTGGGCCCCCCTGGTGGTGCTGGACCCACTCTGGTGCTGCCGGGCCCCCCTATTGGTGCCTGGTGTTGCCGGGTTCCCCTGCTGGTGCTGGGCCCCCCTGGTGGTGCTGGGCTCCCCTGGTGGTACTGGACCCCTCTGGTGCTGCCGGGCCTCCCTGGTGGTGCCTGGTGTTGCCGGGCCCCCCTGGTGGTGCCTGGTGCTGCCGGGCTCCCCTGGTGGTGCCTGGTGCTGCCGGGCCCCCCTGGTGGTGCCTGGTGCTGCCGGGCCCCCCTGGTGCTGCCGGGCCCCCAGGGTGCCTGGTGATGCTGGGCCCCTGGTTGTGCCTGGTGCTGCCGGGCCCCCCTGGTGGTGCTGGGCCCCCCTGGTGGTGCCTGGTGCTGCCGGGTCCCCCTGGTGGTGCTGGGCCCCCCTGATGCTGCCGGGCCCCCATGGTGCCTGGTGCTGCCGGGCCCCCAGGGTGCCTGGTGCTGCCGGGCCCCCAGGGTGCCTGGTGCTGCCGGGCCCCCAGGGTGCCTAGTGCTGCTGTGCCCCCAGGGTGCCTGGTGCTACCGGGCCCCCAGGGTGCCTGGTGCTGCCAGGCCCCAGGGTGCCTGGTGCTGCTGTGCCCCCAGGGTGCCTGGTGCTGACGGGCCCCCATGGTGCCTAGTGCTTCCGGGCCCCCCTGGTTGTGCTGGGCCCCCCTGGTGCTGCCGGGGCCCCTGGTGGTGCCTGGTGCTGCTGGGTCCCCCTGGTGGTGCCTGGTGCTGCCGGGCCCCCCTGGTGGTGCCTGGTGCTGCCGGGCCCCCCTGGTGGTGCCTGGTGCTGCCGGGCCCTCTGGTGGTGCCTGGTGCTGCTGGGCCCTCTGGTGGTGCCTGGTGCTGCTGGGCCCTCTGGTGGTGCCTGGTGCTGCCGGGCCCTCTGGTGGTGCCTGGTGCTGCCGGGCCCTCTGGTGCTGCCGGGCCCCCTGGTGGTGCCTGGTGCTGCCGGGCCCCCAGGTTGCCTGGTGCTGCCGGGCCCCCAGGGTGCCTGGTGCTGCCGAGCCCCCAGGGTGCCTGGTGCTGCCGAGCCCCCAGGGTGCCTGGTGCTGCCGGGCCCCCAGGGTGCCAGGCTCCGTGATGCCTGATGGTGCCGGGCCCTTGGTTGTGCCTGGTGCTGCCAGGCCCCTGGTGGTGCCCGGTGCTGCCGGGTGCCTGGTTCTGCCGGGTGCCGGAGACTGGGAGCTTCAGAGGACTAAGCTGCCAGGTACCTGGTGCCAGAGACCGGCAGCCGCAGAGGAAGAAGCTGCCGGGTGCCTGGTGCCGGAGACTGGCAGCCGCAGAGGAAGAAGCTGCCTGGTGCTGGGAAACGGGAGACGCAGAGGAAGAAGCTGCCAGGATCAGGAGTGTGGAGTCAGGTAAGGTGCTGTTACAGCCGAAGATAGCAGCCGGGGGGACAGAGTGGAATGGATGAATGGTGGATGGATGGGGCTGCCTGAAAGAGGGGGCAGAATGGGATGGATGGGTGGCGGCATGGAAAAGGGGGGAGAAAAGGATGGATAGATGGGGAGAAGGTACATGGATGGTTTGGTGGATGGGGGAAAAGGTACATAGATGGATGGGGGAATAGAGGGAGAAGCTACATTGAACGTGGGGGGGAGAAGCTACATGTCCAGATATAAATGAAGAAAAGCTGCACTCAGCACCTGTGACCCGTTGAAGGGCGATAGCCCGAAACGGTGCCGTAGTCACTCTGGTCTTTCCCCCCCCTCCCTGCACCATGTTTTGGCAACCCCAATAAAGGACCGCTTTTCATCTTCTCTGGTGAGTGCAGCTTTTCTTCATTTATATCTGGACTTTGGTTTTGCTGGGCTGGCACCCTAAGAAATCTCTGTGGCGTCTGTTGTTCACCTCCTAATTGGAGTTCCCCCAGAAGGTGGTGCCCCTACTTTTTCCTCCTTTTTGTTTTGGAGAAGCTACATGTATTACCTATACACACATACTGACACTATATACAGAGTTCATGCATATAATGTCAATGGTGATCATTGCATTACCTGTACTTTGACACTATATACTGAACTCCTGTGTATAATGTCACTGGTGATGACTGTATTACCTGTACACTGACCCAATATACAGAGCTTTTTTACATTTCTGTTAATTTAGTATTATGTGGTGGACCGTGGCATTATGTGCGTTGGTCATGACATGACGGTATTTGTCCCCTGTATATGGTATTATTTGGTCACTATGTGGTGGTAATATGAGGTCTCATGGTGTGGCAGTATTTATACCTTGTATGTGGTAGTATTTGATCACTATGTGGTGGTATTATGTGCTTTCGGCATGGTGTGGCGGTATTTGTCTGGTATGTGGCATTAGTTGAGCGCTATGTTGTGGTAGTATGTGATCTGGTCAAGGTGTGGTGGTATTTCTGAATTCTATCTGGTAATATTGGTCTTGGTAGAGTGGATTTTGGTCGGTCATTTGTTTTATCTGATATCAATAAGTGGAAATTATTTTATTTTCAATACATATTAAATACTTAGATGTTTAACCCCTCCCTGTCCTGTGACACAGCAGCAGAGATGCAGAGGTTTGCCAGAGAAAGAAAGTTGAGTGACTCACCGTGGCCGGGGACTCCGGTTTAGACAGGCAGTAGCTCCTTCCTCCTTGTCACGGGTGGACCGCGCCTGCCGGTAGTGGGGCCCGGTTGAGTGCAGATCAAAGAGTTGAAGACGTCTTGTGGGAACAGATTAAGGGGTTAATTTATTCGTGAAGCCACCTATGAGTAGTTCGGTAAGTCTTACAGACGCTGCGAGGCCTCCGGTGGATAGCAGCAAGATGGAACGCTCCCCACAGGCTGAGCGGTGATCCCCGGAGGCTGGAGCTGCTTAAGATGTTGTGCGGCAGCTGCGGTTACCTTGAAGTGCGGACAGACAGTTCATAAGGAAGCACGGACACTGTAAGTCTCTGTAACGGGTCTTTACTGTAACCAGCAAGCAGTACATGGCATACAGTTTGTAGATAGCAGACCGGGTGGACTCAGCAGTGATAAGTGTCCCTCAGAGATCCGCGGTGTTCCTCCATTCTAACTAAGTAAGTTGCCGTTGTCGCCCGGGAATACCAGGTGGGGTACAGGGAGGCTGCTTGAATGCCCTATCCGGGGTATACGTTCCGGATGTTTTGGGAAGCCTTGGGTCCCTTGGTGGGTACACTGCTGGTTAGACGACTGGATTTGGCGGTGGTGGGGTGCTCCTGTAAAGCTGCTCCTCCACGCTTCTGGTTCGCATAGCAGAGCTGAACTGCTGCTAGCTTCGGTACCAGCAAACCGGCTGTATAAGGGCACGGGATGGTTTTTAGCCCGCATAATGATGCCCGTGATTGGTAGGGAAATGGCCGGTAGAAGGTGGCCAGGGGGCCGCACGGGACTGTGCGAGCCCCCTCTCCTACGTTGCAGAGCTGGAGTTCTGCAGAGGTCTTCTAGGTTGCTGTTCCTTGCAGACTGACTCCTCCAGACTAGTCTAGGTCTGAACTTAAACTTCCTCTACACACTACCCTTGCACTCCGCCCACCAGGACCTTGATTGGCCCTCTATGCTAAGTGAGGCATGCAGAGTATGGATCTCTAAGTTAACCAGATGACTGCTGGGTCAGAGAATATTGCTGCTGCATTAATGGCTGCAATACCCAACTGTGACGCACTCGTTGCGGGGCGCCAAATGAGCATTTGGTGACTTCAGTATTTATAAGACAAATCCAGGATTACCTCTGCTTGCTTTACTCCTGGTTTTGTCTTAGGCCGGCTTCACACCACGTTTTTTTCCCCTGCCAGGCTGTGTCCAGTGCTTTGCAGGAGGCACCGGACACAGCCTGACAGGTCTGGACAAATAGAAGCGGAGGGTTAATATGCCCTCCGGTCCTGTTTGTAGCCAGATTCTGCAGAGCGCAGCTTCAGGAGCTGTCCCCTACTGAAATGGTGCTGACCCTCTTCACAGGGGGCAGCTCCTGGGGCTGAAGTTCAGATGAGCTCACGCTGAAGTGCAGCAGCCGGCGTCCGGGAACCTGACATACTCTGTCAGGTCTGACACGATCCGGCGCCCCATAGACTCTCATGTTCGGGGGTGCCGGATCATGTTAGGGGGTGCCGGATCGTGCTGGAATCGGGAGAATCCGGTAGGATCTGGTTTGCTTAAATTTTTCGCCCCGGACACAAAAATGATGCAAGCTCCGTGTTTGTGTCCGGGGTAAAAATCGTTTGCAGCCTGATGCTGCCGGACAGGGACAAAACCGGATGGCAAATAGCTGCCATCCAGCCCTGTTCAGCACCATAGGGCTACATTATGTCAAAATTGGGTCCGGGGCTGTCTGATTCACATCGGACAGCCCCGGACCTGGTCACAACATGGTGGGAAGTCGGCATTACAAATACTGAAGTACAAAAGTCACCAAATACTCAAAGTGCTACATTCTTCTGATGGTGCGGATTCCACCAATAAATAAGTGATCACATTCCTAACCTGTGCACAGGGGCGGACTGGCCCAGGTTGCAGGGAGGCATTTGCCCCCCAGGCCAGTGATTTAGTCCTAGTTTAGAGACGCCCCCTCAGTGAGAGCAGCCGTGCGGGACCCGGAACGCAGGAGGCAGGACGCGGGCGTCAGCGTGGAGGCTAACTGTGACCTGGGATTGGCGCGTCGGCAGCAGGCAGCTGGCAGGCTAGTGAAGCAGTGCCAGCACCCACATGCTCTTCAGTTGGCCTCTGTAGTGGTAGCACCCATCCCCCCGCTCTTCAGTTGGCCACCGGCTAGAAAAAGTCAACTACCCCCCAGGGCAAGATCTGCCAGCCAGCCCCTGCCTTTGCATCGCTGATAACTTGTTTTCACCAAAAAATCCAAATTAATGCAAACTACAGTTATGATACATCGCAGTAATGGTGAGCGCACAGTGGTGTGCAGGAGCAGCCTGTGTTTTACAGTCCACGCTGTCCACGCTACACCATAATAGGTATAACGCATAACAGGTATCTGCATATAGCTGAAGAATGGGTGGGCCCAGGTGGGTGGGCCCCTGGAGTCAATTTTCCTGGTGGGCCCCTGACACCCCAGTCCGGCGCTGTACTCCTTAACCTCAGACCTCTCCTACTGAAATATGAAACAAGCCGTCCACTCTCCTTCTCCCACCTGCTATCCCTTTCTCTACTACGTCTCACTGCTGGCGACTTACTCCCAATTCTGGTCTTCCCCATACGTCCCACCTATCCTCACCTCCACCAAAGTAAGATAAACTACTGCTATCCTTCACATGTAAAACCCGTGCACCTGACCCCCCCACCCCCCTGCCTCCTCTCTCTGGAGCACTTTGGAATGCCCGCTTCTTTTGCAACAAGCTCCACATGATCCATGACCTTTTTACTTACCAGAACCTTTCCTTCTTGGGCCTCACTGAGACTAGGCCGACAGCCTCTGGCACGGCCTCCCCTGCTGCACTGAGCTATGGCGGCCTTCACTTTACCCACACTCCTCTCCCTGGCAGCAGACATGGCGGAGGAGTGGGCTTCCTCCTCTCTGCAAACTGTTCCTTCAAACCAATCCAACCCCCACCCTCCCTTCTTTCAAAGTTCACTCCATCCGTATCTACTCTCCAGTCTCCAAATGGCCGTTATACATCGACCTCCGGGCTCTGCCGCTACCTTCATTGACCAATTCTCCATCTGGCTTCTTCACTTTCTCTCTGCTGACATTCCCACCATCATCATGGGTGACTTTAATATCGCTACTGACACCCGCCAGCCAGCGGCCTCCAAGCTCCTTTCACTTACCTCATCTTTTGGACTTACTCAGTGTCCTCCACAGCCACCCACACAGATGGGCATACACTAGACCTGATCTTCACCCGCCTCTGTTCCCTATCTAATCTCACAACCTCCCCCTTCCCTCTATCTGACCACCATCTTCTCACCTTCTCATCCTTGTCCTCCTCACCGGCCCAGGACGTGTTTCGGACAACGTCCATTTTCTACAGCATGTACTCCCAAGTCCCCCTCCCCCATTAAATACAAGTTAAAAAATACGCCTAAGGCTGCTTTCACATAACGATTTTTGCATTTCCGATGCTGTCCGAAAAAAATCGGACAGCATCGGACCGATTTTCGGACCCCATGCATCCCTATGGGGATCGGACCGAATCGGATGTGCACTAAATGCCAACCGATTTGGTCCGATACGATTCTGTCCGATTTTATTATCGGTGCTAAAATCGGAGCCTGCTCCGATTTTAGCACCGAAAATAAAATCTGACAGATTCGGATCGGACCAACTCGGATGGCATTTAGTGCACATCCGATTAGGTCCGATCCCTATAACATGGGGCCCTATGGAGAAGGGTCCGAGGAAACATCTATGTCTCCTCGGACCCCGTTTTACTGTACTGAGCATGCTCAGTACAGTAAAACTGCTCCTAACTAGGAGCACAAGTGTTAAAAAAAAAAAAAAAAAATGTTATTCTCACCTCCCCCCGAGCCCCCGCCGTCTTCCGCCATCTTCTTGGAGGCTCCCGGTGGCTCTCGCAGGCTGCCGGTGTCAGCAAAGGGCTTCCTCTGCCTTATAGGACCTGCGGTGATGTCACAGTCATGTGACCGCAGGTTACCATGGTGAACCCGCCGTCACGTGACTGTGACATCACCGCAGGTCCTGAACAGCAGAGGAAGCGCTCTGCTGACACCGGCAGCCTGCGAGAGCCACCGGGAGCCTCCAAGAAGATGACGGAAGACGGCGGGGGCTCGGGGGGAGGTGAGAATAACATTTTTTTTTTTTTCTTTTTTTCACCCTGCAGGGAGCGATTTTATGCCGGAATCGGGTGCCTATTTGGCACCCGATTCCAGGCATTAGAAGGGAGCCGATGCTGTCCGAATTATATCGGACAGCATTGGCTCCCTTCAAATCGTAATGTGAAGGTAGCCTAACAAGCACACATGTAATAGATAATTAACATTGCAAATGTGGAAATAAATATGTCACAGGATGAAGAAAACCTGTAAAATGGTGCATATATGTTGTGAGCTGCATAACCAATTAGCCTGTACAATGACAAAACATATTTATCATTTTTACAAATGGTTGTCAGTGATCGCATACATGCACATTAAATGTTCATTCCAAACTCCCATACATATATAAAGTGCTACAGACAATGAATTTGCATCTAACATTAAGGCCCAATTCACATCTAAGGTGGGCTGCGTTTTGTTGCATTTGAAGTTTTATGTGTTTTTGAACTGGAAAAACGCATAGAAACGCATCCAAAAACGCAGCCACTGATTTCAATGCAAAACACATTGAAAACGCAATGGAAAACGCAGCCCAAAAGGTCGCATGCAATGCTTTGGGCCCTTTTGCAAAAACGCATGCATTTTGCGTTTACTGAAAATTACATGCGTTTTCCATTGCCTTTTCAATGCGTTTTGCATTCAAATCAGTGGGTGCTTTTTTTATGCATTTCTATTGCGTTTTGCAGTAAAGACGCAATGGAAATGTAAACGCAGCCAAAAGCAAGGCAAACGCCGATGTGAATAGTCCCTAAGAGCAAGTATCCAATGTACTTCGCAGCATGAGACTGCTCTCTCCCAGTCTCCGCCACGATTGGATCTGAATACTCTTTCAATTCCTTTAATTGACAGGGTGAGCATATCTCCTCTGTGTTCCTCTCTAAAGTGTCTGCACAAACCCGACAAATTTCTGTGGAGTGTATTGGAGATGGGATTTATGTTTGATGAGGGTCTCGGTTCAATCACAAGTCCATCAGCCATTCCAAATTATATATATATAGGCAATTGTACACGTCTGCACTGCAAGTAAATGATACGGACACCAGAGCCATCTCAAGCCTTACTCATGCCTACGCCAAATGAGATTAAACACTGCGTAAGCGTTTATTGAAACACACATTTTTATACAGAAAGCAAGAGGCGTGTAAGAATTCTAGAACTTTCTACAAAGTGATCATCTAATTGGTTAATCCTTATCAAATTATTCTAATATCTAAATTCCTCCCTTAATGGGTTTGGCTTATGTCTCAGATATATTCATGGAACGTGGGCGCCATCTAGTGTATAACAGACAACAGGAGCCGGCTACTGTACAAGGGTAATGAACCCATGACATGCCATCCTGAGTGAGCAGCATGTCTCTAGGGGAGGTAGGCAACCCCTAGAGACATGTTGCCCACAACTATTATTAATATTTATTTTTTTATTACAGATTTAACAGATTGCTCATCCCTGCTGCAGCAGGGATGCGCAAACTGTACGGTAACTGCATTGCTCCGGATTACACATCCGGAGCAATCCGGTTACTGGATTGCGGCTTCATCCTCACATTTTTCAGTAAAAATGTATGTGAAGCCAATTGCGTTCACCGCATCCGGATCTGGATGCGGTGAACGCAATTACTATTCCAAATGTGACCCCAGCCTTAATTGAGCCAAAAAGTATGCACACATGCCATGAAAATAGCATGGGAAAAAAAAGATCCTTTAAAGCATCATGAAAACGGGTGCAAGCTCTCAAGTGTGACCCTAGCCTAAGTGAACATATTTCCGCAGCAAATCCAACTCCAATACACTCCACAGAAATTTGTTGGGTTTATCAAGACACTTTAGGCTAGGGTCACACTTACAGATTTTCCATGCGTTTTTCAGACATGTCTTTTTTGAAAAACACATGGAAAAACGCATCCATAGACCCCCATGTTAAAAATGCATGCCCCAATGCCAAAAATGCATGTCTAAAGGGCCATGCGTTTTTTTGGGTGCATTTTTGTCTCAGCACCAAAAAATACTGTGTGGGGCCCGCTGGGACGGGGTACTCGGGAGCGGACCGTGTACTGCTGGGGATGTCAAGAAGGTCCTGGTCCGGACCGTGTCCCGGGTTCTCACAAGTAAAAGGGGATATGTACAATGACTAAAGTTTGTCGTGACGCCACCCACGGGTTGTGGTCAATGATGGGACCACCGCTGCAGCGCTGCTCTGCTAGGAGGATAAATGGATGGGCTGCAGCCAGATGGATGAGACCGCCACGGGTCGGGCTGCTCCTGACAGGATAGAAGGAATGCAAAGTTCAATATACCTGGAATCAAACACGGACACTCAGGCAGGGTTCACCGGGTTTACTTGTCAGCTCTTCCAACAATTCACAGCAGTTCACAGTGCATTTCTTAACACAAGTTACAGTCAATTCACTCCGGTTACACTGGACCCACTGCAGCCAGGCTGTCACTCTGAGACCCCTCACTCTTTCTAAGTCCTTCCAGGCTGTAGTTTCTCTCTTCCTTGACTCCTCAGGTAGTATAGCGGCAGCGCGGACCCTTGTGGGTCCTCATGGTTGCTGCTGTGCTTCCTACCCTTTTGTTAGGAACTCCAACCTGGAGTTAAAGCTCCACGTCGGTTAATCTGGGAAGCCGGGTGAATCATTGGGTCCCTTCAGAGCCGACACTCTGCTGTGTGCTTAGTCTGCAGTAACCCTTTCCTGCAAGGCGTTACCAGACTTCTTCTAGTCCGTGTAACTCCAACACAAATAGGGAAACTTCTCCACAGTTAGTCAGTGAGGCCGTGTTCCTTAGACCCGGTGATACCGGTCCGGTCTCTGACCTCACACTCCCCTGGGATGCCAGCTATGGACGAGCTTTCTCTCCATGGTTTCTGTGACTCTCTGGATTCTGCATCTCCATCATGCCCAACCCCACCGGGATGTGTGTCATTCCCTGCTTGGTGTCTCTTCAGCTTGGCTCACTGTGTCTTTGCTTCTCAGCCTACTGTGACCTACTTGTCTTGGCTGCTCGGCTCTCACTGGCCTACTAACTCCTTTCTCCTCTATTTATGCTCTCTGTCACCTGATCTACATTCTTTCCCACCCACTTTCCTCTAAACCCACCACCCCTTGCCCGCCTAGAGTCCCGGGCTCCGGGTTGGGTGCTGCCTCTAGTGGGTGTGTGTGCTGTGAGAGTGTTTATTGCACAAACTGTCTATCTTTCTGCCTGGCTGTAGTTCCCTATGTGGTCACCCTGGTCATAGGGGCGCCACAACTGCATGATGCATGATTATTTGAAAAAGCAACAAAAAACGCAGCATGCAGCATTTTTGGTGCTTTTTAAAAAACGCATGCATTTTTTTAACGTGGGGCCCTATGGGAAACGCATGCATTTTTGAATGGCTCTAAATGGTACCATGCTTTTCCGCATGCGTTTTTGCATGTGTTTGTTTAAGACTGCCCCACACCTAAAAGCAAAAATGCATGCAAAAACGCATGCTGGAAAAATCACTTTAAAAAACGCATGCCAATTGTGACCCTAGCCTCCTTGTTCTGCACTATCACTATGGCAGACCCCTTTAACAAAGTCTGTGTGGCTGCATCACGGGTCTTACGTGCAGCCAGGGTGGTAGCTTTGGGGCTAGGCTCCCTGACGGATGCAGGCTTTGGCTGGGGCTGCTTGGGCTCTAGTATGGGTGGGACCGCTGGCTGCGACACCTGGAGCTCTGTTGGTCTTGAGGGCATACCACCACCGCTCGTCCAGGTGCCGGGTGAAGGTGACGCGATCACCGGGATACAGGTTGTGTCCAGGGTGGCCCTCCGGCAGGTGGGATTCTATGTCCCGCTGGGTCGCAAAAGGTTCCTTGTCCTGCCCGTGCTCCTTCAGAAATCCCCAGCCTGTCTCTAAGTTAAAGTGGACCATTGTGCCCACACATATCAGCCCTCTATCCACGGCCCTGAATTTGCAGACCCGCCCTTTTACTTGGAGGTTCCGCTCCTCTATGGCCTTCTACTGTTCCCACCGCTCCTGCACTTGGGTCTCCCGCAGGGCCTCTTGCTGGCTACAGTAATCCTACCAGCTAATGGTCTCAACTGTAGCTTCCCCTGCTTGGACCTCTCCTGGGAAGCCCACTAGCTCCTCGCCCTGGTTGGCCCATTTAAATACCATCCACTCTGTGCCGATCCCCTCGGTCGCCAGTTCAGATGTGAGTGGCGCCGCCAACCTGTCTATCTCTACGGAGTGGTATCAGGGCAGGTCTTTACACGCCCGGCCAGGTGCAAGGGTGGTCGGGGTGTCTAGGGGCCCCACCAAGGTCTTATCAGCTACCGGGGGGGTGTCAGTACCTGCTGCTGTCTCTTTGGTGCTGACCTCGTCCTCCTTCTCTGGGGCTGGTGATGGTGGTCTCAACTGCATCCACCTCTGGGTCATCCTGTCCAGCAGGGCATCTTTCCAGGTCTCCACCGCCTTTACCTGGGCTCTCTTCAGCTGCTGGACAAGGTTCTCCACCATGCCTTGCAGGAAACACGGGTCTAGGAGCGACAGCTGCTCTAGGCCTGCCTCTGGTTCGTTGCAGGAGTCCTCGCTCTCCACCCCACACTTCCAGGCCCTCCAGTCTCCTCTCTCCATGGTGCTATCTGGGTTGAATGTTGCCATTCTGCTCCTCGGTCTGTCTCCTGCTCCCTTCTTTGGGCGGTTCCCTCTCCTCACGTCATCGGCCACACCAAGGGGTGGGTCTCTCTGGCCGACGGACAAGTCCTGCTGCACAGAAGTTCCTTTGGGCGGGTACAGCTTTTTGCCCAGTTTGGCAAACCGGCCCATGAAGGGAAGCCGCACCACTCCCTCCTTGATACACATAGCGCTTGTTCTTTTAGCCGGGCGCTATTCAAAGTTCTTTAGCACAGTCTTTAGGCACATGAGACCCATTTTACCGGGCCAGTGGATCCTGTTTGTGACGCCACTTTTGATGTGCCCTGTGGAGTCCGTGGGATACTCGGAGCAGGGTCCGTCGCCTCTGTTTGGGATGTCACGGTGGCGTGACTCAGTCCGTGGCCCCAATGTGGTCAATTAAAAGGGGGGAAAGTTTTTGTTGCTTTTAAGGTGGTTACCGCTGAGCTCAGCACTGAGTTCTTGGAGGTGGGAATCCAGCTAACTCCTGGGTAGCTTGGTGGAACTTAACCGGGACCCCTTTCCACTGTCCTCTCATGGTCGTCACACTCTGCACTTACTTCACCCTCCTGCCCTGCACCTTACACATAGAACCCTGAGGCATTGGCTGCGGGCCTTTGTAGGGCAACTTCTCTCTCAGTCCCTTGGACCCCATGTGGCCACCGTTTCGGTTGTGTGTGCAGTTTTGGCTGTGGCACATGGAGCTACCGAGGTCTCTGGGTTGCTAGCTGAGCCTGGTTGTTCTCCACTAATCTAGGACCGGTTCCCCTACACTGCAGCCTGGTCCCTTCACACCGGTTCAGTCAGTGTAGATGCGGGCGTCCCCGGGTGGACTGCTCACTACCCGGTACCCTGGACCCCTTCAATCTTCTGTGGCACCCTCTCTCTCTATACGACTCCACCATATATCTATACGACTCCACCATTTGGTCTTGTCTTTCTCAGGTCTTGGGACGAGCTCCCACTGGCTCCAGTTCCCAGGAGACCTTGCTCTAGCTCTTGCCCTTCTCTGACAGACTCTCGGACCCTCATAGACTCCTGTCGCTCTTGCCATCCACCCACCAACTGTCTTCTAGATGTTTCTATTCATCCTTTCATACTCTGTCACGTGTCCTACATCACTAATGTGTGTCCTCCCTGACTTCACTCCCTCCTGGGTGCTCCCCTAAACTCTGCTCTCCACCCATCCCTTCAACCTTGGTTCCTCCCCTACAGCAGGATCAGGGAGGAGCAATCTCGCCCTAACCCTGTCCTAGAGTGGTGTAGTGTTGGCCTGGGTGACTGGATTCCGGTCAGTGTCTCCTCCTTACCCAAGATTGAGGTACTACACCTCTGGCTGGGATGCGGTACCTCTGTGGCAACTGGATCCGCAGTGGCGCCACATGATTATCCGATATGCGAGTGTGTGTCAGAAATCCACCAGCGCCTGTTAACTAGTTAGATTGTGCTGTCACACTCTAACAGTGTGATCTAACACATCCTAGTCGTGATCACGGGGCACCGATGTGTTCCCATGGCAGCGAGGGGTCAGCGGATGATGTCCCCTGTCACTGTTATGATGTACTTCCTGTGAACGCGTTCACATGAGATGTTCATTTCTGCTGAGCATAGCCGTGCACCTGTACAGCACAAGCATTCGGACAGGGCAGGCTTGAAGCACCATAAGGGGACAGGTAAAATTTAAAAAAAGTGGAAAGAAACGTTTTAAAAATATAAAAAAAATGATAAAAAACAAAAGTTCAAATCACCCCCCTTTGCCCCACTGACAATAAAGCTATTAAAAAAAGAACACGTTTGGTATCGCCACATTCAGAAATGCCTGATCTATCAAAATTTTAAATAAACTAATCTGATTGGTAAACAGCGTAACGGAAAAAAATAAAAAATGGCAGAAATACGTTTTTTTTGGTCATCACAACATTGCAATAAAGTGCAATAAGTAAACAGTAAAAGTATACATGTTTGGTATCTACGAACTCGTACCGACCTGAGGCATCATACCGACATGTCAGTTTTACCATATAGTGAACATGGTAAATTAAAAAAATCCAAAAACCATTACCCTTTTTTGCAATTTGGAATTTTTTTTACCTTACACTGTATGGTAAAATAAATGGTGTCATTCAAAAGTACAACTCGTCCCACAAAAACAAGCCCTTATATGGCTATATTGATCAAAAAATAGAAAAGTTATGGCTCTTGGAGGAAAGGGAGGAAAAACCGAAAATGAAAAATTGTCCATGGGTGAAGGGGTCAAGATGAAGTCTATGGTTGAAATAGCATTTGGTCAGTGTTACCGATACTGTTATGTGGAGACTAATGCTGGTACTATTGTATGCCTATAAGTGCTCATAATGAAAAATCTCCATATAGTTAGTACTAGAGCTATTTTATGTATCATGACTCTATAGCAGGAGTCGGTCTTGTATTGCTTTCTCCTTACAGTGATAACAAGGAACCTTTGTCCTGTTGTTCTAAATCCCTTTCTGGTGGACTAATTCCATTGACTGCTGTGAGTGCATGAAGTCTAGGTTGGCTGTGTGGGACTCCGAGCTGTGTGTGTGTGTGTATGTTTATATATCTATACATATTATACACTATATATTATATAATACTATATATTAATATATAGTATTCAGTCTGCATGAATGTGGGAGAACTATAAACTGTGTGTTGAGAACTACTTGGGTGTAGACTAAGTGTGGAGATTGCAGGTTTGCACAGTGTCTCACTCTTTATCCTTCTATCTAAAACTTCCAGTTTTTCTTGGCTGTGTTGCTTACTGTCCCCAATCATGTTATTATGGATCTTGCTTGCTCTGTTCTTGTCTATTGTGTTGTTCTGCTGTTACTTGCGGTTCTATTATGGGTGGGGGAGTCTCTTTAAGGAAGAAGACATCCAGCCCCCCAAACCCCTTGTCACCGACAAGAGAGCCAGAGACAAGGTTCTTAAACAAGGTAAGTCATTTGTGACATCCCATTTTGCATGCAATGTAAGGATATCATATTTGTGTTCCATTAATGCATATAGTCCTATTTATTTGTATGCAGTTGTGTTGTAATTTATATTTTAACAGTAAGATTATATACAACATATGTTAACTAAGGCTGGTTTCACACTAGCGTTTTTTGGAATCAAGGGGCATGCGGCAAAAGACTCCCCGGCAATGATAAATTGGATGCATCCACACCCAGTGCTGAAGCATCCGGTTGCATATTTGACAGGGATCCAGTGGATGGTTCTGCGCATGCGCAGTTCATAGAACACATAACGTAAATCTGGATCCAATGGGATCTGGAGTCCAGATGAATCAGTGTCTCATAGAACCCTATTCAGATTTTACCCGTGGTGTCCCAGATCGAGGTGGATCCAGGTAGATCCTGGGGTTCATGTTTTATTTTAACAGAGGCCAAAATTGCAACAAGATGCAGATTTTGTCTCCATGATAAATCTATGGACACCTCAGGGCCGTGGGGTACTTGGTAGCTGGTGATTGCTTAGGAGGTCATGGTGGCAGTGACCCGGTTCAGTGGCCCAGGACATGCAGAAAAAGGGGATTATTTACAGGGGATAAGTTTGTGATGCCACCTGTGGTAATTCTGGTCACAGTGACCAGCGCTGCTATTTGTCCTCTGGGCCAGTTGAATGGCAGCCTGGATGGTATCACTCCCCACAGGTAGAGTGTGGGCTCAGGGGTAATGGTAAAAGTCTATGGAGGTGGTAGTGGTGTCTGTCTGTGTAGCTGTGCAAGAGAGCGCGGAGAATAACCAGAGGAGACCAGGGTTACAGTTCTTTAACTTTTACTTGTAACCATGTGGTGCAGTCCAGGGCACTGATTACCAGGTCCAGGAGGATGCGAGCAGCCAGGGAGCAGTTGGATTTCACACCGCTAGGTGTGTTTGAGTTTGCCTGCTGTGCTTCCACAGTTCAGGGTCCCAGTGCTTTGGTGATACTCTGCAGCCCTCTCTCTCTTCCTTGCTTTGCTGTGAATCCATATGGCAGGCAACCCAAGTCCTTCGTGGACACTGCCGGATCGCTGGCAGCTCCGGGCCCTGCTGTTCCGCCGGGACTGAAGTGCGGCTGGGAAGTGCAGCCCTTCCTCCAGAAGTGGTCAGCGGGTCTTGCAGGTCCCGACTGACCCAGAACTCTGGCGTCCTTCCTTAGCATGGCCTGGAGTGAGCCTCTCAACGGCTCCACTCTCCAGGTCCTTCCTCGTTCAGACTAGACTGTCTACTTGTTCCTCCCTCCCAGCCTTTCATACTCCTCAACCCCTCTTCCTACCAGAGAGAGCTCCCCATTCTGGATGGAGTCAGGACAGGTGTGTGGATGCTTGGGATACCTAGCATGGGGTCTCCTTCTGCTTCCAGGTATGACATTACCCCCGGTGAAGGAGCCAACGTCACTGTGGCACCTGGACCCTTGGGGTGCTACACATTCACCAAGATCAAGGACGAACTGTGCACGACTGAATGCACCCGCCAGTGTCTCCAGTCTCACTGAAAGTCAATGAAGCCAAAAACTGATCCTTGTGCATCCAGTTTAGGCTGGATGCACATAGATGTTGAAAAAACGGCAGTGTGAAACCAGCCTAATGTAACTATAATGTAGATCTGCCACACAATAAAAAAGGCTTGAGTCTTAAAAGGAACCTGCCATCATGTTAAACATGACATCTCATCTGCAATATAAAAGAAGTAGGTGAGCAGATTGACATTAAAGGGGTTTTCCCACGAACAAGGTTAATTTTAAAGCTCATTTTAATCAATAGATCTTGGAATTATAATTATCACGATTGGATGTGTTCAAAAAATATGTTCCTGTGCTGAGATCATCTTATATACAGTGTTGACCAAAAGTATGGAGGGGAGTGGGATCATACCGTTGTGGCCAAAAGTATTGACACCCCTGCAATTCTGTCAGATAATACTCAGTCTCTTCCTGAAAATGATTGCATAGGAAGTGATCCAATTCTATAGTGGCCGCGCTCCCTGTGGTAATGATTTTAAGAACTTCTTGTCCACAAAAAATGTTATTCCTCAAAACATGCGAGAATATAAAAAACGGATACAACGCGTTTCGGCGGAGACAACCGCCTTCCTCAGGGATACCTGAGGAAGGCGGTTGTCTCCGCCAAAACGCGTTGTATCCGTTTTTTATATTCTCGCATGTTTTGAGGAATAAAATTTTTTGTGGACAAGAAGTTCTTAAAATCATTACCACGGGGAGCGCGGCCACTATAGAATTGGATCACTTCCTATTGAACCTTTATGCCTGTGGGAATCCGTGGCAGGACCCAATACAGGATCAATTCAAGGCGAGCAGCAGACCCGGATAAATATCCAAAGCGTGAGGAGGCTTTGGAAAAACCATATGCTTGAAGTTTTATGGCAAGAGGTGAGTGCATAAAACTTCATTAAAAGGGCACCAGAGAGTTACATTGGTAACGCGCTGAGATTGGCGCCGCATGTTTGTTTTTTATATATACCCTACAGGGAATCACCTTACTTCATATTGAAAATGATTGCAGTCACACATTCTTTGGTATTATTATCTTCATTTAATTTCTCTTCAATGAAAAAAACACAAAAAGAATTGTCCTAAAACAAAATTGGATATAGTTCCACACCAAACATAAAAAAGGGGGTGGACAAAAGTATTGGCACTGTTAGAAAAATCATGTGATGCTTCTCTAATTTGTGTAATTAACAGCACCTGTAACTTACCTGTGGCACCTAACAGGTGTTGGTAATAGCTAAATCACACTTGCAGCCAGCTGACATGGATTCAAGTTGACTCAACCTGTGTCTTTGTGTGTACCACATTGAGCATAAAGAAAAGAAAGAAGACGAAAGAACTGTCTGAGGACTTGAGAAACCAAATTGTGAGGAAGCATGAGCAATCTCAAGGCTACAAGTCCATCTCCAAAGACCTGAATGTGCCTGTGTCTACCGTGCGCAGTGTCATCAAGATGTTTTTAAAGCCCATGGCACTGTGGCTAACCTCCCTAGATGTGGACGGAAAAGAAAAATTGACAAGAGATTTCAACGCAAGATTGTGCGGATGGTGGATAAAGAACCTTGACTAACATCCAAACAAGTTCAATATGCCCTGCAGTCCGAGGGTACATCAGTGTCAACCCGTACTATCCGTCGGCGTCTGAATGAGAAGGGACTGTATGGTAGGAGACCCAGGAAGACCCCACTTCTTACCCTAAGACATAAAAAGCCAGGCTGGAGTTTGCTAAAACTTACCTGAGAAAGCCTAAAACGTTTTGGAAGAATGTTCTCTCTTTTTGGGCAAAGGCATCAACAGAGTTTACAGGATAAAAAAAGAGGCATTCAAAGAAAAGAACACGGTCCCTACAGTCAAACATAGCGGAGGTTCCCTGATGTTTTGGGGTTGCTTTGCTGCCTCTGGCACTGGACTGCTTGACCGTGTGCATGGCATTATGAAGTCTGAAGACTACCAACAAATTTTGCAGCATAATGTAGGGCCCAGTGTGAGAAAGCTGGGTCTCCCTCAGAGGTCATGGGTCTTCCAGCAGGACAATGACCCAAAATACACTTCAAAAAGCACTAGAAAATGGTTTGAGAGAAAGCACTGGAGACTTCTAAGGTGGCCAGCAATGAGACCAGACCTAAATCCCATAGAACACCTGTGGAGAGATCTAAAAATGGCAGTTTGGAGAAGGCACCCTTCAAATATCAGGGACCTAGAGCAGTTTGCCAAAGAAGAATGGTCTAAAATTCCAGCAGAGCATTGTAAGAAACTCATTGATGGTTACCGGAAGCAGTTGATCGCAGTTATTTTGGCTAAAGTTTGTGCAACCAAGTATTAGGCTGAGAGTGCCAATACTTTTGTCCGGCCCATTTTTGGAGTTTTGTGTGAAATGATCAATGTTTTGCTTTTTGCTTCATTCTCTTTTGTGTTTTTTCATTAAAGACAAATGAAATGAAGATAATAATGCCAAAGAATTTGTGATTGCAATCATTTTCAGGAAGAAACAGAGTATTATCTGACAGATTTGCAGGGGTGTCAATACTTTTGGCCAACACTGTATGTGCCCCTGCAATGTACTGTGTAATGGAGATATCTGACCGTACAAGGGATATAGTCTGATCATATCACATCTCCTGTGCTGAGATAATCTTATAGTGTATATGTGTCCCTGCTGTGTACTGTGAAATGGATGTGTCTGACTGTGCAGGGACATGATCTGATCATACCACATCTCCTGTGCTGAGATAATCTTATATATGTGTCCCTGCTATGTACTGTGTAATGGCCGTGTCTGACTGTACAGGGACATGATCTGATCATACCACATCGCCTGTGCTGAGATAATCTTATATATGTGTCCCTGCTGTGTACTGTGTAATGGCCATATCTGACTGTACAGAACCGTACTGTGGTGACTGAGGTCATGCTGACCATTTTCGTCTGATTTCTGCAATGCACCTTTAAAGAAAAATAAAATAAAAATAAATTTCCATCTGTTTTCAATATTATAATAGCCAGATTTCAATATTTTTTCATGTATGAGCAGACACTGTTCTGTATACGGTCAGACGTGGCCATTTCACGGTACACAACTGGGACACATATATAAGATTATCTCAGCACAGGAGATGTGGTATTATCAGACCATGTTCCTGTAGAGCCAGACACAGCCATTACACAGTACATAGCAGGGACACATATATAAGATTATCTCAGCACAGGAAGATTATTACAGCTTATTTATACAGGGAATTATAGAAAAGAAAGCTGTCAGTCACTGAGTAGGACCGCCCACTGGAGCTCTGAACCAAGAAAGAAGGAATTCACCTGAATAAATACTAGTGATACTAAATATTCCACAAAACCATATATCAATTTTATCACCTACTTCTGCTCTACAACCTTTTTCTTGAATATTGGAGAGCACCTTCATGATAACATGTCCCGTTCACAAAACATCTCTCATTACGGATTACTCAAGCTAACAATTGGACTAATGAGTGTTTGTAAGAACACTTGTTCTTGATCATCGGCCTGTATAAATATGGCAGGCAGTCAACAAATGAACAATTGTCATGCAGCATAAAAATCATCTCTTATTGGCAGCACAGACATCTTCTTGTCATACAAGCAATGCACTGACAATAATATGCAAATTGCATTTAAGAGGCTTTCTGGTTGCAATAAGTTATTACCAATTCACAGGATTGGTAGGTGTCTCAATTATCCTCAACACAATTTGGCATGGCAGGTCAGATGCCTTACCGCCATCTCATGCATTCCCTAAGGGGCTGCTGGAAAAAGCAACCCCACAGGGAATGAGTACAGTCCAGATGATGCCGAAGCACCATCACTCCATTGTTATGGGCAAAATTCACTATTCTGCTTATCGGTGGAGGCCTGAGTGTTTGGACATCCACCGATCAACAAATAACCTATACATGGGATAACTTGATTTACCTGGACAACTGTCAATGACAGTATAATCTTACACATAATGCCTCAACCCATAAATAATGGCCTTTAAACACGTTCCAATTGACTTGTTACATTTACAATTGCCCATTCTAATGGCTAAGAATTTGTCCATGTATTTCTACACAATTAGGCCCCTTTCACATCTGCGTTTATTTGTAATTCCCGGTAGATGTGGCGACATCTTCCAGATCTGCCGGGAATTACACATAAACGCAGATGTGCAGATGTGCAGATCTGCTGCGTAACGGCCGACTGCTGCACCGATGCGGCAAGCCCTATTCATTCTCTATTGGGCTTGCAGTTGGGTGCGGCAGGTACGGTATTGCTGAATCTGGCAAATCCGGCACTTGTTGCCTCGCAAAAAAAATGCTGGTAGTTTTTTTTTGCAGTGCCGCTAGCGCCGCAAGTACCGGATTCAGCAATACCGCACTTGCTGCACCCGACCGCAAGCCCCATAGAGATTGAATGCGGCTTGCCGAATCGTTGCCACAAGTTAGCCATTACGCGGCAGATCCGGCAGATGAAGCGACATCTGCCGGTTCGGCCGGGAATTACACATAAATGTAGATGTGAAAGCACCCTCACATAGACATTCTTTTATGAGTGGCTGAGAATAGATGGTTGTTGATGGTCTGACTCTTGACTGATGAAAATTGCAGATTTTGTTGAAATCCAATATTTGTACTAACAGAAAGATTTGAGTTCCTCATAATGTGATCTGAGAGGGCACTGGGCACTATATGACACACAGAGTCAAAGAGCGCGAAATATACAAGACCATTTAGACAGCAATGAAAACACTTGTATGAGGTATAGATATGTGACGCCCCACCAATCAGACCACCACCGGGGGTACTGCACTCCTCCATTAACGGGAGAGTAGTGCCCCTGTTCTCTAGGTAGCTAGATGGTGAAGTTGAGACCCACAACACACACACACACTTAGGAGGTGGGTGGACCCGGGGAAAAGGGCCCAGTCTCAATTAGGGGGAACAAGGAGTTAGTTAGTCGGGAGAACACCAAAGAAGTAAGAGATTGGAGTAAAAGTAGGGACGTGGGGGAGGTGTTAGCTCCCGCGGGCTCGAGCACATTCGCGCTCGCCCCGGGAGGGAGAGACTGAATGATGTAGAGGAGGAAAAGGGCCCTAGGGGTGCAGAAGAAGATCTACATCACCTGCAAGCCCGAGTCTGGCTGAAGGAACAGAGGGGCTGGTGGGGCTGATGGCCGAACACAGGGGACCGGCTCTGAACACGATGCGGGGATTCATACCCGAACCATTGAAACCGGAGGCCATGAGATCCTAAAGGGGACCTGTGGCCACAAACCCGGCATAACTCGGATAAGGCAGCCGAACTAAGGCACGGTACTAAGAATTGGTACAATCAATGCCTGTGGCTGTCGGTACCCGAGCTCTGTGCGCGGAGGCACTGAGAGGAGAGGTGATATTAGTTAGGAACTAGCGGAGAGTACCACCAGTGAAGGAAACACCATGAGAGAGCAAGGAACACCGAGGGGTCTAGACGACACTGTCCCGGTTCTAGAGAAACCGCAGATTGGCAGAGGGAAGCACCCGGCAGCCTGGTTGGAATGTTACAGTAAAAGTACAGAATTCCAAAAGAAGTGTGTGAGACTTTTATTAGCGGCGACCACCGTCTGCAGAGGCCGCATGACACCCTGAGGTGCTGATGACCTGATGAACACCGGCCAAGGAAAGAACTGACTATCCTACTCCCTTCCCTGGGGAACCGTTGCACCTGCGGGGAGTGAAACCATCTGAGCTTCCGGTCACCATCCCCAGAGGTTCAGAAGCAGCGGTGGCCACACATAGCCGCTCACTGCAGATGGCATCACGAATACCCCTTTTCCTTTTATTCTCCCTGTCATCTGAGACTGAACTTTTAATTGACACCGCCAGGGTCATGAAGCCGGGTAGCCACCTTGACATCCCCCAAAAGACACATAAGAACTGGCCCGGTAAGGCTGCTTCCACACTGCAGTTTTTTCACTGATCAGTGTCCATCAGATTTGTGTGCCAAAACCCGGAGAGAAACCAGGAGAGGAACTTGCAGAGAAAAACTATAATTGAAAGATTGACACCTGTTCTGAGTTTTGGAGACACTCCTGGTTTTGGCACACAAATCTGATGGACACTGATCAGTGAAAAAACTGCAGTGTGGAAGCAGCCTAACGAGTACCCAACGGCCCTGGAGTGGGCGTGTCAGATCATATACTCAAATGTTGTTAAAGCGGTTTTAACATTTACATTTTAAAAAACAGCTTCAAATGTTCAAGAATAAACTAATAAATGTTCAGCTATTGCTTCCGCAAACGATTGCTGGAGGAAAGAGGTAAGTTTTGTTTAGTTAGTTTTACTTACAAAGACTCATATAGTATAAAGCTGCATCAATTCTTGGGCATAGGTTTTTCAGTATGAGTAAGATACCAGAATCTCTTATCCCCATAGTAATTATTTCATAGCATGTTTGGTTCTCTGCTCTCTGTCTAGTACAGGATTTTCCCAGGACAAAGTCCCACCCATCCTAGATGCACTGGTTATTGGAAGTGGTGTCGGAGGCCTATCAGCAGCTGCTGCCCTCGCAAAGGCTGGAAAAAGAGTCCTTGTGCTAGAGCAACATGATCAAGCAGGGGGCAGTTGTCACACGTTCCAAGAGCATGGGTACGAGTTTGACGTCGGTGAGTACCTTAGTGATCTAAACACTGGCAAATGTATGCCTATGTGCTACATACAGTTGCATAAAAGTTCAAGAGTCATAGCTTTTTGAGTATCCTGTTGACATAATAAGACTTATTTAGATTTTGATGGTATATTGAGTTTACAATTGCCAACACTGTCTGACGCTGGATAGGTCTCCACTACGTCGGACAGATGCATGAAGGAGGAATGTTGAGGGTGATCATGGACCAATTAACAGATGGACAACTTCAGTGGAACCGTCTTGGAGATCAGTACGACTCGGTCATCATAGGTCATAAGATGTACCGACTTTATGCAGGAAAACAAGAATTTCCAAATACCCTAAAGAAGCAGTTTCCAGGAGAAGAGGAAGCCATTGACAAATTTGTCACTTTGATGAAGGTGAGGATTAATTGATCTTACATTGATGAATATAAATAATTTCCCAAATATGATAAGAAACAGCAGTTCGTAGCATGATCTTTAAACGTTCAACCCAATCCCACATCAGTAGATTGTCACCTGTGAACTATGTTGCTGAATATAGCTCTTAAGGTACCTTCACACACAGCAATTTTGCTAGGCAATGTCACTGGCAATTTGCTGGTTGCAGTGAAATCATGGATACATTGTTCTATTTTGTTGCTGAGTACAAATGGAACAATGTGTCCATGATTTCACTGCAACCAGCAAATTGCCTGTGAAATTGCCTAGCAAAATTGCCACGTGTGAAGGTACCCTTAGGGGTATTTCACACACAACGATTTCGCTAGCGATATCGCTGCAACGTCACGGGTTTTGTGACGTAAGAGTGTCCTCACCAGCGACGTCGCTATGTGTTACACGTAGCAGTGATCAGGCCCCCGCTGTGAGATCGCTGATCATTACAAATCGTTCTGGACCATTTTTAGGTTGTTACGCTCCCGTTGGACAGCATGCATCGCTGTGTTTGACAGGGACAACGACCAACGAACTCAATACTATGCCTGAGAGTGACAGGGTCCCAACGACTGCCGTATCATTGCTGCGCTGCTGGTGAGATCTGACTTCTTGATGTCTCACCAGCGACCACGTAGCGACGCACCAGCGATCCCGGCCAGGAAAAATCGTGGTCGTGATCGCTGGAAAGTTGCAGTGTGTAGAAGAGCCCTTAGAGTAGGGGTGGGGAACTCCAGGTCTTGAGGGCCGCCAACAGTGTAGGTTTTCAGGATTTCCTTAGTATTGCACAGGTGTTAATATAATCACCTGCACTGGTGATGATTGCAACTCCTGTGCAAAGGAAATCCTGAAAACCTGCAGTGTTGGCGGCCCTCGAGGCCTGGAGTTCCCCACCCCTGCTGTGGACTTATTCACCGACTGATCCTCTATTTCTGCACTTGAATGTTGAATTATGCTTACTACGCCAAGTGTAAACAGGTGAGAGAATGCAACGGTGCATACAATGAGGAGACACTGGCAACTGAGCCAACAATGGTTTATTTTCTGATCATCATAATGGGAGACCCAGACAATGGGGTTTTAGGGCACTGCCCTCCGGAGGCCACACTAGGTACTACAAGAACTGTAGACACCGCCCCCTCCGCTTATAAACCCCTACCGCAGGGAACATCCTCAGTTTTAGACTTAGTGTGCTCGGAGGTACCACACGCTTTGCTTGCACTTCATTGCATTCTCACAGCTTTCGTGATGGCGTATGAAGACAAGGTAAAAGAAGGTCCCAGTCGGGGACCTCCGGCAGTCTCCCTGTTAACCTTCGGGGAACGCGCAGGTCGAGGTACCGGAGGGCCTAGTGCCTGGGCACACTGTGTCTCCCGGTACGCTGCCGTGCTCCTTCCCATCCCCCTATGGGGGCTCTGGGAAGTGGGAGATAGGAGCCTTGCACAGCTCCGCTCCGTCCGAGGCCTCCCTAAATGGTGCTTACAGACCGGACTGGAGTCAGCTCTGTCCGAGGCCTCCCTTAATGGTGCTTACAGACCGGACTAGAGCCAGCCCAGTCCGAGGCCTCCCTAAATGGTGCTTACAGACCGGACTGGTGCTGAACCCCCGTCCGAGGCCTCCCATGATATGGTGCTTACAGACCGGACCGGCACTGAGATACTTCGGTGTCTCCGGTGTGCCTGGGGGCGGTGTCTGGCACTAGTGTGTTCAGGACACTCAGACCGCGCGTTGCCTTCGGGTCCGCGGTTCTGGCGGTGACCCTGTGCTGGGGTCACCCTGGCTGACCGCCCTGTGTGTCACAGGGGCTGCGGCTGTGGGCTTCAGACTTTGTCTGTGAGCCTGGGTATTTATGTTTATACCTCCCGCGCTGCGGGCCCCGGCGCTTACATTATTGTAATGGCGGCCGGGAGAGATGTGGAGCGGCCCATGTGACCTGGATGGGCGTGTGTGTGTGCTTCCCGCGTGTTTCGGCCCCGCCCTCTGCTTCTACAGCGGCGGCCATCTTTTCCCCTCACTTTCCTGCTGGGATCGTTGGAGACTGCTCTGCTGCACTCCAGGGGAGACCAGGTCTTCTTTCCTCGCGGAGGCCACACACACACCGCTCCCTTCACCACCGCTGTGCAGCGGTTGGTAAGCCACCGGTTTCCGGTGAATTTTCTCCTGTTTGATATTCCCCTACCGTGGGTATGTCCTCAGGGAAGAAAGGCGCTGCTAAGGCGGCCAGTACCACCCCTGTCTGCACTACATGCACAGGCACACTGGTGGAGGGGTCCTGCAATAATTGCGGACGTCCAGAAGCCCGGACTGTCACTGCTGAGTCAGCAGCTCCGGTGCTATACCCTGAGGTTCAGGTGATCCCAGGGCCATGGGAAAAACAAAGCGAGATTAATGCTTCTCTGTTGTCCCAATTGTCCTCCATGTCGCAATCCCTGGAGGCACTAACAAGGAGACTGGATGCTCCAGTTACTCCTTCAAGCTACCCCCGGGTGTCTCCATCTTCCACCGTGAGACCCCTTAAGCGGGCTCGCCGTGATGATTCACCCGAACTCCAGGTCCTCTCTGAGGAGGAGCGTCACGCTGACAGTGACGAGGATGATGGGGGTTCAACTCTCGGGTCGGTGTCTGAACCAGCTGAAGGGGTGGAGGATCTGGTGTCCTCCATCAACGAGACTTTACGCCTCGGGTTACCCCCTCAGGAGACAGCCGTGCACCCGAAGGAGGTCTATCAGTGGTTACAACCTGAGGCTAGACCATGTGGTTCCTTTTTGGACCATACTAACTTTGAAAGGGTGGTTAGAGCTCCCAGGGTACACCCTGGACGGCGTTATGTCCGCAAATACAAGGACAACCGCTTTCCCTTTCCTCAGGAGGTGCTTCAGGAGTGGTCGCAGTCCCCGAAAGTGGACGCTTCCATGACCAGGATTGCTGCACGCTCCCTTTTCTCTGCCTCTGATAGCTCCTCACTGAAGGATGCGACAGACAGACAGGTCGAACAACTCGCCAAGTCGTCTTATGAGGCTGTGGGGTCGTCATTTGCCCCGAGTTTTGCTGCGGTCTGGACTCTGCAGGCGATCACATCCTGTCTGGATGGTATTGCTGGCCTGGCAGGTTTCAACTCTGAAGTCCTGGCACTTACAGAGAGAGCTAAAGCCTATGCAGATTATGCCAGGACGGCGTCCCTGGAGACTGCCACTCGCTCAGCTGTGGCTTCGGCCAATGCGATAGCGATCCGCAGATTGTTGTGGCTACGTCTATGGGACTCAGATGCCACGTCAAAGAAGATTCTGCAGAATCTTCCCTTCTCTGGTGACAGGCTGTTTGGTGCAGAGCTGGACAAGTTGATCAGAGACTCTACGGAGTCCAAGATTCCACAGAACAGGCCTAAGCCTAGGTATACTGTGAAGAGGAACCCTAAACAGTGGTCCTTTCGTCCCAGCGCCCAGCCGTCAGCGGCTTCCGCTCGCGCGGACCGTGGGGCCAAAACTTCTCAGCAGTGGCGTCCCAAGAGCCGCCAGAAGAAGTCGGCAGGTACAACAGCTGCCGCTCCCAAACCCTCTTCCGCATGACTCGCTCCCTCTTCCTGCCTCCCCACAGGTTGGGGGTCGCCTGTCTCAATTTCAAGACAAATGGCGACTCCACATCCAAGATCAGTGGGTTCGAGACGTTGTCTCCAGAGGATACAGGATAGAGCTGTCATCACAACCCACACACCGATTCCATCGGTCTGTTCCGTCTCCAGAAAAGGCTCAGGCTTTTTATCTGGTGTTGGAGGGACTCCGCAGAGACGGAGATGGTGGTCCCAGTACCCACTGGGGAGAGGTTCAAGGGTTTTTACTCCAACCTCTTTATCGTCCCGAAGAAGGACGGCTCCTTCCGCCCGGTTCTGGACCTCAAGCTGTTCAACCGTCATGTGTTGGTTCGGAAGTTCCGCATGGAATCCCTGCGCTCCGTGATCGCGGCTGTGTCGCAGGGCGACTTCCTAGCGTCCATAGACATCCGCGACGCTTACCTTCACGTGCCCATTGCACCGTCTCATCAACGATGGTTGAGATTCGCAGTGGGGGAAGAGCACTTCCAATTCGTGGCGCTGCCCTTCGGGTTGGCCTCGGCTCCCCGGGTGTTCACGAAAGTGATGGCATCGATGATGGCCTTACTGCATGCGCAGGGACACGCCGTCATTCCTTATTTAGACGACCTGCTGGTCAGAGCGCCATCGGAACACCTGTGTCAGCGGAGCCTGCAGGCGACCATGCAGTCTCTGGAGCAGTTCGGGTGGCTTCTCAACATCCAGAAGTCCACTCTGGTTCCAACCCAGTCACTGACGTATCTGGGCATGGACTTCCACACGGACTCTGCTCTAGTGTCCCTACCACGAGCCAAACAACTGGCCATTCAGTCAGGAGTACACGATCTCCTCAGATCACCTCATTCATCCCTACGGGTATTGATGAAGCTGGTGGGACGCATGGTGGCAGCAATAGAGGCGGTGCCCTTCGCACAGTTTCGCCTCCGTCCTCTGCAACTGGAAATTCTCCAGAGGTGGGACGAGAGGACGTCCTCTCTGAATCAGCTGGTGGTCCTCTCCCAGCCGACCAGGGATGCTCTGCAGTGGTGGCTTCAGCCGAGTCACTTGTCAAAGGGACGATCCTTCCTGAAGCCATCGTGGTTAGTGGTGACCACCGACGCCAGCCTGAAGGGCTGGGGCGCGGTGTTCTTACACCACAGAGCTCAAGGTCTCTGGACACGTTCAGAGACAACGTTGCAGATCAACGTGCTGGAGCTCAGGGCGGTCTATCTGGCACTCCTGGCCTTTCGGAGGTTCCTATCCGGACAACCGATTCGGGTTCAGTCCGACAATGCGACGACTGTCGCCTATATAAATCACCAAGGAGGAACCAGGAGTGCACAGGCTCTAGCGGAGGTCCACCGCATTCTATCATGGGTGGAAGCCAACAGCTGCTTGATTTCCGCAGTCTACATCCCAGGTGTCGAGAATTGGGAGGCAGATTACCTGAGCCGACAGGGGATGGACGCCGGAGAATGGTCTCTCCATCCGGACGTCTTCCGGGACATCTGCATCAGATGGGGGACTCCGGATGTGGATCTGATGGCCTCACGGCTGAATCATCAGGTGCCACAATACATGGCGAGATCGTGGGACCCTCAGTCTCTGGGGGCAGATGCTCTAGTCCTGAGTTGGTCAGATTTTCACCTGCCATATGTTTTCCCGCCCCTGGCACTGATGCCCAAGGTCCTGTGGAAAATCAAGACGGAATGTCACACAGCCATTCTAGTGGCTCCGGATTGGCCGAGGAGGTCCTGGTATCCGGATCTGTGGCAACTGTCCGGCGGACACCGGTGGGCTCTTCCAGACCGCGCAGATCTTCTCGCGCAGGGCCCCTTCTTCCGCCCCAATTCCAGGGCCCTCAGATTGACTGCATGGCTCTTGAGGCCTGGCTCTTAACATCCAGGGGTTTCTCTCCTGCGGTTGTTTCCACCATGAACAGAGCTAGACGGCCCACGTCACGGAAGATTTACCACAGAACGTGGAAAGTCTTTTTCGCCTGGTGCACCTCTGGGGGACATGCACCTTGGCCCTTGTCGATCCCGACCCTATTGGCTTTCTTGCAGTCAGGTTTGGAGTTGGGCCTTTCCCTCAGTTCTCTGAAGGGTCAGGTATCAGCGCTGTCTGTATTGTTCGACAGGCGCTTGGCGCTCCTCCCAAAGGTTCGTCAATTTCTCCAAGGGGTGTCTCGAGTGGTTCCGCCGTATAGGCGACCTCTGGACCCTTGGGATCTCAACATGGTCTTGGCGGCTTTGCAGAAACCACCTTTTGAGCCATTGAGAGAGGTCTCTCTTTCTTATTTGTCGCAGAAAGTGGTCTTTCTGGTGGCTATTACGTCCCTGAGACGGGTCTCTGAACTGGCGGCACTATCGTGCAAGTCACCCTTTCTGGTGGTTCACCAAGACAAGGTGGTGTTGCGCCCGCGGGCGGAATTCCTACCAAAAGTGGTTTCCACTTTTCATTTGAACCAGGAGATTGTGCTCCCATCATTTTGTCCCGCTCCTGTTCATCAGATTGAGCGCGACCTCCACACTCTGGACCTCGTACGGGCTGTACGCATTTATGTGTCCAGAACTGCCTCCTTCCGGAGTTCGGACTCCTTGTTCGTACTGACGGCAGGTCGCTGTAAGGGGCCAGCGGCGTCAAAATCTACCTTGGCCAGATGGATCAAGGCACCCATTCAAGAGGCTTACCGGTCCTCTGGTTTGCCTCTTCCGGTAGGCTTGAAGGCACACTCGACAAGAGCTGTCGGTGCCTCCTGGGCCTTGCGACATCGCGCCTCTGCTCTGCAGGTGTGTCAGGCGGCCACTTGGTCTAGCCTGCACACCTTCTCTAAGCACTATATGGTGCATGCCCATGCCTCTGCGGATGCAAGTTTGGGCAGGCGGGTCCTCCAGGCGGCGGTTGCCCACCTTTGACGGGGACCGCGTATGCAAACGTCTTTTGAGGAACTTTTTCCCGCCCTGGGGTATTGCTTTAGGACATCCCCATTGTCTGGGTCTCCCATTATGATGATCAGAAAAAAGAGAATTTTGTTTACGTACCGTAAATTCTTTTTTCTTGAATCATCAATGGGAGACCCAGCACCCACCCAGTGTTCCGTTGTATGTTACGGTTGATCTGTTCCCTGTTGGGGCAGTTTATCCGGGTTGTTGAACCGTCTGTTCACGGTGTCTTCCCGAGGTTTCGGGTGTGGTTTTTTCTATTGTCTCCTCGCAGCTTATGGACCAAACTGAGGATGTTCCCTGCGGTAGGGGTTTATAAGCGGAGGGGGCGGTGTCTACAGTTCTTGTAGTACCTAGTGTGGCCTCCGGAGGGCAGTGCCCTAAAACCCCATTGTCTGGGTCTCCCATTGATGATTCAAGAAAAAAGAATTTACGGTACGTAAACAAAATTCTCTTTTTACTTTGCACTATAAAGGAAAACATGCCTTTGGCATGAGACATGAGGTTAGGAAATAGCACAGTTGGTGAAAATAAAATACATTTTATCACAATAGGAGATTTAGCAATATAGATTGCAGGATGTACACATAACATTTTCCGTACTCATGATTATTTTACTTTTTGCATTAATTAATGATCACCATCAATGATGTGCTATCCCAAATCCTCCCACCTGGGAATCCTCAGTGTCACTTCTCTACCCATCACCATTGTACAACTATCTACTTAACACAAAAAAGTACACAAACACTAATAGGGGTTGACAACATTACTCACAAGTCCAAGTTCATAGGAAACTTCACAGACTCCGAAAGCTGACTGCCTTTGCACCCTAAAGCATGGTGCAAGTCCCCACTTAGTACCGTAAGCCTGCATAGGTAGCAACAGTCTACATACACGATACTCTGCCAGGTGGTCTCTCAAAACTGATTACGGATCTTCTCCTTGAACTTTTCACTGATGTTCATCTGGAAATACATAGAAAAAATTGTTGGTACTTGTTAAATTGGAAGTATAAATAGGTGCATATGTGGCATCCCTGCGGATCGGTCGCCACTAGATGGCACAGCAGCCGGGAATGGTAAGTCGATATCCCCACACAAACGTCCAACCCATTCCCGATCCTAAGTCTAGGGACTCTATGCCCAGCAACAGGATAGTGGGAGGAGCCAGGTGGTGGGTGGAAAGTTAGAGAAGGACCCGGTTAGGGGAGGTAACAACACAACAAAAGGATACAACACCAAGTTCAGTACGGAGTCAGTCGAGAGACAGAACTTGAGGAGGGAGTGAGAAGAAGTCAGCCAATGGAAATCCAGTCAGTAAAGGGAGAGGCGAGAACACCACCAGACTGGACTGGGAGGACATGGAACTGGCGACCAGTGCCACTATGAAGCTAGCCAGGGTCCAAGGCTGTAAACCGAGGTGAAAGACAGAAGGAGTCCAAGGTGTGCTCGAGTAAGCGGGAACACTGAGGGACTGGACCAGAACCAGAGTGCCGGCTCTGCTGAAGTGGCCAGGACACTGTATGCTCCAACTATGAACATAAGTCTTTATGTCCCGAGACCCAACCTTCGGCGCAGCAAAAGGAAAGCCATCGTATTATGGCTAAGGAAACCGGTAGGTCACCCACTGAAAGACAGTGACCGCTCGACCGAAGCTAGCGCGCGGACAGACCAAAAAGGCCCGAAAGAGACAAGAAGAGGGTGATGCAGACGAGCCATCCCGGCTGCTTAGACCACACCGGAGCTGCTACAGAACTGTTGTAAACTTTACCATCTGCGAGGAAAAGAGTAAATGTGGCGCCCCTGAGTCCAGGAGGCCACAAAGGGAACTCCAGCCAGGCAGGTAGGACACTTGTTGCACAACAACACCCTCACAGCCCACATAACCCACGTGTAGGAGAAGGTAGCATCCAGCCCTGAGATTAGATACTCTATGAGATTGAGGGGTGGTGGATTTAGAGGAGTGGGTTGGGCACACACGTAGTCAGGTGACTTGACAGTATATAGGAAGGGGAAGGAGGAAGGAAGTCAGTAGGCCCAAGGTGCCGAGCTGTAAAGACCAAGAGTAGGCCGAGGTAGGCTGAGAGGAAAATACTGGAAACCACACGTCCTGTGAGTGTAAGGCCTAGGAGCGCAGAATCTGTACCGAGCCAGTACGAGCCGGAGGAGAGAGAAAGCCCGTCCGAAGCTGATACCACCAGGAGTGTGAGAGGACGGAGAGGGACGGTGATACCGGGCTGCAGGCAGAGAAGACCTTCCTATGATACCGAGAGGAACAGAGAGAAAGGAGCCTGGTAGAGCCTCACACATGAGGACTGCTGGAGGCTGGGCTAAGTAGAGTGTCGGCTCTAGAGGGGACCGTAGTTTCCTCGGCATCCCCAAACAACACGACTTGTACTGAACTTTGTAAGAACTGTAACTGAGCTGTAAAGTGACTTGAAGAACTTAGAGTAAACACGGAAAACCCTGGAACTGCTTCCCTTGTGTTTCTGCATGAAAGCGATTCTCTCCATACAGGATACAGCAAGCCCTCCACCTGCAGAGCTGCAGCCTGTCAGCACCAGCAAAGAGGAGAGATCCCTGCAGCGCCTGCAAAGTAAGTGTGCTACACACTCCACAATAGACTTAACCCTTACTGCCCCGGGGAACACAGTTCTACCCACTGGAACTATCCTTGCTGCTATCCCATCATCCCCGGAGGTTCTGCAGCAGCGGCGGCCCCCATCACTGGCCGTATATAGTGGGTGGTGTCACGACTGACAACCCCTGTAAATATCCCCTTTTATTTGCCAGGGCCCGGGACACGGTCCGGACCAGGACCATCCGTGACTTCCCCCGTAGCAGACACGGTCCGGTACCGAGTACCCTCGTCCCAGTGGGCTCGACATAAACCTAGTTAAAGCTCTATGCTGTCTACGACTATGATTCTTGTTCATGAGAGGAGATAGATTAATGTGGGGACTCGGTAGCAGGAGACTGCCTGTAACTGCGAACTCTGCACTATACTAGGTTACCCAGTTGCCCTGGGGACTTGCTCTTCCCATGGAGGGCTCAACATTCTCGCTGCTACTTCCATCATCCCCAGAGGTCCCGACTGCAGCAGCGGCTATACCGGCCGCATTCCACAGGTGGCGTCAGGACATTCTTGTAAATTTTGTTTTATTTTAATTTCATCCATTTTTCAAATCCCTTTTTTAACTGCTTGTCTGATGAGGGGATCATGGACCAAGTCACGACACTGTGACATCCCGCAGCCCCTGACGATGACGAGAGAGCCAGGTCCCGAGTACCCCACGATCCCCGTCATGGGTAGGACACATACTGAACGTAACATATATTATTATAAAACCGGTTGCACTCTAAGATGCTGAGGCATGCAAACAGTGAATACAGTGAACACAGAAATATAAACATGCATTACTGCTTAGGAAAAACATACTTAAAAAAATTCAAAAAAATTAGATATTTGGCAAAAAAAAGGGCCAACTTCATCCGAGCCCAGTAGCCAACGTCCTCTGGAACTAGTCACATATCTTTGGCTGTAAGCCCACTCCGCTGCTCACACGATTGTCCTGCTACAGGTTCAGGTGCCAACTCCTCCCCTTCTCGGCTCTCCCAGACTTTTATAATAATTAACTGCACCTTTTGCCTCTTCCCTGGGGGATCTATGAACTTCAGTTTTTGGCTCTTTCTACTGTCATTCACTCCAGTTTTCTCTGTTCTTATAATCTTTGGTCAGCAGATGGTAAAGTTAACTAGAGCATAGTGTTGTTAGTTCTTTTAATGGGTCTAACCTCTTCCATGTAATGTATGTGATGGTGGTAGAGGGTAACTTTTAGATGCCATAGTCACCTTTAACCCAGCCATTGATTCAATCATTGAGGCTTTTACTTTTGACAACTGTTCCATGCAACTGACAGAGCTGCTGCTAAGGCACAACCCCGAGAAACATATGAGACCCTTAACCCATCCCCTGTGCTGCCTGAGGCGAACTGCTAAATGGCGCCCCCCCTCCCACTAGTTATTTTTTTTAATCGGTAGAAATAAATCTGGTTCATACAGATCTATATATGTGCTATAATATTGAGGATAATAGTGGATATTTTAGTTTAGAGAAATAGAAAAAAAGATATCCAGACACAAGGATGTCAGCGCCATCACATGCACATACAACAACCACACAGAAGAATCCAGTACAAGGATCATTAATGGCAATGGCGGCTTGGCACAAGCTACAGACACACAATGATGGCGGCAGAGAGGTGCTCCTGTAGGCAGACACAGTCCTGCATCCTTATAGCAAAGGAGGCAGCACTGATTGCCAACCTATTGCCTAACTAGTCAGACATGTCCACCATGCCGCACCGTTCACACACCACATGCAAAGACCTGCAGACTGAGCATCAACAAGCCGCCACTGCACTAAGTTGGTAAAATGGCGCGTATTCCCCAACAGACCACGCCTCCTCCCGAAACTCTTAGCCAATAACAAGCACCGCACACTGGGCTGTCCAGAGCTAAAAGCAGGGGTCATACAAGTGGGTTAAGGAAGGGATGTGGGAGCGGGAAGGGGAACGAGTGCCACCGAGCAATCGCCGCTCAGAAGAAACATGGCTGGATGCCTGTATGTACCGAGGGGCGGCATTGGACGTGGTGTATAAGTTATGCTCAATCAGTCCTAAAGCAGAGGGACAATGCATCCTACACCAGGGGCGGACAGAGAGATCATGGGGCACCATAGCAGACATTCTAATTGGGTCCACCCCATCCCCCCAAAATAATATTTTTTGGGTCACATAAATACATACATCTCTCACAACTCTTCAGCCCTTACAAAGTAATTTTCCTCCTATTTCCAACTCTTCAGCCCCTACATCTCTCTTTCATTGTCTCCATATAGTATGATGCCAACATTGGGGCCCACAAACACTGTATGATCCCCCACCCCAGTGATTTCCTCCACATGCACAGTATGACCACCATACTGTACTCCCTTAAAGGAATTGTCTGGGCTTTTGCTATAACTCATATGTGAATCTAGGCCACAAAATGTTGACAGCTTGTAATTTACATCCTGTCAACATTTTGCATAGTTACCCAGATATCACTGATTTGTGGCTGCCAGTGAATGTCCATGGGGCGCGTTTGTGTTGGAGGCTGCCTGTAAATGGGAAACTGGTCGTATACACCCAGACTCCTGTAAACATGCCTCCACCCCCACTCTCACTATGCCCGGCTACCCCAGACTGCTACAGGCCCTCCCCAGCCCCTAATGTCACCACCCATCCCCATTGTACACTGCTCCACTGACACTGTGCCACAATTTGTCAGTGCAGTGGGGACCGTTGCATGTGTGCGCTCACCCTGTGAGCTCTGTGCAGGTGAGCCGAGGACTGAAGCCCAGCTGCTTCTCTCCATACCTCCTGTACCATAGAGCCGGCGGCTGCGGTGTAGAGAAGGCCACTCTACCGGTTCTGTGCCCCACTCAATGGTACAGGAGGAATGGAGAGAAGCACTGGGCTCCACAGCAGAGCCCAGGGCTGTGGACCTCAGCTCCCCTGCACAGAACCCACAGGGTGAACGGACACACATGCAATGACACTGTGCCAAATCACCTTCACAGCTGAGGTTTCGGCACAGTTCTGCAGCCTAGATACACATATGAGTTATAGCAAAAGCCCGGACAACCCCTTTAACTACCCTGGCACAATATGATCCCCAACTATGACCACCACACAGCCTTCCATCTCTTTGTACGGTATAATGGCCACTAACGCAGCCCTCCGTTTAGGATAAAGACTCCCTCCAAGTATTATCATGTCTCCCACAGAGCCCTCCAAATATTAAAATGACAGAGGAGGGGAGGGCGCCCCCTGCAGTCTGGAGTCTGTGCATGGTGGCAGCATCCAACAAGTGAAGTGAGTTTTGCTGTCTCCTTCCCCCCCTCTCTGGTGTTGTCTGCCAACTGGCGCTCTGTGCATCCGTCCTACTGGCACTTATATACTGGTGACAGGGGCAGAAGATGCAGAAGGAAGCTCTGGCAAAGGTGCAATGCCTTCATCATCATCAGCACCATCTATGGGACGAAAATGGTGGTGCCTAGTGACTGGGGCAGGAATTAGGAAAGGTCCAGTAAAGGATGTATCACTAGCACCACCCTGGATGGGATGTGGTGGCACCTAGTGATCGGGGCAGGAATTACAGGAGCAGTTCCAGGTGGGGACGTGACATTATTGGTTATATATGTTTAAATGACTTAGAGTGAAATCTAATATACTATTTGCTGAATAGTGTAACAATACTAGCAATGCTCTTATTTTGTATATCTACAGAAGGTGGCTCGTCACGTGCCATTGCTGGCAATGCTGAAGATTATACCGCAGTATCTAGCATTATTTCTCCTCAAGTCTGGTCTTCTTCATAGACTGTCTCCAGTATTTCACCTAGCAGAATCCAGTCACCAGGAGGTGGTGGGAGGCCTAACTAGCAATAAAGAGCTCCAGACCGTGTTCAGCTACCTCTTCTATGGTGAGTGAGCTAATTAGCACTAGGATAATCTGAAGATAATATTGAACTGTATGGAGGGTTCTCTACAATTACATAATTACATGTCCGTGTGACAGAAGCTTCATTGTTGATTTAGAATTATCCAGCAACTATAGTGGTTAAAATGGTTAAAGCAGATAGGAAGTGGTTAGCTCAGCCCCAGGGAATTATGAGAAAGGTGTATTGGTGTCCATGACAAGGTATGTGTAAGGCTAGTTTCACATTGGCGTTCCCCTCCGCAGCGTTCTGCGGAGGGGAACCACCATGTGAGCGCAGCCAGCAGAAGCCCCTATATCTTTATAATGGGGACGCACGGTGCTGCGCTTGACTGCGCATGACCGTGCGCTCCCATTCACTGCAATATGTGATTTGTACACAGGCGGATGCCTGTGCACAAATCACACACTCTCATCCGCACCAGGGACGCGACATGTTGCATTCCTGGTGCGGACGAGAGTGTGTGTTTTGTGCGCAGACATCCGCCTGCGCACAGATCACATATGGCAGTGAATTGGAGCGCACGGTCGTGCGCAGTCAAGCGCAGCACCGTGCGTCCCCATTATAAACATAGGGGCTTGCTTAGGCTGCGCTCACATGTATGGGAGCCACTTCACTACTGGCCTGCAGTATAGATAGGGAAATTCAATGAAAAGGAATTAGCACTCCCAGAAGAGATAAAAAAAACATGATTTTCATTATTGATGTATTCTTTAAAAAAATCACATGTTCAGTTCAATTGGGTATGATTACGCTGAGTACAATGTGATAAAAAATTGCATTGCACATGCAGTATGTTGTGTATGGCTATGCATATCACATGGGACTCACCAATGCAAGTCTATGGGTGCGAGAAAAATACCAACAGCACACAGACCATCCATATGCTGTCTATATTTTATGGATACCTTACTGTTCTGTAAGTTAAAAATAACAAATAAGAGCAAATATGGTCTTATCCACAGTACAAATCAGTAACAAAAAGGTTTTGGAAAAGCTCATCTTCCAGGGTTGTGAGAGTCACAACCACTATAAGTGCATCAATAGCTGCAGCAGACCCCATGCAGTCAAGGGCCATGAAGAAATAAGAAAAGGTACCAAGCAACCATCATCAACCTAAGCAAACCATGGTGGGACGTCACTGCTAGACCAAGCTGAGTCTCACTTGAAGAAAATAGTCACCAGAAAGTCAACCTTAAACTACTACTCCTGGCGCACTTATGTAACAAGAAAAAACCTCTACCAAAACATTTAACAACTAAAGCCACGGTTCAATCGTGGTAACTTCTCTTGACCAAAACCTCAGAAAATTCTACTTCTACCTCGCCGGACTGGATCCCAATAGACACTCTAAACTTTCTTATTTCATCCCTCAATATTGATACGTGGAAAAACAAGAATATACATTTCCTCTCTGACATCCTCGATGACTTCAGCAAACTGATTCCCTTCCCCTCCCTTCAATCTATCTTCGGTTTACTTGACCATGATCATAAGAAATGGGATAAAATTAATTCCTACATCTTAAAAAGGAAATTAAACTTTCACTTGCCATTAACAATAGCGCAAATGTTCAAATCCCCTCATAGTCTCATTTTTTGGTCCACCAAGAATCTATGCAAGGAGATAAACCTAGACTCATCCATTGACAAAACGCCAAACATACTAGCATGGGAGAAAGAACTAGGTGTATCAATAGAAGTGGACTCTCTATCTCAAACACTTGCATGTATACAAAAAAACATCTCCTGCACTACACTGATCGAAACCCACTTTAAATCACTCACTAGGTGGTATTTCACCCCCCTCCGTCTCCACCAGATGAAGGAAGAAAACTCACCTATGTGCTGGAGGTGTAATCAAGAAATTGGCTCCCAGGACACAGTACCTCGAGGTCCGCGCTGCCACTTCAGAAAGGGACAAAAGAAGCCAGTACAAGGGAATGTCTGGATCAACGATTCTTCTTTATTATCCTACGCGTTTCAGAGTTATCTCCCAACTCCTTCATCAGGGAATGTGTTGGGAGTTGGGAGATAACTCTGAAACGCGTAGGATAATAAAGAAGAATCGTTGATCCAGACATTCCCTTGTACTGGCTTCTTTTGTCCCTTTCTGAAGTGGCAGCGCGGACCTCGAGGTACTGTGTCCTGGGAGCTGATTATACCACAGGGATCTGTGGAAAGTACAGTCCTGCAGCAGCTACTTGTATCTGAGCGATCATTACCAGTTGTGGGTTTTCACAACTGTATCAGGTGAGCAGCCTCTTTGTATAACCTTTTGTCCTTCTTCAAAGAAGATATCACCCTATGTGCGCATTCTTGAATTTTTATACATATAATCAAGAAATTGGAACTATATCTCACATCTTCTGGTCCTGCACAGCCTTAACGGACTTCTGGAACAAAATCCAACTCCTAATTTACGATATCTCAAACAACTCACTAACTCTCACCCCCGAATTTGTAAACCTTCTCACAAGCTTTACGAAAATTCCACCTAAATTAAGACCTCTAATAGCCCACATCATCCTCTCGGCAAAAACTATGATTGCAGCACTCTGGAGAGACCCTAAACCACCCACATTCCCAGCTTTACTGGAAAAAATTACCCTCCACAACACGTATGAACTGACCTATGCACTAAGAAACCAAAGAATGACCAATTATAACAAGAAATGGAATCCATGGAATGAAATCTTTTCTTCCCCCAATACACACTAAGAAGAAAACCAGCGGAGGTACAATGACTGACTCTACTTGTAACCCTGCCCCCTTGCGCCCTTCCCCCTCACCCTCCCTCTGACACTTCTGGCTGATTAACTACTTTTGAACCACGAATTGGTAAAAATTATCACACTTAATAGACATATACTATCTATACTAAACCAAACCTACTTTCTTATTGTTCGTTTCATGACTCATCAATTAATTTAACACTTCAAAATGTTTAATCTTACCAATATAACTTTAATATACTTTATCAAATAATCATTAAGTTTATGACTTCTTTACCTGTTTCAAACCACTCTGTTTTAAACTAGTAATCATTTGAACGAGAAAACCACGTGAGCAGGCAATACAGGGCAGCTCACCTATTGCTGATTACAGTTTACCTTAATTGAATTTAGAAATTTATGTCATGTTACTATCACACTTAATCTAGATTTAATTCGAACTTGCGCCACTAATCACTTATACTTTCGGATTTTTGTATAACGATTGTATTGTTCAACTCTCGCTTTGTTTTTATACTCTTTGTTACCCAAATTCTAATAAAAATATTTGAACAAGAAATAAGAAAATGGTAAAGATTGCACACTGTCGTCAAATAAATCTTTAATACAGATAATATGAAGAATGATTTATTAAGTTGATGTGTTTCAAAGCCACCACAAGCTTCTTCTTCAGAGGACAAATCATAATGATTTACCCTGAAGAAGCTCGTGGTGACTTTGAAACCCATAGACTTTATTACAATCCTGTAGCACAGAACACTGTAAATAGTCCTGTAAGTGATTGCAAAATAATAGTTGCTGAGAAAAAAACCTGATGCATACAGATGTGATATGGACGCTAGACGAGAAAAATAATCGCACCCTCACATTACAAACGGAATGACATATGCATGACATTCGTCCCATTTTTTTGGCTGAGAATCAGAATGATTTTTTATACATAAGTAGGAGCAAGCCCTTAAATCGTCACTACATTTACAAACTGAAAAGGACCAACCACATTCACACGGGGTCAATATTGTTGGTACTCCTCGTTTAATGAAAGAAAAACCCACAAGGGTCACAGAAATAACTTGAATCTGAAAAAAGTAATAATAAATAAAAAATCTATGAAGTGAAGAAATAAAACTCAAACATTGCTTTTCAACCTTGCTGCCACAGAACTTTTTTTTTAAAAAAAATGACCGTATTTTTCGCTTTATAAGACGCACCTGATTATAAGACGCACCCCCAAATTTGGTGAAGGAAAAGAGAAATTTTTTTTTTAATGTTAAGTGGGGTCCGTATTACAAATGATATATATGTCCATCCTGGTATATACGGTATATACCCCATGCTGTTACACATAGCCCCCCTGCTGGTGTGTTGTCCCAGGGTATGGGGTACTCGGGTATCAGGCGGGAGAAGGGTTAGCTGTGTCACGAGGAATGGCGGCCACGCCTGATCCCGTATCCCGGGGCACTATTCTCTTTAAAAGGGGGATTATCTACAAGGTATTATTTACAAAGTTAGTTGTCGTGACGCCACCTGTAGTTCCTGGTAGAAAGGAGCTTTGTTGTTTCTGTCCTTCTCTTCCGGTTTGTCTTCTTATGGGCGGGCACTCCCTGGGAATTTCCTGTGGGCCGCCCCCCTGATTGATTGATGGCAATCGGGGCGGCCACACTTTTTGGCACCTCTGTCTAGGCCCTCCTTCTTCTAGGAGCTGAGGCAGGCCCCGGGCCTGCACATGGTGTTTAGTACATGGCAACGGCGCCATCTTGGGTCCTTCTGTGATAATGGCGGGAACCCATTTTTGGCGCCAAGCAATAGCAGAAAAAGTTTGTTTTAAGTCCAAGTCCAAGTTTAAGTCCACAATTCAGACAGATCCCGATGTGCTGCAGCTCATTGGGATCTGTCAGAAGCGATAGGACTTTGCAGAAGGGTGCCTGTCTATGGGGCTGTGTAAAAGTAAGAATGAATTGTAAAATAAAGTTTTTACAAACATGTAAAAAAAAATAAAAGACATAAAAGTTCAAATCAACCCATTTCCCCCAATCAAAATAAAAGTATTAAAAAAAAATTTAAAGATACACATATTTGGTATCACTGCGTTCAAAAATGCCCGATCTATCAATTTATAAATTCTATCAATGGGAGCCGTAAACTGTGTAACGGATAAAATGGTCCAAATACCAAAATTACGTTTTTTTTGTCATGGCAACATTGCTATAAAATGCAATAATGGGCAATCAAAACAGCGCATCCATGCAAAAATGGTATCATTAGAAATGTCAGCTCAAGATGCAAAAAATAAGCTGTCACACAGCCCCAGATCCGGAAAAATGACGATGCTACGGGACGCAGAACATGCCGCAAAAAGTCTGATTCTTTTTTTTTCTTTTTTCAAACTTCAGAATTTTTTTTCACCACTTAGATACCAGTAAAAGTATACATGTTTGGTATCTAAGAACTCATACCGACATGGGGCATCATACCGTCATGTCGGTTTTACACCTTGCAAATGTATGTAGTATCTCTGTAGTTGTGGGTTTAGGGTTTAACCTATGGAGTCTGAATTTACACACAACACTAGGCCACCTTAGAGTAAGGGACTGATTATTCAGTAGGTCCAAAAGGGGGTGGAGCCTAGGTTAGCGCAGGAGACTTGAGTGACAGTTAGTGAGAGAGTTAGTTCAATTAGTGCTGGGAAAACAGTCAGTCAGGACGCGCCTGAGAGCTCTGTGACAGAAGGGATCACCCATATTCAGGAGGGTGACCCGGGACAGAAGGGGACAGACCAACACTGATTGGAGCTGGTTGGTAATGTCTGGGGTATACCGGCAACACGGAAGCCGAGGTGGTCAGCGGTTTATCCCTGGCCATAAACCGACGAGCCGTGGGACCTCTGAAACCGGGTAGCTGTAGGCGCCACAAGAAGGTACCTCACCCCGTAGGCCCAAAATAGGTCCAAGATTACAGGAGTAATGGTCCAGATTCCGGTGACGGGAGAGAGTGCATTTCTGCTACTGCCGTCCATACGGTAAAGGAAAACCCGTGCTTCACCGTATGAGACCAGGGGACTAGCGGGAGAGCTCTGCAAGGGTGGTTAAATAGAGAGAAGGACAGAATTAGACCCTGAGAGACTATCAGAAAGGAACATCTGGAGACTCCATAGGCGTACCCTGAGCCGACAACTAGTACCTGTTAAACCGGACTGTACCGTGTTCCCAAAACATCTGCCGGTACCAGTAAAGTGGAGTTGAAGTTAAATCGGTCTCTATCTTTCTTCCTGCCTGCGCCTGGAGGGCCTCAGCATCATCATCGTCTCACCGGAGGGGTAAGAACAACTACTCCCCTCATCCTCCATCACCGCTTCCCTCAGGTAAAAGCCTCACCTGTGGGGAGCTTGGCCACACTGAGCTGCACCCATCATCATCTCCAAATTACCGGGATCCACAGGTGGCATCACATACTCTTTATCCCTCTAAATATTTCCCCCATCTAACAAATGACAGCCAGGGCATGGAACCAGGAACCAGACAACTGACGCACACCAGGGGCCAGGGTTACTCCCGGTTTAGACAGGCGATTCTTCTCCTTCCTTGTCACGGGTGGACCGCGCCTGCCGGTAGTGGGGCCCGGTGTAGTGCAGATCAAAAATGAAGACGTCTTACGGGAACAGATTAAAAAGGGGTTTTAATTTGTTTTCTTCGTGACGCCACCTATGAGTAGATTCGGTAAGGGCTACCGACGCTGCGGAACCTCCCGGGGTGATGGACAGCAGCAAGATGTTACGCTCCCCACAGGCTGAGCGGTGATCCCCGGGGGCTGGAGCTGCTCAAGATGTTGTGCGGCAGCTGCGGTTACCTTAAGTTCATGACGGACAGTTCATAAGGAGACACGGACACAGATAGTCTCTGCAACGGTTCTTTACTGTAACCAGCAGGCAGTACATGGCTTACAGTGGTTGAGTAGAAGACCGGGTGGACTCAGCAGTGATAGTGCTCCTCAGAGATCCGCAGTGTACCTCCTCTCTACCTCCTTAGTTTCTCATGCCAGCGTCGCCCAGGAATACCAGGTCGGGTACGGGGAGGCTGCTTCAATGCCCTATCCATGATGTACGTTCTGGATTCTTTGGGGAGCCTTGGGTCCCTCGGTGGGTACACCGCTGGTTAGACGACTGGAAACTGGCTGGTGGTGGGGTGCTCCTATAAAGCTGCTCCTCCACGGGGCTGGTTCGCGTGGCAGAGGTGAACTGCTGCCAGCTTCGGTACCAGTGAACCGGCTGTAAGTTGTGGGCACGGGAGTCTTTTGGGAACCCGTGTAGATATGCCCATTCCCGGTGGTTAAGGCCTCAGGTGCGGACACCCGACCGGTGACGGCCCAGGGGCCCGCACGGGGTGCGGAGCCCCCGCTCCACTCCAAGTTCTAGTCTGCTCTCTTCAAGTTCTAGACTACTTCTCGACTTGTTCTGACTGTCTAGATTATTGTGTTCTCTTCACTACCCTAACACTCCACCCACCAGGACCTATGATTGGTCCCCTGTTCTAGGTGTTGCATGTTGGGTTGGATCTCTGAGTTAACTATTTCACTGCTTTGTCTAGAGAATATTGCGGCTGCAATACTCCCTTGTGACGCACTCGTTGCGGGGCGCCACACTCCCCCTTGGTTAAATCAGCTTGTCCCCAAGCGTCAAACTACTCACATTACAGAGGTTTTTACATTTTTATACATATATGACACACTTTTATTAAAATAGAAAAACAGGTAAAAAAATGCTTTGATGTTATAAGCAAAGAAACAGGTAATCACTTTGTGCGGACCCGGCGGGCGGTCGACTGTACTTTAACTAGAGTCCAGGCTGTAGCCGCGAGATCACACAGTCAATGATTAACGGGAACAGAGTCATTGATGAAAGTTCAAGTTTTTAAAGTCACTGGCTCTGAGGGTGATGGCGTACCCGGATAGCAAACCACCCATCTGCACAAGCATAGCGCTCGTAGGTGATAATATCGCCCCGGTATAGGTCGCGATCGGGATGTCCTCTTGGCAAGTTTGACTCAACGTCCCGGCGCCCCACAAACACCTCCTCATTCAAACCCACCTCCCAAGCGAACCCCCACCCGGTATGTAAGTTAAAGGTGGAAATTCTACCTTCACGGCGGAGTTCATCAGGCAGCGGCGGCTGGCGGCGAGCCTCGGCACGGGCCTCCATGTTGGCGCGTTCTCGGGCTTGCCACTCCTCTCGTCGTCTCTGGCGTACATCTCCGTCGTTACGGCTCGGGGTGTAAAGATGAGTAATGGAGCTGGTGGTTTGGCGGGAAGCTTGAACTTGGCGGGCTGTCTGTATCGGAACCCGGTGGAACGGCACAGGGGAAGGTGTCGGCAGTGCACCCGACCAGTGTACCCGAGCTGTGTGCCCGGAAGGAAGTTCTTTGTTGTCTCCCCAAGCGAACCCGGTGTCGAAATCCTCAGCGGTGCTGTGGGTCTCGTCGTCATCCTCTCCGACCTCTTCCTCGATGATCACATCAGGCTGCTCGTTGATGAAAGACGTTAAAGCTTGTTCCGTTGTACAACGGGGCGGTGGTGCTGCGGATCCTTCCGTAGGGACGTCCTGCAGGGCTTCCAGGCTGCCTGCCTCTTCATCTGTTTCCGCAGGTAAAGGTGTTTCAATCCCGGTTACCAGGTAGGCCTCTGTGGTTGCAGAGGAGGCCTCCGGTTCTAGGAGAAAACAAGCGACAGTCTCGGTAGTGTGGAAACTAGTCGCGGGTTCCGCAGGTGGAACCTGGTAGAGATCGAGTTCTTCCATGGAGCGTGTTATGAGCTCCGGCTCAAGAACGGGGTCGGTTGCGATGTTGGTCGCTGGAACGGGTCGAGTTGCGGCCTCCACCGGAATGACACAGTCTATTGGCTCAGGTGACGGAGCAGGACAGGTGGTAGGCGAGGGTGAGGCGGTCGAGAAGCTGGTGACGTCGTCTGGGCTTGGAGAAGCTGCACCCGGTCGGCTCTGCTGCATCGCATGGTGTAGTCGTCTGCCTAGGGTCGCGCTCCAGCTGCGAATCGTCCATTCCACTGTCTCTAGTAACCGCACCCGGAGGTCTTGCAGAGCCTCTAGCCAGAAGTCGGGGCTGCCGTCTATGGTAAGGGCAGGATCCGGACCCGGTTGGCTGATGGCTGCTCTGGCCTCCGCCTCGACCTCCCGCATCAGGTCTTGGAGTCTCATGCTGGCCATTCTTCTTTGGAGGGAAACCACACCCGATCAACCGGTAAGACGTTCTGGTTGAGCTGGTGAAGATGTCTTCTCTCTCTGTCGGTGTGTCTAGGTATGACACTCCCATCTCCTCTGGGCTTTTGTAGTCCAATCGTGGGAAAAGTCTTTGGGGTCCGCCCCCATGGTTGATTCGAGCAATCAGGGCGGACAAAGAGTTTGGCGCCTTTCGTCCTTAGCCCTCCCACAGTGAGGGGGGGGGTTGACTCACTCCTGGGCTTCACGTGGCGGCTTCTTGTGGCGGGAACGCCATCTTGGGCGCCATCTTGACCCAATGGTGTAAAGGCGGGAAAGTTCTTTTAGGGACGAACAAAGTCCAATTGTAGACAATAAAGTCCAGTTTAAGCACAACATACCCGTTGGTAACGGGCCTGCTCGTATCCTGTTCGTGACGCCATTTTCTGACGCACACCAGGGGCCAGGGTTACTCCCGGTTTAGACAGGCGATTCTTCTCCTTCCTTGTCACGGGTGGACCGCGCCTGCCGGTAGTGGGGCCCGGTGTAGTGCAGATCAAAAATGAAGACGTCTTACGGGAACAGATTAAAAAGGGGTTTTAATTTGTTTTCTTCGTGACGCCACCTATGAGTAGATTCGGTAAGGGCTACCGACGCTGCGGAACCTCCCGGGGTGATGGACAGCAGCAAGATGTTACGCTCCCCACAGGCTGAGCGGTGATCCCCGGGGGCTGGAGCTGCTCAAGATGTTGTGCGGCAGCTGCGGTTACCTTAAGTTCATGACGGACAGTTCATAAGGAGACACGGACACAGATAGTCTCTGCAACGGTTCTTTACTGTAACCAGCAGGCAGTACATGGCTTACAGTGGTTGAGTAGAAGACCGGGTGGACTCAGCAGTGATAGTGCTCCTCAGAGATCCGCAGTGTACCTCCTCTCTACCTCCTTAGTTTCTCATGCCAGCGTCGCCCAGGAATACCAGGTCGGGTACGGGGAGGCTGCTTCAATGCCCTATCCATGATGTACGTTCTGGATTCTTTGGGGAGCCTTGGGTCCCTCGGTGGGTACACCGCTGGTTAGACGACTGGAAACTGGCTGGTGGTGGGGTGCTCCTATAAAGCTGCTCCTCCACGGGGCTGGTTCGCGTGGCAGAGGTGAACTGCTGCCAGCTTCGGTACCAGTGAACCGGCTGTAAGTTGTGGGCACGGGAGTCTTTTGGGAACCCGTGTAGATATGCCCATTCCCGGTGGTTAAGGCCTCAGGTGCGGACACCCGACCGGTGACGGCCCAGGGGCCCGCACGGGGTGCGGAGCCCCCGCTCCACTCCAAGTTCTAGTCTGCTCTCTTCAAGTTCTAGACTACTTCTCGACTTGTTCTGACTGTCTAGATTATTGTGTTCTCTTCACTACCCTAACACTCCACCCACCAGGACCTATGATTGGTCCCCTGTTCTAGGTGTTGCATGTTGGGTTGGATCTCTGAGTTAACTATTTCACTGCTTTGTCTAGAGAATATTGCGGCTGCAATACTCCCTTGTGACGCACTCGTTGCGGGGCGCCACACAACCCGTGATTCCCCAGTTAAATCCATCAATCCCAGGCCCAGTATCCAAGTACCTCTTGCCCTGGGCTCATCAAAAACCTCTTCAAGAGTGCTCTGGACCTCAGACTTGACCGAAGGTTTACCTTCCAACAAGACAATGACCCTAAGCACACAGCTGAAATAACATAATGAGTGGCTTCAGAACAAGTCTGTGACCATTGTTGACAGGCCCAGCCAGAGCCCTGACCTAAACCCAATTGAGTATCTCTGGAAAATGGCTGTCCACCAACGTCCACCATCCAACTTGACGGAACTGGAGAGGATCTGCAAGGAAGAATGGCACAGGATCCCCAAATCCAAGGGTGAAAAACTTGTTGCATCATTCCCAAGAAGACTCATGGCTGCACTAGCTCAGAAGAGTGCTTCTACTCAATATTGATCAAAGGGTCTGAATACTTATGACCATGTGACATTTCAGTTTTTCTTTTTTAATAAATTTGCACAAATATCTACATTTCTAGTGTTTTTCAGTCAAGATGGGGTGCAGAGTGTATAAGCCAGGGGTCTCAAACTCCAGGCCTCGAGGGCCGCACATTGCAGGTTTTCAGGTTTTCCATAGCATTTGACAGTTGGTATTCAAATGACCAACTGTCAATTTCTAAGGAAATCCTGAAAACCTGAACTGTCTGTGGCCCTCGAGGCCTGGAGTTTGAGACCCCTGGTATAAGCAGAGGCATTTGAGTAACAGTTAGCTATATAATTGACCCTGGCTGCTGCATTAAGGATGGAATGGATAGAGGAAAGTCTAATGAGGGGGAGGCCAATTGATAGGGAATTATAATAATCAAGGTGGGAGTGGATCAGGGCAATGGTTAGGGTTTTTGTTTCCATCGTGAGAAAGGGGCAGATTCTAGAGATGTTCTTCAGGTGCAAGCGACAAGAGCAGGTGAGAGATTGTATAAAGGAAGTGAAGGAGAAATTGGTGTCAAACATAACACCCAGACAGTGAGCCTGCTGCCTAGGCCATACAATGAGAGGTAGTTGTCAGATTTAGGGAGGTTAGTGGAGGGCAGGTGCAGAAGGAAGTTCAGTTTCAGAAGGCCGGGGCGAGGCGACATATCGCCGCCAAATTCCCCAATTACACGTCGCAATTGGGAGAGATTTTGACGGCGATTGTCGCAGGGCAACATATCACCGTCAATATTTCTCACCGCGGTTGCGGCGTGTAAAGGTACCCTTAAGGAGTGGTCTTAAAGATAGGAAAAGAACCAAGAGAGAGTGGTGTCCTTTGTATGCTGAGACAGGTATTTTATCCCCTTCACAACCTAGGATGTACTGGATCCTCCACCACCGTGTGAGTCCACCTCACATAACAGCCTTTATAGAAAGTGTTTTAATATAGTGGAGAATGATCAGTTAATATTAATTTCATTCCTATTACTTCACACCTATTTCAGTTTACATTCCCTCAGAATTAATCTTGTGGGTAATCCATTAACTCTCTGTAATTAGTTTATGGATGTGCTGATTACATGTCTGATAAACCAATTAACGATGAACAAGACACATGACCTGCATTACAAAGTACAAACACTGGGCAAAGTTTAATATCTGGTAAGAGTATAGGGGAGGTGCTAGTGGGGCATATGCCTAGGGTGCTAGGTGCCAAAAATTCACTCTGACTTGGCAAAGGTATTTAGATACAAAACTGAGATTGTAAATTGAATGGTGAAGGAAAGTCTAGAAAAGAATTGCAAAGATATGTGTGTGAATGCTGGCAGATAGATTGCTCTCAGTGGGAGAAACACAATAATCTTGTTAGAGTGAGACCTTTTAATGGCTAACAAAAAATATAATAAATTATGTTAAATATAAAGCTTTTGAGACTACTTACGTCTCTTCATCATCCATGATACAATCGCTTCAAGTCCTTTAAAGGTACTGTCACACGCGGCAATGTTGCTAGGCAATTTCACTGGCAATTTGCTGGTTGCAGTGAAATCATGGACACATTGTTCCATTTGTACACAGCAAGAAAATAGAACAATGGGTCCATGATTTCACTACAACCAGCAAATTGCAAGTGAAATTACCTAGCAATATTGCCGCGTGTGACGGTACCTTTAGGAGACGAGTAAATACAGTAAAAAATATTTAAAAAGTTTTAAAAAATATTAAATATAAAAAAAAACACAAAAAAGTTCAAATAAACCCCTCTTTTGCCCCATTGAAAATAAATCAATAAAACAATAAAAAATACACCTATTTGGTGTCGCTGCATTCAGAAATGTCTGATCTATCAAAAAATAAAATTAATTAATCAGATCGTTAAACAGTGTAAGAAGAACAAAAATTAAAATGCCAGAATTGCAACTTTTTGCCTGCCCTAGCAGAACATGATTTAATAACTGGCAGAACATTGTATATACGCCAAAATAAAATATATATACATATTTATATATATATATACATATATATATATATATATATATATATATATATATACATACATGTATAGCAGCACTATAGTATATGGCGATACATTACAGCACATATATAGCAGCACTATAGTATATGGTGGTACATTACAGTACATGTATAGCAGCACTATAGTATATGGCGGTACATTACAGTACATGTATAGCAGCACTATAGTATATGGCGGTACATTACAGTTCATGTGTAGCAGCGCTATGGTATACGGCAGAACATTACAGTACATGTATAGCAGTGATATAGCATATGGCGGTACATTACAGTACATGTGTAGCAGCACTATAGAATATGGCGGTACATTACAGTACATGTTTATTAAAAACAGTTGAGTCCTGCACACAGCGAACAAGTCTGTAAGAACATGTTCACACCACCAACATATTGGAAACAAAAGCTAAATGCGACCAAAACAACAGTACACTGCAGTAAAAATATTAAATGCGAGTGCAGTATAAAAATTAATGTAACAAATACAGGGTACTTAGTCCATCCGTTTTTTTGCGCAAAAAAAGTTATTTCAAGCCACGTCACTAACTTCAAAGTGTACCCATCTCTAACGCAGTCCTAACTGTTGTATTCAAAAACCTGACTGGTGTGAATACTTACCAGTGAGCAGGAGCCAGCAGGACCAGTGTCTGACATGGACTGAAGGCGACGACAGCTATATGTGCAGGGCCCAAGAGAGGGGCGGGGAACTCCATCTCTTGCAAGGCAAGAGGCAACTTAATTAAAAACAACAGTTAGGACTGCGTCAGAGATGGGTACACTTTGAAGTTAGTGACGTGGCTTGAAATAACTTTTTTTGCGCAAAAAAACGGATGGACTAAGTACCCTGTATTTGATACATTAATTTTTATACTGCACTCGCATTTAATATTTTTACTGTAGTGTACTGTTGTTTTGGTCGCATTTAGCTTTTGTTTCCAACATTACAGTACATGTATAGCAGCGCTATAGCATATGGCGGTACATTACAGTACATGTGTAGCAGCACTATAGTGTATGGCGGTACATTACAGTACATGTATAGCAGCGCTATGGTATATGGCGGTACATTACAGCACATGTATAGCAGCACTATAGTATATGGCGGTACATTACAGTACATGTATAGCAGCGCTATGGCATATGGCAGTACATTACAGTGTATGTATAGCAGCGCTATGCTATATGGTGGTACATTACAGTACATGTATAGCAGCGCTATGGCATATGGCAGTACATTACAGCAGAAGTATAGCAGTGCTATGGTATATGGTGGTGCATTACTGTACATGTATAGCAGTGCTATGGTATATGGCAGTACATTACAGCACATGTATAGCAGCATTATGGTATATGGTGGTACATTACAGCAGAGGTTCCCAACTCCAGTCCTCAAGGCACACCAACAGTGCAGTTTTTCAGGATTTCCTTAGAAATTGGAATCATCCCCAGTGCAGGTGATTCAATTATCACCTGTGCAATACTAAGGAAATCCTGAAAACCTGCACTGTTGGTGTGCCTTGAGGACTGGAGTTGGGAACCTCTGCATTACAGCACATGTATAGCAGAGCTATGGTATATGGCGGTACATTACAGTACATGTATAGCAGCGTTATATTATATGGGGGTACATCACAGTACATGTATAGCAGCACTATAGTATATGGCGGTAAATTACAGTACATGTATAGCAGCACTATAGTATATAGCGGTACATTACAGTACATGTATAGCAGCACTATAGTATATGGCGGTACATTACAATACATGTATAGCAGCACTATAGTATATGGCGGTACATTACAGTACATGTATAGCAGCGCTATGGTATATGACGGTGCATTACAGTACATGTATAGCAGCGCTATGGTATATTGCGGGACATTACAGTACATGTATAGCAGCGCTATGGTATATGGCGATACATTACAGTACATGTATAGCAGCACTATAGTATATGGCGGTGCATTACAGTACATGTATAGCAGCCCTATAGTATATGGCGGTACATTATAGCACATGTATAGCAGCGCTATGGCATATGGCAGTACATTACAGCATATGTATAACAGCGCTATGCTATATGGTGGTACATTACAGTATATGTATAGCAGCGCTATGGCATATGGCAGTACATCACAGCACAAGTATAGCAGTGCTATGGTATATGGTGGTACATTACTGTACATGTATAGCAGTGCTATGGTATATGGCAGTACATTACAGCACATGTATAGCAGCGTTATATTATATGGCGGTACATTACAGTACATGTATAGCAGCACTATAGTATATGGCGGTAAATTACAGTACATGTATAGCAGCACTATAGTATATGGTGGTACATTACAGTACATGTATAGCAGCACTATAGTATATGGCGGTACATTACAATACATGTATAGCAGCACTATAGTATATGGCGGTACATTACAGTACATGTATAGCAGCGCTATGGTATATGGCGGTACATTACAGTACATGTATAGCAGCGCTATGGTATATGGCGATGCATTACAGTACATATATAGCAGCGTTATAGTATGTGGCGGTACATTACAGTACATGTATAGCAGCACTATAGTATATGGCGGTAAATTACAGTACATGTATAGCAGCGCTATAGTATATGGCGGTACATTACAGTACATGAATAGCAGCACTATGGTATATAGCGGTACATTACAGTACATGTATTGCAGCGCTATAGTATATGGCGGTACATTACAGTACATGTATATCAGCGCTATGGTATATGGCTGTACATTACAGTACATGTATAGCAGCGCTATGGTATATGGCGGTACATTACAGTACATGTATATCAGCGCTATGGTATATGGCTGTACATTACAGTACATGTATAGCAGCACTATACTATATGTTGGTACATTACAGTATATGTATAGCAGCGCTATGGTATATGGCTGTACATTACAGTACATGTATAGCAGCACTATAGTATATGGCGGTACATTGCAGTACACGTATAGCAGCTCCTCCTGGCCCCCGCTCCTCCACAGTAAAAGTAAAAATAAAAACATCCTCAATGAGGATACTCACCTGTCCGCCGGCTCGCTCCACCTCCGTCTTCTAGGTCCTACAGGCCATTTGGACTTGTCATTGCCTGGGAAACCGATCAGCTGATCGGTCACATGACCGCTAACTGCTGGGGCAGGATGAAGCAGGGGGGCAGGATGGTAGTGTGTCGGGGCAGGATTGTGGCGGGGGGGCAGGATGGTGACGAGGGGGCATGATTGTGGCGGGGGCAGGATGGAGCGAGCGGGGCAGGATGGAGCGAGCGGGGCAGGATGGAGCCGAGGGGGCAAGATGGATGCGGGGGGCAGGATGGATGCGTGGGGGGTAGGATGGATGCGTGGGGGGCAGGATGGATGCAGGGGGCAGGATGGAGCAAGCGGAGCAGGATGGAGGCGGGGGAGCAGGATGGAGGCGGAGGGGGCAGGATGGAGCCGGGATGGATGCGGGGGCAGCAGGATGGATGTGGGGGCAGGATGGATGCGGGGGAGCAGGATGGAGCCGGGGGAGCAGGATGGAGGCGGGGGGCAAGATGAAGCCGGCAGGCCATGGAGCCGGGGGGGCAGGATGGAGGCGGGGGGCAGGATGGAGCCGGCAGGGCATGGAACCAGGGCGGCAGGATGGAGGCAAGGGGCAGGATGGAGCAAGCGGAGCAGGATGGAGGCGGGGGAGCAGGATGGAGGCGGGGGGGGGGCAGGATGGAGCCGGGGGTGGCGGGATGGATGCGGGGGCAGCAGGATGGATGTGGGGGGCGGGATGGATGCGGGGGAGCAGTATGGAGCAGGGGGAGCAGGATGGAGGTGGGGGGCAGGATGAAGCCGGCAGGCCATGGAGCCGGGGGGGGCAGGATGGAGGCGGGGGGCAGGATGGAGCCGGCAGGGCATGGAGCCAGGGCGGCAGGATGGAGGCAAGGGGGCAGGATGAAGCCGGCAGGGCATGGAGCCAGGGGGGTAGGATGGAGCCAGGGGGCCAGATGGTGGCGGGGTGGCACAATGAAGAGATCGGGGCAGGATGGAGTCGGCGGGGCAGGATGGTAGTGGGGGGGGAATATGGCAGGATGGTGGCGGGGGAGCAGGATGGATGTGGGAGGGGCAGGATGGATGCGGGGGGGCAGGATGGATGCAGGGGGGCAGGATGGAGTCTGGGGGGCAGGATGGAGGCGGGGGCAGAATGGAGCGAGTGGGGAAGGATGGACCGAGCGGGACAGGATGGACCGAGTGGGTAAGGATGGAGCTGGGGAATGCACAGGATGGAGCCGGGGGGAGGGGGGCAGGATGGAGCTGGGGGGGCAGGATGGAGCTGGGGGGGGCAGGATAGATGCAGGGGGGGCAGGATGGAGCCGGGGGGGCAGGATGGATGTGGGGGGGTAGCAGGATAGAGCCAGGGGGGCAGGATGGAGCCATGGGGGGCAGGATGGCTGCGGGGGAGGGGGCAGGATGGAGCCGGGGGGGCAGTATGGCTGCGGGGGTGGGCAGGATGGAGGCGGGGGGACAGTATGGAACGAGCGGGGCAGGGTGGAACGAGCGGGGCAGGGTGGAGCCAGGGGTGCAGGATGGAGCCGGGGGGGCAGGATGGAGGCGGAGGGGCTGCTGCAGGGATGAACAAAGGGCTAAATGTTAATAATAGATGTGGGCAACATGTCTCGAGGGGTGCCCACCCTCCCTAGAGACATGCTCTCCACTCAGTTGGGCAGGTGAGGGGTTCATCTGGGCATTTATAGTATTGCCGGCTATTATCGGCATTTTCAATTTTATGAATGAACCCGGCGGCTCCTCACTGTGTAAGACATGCAGTACGTAATGTACGTAGTGTATGAGCCGCTATCCATGGTCCTAAAAGCATTAACATTAGATCTATGGCGGTGCGCTGCCCATAGACCTAATGTTAATGCTTTCAGGACCAAGGCTAGCAGCTCATACAGTACGTACATTACGTACTGTATCTCCTCCACAGTGAGGAGCCGTCGGGCTCATTCATAAAATCGAAAATGCAGACAATAGCCGGCAATACTATAAATGCCCACATTAACCCCTCACATGCCCAACTGAGTGGACAGCATGTCTCTAGGGGGAGTGGGCACCCCTAGAGACATGTTGCCCACATCTATAATTAGCATTAACTCTTTGTTCATCCCTGCGGCAGCAGGGATGAACAAAGTGTCCGGCAACCGGTTGCCGGATTCCGGCTTAGGGACACAAAATGAGTCAAAATTGTGTGTGAATGCAATTGCGATTAACGCATCAGTATGTGGATGTGGTAACCGCAATTGCACTTCCAAGTGTGACCCCAGCCTAAGTCCCAAAATTTCCAAAAAATGTTCAGGACTTCAGGAGACACTATTGGCACCCTTAGAAAAACGGATCCGTTTTTCTAAGGGCTAAAAAAACGTATTTGTATGTGTGAACCTAGCCATACCCAAGTATTGACATGCTGTACATTATTTTTTGCACCATTCAAAAATAAAGCAACATGTGCACAACACTTTGGGGTTCTTCTTGACTTTGCTGGCATTAGGATTCCTTTCAGGTTTTGTGACAAATCTGCACTCCAAAATGCTTCAAAATAAGCAATAAAACAACAAATCACAACGTATGCACACAGCCAAGACGCTGACAAGATTGTTCCCAGCAGCAACCTGAGAGACAGAGGCTAGGGTCACACTTAGAAGGCACAATCTGGTAACCGCATCCATTACCGTATGCGGTTTTGGTTTGTGCCTTCAAACTTCTTAAAATGTGTGACAATGCAATCTCATTCCAGATCTGGATGCATTAATGCATCCGGTTTTGGAATGAGGATTTTTGCAATTTTCAAAACTGGAACCAGATCCGGTACCGCAAGGTACTGGATCCGGTCCCATAGGCGCCCATGTTAAAAAAAACGGATCCGGTTTTGCAACCGCTGCGATAGACATAGCCTGCATGATTTTTACCGCAGGCTGCAAAACCGCCTATGGGCTGCGGATCCGGATCCGGTTTTGAGCATTGAAAAACGCAGGATGTAAAAAAAAACGCAAATGTGACCCTAGCCAGAGATGCATTTAGGCGTCTTCCCCATGCTGTTCCCATTCCAATTGAGCACTGTTTCCATTAACCTCAGTGATTTTACTGCCTCGCCAACCCCTTGGCCGCCAGAAAAATGCTTGAGTTTCACTACCATTATACTCATTACTCAAATTGAGCCCGACCAAGCATCTGACCATCTCGATTCGAGTATTGAGCACTCAAGGATTTGTATTCGGTCATCACTAATATTTAGTTACACTATGTTGAACAAATCTCTGTATTAAAATAGTAATTGAAAATATAGATTTTTAAAAGAAATCTATTACATTTTTAATAGAAAGCTGTTTTTGTTTTATATATGGTGTGTTAGTTGTTGCCTTTAGTTAATACAATTGCACCAAGTTTCAGTCTGCAATCTTCATTCTTATATTTATTTGTATTCAAACCTACTGATAAGCAGTTTTTAGCTTGATCCAAGTGTTAGAATAGATTTCTGTCTTGTGGGAGTGTCTCTCTCAGTAATATAGGCAGGATATGAGGTGTGTGTATCCTGGGTGCTTCACTCTTCAATAGCTCATATATCCGCACAGTTTCTATCCTGAACTTCTCCCCATGTCTGTGTTTTATTCCTCTTTTCACCACATTGTGGAAATGTATTGTAAGTACAAACCATCTTGTCTCTGCTGCTATCTCGAAGGCTAGGGTCACACTGAGTGCTGCACCTGTGGCAGCCAGATTCCATTACAGCAGAACTCAGCCTGCTGTAACTGCTATCGGTAACATTGGGAACTTCGTGTGAACGCTGCCCTTAGTTACCCGATGTGTACCATAGTTACTGGCCACACACAAAGCTGCCTGGACTGCGGTAATCCTGAGCGCAGAGAACAACGTTGAATGCACGATCGCTGATCATTGCTGTATTTCACACATAGCAACATCTCTACGAGGTCGCTGCAACATCACAAGTTGCAGCGACATCGTTAACGATGTTACTACATGTAAACCGGCCTTTAGTCTGATACCTGACTCTTATACCTGATACCTGAATCTGATACCTGATTAAATGACTCTGATACCTGACTGTGATTCATAATTCTAATAAATGACTCTGATACCTGACTGTGATACATACTTCTAATAAATGACTCTGATACCTGACTGTGATACGTGATTCTGATAAATGACTGATAACTGGCTGTAATACATGATACTAATAAATGACTCTGATACCTGACTGTGACACATGATTCTAATAAATGACTCTGATACCTGACTGTGATACATACTTCTAATAAATGACTCTGATACCTGGCTGTGATACATACTTCTAATAAATGACTCTGATACCTGACTGTGATGCATGATTCTAATAAATGACTCTGATACCTGACTGTGATACGTGATTCTGATAAATGACTGATAACTGGCTGTAATACATGATACTAATAAATGACTCTGATACCTGACTGTGACACATGATTCTAATAAATGACTCTGATACCTGACTGTGATACATGATACTAATAAATTACTCTGATACCTGACTGTGATATATGATTCTGATTCATGACTGTGATTTATCAGAATCCGGTATCGTGTATAAGAGTCGGGTATCAGAGTCCGGAATCATATTATTTCTGATGTTTGACTTTGACATATCACCATGTCCTAAAATGGACACTGTAGTAACATTATTGCAAAGCTCTTAATTTGATAAAGGACCTACAGGCACTCTGCAATAACAAGATTGTAATTTATTTAATCAAGACCATTTAGAAAGTTGCTTAACTTTGCATTTAGGAAGCCAATGAACAATACAAATATTCTGTACAAAGCTGTGCCTAACCTTTAATATTCTCACTTTGCTTTGCAGGAGTCCCTCCCAATGACTCTAGCTTCATGATCAATGCCCTTCTTCTTCATCATTACAAAAGAGGAGCCTGGTATCCTCGAGGAGGGAGCAGTGAAATTGCCTTCCATATGATTCCTGTGATAGAGCGTGCTGGAGGCAAGGTTCTTGTAAAGGCTCCTGTTACGCGGATCTTGTTAAGCAATGGCAGAGCCACAGGTGAGCAATGAGTAGACAATATCTGGTCATTAATGGTAGAGCAGCAGGTATATGATATTAGGGATATAATACAACCATAGTTTTTTTATATGCTGATAACATAATCAATACTCATTGGTGATGCTTGAGGTTTCTACAGTATGACTTCCTTTACAAACTGATTCAATAGTTGGATCCTCCACTTAAATATTAATGATGCCATGTGCCATCATACTGGATGATCTTATAGTTGTTAAAAATGGAGGATCACCAAAGGGAGCCTGTCCAGCACGTGGTTACAATGCTGATTATAGAAGACTAGATGGTGGCCCGATTCTAAAGAATCGGGTAGTCTAGAATCTATATAGAGTTTATTTAGTAATAGGGGAGTGCTGTGAAATTAATTGTGTGTATACAGGCGACTCAGTGGTTGGCACTGTATACGGTGGCTCAGTGGTATCACTGTATATGGTGGCTCAGTGGTTAGCACTGTATATGGTGGCTCAGTGGTTAGCACTGTATATGGCGGCTCAGTGGTTAGCAGAGTATACGGCGGCTCAGTGGTCAGCAGTGAGTGCGGTGGCTCAGTGGTTAGCAGTGAGTGCGGTGGCTCAGTGGTCAGCAGTGAGTGGGGTGGCTCAGTGGTCAGCAGTGAGTGGGGTGGCTCAGTGGTCAGCAGTGAGTGGGGTGGCTCAGTGGTCAGCAGTGAGTGGGGTGGCTCAGTGGTCAGCAGTGAGTGGGGTGGCTCAGTGGTCAGCAGTGAGTGGGGTGGCTCAGTGGTCAGCAGTGAGTGGGGTGGCTCAGTGGTCAGCAGTGAGTGGGGTGGCTCAGTGGTCAGCAGTGAGTGGGGTGGCTCAGTGGTCAGCAGTGAGCGGGGTGGCTCAGTGGTCAGCAGTGAGTGGGGTGGCTCAGTGGTCAGCAGTGAGTGCGGTGGCTCAGTGGTCAGCAGTGAGTGCGGTGGCTCAGTGGTCAGCAGTGAGTGCGGTGGCTGAGTGGTCAGCAGAGAGTGCGTTGGCTCAGTGGTCAGCAGTGAGTGCAGCACAGGCTGGAGGGGGCAGAGGCTGGAGGGGGCAGAGGAGGGAGGAGGCAGAGGACGGAGGAGGCAGAAACTGGAGGGGTTAGAGTAGGGAGGGGTCAGAGGAGGGAGGGGTCAGAGGCTGGGGGGCAGAGGAGAGCGGAGGCTGGGGGGCAGAGGAGAGTGGAGGCTGGGGGGCAGAGGAGAGCAGAGGCTGGGGGGCAGAGGAGAGCGGAGGCTGGGGGGCAGAGGAGAGCGGAGGCTGGGGGGGCAGAGGAGAACGGAGGCTGGAGGGCTGAACACTCACTGGGCTGTCGGCGGTTCCGGAGGCCGGCCCCGGAGTGCGGGCGGGGCTAGCTCCGTGATGGAGGAGAGTCACCGGGTGTGTGGAGAGAGCGGCAGGACTGGGAGCGGTGGCGGCGGAGGCTGCACACCGGAGTGTGGGCCGGTCCGGGCCGGTTCCCGCATGTTGGTGGGCACACACCAGGCTGTGTGCGGAGCCAGTGGCGGGATGGCGGTCCCTGATGGAGAGTGGGCGGTGAGCTGCAGGGCTGTGGGCCGGATGTGGGTGGGCGCAGACGGGGCTCTGTGCAGGGACTGTGGCGGGATAAGGGGGAGTGGTGGCGCTTTAGCGCCCACCGCGAGGCGCTGTGCCATTTTGACAGCGGCTCACGGTGAGCGCTATGCGCTCACCGCTCGTGAGTCTGGTACTTCCGGTTCCGGTCTTTGACACAGGGCGCAAGCCATCACGGAAGTTGAGCGGATTGGCGGGAAGTGGCCTTCGGGTTTATATATATAAGATATATATATAGCAGTACGATGGTATATGGTGGTAATGAGAGCACATGTATAGCAGCACTATGGTATATGGCGGTACATTACAGTACATGTATAGCAGCACTATAGTATATGGCGGTAGATTATAGTAAATGTATAGCAGCACTATAGTATATGGCGGTACATTACAGTACATGTATAGCAGCACTATGGTATATGGCTGTACATTATAGCACATGTATAGCAGCACTATGGTATATGGCAATACTGCGGTGACCGCGGTCCCCCACTCCTCCTGGCCCCCGGTCGTCCACAGTAAAAATAAAAAAATCCTCAGTGAGGATACTCACCTGTCCGGCGGCTCGCTCCACCTCGGCCTTGTAGGTCCTACAGGCCTTTAGGACCTGTAGTTGCCTGGGCAAGCGATCAGCTAAGGAGGGGAGGGGGGGGCAGGATTGTGTTGGGGGGGCAGAATGGAGCGAGTGGGGCAGGATGGAGCGAGCGGGTCAGGATGTAGCGGGAAGGGGGACAGGATGGAGACGGCAGGGCAGGATGGAGACGGCAGGGCAGGATGGTGGTGGGGGAGGGGTAGGATGTAGGCGGCGGGCCAGGATGTTGGCGGGGGTGAGAATGGTGATGGGGGTGCGGGATGGAGTCGGGGGGGCAGGATGGTGTTGGGGGTGTCAGGATGGTGTTGGGGGTGTCAGGATGGTGTTGGGGGTGGCAGGATGGTGTTGGGGGTGGCAGGATGGTGTTGGGGGTGGCAGGATGGATAGGGGGTGGCAGGATGGATAGGGGGGGGCAGGATGGATAGGGGGGGCAGGATGGATAGGGGGGGGCAGGATGGATAGGGGGGGGCAGGATGGATAGGGGGGGGCAGGATGGATAGGGGGGGCAGGATGGATAGGGGGGGCAGGATGGATAGGGGGTGCAGGATGGATAGGGGGTGCAGGATGGAGGCGCTCCTCCTGACCCCCTCCGCTCCGCGCGGCACCCATCCCTCTGGGCCTCCAGTCTCTGGGGGGGGCCGGGCCGGGGCCGTGGCCCCCCCCCCCTCCCTCCCCCCCTCCCTCTGGGGCTGCACACCCCCCGCCCCCGCTCCTTCATGGTGATAATAAAAATAAAAAAAACCTCAGTGAGGATACTTACCCTGCGGCGGCTCGCTCCACCCGTCTTGTAGGTGGCAGGACAGGACCTGTCGTTGGCTGGGAAACCGATCTGCTGGGGGTGAGTGGGCAAAGCGGGGTCAGTGGGCAGAGTGGGGGATGAGTGGGAAGAGCAGGGGTTAGTGGGCAGAGTCATTGGGCAGAGCAGGGGTGAGTGGGCATAATCAGTAGTCAGAGCTGGGGTCTGTGGGCAGAGCTGGGGTCAGTGGGCATGGTCAGTAGCCAGAGGGGGGGGGGGGGGGGGGGGTAAGTAGGCAGAGCAGGGTCAGTGGGCAGAGCGGGGGTGAGTGGGCAGAGTGGTGGGTGAATGGGCAGAGCAGGGTCAGTGAGCAGGATTGGGGCGTCAGTGGTCAGAGCAGGGTAATAGCGGGGGTCAGTGGTCAGAGCAGGGGTTAGTGGGCAGAGTGATTGGGCAGAGCAGGGGTCAGTGGGCACAGTCAGTAGGCACAGCAGGGGTTAGTGGGAAAAATCAGTGGGCAGAGCGGGGGTGAGTGGGCAGAGTGGTGGGTGAATGGGCAGAGCAGGGTCAGTGAGCAGGATTGGGGCGTCAGTAGTCAGAGCAGGGTAATAGCGGGGGTCAGTGGTCAGAGCAGGGGTTAGTGGGCAGAGTGATTGGGCAGAGCAGGGGTCAGTGGGCACAGTCAGTAGGCACAGCAGGGGTTAGTGGGAAAAATCAGTGGGCAGAGCAGGGGTGAGTGGGCACAGTCAGTGAGCAGAGCAGGGGTCAGCGGGCAGAGCGGGGGTGAGTGGGCAGAGCAGGGTTTAGTGGGCATAGCAAGGGTTATTGGGCACAGTCAGTGGGCAGAGCAGGGGTCAGTGGGCAGAGTGAGTGGGCAGAGAAGGGTCAGTGGGTAGAGCATGGGTGAGTGGGCACGGTCAGTGGGCAGAGCAGGGGTCAGTGGGCATGGTGAAAGGGCAGAGTGGGGGGTGAGTGAACAGAGGGTGGTCAGTGGGCAGGGTGAGTGGTAAAAGCAGGGGCGAGTGGGCAGAGCGGGGGTGAGTGGGCAGAGCGGGAGTAAATGAGCAGAGCAGGGTCAGTAGGCAGTGTGAGGGGTCAGTGGGCAAAGCATGGTCAGTGGGCAGTTTGAGGGGTAAGTGGGTATAGCATGTTCAGTGGGCAGTGTGAGGCGTGAGTGGGCAGTGTGAGGGGTCAGTGGGCAGAGCAGGGTCAGTGTGAGGGGTGAGAGGGCAGAGCAGGGTCAGTGGGGCATGTGAGGGGTCAGTGGGCAGAGCAGGGTGAGTGGGCAGTGTGAGTGGTCAGTGAGCAGAGCAGGGTCAGTGGGGCGTGTGAGGGGTCAGTGGGCAGAGCAGGGTGAGTGGGCAGTGTGAGTGGTCAGTGAGCAGAGCAGGGTCAGTGGGCAGTGTGAGGGGTCAGTGGGCAAAGCATGGTCAGTGGGCAGTTTGAGGGGTAAGTGAGTATAGCATGTTCAGTGGGCAGTGTGAGGCGTGAGTGGGCAGTGTGAGGGGTCAGTGGGCAGAGCAGGGTCAGTGTGAGGGGTGAGAGGGCAGAGCAGGGTCAGTGGGGCATGTGAGGGGTCAGTGGGCAGAGCAGGGTGAGTGGGCAGTGTGAGTGGTCAGTGAGCAGAGCAGGGTCAGTGGGGCGTGTGAGGGGTCAGTGGGCAGAGCAGGGTGAGTGGGCAGTGTGAGTGGTCAGTGAGCAGAGCAGGGTCAGTGGGCAGAGCAGGGTGAGTGGGCATTGAGGGGTCAGTGGGCAGAGCATGTTCAGTGTGCAGAGGAGGGTCAGTGGGCAGTGTGAGGGGTAAGTGGGCTGAGCAGGGCGAGTGGGCAGAGCAGGGTCAGTGAGGGGTCAGTGGGGAGAGGATGGTCAGTGGGCAGAGCAGGGTCAGTGTGAGGGGTCAGTGGGCAGTGAGGGGTGAGTGGGCAGAGCAGGATGAGTGGCAAGTGTGAGGGGTCAATGGGGCCGAGCAGGGTGAGTGGGCAGAGCATGGTCAGTGGGCATAGTGGGGGTGAGTGGGCAGAGAGGGGGTGAGTGGGGGTGAGTGGGCAGAGCAGGGTGAGTGGGCAGAGTGGGTGAGGGGGCAGAGAGGGGGTGAGTGGGCAGAGTTTGGGGGTGAGTGGGCAGAGTGGGGGTCAGTGGTCAGAGTGGGGGTGAGTGGGCAGAGCAGGGTCAGAGAGAGGGTCAGTGTGCAGAGTGGGGGTGAGGGGGCAGAGAGGGGTGAGTGGGCAGAGTTTGGGGGTGAGTGGTCAGAGTGGGGGTCAGTGGTCAGAGTGGGGGTCAGTGGTCAGAGTGGGGGTCAGTGGGCAGAGCAGGGACAGAGTGGGGGTCAGTGTGCAGAGTGGGGGTGGGGGGGCAGAGTTGGGGGGTGAGTGGGCAGAGTGAGGGTCAGTGGTCAGAGTGGGGGTGAGTGGGCAGAGTGAGGGTCAGTGGTCAGAGTGGGGGTGAGTGGGCAGGGTCAGAGTGTGGGTCAGTGGTCAGAGTGGGGGTGGGTGGGCAGAGCAGGGTCAGAGTGGGGGTCAGTGGTCAGAGTGGGGGTGAGTGTGCAGAGCAGGGTCAGGGTCAGAGTGGGGGTGAGTGGGCAGGGTCAGAGTGTGGGTCAGTGGTCAGAGTGGGGGTGGGTGGGCAGAGCAGGGTCAGAGTGGGGGTCAGTGGTCAGAGTGGGGGTGAGTGTGCAGAGCAGGGTCAGAGTGGGGGTGAGTGGGCGGAGCGGGGGGTGAGGGAGCAGATCGTGGGTCAGTGTGCAGCGCAGGGGGATGAAGAGGCAGAGGAAGTTAGATCGAGACAGGACCTTTGATGACGTCACGGTCATGTGATCTGTGACTCCACCCATCATCGTGACGTCATCAAAGGTCCTCAAGCAGGATGAAGAGAGATCGCGTGTGGTTGGAGGGAGCTGTGGTAAGGGGGGGGGGTGACCGGACAGTGGAGGGGGTCTGTGCTGAGAGGCGGGGGGTGACCGGAGAGTGGAGGGGGGCGATCGGGGTGCGGAGGGGCAGTGGTGATAGGCTGGGGGTGACCGGACAGTGGAGGGCGGCTATGGTGACAGGCAGGGGGCTGATGGGGCAGCGGGGGGAAGGCAGTGGAGGATGGCTATGGTGACAGGCAGGGGGTGATGGGGCAGCGGGGGCTGTGTGCAGGGCCGGTGACGGGATAACGGCGAGTGGTGGCGCTTTAGCGCCCACTGCGAGGCGCTGTGCCATTTTGACAGCGGCTCGCGGTGAGCGCTACGCGCTCACCGCTCGTGGGTCTGCTACTTCCGTTTCCGGTCTTTGTCACAGGGCGCAGGCCGTCACGGAAGTTGAGCGGATAGACCGGAAGTGGCCTTCGGGTTTTATATATAAGATTAGGATGGAAACCTTGAATGGCTCGGACCTCTACATTTTCTTTATAGGCGTGGCTGTCCAGAGAAAAGACAAGGAGATTTGCATTTATGCTCCTGTGGTCATATCAGATGCCGGCATCTTCAACACCTATGAGCGGCTTCTACCTCCAGCGGTTAAGAACACACCTGGTAAGATGCGACCAAGGTAAATAGCCATGGAAGTTTCCATCATTAGCTTCAGAGATTTGAAAGGATATGACACTTTTCTACATTTGACTCTAGAGAAATGTTCCCAAAATTGTCTAACTCTTCAGAAGACTCAGTTTTATAGAGGTAATATCTAATAAAAAAAAGGATTTTAGTTCAATGGCCATCTGTTCTCTCTCACTAGAAGTGGAGTCCCTCTTGTCTAGTCTGCAGTATGGGATGGGCTGCTTTTTGGTCTTCATAGGCATATGTGGGACAAGTGATGAGCTGGGACTGAAGTCCACCAACATATGGATCTACATGGAGAGTGATCTCAACAATGTGTGAGTAAACACAAATCTCGACACCCAAAAGCCATAACAAGAACTTGATCGCCAAATAATGAAAACAGCACAACTCACATTGTCCAATCTCTTTTGCATCTTCAAGTTAAAAAATTAAGAACTTTACATTTATACTTTTGCAAACTAAGTTTTGTTACATCTCTACATAGCAGGTTGGCTATACAGCTCATATACAGGCGCATCTCAATGAATTAGAGTATCAACAAAAAGTTTTTTTTTCCAATAATTGAATACAAAAAGTGAAAAACATATAATATATAGAGTCATTACAAACTGAGTGATCTATTTCAATTGTTGATTTATGTTAATGTTGATGATTATGGCTTACAGCCGATGGAAACCCAAAGGTCATTATTTCAGAAAATTAAAGTAGGCAGGATGAAGAGTTATAATCCACGCTGCCGTATTCCACGAGACATCAAAGAGTGAACATAATATTGATTTTTTAATCAACGCATTTCAGGGCTCCTTGAAGGGCCCTGAAACATGGCAATATAATATTGATTTGTCGTGAGGAAGGGGCCAGGGAGCCTTGAAACACGTTGACTAATAAATCAATATAATATTCACCCTTTGATGTCTTATGGAACATAAGTACATTCACAGTCACTTTAATTGGTGTGGTGGAATGCTAGAATATTTATTTTTCTTATTTAGAATGGAGAGATTCCAATCTTTGGAATGGGAAGAGGTATGCAAGCAGTTACCCTTGATGTTCATCACTTTTCCATCTGCTAAGGATCCTACATACAGTCGCAGGCATCCAGGTCAGGATTATGTGAATTTCAATTTATTTAAGCAATACAGAGATAATTATATAGCGAAGGTGCGCCAAGTCCAGCCACTCACTGAATATCAGACTAGACTAGTGCTCAGACAACAAAGGTGAGCAGAATCAAGTTAAACAAATAAAAGAATAGAGTAGCATTCTGCAAGTGTTAGGAATATATGAGATATACACTGCGTTACTGCTATACAGAATATACAATAGTAGGAGGAACACATGGGGTATTTTGCAGCAAAATACTCCATGTGTTCCTCCTATTATTATATTTGTTTGGAGATTGTGCCTCAGTCCCTGATGGGTGGTTTAGTCATCAGGGATTTAGTATTTATAATGCTGCAAAAGGATATTGTATTCCAATATAGAATATTCTTCTATAAATGAAATTACTCAGTGCATAAATTGGCCAATTTATAAGAGCCCACCAGCCATGACAAGGCAAAATTTCTCTGATCGAAACGTAAACCTAATATTTGTCAAACAGACCTCTCCTGGGCTAAAAAACTATAAATTGAAAGGGCCAGGAGGATTCACCACTACCTAAAAACAGCTTTAGGCTTATAGGAGGAGTTCAGTCCAATATGGATGCATTCAATACCGTGCAGTCACCAAGTCCAATACTATACTGCAAAAAAAACAACTAACCAGCACTTTGGAGCAAAATGAATGTGCAAATTGTTATGACTGCATAAAGTACAATCAAAAGATTACAGCAGCCTCTTTAAGCGCTAAGATGTATGCAAACATTGAATATATGACAAATGGACTGCATTACTAATACATAGAATATACAAATTAGCCAATTCATTTGAGCCCACCAGCAATGACAAGGTAACATTTGCCTGCTGGGACCCTAAACCTAATATTTATGAATCGTACTTCTGCAGGGCTACAAGTCTACAAATTGAGGTAGGCCTCAACGTTGCTACTGGGCGGTCGTATATTTGGCCGTATGTACTAGCTAAGATGTCTCCTTTTTTCATTGTTCATTAGTGATAATGCAATCCTAAATTAAAATAAGCATGACTTAGCATTGAGTGCAGCTGACTTTTTGTTATAATGTATAGTGTTTCAGCATGTACCAGTACACATTAGGATGAGTGCCACAGGTTTTTCTTGTTTAGAATATGAGGTCATGGCCTCTGTATCGCACCTTCCCCTCGAGTCACAAGGTGCTGTTATCAGGTCTTCTACTCGCCCATTTCAGAGACTTTTAATCTAGAGAAAGGCTGACATTTATAATACTAGCTTTAAAGTAGGCTAGGACCCAGTACAGGGGACACGCCTCAACATAGCTACTGAGCAGTTGTATGTATGGCCATATGTACTAACTAAGATGCCTCCATTTGTCATAGTTCATTAGCTGTAATGTAATTCTAAATTGAAATAAGTATGATTTAGCAATGAGTGCAGCTCGCTTTTTGCTATTGTTGTGCCCCACCGGGTAGGTCGCCACCAGAGGTGCTGCACTCCTCCATTAGAGGGAGAGTAGTGCCTCTGTTCTCCAGGTGCTGGGATGGCGCAGTTGAGCTTCACACACACAACACTTAGGACCCCGAGATGGTGGGAGGACCCAACCATAGCCAGGAGGGAAAAAGGAAAAGAGCAGAACAATACAGGAGGAGAGAGATGCAGAAGTAAGGAGGAGAAGGTGTTGGCTTCCGCGGGCTGGAGCACGGTCATGCTCACCCGAGAGGGAATGAGCCCTTGGGGTACAGAATGAGACATAGATCCCCGTACGCCCGTATCTGGCGAGACGAAGGGGCTGGTGGACGACACAGGGACCCGGCCCTGAACACGGCGCGGATGCTGTATGCCCGAACCATTGAACCGGAGGCCCCAAATTCCTAGTGGGAGCTGTGGCCAAACACCCGACACAACTTGGAGAAGGCAGCCAAACTAGGGAGCAGTGCCCGGGAGGAGTACAACTGAGCACCCGTGCCTGTCGGTGCCTGAGCTCTGTGTGCAGAGGCGCTGTGAGCCTGGGGGGCAGAGCGGTGCCGCACTCACCCCAGAAGAGAAATTACCTTATAGCCCCGGTAGAGGGACCACCAGAGACAGAAACACCTAGAAAGAGAGAAAAGAACACCAACAGAGGGTCGACTGCACTGTCCCGGTTCTGGAGACAACGCTGAACCGGAGGTTGGCAAGGGAAGCAACCAGCGGCCATGCTGAAACCACTGAGTAAAAGTAACAGAACTCCAGCTGTGGTGTGTGAGACTTTCTTTAGCGGCGACCACCGGCTGCAGAGGCCACATGAGACACCGGGGTGCTGATGATCTAGTAAACATCGGCCAAGGTACGAACTGAACCCTCCATCCAGCTGCCCTGGGGACCACGCTCTGCCTGAGGGGAGCGAAGCCATCGAAGCTGCCGGTCATCGCCTCAGAGGTTCTGAAGCAGCAGTGGCCGTCCTGGCCGTATACCGCAGATGGTGTCACGAAAACCCCTATTCCCTTTTGACTATCTCTGTCATCTCTCCCCTGTTTATTAAAATGATACCGCCAGGGTCACTGGACTGGGTCTTGGCAACAACAAGCTGCCCGGTTCCCGAGTACCCCTGGCCCTGGGTTGCAAAACCCAAATTAAATTAATCCAAATGTGTTAAAAATAATAAAAATTGAATACTTACCCTCCGCCGGGTGTTCGGGAGTCGGTAGCCGACAGTACCACAGGTACCTCCAGGGCCTTGGAAGACCTGTGACTGGCCGCTCGCGGTCATGTGATATGTGACGCGTATATCACATGTCTGCGAGCGATCAGTCACAGCTCTTGATAGGTCCTGGAAGGTCAGTACCTGTGGATGTCTCGGCTACCGGCTCCCGAACACCCGGCGGAGGGTAAGTATTCAATTTTTATTATTTTTAACACATTTGGATTACTTTTATTTGGGTTTCGTAGTGTATATTAATACACTATGAAAACCAAAAGGGGCTGTCACATATGTCACACAGGGGAGGATTCTTTCCCCCCTGTGTGACATCACATCCTGCAGCGCCGGCATATTCCCGCTGGAATGGCGCATTGTCTGAACGGCGATGCGTAATTCCAGGGGCTATAATGGGCCCTATGGGAGAAGTGCGGGCGCAAGAGCGTTATGAATTGAAATGGTCATTCTTTTTACACCCACACTTTCTCCCATAAAAGCACTGCGTATATTTACGCAGCGTCTGCACAGGAAAAGTGAATTTACATTCACTTTGCCGGCAGACGCACTTGCGCTTTTTTGAAAAGCGCGCGCAAAAAGCACAAAGTGTGAATGCAGCCTTATGTCTCATTCAGTTGTTAGTTTTTCATCTGTGAGAAAAAATGTACGGCATGAAAGTTTTATCACTTTGGGCAGAGATTCATCAGTTTTTTTTTCACTGATGGAGAAAAAAGATACAGTTTCTCCACTCTCTTATCTGTCAGTGAGGTTCATTATTCATGCTTGATGCTAAAAGGGGTACTCCAGTCTACACAGAATAATGGCTTTGTTTGTCACTGCTGAATCTCAATAAATTAGAATATCATCAAGTAAATTTATTTCAGTACCGTAATTCAATTATATAATCAAATATATTATATAAAGCCATTACAAACAGAGTCATCTATTTCAAGTGTTTATTTCTGTTAATGTTGATGATTATGGCTCACAGCCAATGAAAATCCAAAGGTCATTATCTCAGAAAATGAACGTAGGGAGGATGAAGGGTCTGAGAGATAAAATATGACCTAAATAGGCATCAGAGGCTTCACCTTGTGTGGTTGTGAGAGTCACAACCACTATAAAAGCATATTACAGCTGCTGCAGTCCCCAGCGTGGTGAATATAGAGTAGGGAGGATGAAGGGTTAAAAACCAAGACATCAAAGGGTGAAAATAATATTGATTTATTAGTCAACGCATTTCAGGGCTCCCTGGCCCCTTCTTCAGAACAAATCAATATTATATTGCCATGTTTCAGGGCGTTTCAGGGAAACCTGAAACACGTTGACTACTTAATTAATATTATATTCACCCTTTGATGTCTCATGGAATATGGCAGCACGATTTTTAACCCTTCATCCTCTCTGCTATAATTTTCTGAGATAACGACCTTTGGGTTTTCAATGGTTGTAAGACATAATCATCAACATTTACAGAAATAAACAGGTGAAATAGATCACTCTGTTTGTAATGACTTTATCAAATGAAGCAGAGCTAATTATGTTATCAGCGGTGGGTGACACTGTGCCATGACACGCGTGTCAGCAAAACCGCCTCGGCATGTCACTGCTGACACGTGTGTCATAGGTTAGCCATCACTGGCCTAACAAAGAGAAACCGCTCCAGCCATCACAGTAGGTGGGAGTGAATTGTTTGACCAAATATAGCCAGGGAATTTTCAAGGTCAATTTTGTGCATCCTGAATGATGGCTGAAATATCCAAACTTGCACTTATGAGCTGCCAGATTGTCTAACATGGGCACAAATGCAATGCGAGATTCTCTCATATTGCACTTGTGCAAGTCACACGCTAGTATGACTTTATCCTAAGCCTGAGTAACTCATTGAGTAAACCAGATGCAATTGTAGAAATGTCATCATTATCAATCATAAATCCTATTGGGACTAGAAAGTGTAAATGAACTATGTTACCTATTCTACAGGTCATTCGTGTATGACTCTGCTGACCATGGCACCCTATCACTGGTTCCATCAATGGAGTGGCCAAATACCACGAAAGCGTGGAGAAGAGTACCATGAAATGAAGATGAAGTTGGCCAAGCATATGGTTGAAAAAGCAATCAAAGAATTTCCACAACTGGAAGGAAAGGTACTGCACACAGATATTTGCAATTATGTGAGACTAGCTGTGAGCCCGATGCAAATGCATCGGGATTCTAGAATGTGCATTAATTTGATTATAGTAGTTATAGCTGGTGTGAGGACTTTTCGAGGGGGTGTGAATAGTTTTTGGGGAGTCCCATACTTTTTTTGGGGGGTCCCATACTTTTTTGGGGGGGGTCACATACTTTTTTTGGGGGGGTCACATACTTTTTTGGGGGGGGGGGTCACATACTTTTTTGGGGGGGGGTCACATACTTTTTTGGGGGGGGTCACATACTTTTTTGGGGGGGGTCACATACTTTTTTGGGGGGGTCACATACTTTTTTGGGGGGGTCACATACTTTTTTGGGGGGGGTCACATACTTTTTTGGGGGTCACATACTTTTTTGGGGGGGTCACATACTTTTTTGGGGGTCACATACTTTTTTGGGGGGGGTCACATACTTTTTTGTTTTGTCACATACTTTTTTGGGGGGTCACATACTTTTTTGGGGGGTCACATACTTTTTTTGGGGGGTCCAATACTTTTTTTGGGGGGTCCAATACTTTTTTTTGGAGGTCACATAGTTTTTTGGGGGGTCACATACTTTTTTGGGGGGGGTCACATACTTTTTTTGGGGGGTCACATACTTTTTTTGGGGGGGTCACATACTTTTTTTGGGGGGTCACATACTTTTTTTGGGGGGTCACATACTTTTTTTGGGGGGTCACATACTTTTTTGGGGGGGTCACATACTTTTTTGGGGGGGTCACATACTTTTTTGGGGGGGTCACATACTTTTTTTGGGGGGGTCACATACTTTTTTGGGGGGTCACATACTTTTTTTGGGGGTGCAATACTTTTTTTGGGGGGTCTAATACTTTTGGGTGGGGGGTCCAATACTTTTGGGGGGGGTCCAATACTTTTTGGGGCGCGTTCAATACTTATTGGGGCTGAGTGCTCGCAATGGCCGCTTATTATTAGCATTAATCTTATTATTATTAGCATTAATAGCATAATTATTAGCATTAATAGCATAATTATTAGCATTATTAGCATTATTATTAGCATTAATAGCATAATTATTAGCATTAATATCATTATTATTAGCAGTAATATAATTATTATTAGATTTTTTTTTTAATTATTATTTTTTGTAATATTTTATAATTTTTAATTTTTTTTTTTATTATTTTTTTTATAATTTTTTAATTTTTAAATAATTTTATTATAAAATTTATTATTTATTTTAAGTGAGAGACAGTTCTCCTTCTGGTCCGCTAAAAGGGCTGGGCTGATTAGCATATATTAATTTTTTTTATTATTATTTTTATTTAATTTTTTATTATTTTTTTATTATTATTTTTTATTATTTTTTAATTCTTTTTAAATTCTTTTATTTATTATTTAATTTATTATTTATTTTAAGTGAGACACAGTTCTCATTGTGGTCCGCCAAAAGGGCTGAGCTGATTAGCATATATTTATTTTTTTATTATTATTTTTATTTAATTTTTTATTATTTTTTTATTATTATTTTTTATTATTTTTTAATTCTTTTTAAATTATTTTATTTATTATTTAATTTATTATTTATTTTAAGTGAGACACAGTTCTCATTGTGGTCCGCCAAAAGGGCTGAGCTGATTAGCATATATTTATTTTTTTTATTATTATTTTAATTTAATTTTTTATTATTTTTTTATTATTATTTTTTATTATTTTTTAATTCTTTTTAAATTATTTTATTTATTATTTAATTTATTATTTATTTTAAGTGAGACACAGTTCTCATTGTGGTCCGGCAAAAGGGCTGAGCTGATTAGCATATATTTATATTTTTTATTATTATTTTTATTTAATTTTTTATTATTTTTTTATTATTATTTTTTATTATTTTTTAATTCTTTTTAAATTATTTTATTTATTATTTAATTTATTATTTATTTTAAGTGAGACAGAGTTCTCATTGTGGTTTGCCAAAATGGCTGAGCTGATTAGCATATATTTTATTTTTTTATTATTATTTTTATTTAATTTTTTATTATTTTTTTATTATTATTTTTTATTATTTTTTAATTCTTTTTAAATTATTTTATTTATTATTTAATTTATTATTTATTTTAAGTGAGACACAGTTCTCATTGTGGTCCGCCAAAAGGGCTGAGCTGATTAGCATATATTTATTTTTTTTATTATTATTTTAATTTAATTTTTTATTATTTTTTTATTATTATTTTTTATTATTTTTTAATTCTTTTTAAATTATTTTATTTATTATTTAATTTATTATTTATTTTAAGTGAGACAGTTCTCATTCAGGTCCGCTATTTTTCCCATTGACATACATTAGCGGTGTGTCGGCGATTTTATGGCCGGCCACCTGGTTCTATTTGTCGGCCGTAAAATCGCGGACACACCGCTAATACATGTCTATGGGCAGTGAGCCCGATTTCGGATTGGCCGCCGACCAATCAGAATTCGAGCTCAATGAGGGGCTCTTCTGATTGGCTGAGGGCAGTACACAGCGACCAATCAGAAGAGCCGCTCATATCTCATTGAGATACAATGGCGGATTTGTCGTCCATTGTACCTGAATGAGAAGAGAAGAGGACGTCGGAGCTGGAAGAAGACAGAAGATCCCCGGGGCCGGACGAAGAGGACGCCTGGCCGGACGAAGAGGACGCCTGGCCGGACGGACGATCAGATGACTAAGAAGACATGTAAGTATGTGCGGACATGGGGGGGGTTGTGTGGACATTAGTGGGGTCGGCTGTGCGGACATGGGGGGTTTTTCGGACATTGATGGGGGTCGGCTGTGCGGGCATGGGGGTGGGCTGTGCGGGCATGGGGGTGGGCTGTGCGGGCATGGGGGTCGGCTGTGCGGGCATGGGGGTCGGCTGTGCGGGCATGGGGGTCGGCTGTGCGGGCATGGGGGTCGGCTGTGCGGGCATGGGGGTCGGCTGTGCGGGCATGGGGGTCGGCTGTGCGGGCATGGGGGTCGGCTGTGCGGGCATGGGGGTGGGCTGTGCGGACATGGGGGTGGGCTGTGAGGACATGGGGGGGGCTGTGTGGACATTAGTGGGGGTCGGCTGTGCGGACATGGGGGTTTTTTCGGACATTGATGGGGGTCGGCTGTGCGGGCATGGGGGTGGGCTGTGCGGGCATGGGGGTCGGCTGTGCGGGCATGGGGGTCGGCTGTGCGGGCATGGGGGTCGGCTGTGCGGGCATGGGGGTCGGCTGTGCGGGCATGGGGGTGGGCTGTGCGGGCATGGGGGTCGGCTGTGCGGGCATGGGGGTCGGCTGTGCGGGCATGGGGGTCGGCTGTGCGGGCATGGGGGTCGGCTGTGCGGACAGGGGGGTGGGCTGTGCGGACATTGATGTGGGCGGGCTGTGCGGACATGGGGGTGGGCTGTGCGGACATGGGGGTGGGCTGTGCGGGCATGGGGGTCGGCTGTGCGGACATGGGGGTGGGCTGTGTGGACATTGATGGGGGCGGGCTGTGCAGACATGGGGGTGGGCTGTGCGGGCATGGGGGTGGGCTGTGCGGGCATGGGGGTCGGCTGTGCGGGCATGGGGGTCGGCTGTGCGGGCATGGGGGTCGGCTGTGCGGACAGGGGGGTCGGCTGTGCGGACATGGGGGTGAGCTGTGCGGACATTGCTGGGGGTGGGCTGTGCGGACATGGGGGTCGGCTGTGCGGACATGGGGGTCGGCTGTGGGGACATTGATGGGGGCGGGCTGTGCGGACATGGGGGGGGGGGGTGGCGAATTGTGTGTAGCGGGGAGCGGAGGCGGCAATGCCGCCTCGGCTCCATGGTCCCCGGGGAGCGAATTGCGGCTCAGGCAGCGACTCGCAATGGCCTCGCGGCCATTGCTCGCGCTACCTGAGCGGTAAATCGCTAAGGTTGTAGCCGGGGCTGTGGATGGATTTTGGGCCAGCGGCTCGCAATGGCCGCTTCGCGGCCATTGCTCGCCCTGGGCCAGCGACTCGCAATGGCCTCGCGGCCATTGCTCGCGCAGCATTGGGCGCTTCGCGCCCAATGTTAAATTCGTATCCACATGACATCGGAAAGTGCGCGTGAAGGGGCGCTTTTCCGATTCGCGATTATATAATAGATTACTCTAAAGGAAGTCATTGAGTGGAGATGAACAAATCTCCCAAATTTGTGTTAGGCTGGGGTCAGATGACCATATAACGTGGACAAAGGTTGCATTGTAAAGCATGGAGTGACCAGAATCTCCCATCACCTGACCATGACAACTGCACAGTAATTCAATAAGCTGTCATTCTCAGGTCAGTGGAGCCTCGGCCACACCAACGTCAGTATCATATGGGAGTCTGACCCCAACCTAAAACAAATTTTTGGAGATTTGCTTATCTCCACTCAGTGTGTTCATTTTGTCATCGATTGGTATAACATATAGGGAATCAGGAGGCAGGATGGTAAGATAGGCAAAGGCAAACTGGGGAACTAGTTTGACCCTGACTGGGGTCCCTGGCTCACCCTGTACCTGGAGTTACATCTGAAAGTGAGGATGTCCAGGTACCACCCTTGCCTTTTGCTCTTAACCTGCCTTTGGCTAAGAGCCCCTACCTCCTCCCACGAACCAGGAAAACCCAGAAATTCCAAAGGAAGAGAACAGCAGCAGCACGGCACATCCTCACTGCCCAGGGTCCAAGCAGAGAATGAACTCTATCGGTGACATCCGGTGGGGGGAAGTGGAACTTCTTAAAGGCTGAGGGAGTGGAGATCACAGTTCTGACACAAGCCTCCGCCTGCAGAGCTGCACACAGCATATACTACAACAGCTTTCTGGCATTAACTCTGGAAGTGCCAAAGGAAATAAACTCTGATTAAACAATAGCAGCATTACACGTGGACTGCAAACGCATGACACCTGTAAAGAAACCTCAACCTTAGGCAAATTTGCTGAAATTGGTAGATTCTATGTGGTCCAAATTAAAAGTGCCCTGATTCCCAATTATAATGATCTGAGATTTCTGCAAACCCTAAAACATAACAAAGGGTTAAAAAAAATAAAACATTTTACAGATCTATCATAGACTTGCACCTCACCTGTTCTGCCGATGCAATTCCCTATCAAGTCCCTTTGCTAGCTTTTGATTGGTGATCGGTCTATGGTGCTAAATAATTTTCACAATGTGCCATGGGGCGCAACCCATATCATGAACATATAGGGCAATTCGACATCATAGAGCGGCATAGTCAGCATTGGAGGACCACTAACTAATCACAGCTCCAAGGCTAGTGGATGACTTCCCTGCCCCATATACGGTATAGTCATTCTGCTAAGTTTGGGTAAGCTGAATCTCAGAAAGATTGTAACAAACTGGATTAGTTATGAATTAATTCACTCGTCTCGATCACTGGACAAAACCCATATATTGTGCAAATACAGACACAGAAGGATCTCACTACCCCTATGAGTTCTTGGTAGCTCCTTGTGTTTTATAATCAGTACTCTATAATCAATCCCTTTTTGCATTTACCTTAAACATAGATTGAATATATGGAAGCTGCCACCCCAGTGAGTAATGAATATTATCTACGGGCACCAAAGGGGTCCATGTATGGTGCCGAGCAGAACTGCAGCAGATACCAGTGTGACATTATCAGCCGAATGAGGGCGCAGACTGCAGTGCCGGGATTATACCTGACAGGTGAGAGATATGTAACCAGGAGAAGCCATATGTACCGAGCTGCTTGTATTTGACAACAAAAAACTGTTGTTAAACTCAAAAAGAGGTTTTTAGATGGTCAGTCTTGAGAAATGAGACCTCAAGACCTGTCCCTTCTCACTATAGATAGGGGTACTGATGATGGTAGACTACCCCACCCGTAACTCATTACTGTATATCTTAATTGTTTTGAGGCAGTAAAGGGATTCCCAGAATCATGATTTATTTTTACCTATCCACATAATAGGTGACAATTATCTAATCCATGGGGTCAAGACCACCATCAATCATAAGAAGTCCCATAGGTCTTGTTGCATATATAAACCAACCACAGCACAGCTGTCATTGTATAGATTACTTTGGAGCTATGAAAGCTGCACTGTGATTGATTGCTCTGCATACAGTACTAATCCTTTATCCATAGAATTTGATGAAGGATATGCAATAGCTTGCTGTTCTTTGGGGGTTAAAGTTCTGGAACACCAATCATCCCCAAAAGAGCACTGTCTTAAGAGAACAAAGGTGAGCATGCTCTAACTATTACCTATTACTATTACTATTACCCATGCGTTGTCTTTGGGAATGTTGGATAGAGCACATTATAAAGCTCCAATATTTCTGTCAGTCTTCATTCAATCCAGAGCACTACTTTCAAGACTGATGACTGCCCTAGCGGTTGGACCCCTAGCGATCAAAAGTACCCTTTGAAGAATTGTGAATACAACCCTTCTCCTAAGACAGTGGTCCAAGATCATTATGATCCCTATGATCAGCTGTTTTTGCAGTGAAAGATTACTCAAGTCACATATACATAGTGTGACTGCTGTGGATCATATGTAGTATTATATGCTAGGCATAGTTATGGGCACGGTGGTCAGTAACATTGTATATAGAAATGAGCGAACTGGACTTTGAAGTTTAGACTTTGCACCAAACACGGACTTTACAAAAACAAAATCAGTGTTCGATCTCTGAGTTTGGGTGCTTTATGTTCTCAAACCACTGGAGCGAGTATCTCTGTGCTCGGTTACACTCGGGGCTCGGGTACACTCGGGGCTTGGCCCAATGGGAGCCACTTGCAGTGTTTGATAGGCTTGTGCTGGGATTAAAATCAGCGTTATTGGAAGTGAACTTCCAAAGGTTCGCTCATCTCTAGTTCTATATGTATGACCAAGTGAATATATCAGAATAATGTGAGTCTTCTACTTGTTTTCCAGGGCAGGATGTCTTCAGCAGTGGGGTGGCAGGTGCAGTACATGGAGGATTGCTTTGTGCCTCCGCTGTCCTCAATAAGATCCTTTACATCGATCTAATGATGCTGAAAAAGAGGCTTAAAAAACGGATAAAACAGAGGCGCTCATAAATAGGAATTGATCTGTCTTCATCTATCATAAGTCTTATTGGAAGTGTAATATGTAATATTACATATTTTTGTGGTACAAAATCATATTCCTGGTGTGTTCATGAAATTGGTATACACAATGAGGAGGAGCGATGAATAACAGATTAAATACAAGTGTTAATAGGCATGTGTACATACATACAGCCTATACCTTCCTCCTATACATTCACTTTCCTTTAAAAAGGTAAGAACACTGAGTTTATATAGTCCATGGGTATCACAAAGATGACCCTCCAAACCCCCAAGAAGGATACTTTAAATAAAATTAATGTCTTTTTTCATTCCATAACAAATCATTTAGTATTTCTTCAGTATTTCACAATATATACATATTTTATGTTTTTATTTTAAATACATTAACATATTAGCTCAAAATCCATACAAACATGACCATTTTTTGCTTTTTCCCACAACTCCCTTTATATCCATTAACTCCATTTAAACTCTTCTATATCTTCTCGCATTAATCCATATAATCACCCTATAGAACATCCCCATATATCGCCTTTTACTCTGTATAACCTCCCCTATATCTCATCCTATTACTCCATATAACCTCCCTTATATCTCCGCCTATTACTCCATATATCTCCTACATCTCCTTCTATTATCCATATAACCTCCCCTATATCTCCTCCTATTACCCTATATAACCTCCCTATATCTCCTCCTATTACTCCATATAACTCCTACATCTCCTTCTATTATCCATATAACCTCCCCTATATCTCCTCCTATTACCCTATATAACCTCCCTATATCTCCTCCTATTACTCCATATAACTCCTACATCTCCTTCTATTATCCATATAACCTCCCCTATATCTCCTCCTATTACCCTATATAACCTCCCTATATCTCCTCCTATTACTCCATATAACCTCCCTTATATCTCCTCCTATTACTCCATATAACTCCTACATCTCCTTCTATTATCCATATAACCTCCCCTATATCTCCTCCTATTACCCTATATAACCTCCCTATATCTCCTATTACTCCATATAACCCCTACATCTCCTATTACCCATATAACCTCCCCTATATCTCCTCCTATTACCCTATATAACCTCCCTATATCTCCTCCTATTACTTCATATAACCCCTACATCTCCTTTTATTACCCATATAACCTCCCCTATATCTCCTCCTATTACTCCATATAACCTCCCTATATCTACTGCTATTACTCCATATAACCTCTCTAATATCTCCTCCTATTACTCAATATAACCCCCCTATATCTCCTCCTATTACTCAATATAACCCCTCTATTTCTCCTATTACTCCATATATCCTCTCTATATCTCCTGCTATTAAGGGCCCGTTACATGCTACGACATCGTTAACGATATCGTTGGTATGTCACAGGTTTTGGGGCGGAGCAACGACGTCGTAATGACGTAGTTGCGTGTGACACGTAGAATCAACCAACGATAAGTCGGCTGATAGTTGATCGGAGGTTTATGAACTGGACCATAAATCAGTCGATCATCGTTCGTTCAGCCTGCAGCATCGGTGTGTGTGACATTTTGATAACGATGTCGTTAACGACTTCGACTATTCAGAACTGAAGGACGCAGGCGATCAAACGACCGCAAGTATCGTTCACTTGTAGCGGAAACGTTGCTGTGTCGCTCTCGATATCAGTACGTGTGACACCTCACTAGCGATCATTGAACGTCGTTCCAGCGATGTAGGTCAAGTCGGATCGTTGGTCGGTTCGCCGACACATTGAAGCACGTAACCCGGGCTTAACCACATATAACCTCCCCTATATCTCCTCCTATTACTTCATATAACCTCCTACTTCGACTATTCAGAACTGAAGGACGTAGGCGATTAAACGACCGCAAGTATCGTTCACTTGTCGCGGAATCGTTGCTGCGTCGTTCTCGATATCAGTACGTGTGACACCTCACTAGCGATCATTGAACGTCGTTCCAGCGAAGTTGGATGGATGGTCGGTTCACCGACACATTGAAGCGTGTAACCTGGGCTTAACCCCTTATAACCTCCCCTGTAGCTCCTCCTATTACTTCATATAACCTCCCTTATATCTCTTTCTGTTACTCAATATAACCCCCCTATTTTTCCTATTATGTCATATTACCTCCCCTATATCTCCTCCTATTACTTTATATATCCTCCCCTATATCTCCTCCTATTACTCCATGTAACCTCTCCTATATCTCCTCCTATTACTTTATATATCCTCCCCTATATCTCCTCCTATTACTCCATGTAACCTCTCCTATATCTGCTCCTATTACTCCATATAACCCCCCTATTTCTCCTATTACTCCATATATCCTCTCTATATCTCCTGCTATTAGTTCATATAACCTCCCTTAGATTTCCTCCTATTACTTCATATAACTTCCCTATATCTCCTGCTATTACTCCATAAAACCCCCCCTATATCTCCTCCTATTACTCCATATAACCTCCCTATCTCTCATCCTATTACCCTATAACCCCCCAATATCTCCTCACTTTACTCCATATAACCTCTCTATATCTTTTCTATTACTTCATACACATGTCCATAACTCATAGCCATCGTCATTCCCCAAACAGATTTTCTTCTAATCGCTATAAGTAAACTCTTTTGCTGTCTGGTTTCCTCCTTATGACCTCCTTGTGGTCTTCTTCATTCTGCGATGCTCCATGTACACATTCCTGCTAAAGATCTGTGTAACATCGGAGAGTAAACATAAGTGGGTTTCCATCGTCTCTGTTGTCATCTTCCCAGTACTGGTGGTGCAGGGTCCGGGCTGTTTAATATCACACTGGTGTAAGATGGCGGACTGGAGGAACTGGGTGGATAGAGGAATGGCTTGGCTGCAACCTACGGATGAGGAAAAAAGTTGTCGTGCTGAGACACATTTGGGCACACACACATCTGAGAGTCTTGCAATTAATCTCCACTAAACTGCAAGAAATAATTTTCAGTGGGCAACTTTGATTAACTTTGAAAGTAGAGGTCCCCTTTAACAATCTATATACTGTATACAGATTAGATCCTTCTGGTAAATTCCTGCACACGTGTTACAAATCCTTAAACGCTCTTCTTGCATATGAAAAGTCCCTGCTTAAATGGGTCACACAGTATTAGAAAGTACATGGCTGCATTCTCCTACAAACAGCAGCACACCTGTCCACGGGTGTGTTTGGTATGAAGCTCAGCTTTGTTGAAGTGAATGGGACTAAGCTGTAGAACCACACACACAATGTGTAGACTGATGTGGCCATGTTTTTAGTAAAAACCAAGCATTTTTCTAATTTTCGATAACTTCTTTAAGACACAGGTGACTTACCTCCTCATATGGTGGTGGCGCACCCATATTTATTAGAGGTGTCTCCCGAGGTGATGGCGGTGTAGATCGAGTTCGGAAACGGCAGACATTATTACAGATACCACAAAGGCACAAGACTGAGAACACGATGAGCATACAGATAAAGAGTGGCCTACAGAAAGAATGGATATAGGGGGTCATCAACAAATTGTTATTATTAAATATTTATATAGCGCCATTAGGTTCCATGGCGCTTTACATGTGTAAGGACAGACATGGACAAGAACATAAAATGACGACACTTGAATCATACAGGTACAGTAGGGCAGAGGATCCTGTTCACGACAGGACAAATAACATACAGATTCAATTTGAGCTGGGAAATTTTCCTTAAAATAAAAATGTTAATTTTTTTCAAAGTTAATTCCTATTTTACTCTCGATATTATTTTAGTTTTTTTTTCAAAACACAAGGACAACCCCTTCTTAAAAGCCTTCTTTGCGACCAAAATATTAAGAAGTCCATACTTCCCTCCATCATTGGTGCTACTTCAGTGATGTCCTCTGTCTCACGGCAGTCATGTGGCATTGTTACTTCACATGATGGCTACTGTTAATCAGTGGCCACTGATGGGCAGCAGCCTTGCAGGATTCTCTCGGAGCAGAGGACTGCTCTCATGGAAAAGAGAAGGTTGCAGAGGCCACAGACTGGTGCATTCAGAATCCTACTAGAAGTTAACTCTATGGAGAAACTAATGAGGCTCACAAAAAGGAAAGACCATGCAACTGTACCCAGTTTCCTGGGTCTGTGCATGAGAGGAGAAGCAGCATGTTGATGCTGCACAAACACATTTAAAATATGATAGGCTTTGTGGAATCAGGAATATACGTATCTGTACCTGTTTATAGCTAATTAAAGCTCTGTTCTGTTGTCAACATGCTTGAGAGTATCCTGAATTATCCACTGCTAACAGGTTATGGGTCCAGCATGACCCAGAACCCCAGCGTGAAACAGAACCCCAGGAGTGACACAGAGCACAGAGTGACACAGAAGAGTAATAGAGCAACAAAAGCCCAAAGCAAAAGCAGCACAGAGCAACAGAGAAGATGTCCACAAGCAGGGATCACTGCAAGTTCTCAGTGCAAAGTCTCACCAATCAGAATGATCAATCCTGGAAATTCAAGGTGAAGATGCTGCTCATAAGAGAAGGTGCATGGAAATATATGCAGGAACAAGTGCCTCATCCATTACCAGAAGATTGGCTAGAGAAGGATTAGAAAGCACAAAGCACTATCTCCCTAGTGTAGATGATGATCAGATTGTGCAAATGTGCAAATGCAAAAAATATGGGATGAATTACAGAAAGCGCATGAAAGATCAAATCTCAGCAATAAGCTTTATCTCATGAGAAAGCTGTACCAGTCTAAGCTAAGTGATGGCCAGAATATGCAGGATTATATAAGAAACACCCTAGGGATTGTGGTGCATCTCAGGGGTATTGGAGAGGAAACTACAGTAAATATTTCATGTTGCTGCACTACTATTAAGTGGTCTTCCAGAAAGTTATGACACACTTGTCAATGCATTAGATGTACGGCCAGATGATGAGCTCACACTAGAATATGTCAAAGGCAAGCTTGTAGATGAATTCAAGTGAAAAATGCATAATGTAAGCAGCAGTAGTGAATCTAGAGCACAAACCGTATACAGGACTTTCCTAAAAATAAGAGCAATCTAAGGGAAACTCATGTTTTGTCTGTAAAAGCCCAGCCACTTTAAAGCAAACTACAGAATATGGAAAGCAAGAATGAATCAGCTTAAAAAGCAGAACAGTGATCAAAAGGTGAAAACAGCTGTCTGCATGTGTTGAAGCTGCATTTAGTACCAGTACAGGCTCATCTGCAAAGCATATATGGTGTATAGACTCTGGTGCTAGCAGCCATATGACGAATAACAAGAATTTCTTCACTGATCTTGATGAAAGCAAGTCAGAAAAGGTCATTTTAGCTAGTGGTCAATATATGACTTCAGAAGGAGTATGAGACGGCTACCTCCGCCGTCCAATTTCCTCAGCACAAAGCAATCTTCTGCCAGTAAAGATGTTTATGCAAAAGGGAATGTAGTTACTTTTAAAGACAACATCTGCATTATATCAAAGAAGGAAAAATCCAAAATGAACTTTATCAGCTAAAATGCAAAGAAAGAGTGTACAGTGCTAGACAAGATCAGCATAAGAACTGTATCCATGTATGGCACAGATGTCTTGGGCACAGAGACCCAGAAGCAGTAAGGAAGCTAGGTCAACTTGCAAATAGTGTGGAAATCAATCAATGTAATCAAAAGATGAAGTGCACTAGCTGTCTTAAAGGGAAAATGTCCAGAAAATCCTTTCTTATTAAGCACCACTAGATATGCACAGCCACTGGATTTCATACACACAGATGATTGTGGTCCAATCAGTGTTCAAACCCCAAGCAAGAAGAGTTATTTTCTCACATTTATTGATGAATTCTCCATATATACAGTCGCCTACCTGCTTCACAGTAAGGATGAAGTTCCACAGAAACCTGAATAATATCTGCCCTGCGTGCAGATAATGGGACTGAATATACAAGAGGTAAGGTGAAAACCATTTTGAAAAAGAATGGTGTTGTGTTCCAGAGTACCATTCCATACAACCCAGAACAGAATGGCATTGCAGAGAGAAAGAACCGCGCACTCTGTGAAAGTGGAATAAATATGTTGTTTGATCCGAATCTACCTACAACGTATTGGGGAGAAGCCATCATGACAGCTTGCTATCTTCAAAACAGACTGCCAGGTAAAGCCAAAAATTAAACTCCATATGAGCTATGGAACTGCGAGAAGCCTAACCTGAAGCACCTCAGGATATTTGGAAGCAAAGCGTTTGTGTATGTTCCCAAAGAAAAACATTCCAAGTGGGAATCATATGCAAAGCAAGGAGTCCTGGTGGGCTACAGCAAAACTCAAAAGGGATACAGAATCCTGTACCCAGAGACCAACACAGTAACAATCAGCAGAGACATAGTGATTGATAAGAACTCTGTTTCACTCAAATTCCATGATGGATGGTATGACACCAGTCATTCAAGCCAAGAAACAAGAACAAGAATCTCAATCACCAAACCCAGACACTGAAAAAGAAAACACTAAAGTCTGGATAAGCTCTAAAGCCAGCAAGAAAGAAACAGAAGAACCAAGTCAACCTTCAGTCAGGAGATCATAAAGACCAAACAAAGATATCCCAGCTAGACGCCTTTCTTACATGGTCAGAGTACTTCCTGAACCAGAGCCACAGCCATGGCAAGAGATGCAAAAATTGCCTGTTCACGAGAAGGAGAAGTGGATAAATGCCGCTAATGAAGAGATGGAGCTCTCAGAAGCCAAAGGGTCCTCAAAACTCCAGCAATGAGAGTTAAGGTACCGTCACATGGGGCGATGTTGCAAGCAACATTGCTGAAAAGTCCTGGGTTCAGCGATGTTGAAGCGACATCGCAAGTGCGTTGTGTAACAGCACGATGCAACTGCAATAAATCGCTGGATCGCAGTTGATAAGTTTACCAACATGTTGGTAAACCTGGCGATGTTTCTGCAGCGATCTGCTAACATTGCACTGTGTGACACGGCGATAACAATGTTGCAAGCGATTTCGCCTATTCACAACATTGATGCATATCGCGTACTGGGTTGTGCACAAGCCAGCGAGTGATAGCTGCTGCAATATCGTGGCTGCGTCGCTTACAACATCTCTCCGGGTGACACCTCAGTATATGATGTCAGAATCGAGCGCGCACCCATGGAATCGCTGCCGATATCGCTTCAACGTTGCAACGTGTGACGGTACCTTTACAGACAAGCAGTGGGTGCACTTATGTATATGATGACAATCAAGGATGTATTAAACTTGCCAGCAGTGAGAAGATTAGTGCAAGGACTAAGCACATTGACGTTAAACATCACCACTTACGTGACTTAGTAGAACATGATATACTAGAGTTTGTTTATTCCGAGTCTGACAAGATGTTAGTGAATGGTATGACCAAACCATTGCCAAGAGCCAAGTTTGAGAACTTCTGAAATGGGACAAGCAGGATAAGTAGTTGTTGAGTGGGGATGTTGGAATATGTTTAATGCAACAACTCCTTTCCTGTATATGCAAGTGTTCTATTACTAGGTTTGTGTATTGTCAAAAAAATTAGATAAAAAAAAACACTCCCAGAGGCTCACACACAGGAAAGACCATGTGATTGTGCCCAGTTTTCTGTGTCTGTGTATGAGAGGAGAAGCAGCCTGCTGATGCTGCACAGAGACACTTAAGATACAGTATGTATATTCCTGATTCGACATAGCCTATAATATCTGTACCTGTTTATAGCTAATTAAAGCTCTGTTCTGTTGTCAACATGCTCAAGAGTATCCTGAATGATCTGCTGCCAAAACCTTTGCATGCCACTGTATGTGTAATGGTTTTGGGGGAGACTGAGACGTGGCCACCTCTCCAAAAAGTATGGGAATCAAATGGATCTTATTCTCTATATAGGCTCAAATTCCAGAGCTAGATCTATTTTTCTTTTATTGCATACTAGATGGTGGCCCGATTCTAACACATCAGGTATTTTAGAATATGTATGTAGTTTATGTATGAAGATTTAAGAATAATGCAATGTCGATCCCTAGCTCTTGTGGCCAGAGTGCATCTGTCTGTTTGTGTGTATAGGAAAACCCGTGTCGCTGATTGGTCGCAGCCAGCAGGGCGCGACCAATCAGAGACGCGGGATTTCCGTTACAGAGAGACAGACAGAAGAGACGATAACACGATTATATAGTAGATGAAGAAATTTTCACGAAGCGTGTTCAAAACTTTTTCCAGGTGTCATTTCTCTGGTTTGATTTCTTTGCCTGTGAGGATGGAAGAGGCTGCAAGAATACAGGAGATTGTGAGGATGGAGGAGACTGTGAAGATGGGTGAGGCTATGAGGATGAAGGAGGCTGTGTGAGGATGGAGAAGGCTGGGAGGATAGAGGACGCTGCGAGGATATAGGAAGCTATGGGATGGGGGAGGATGTGAGGATGGACGATGCTGTGAGGATGTAGGAGGCTATGAGGATGGAGGAGACTATGAGGATGGGTAGGCTGCGAGGATGGGGAGGCTGTGAGGATGGGGAGACTGTGAAGATGGGGAGGCTGTGGGGATGGAGGAGACTGTGAGGATGGAGGAGGGTGTGAGGATGGAGGAGGCATTGAGGATGGAAAAGGCTGTGAGGATGGGGAGGCTGTGAGGATGGAGGAGGCTGTGAGGATGTAGGAGACTGTTAAGATGGAGGACAGTGTGAGGATGGAGGACGGTGTGAGGATGGAGGAGGCTGTGAGGATGGAGGAGGCTGTGAGGATGGAGGAGGCTGTGAGGATGGGGAGGTTGTGAGGATGGAGGAGGCTGCGAGGATGGAGAAGGCTGTAAGGATAGAGGAGGCTGGCCAGCACTTAACTCCCCGCTCCCAGCACTTCACTCCCCGCTGCCAGTACTTCACTCCCTTATCCCAGCACTTCACTCCCCGCTGCCAGTACTTCACTCCCTGATCCCAGCACTTCACTCCCCGCTGCCCGTACTTCACTCCCTGATCTCAGCACTTCACTCCCTGATCACAGCACTTCACTCTCTGATCCCAGCACTTCACTCCCCGCTCCCAGCACTTTACCCCCCGCTCCTAGCACTATACTCCCCGCTCCGGTAGAGGCGGCCGGGGCGAGTGACAGGCTGGCGCTAGGCGCTAGCGCGGAGCTCCATGTTGGCATGGAGCTCGGCGGGCGTGGCTTCCCCTCCGCACTGGCCTCCACATGTGCTCCCCCTTCCCCGGCCCCTGAGACTGTCCAGCGTAGAGGCGGCCAAGGCGAGTCAGAGGATGGCGCTGGATGCAAGCGCTGAGCTCCATGCCGGCATGGAGCGAGGCTTCCCCTCTGCGCTGGCCTGCACAGCGCCACCATTTTGGTCAATGTGTCTGTTTCTCTGTAACAGACATCCCGCGTCGCTGATTGGTCGAGTCCGGCCGCCTGCGTCCAATCAGCGACGAGGGATATCCGTTACAGAAAGAAAGAGGCGATAAGGCGATTATATAGTAGATTCTGTGGATTTTATGCAATATTATATATTTCACTACTGATAATAACACAGACGGAGTGAAACTGGAACAACGCCTTCTAGGGAACACATAGGTAACTGCTGGAGAATATGCAAAAACAAGACAAGCAATCATATGGAAGAAAAGAGTGAATCATTTACATTCTGTTTTCATATTAACTTTTTACATTCTAGATCTCAAAACTGGAGTCTGGAGAGAAACAGTTAACAAAAAGGTTTAGCACCTAGTTCATTATTACATTTGGAACTATGTTTTTGCCAAATTCTTCTTTTAAGTTATTCCTACTTTGAAGTCTGCTTCCTATGTCTACGTTGTGGGGGCCATTGCGGAATGTGCTTTTATTAATCCCAGTGTTTCATTACTTGCACAAAACTCATGAAGCATATGTCCAATTTTGAAGAATTTGGTGCAAAAATTTAGTGCAAATACCACTTGACAATACAAGGGACTTAAAAATACAAACACATGCTGACTGACCCTCAATGTTTTATATGAAGTTTACACAAGCGATGTTGAGGTTTATATTCCTGGGAAGCAGCAGTATCCATGTTTCTAGGGGCAGGGGGTTGGACCGGATGACCCAGGAGGTCCCTTCTAACTCTAACTTTCTATGGTTCTATGATTTCTCCTCTCTAGCTTTTGGTTCTGTAACTGTTGTGAAATAACAACACCCATCATGACCTGACAACCTGCAGTTGCCCTGGAATGCTGAGAGTAGTAGTTTCATAGCAGGTAAGGAGGCTCAGGGTGGAGACCGATGCCTGGTAGCATGTGCCGGCTCGTTAGGACATTTCTCAATTACCATGCAATGTCATTGCGAATCAAAAGAAAGCAGTAATTGACCCATTTGACTTATAGAATAAATACCTGACTGCCAGCGGCACAATTGTGTCACCTTATTTATTAGGTCTCTCATACTGACACAATCATTGTCCTGTGAGTACAGACAGCTGTGTTCTTGTAGTTGGTGCTGCCCCAGGCACTGTGAATGTGTTGATATTCTCTATCTATGACCTTTGTATAATAAAGCCCCAGTTGACAAAATACAGTGACCCACTGTTCATTATCTGCTATCCCGACTGGCAGCTACCAACGTAGTCATGTCCTATTAGCCCATTTTGTTTCAGTAGGGGCCACAGCTTAGCATAAACCACCTCTGTCTATAGTTGTAATCAGTTCTACCCAATAGACTTTATTTGACTTTCTACATTTACCTCAAGGTCATCTCTAAGACCAGGCAGAAGGTGCAAATGTTCCATTTCCAATTTTATAGTCATAATGGACGTTGGTTCAAAACTTGAAAAAGTCAGCTCTGAGCCACTGAACACAGCTCAAGATCTTAAAGGGAACCAACCAACAGGTTTTCGGACTATAAAGTGAAGCCAGTGCCTTACAGACACTGGGATACTGAATGCAATCATACCTTTACTTCAATAATTCCATGTATGATTGCAGAGAAAACTGTTATCAAACACCGGGAAAACAGTGCAGCAAATTAGCATAAGTGCAGCACTGCGTTGCTTTGTATTACTGCCTTGTATGCTGTAAGCCACACCCTTTCTCCTTGCTATCACGATGCACGATGTCAGACCTAATGTGCTTGGTATTTACTGAAAATGAGGGAAGGGGAAAGGAAGGGAGAGAGGGGGAGGGTTTGGCTTAAAGCCCACAGGAAAGTAATAAGAATAACCCAACCCCACATAGTGACCCTGTGCTGCACACTTGCTAATTTGCTGCACTGTTTTCCCGATGTTTGATAACAGTTTTCTCTGCAATCATACATGTAATAATTGAAGTAAAGGTATGATGGCACTGGCTTCACTTTATAGCCCTAAAACCTGCTGGTTGATTCCCTTTAACAAAGGTCCTTTTTTGGAATTACTATTTGGTCACTTTATAACGGCATTTTATATTTGGTTATTGCATGACGGTATTATTTCTGCAGTCCCTGTATTTGTTTGGTCAATGTATGCTATTTGTTGTGGACTGTATAGTGGTACTATTATTTTAGTTACAGTTTATCAGTCTTATTTATTTGATCACTTTATGATGATATATTTTGTGTAGTCACTGCTTAGCAGTATTATTTATTTGGTCACTGCATGGAAGATTTATTTTTTTTGTCACTTTATATTGAAAATATTTGTTCCCTTAATATGGTGATTAATTTGTCACTGTATGGTGGTATGATTTTTTGAGCACCAGTATGGCAATATTATTTACTTGGTCATGTTATGATAACTTTTTTAACTTTGTTACTGATTAGCAGTATTATTTATTTTATCAGTTTATAGTCATTATATGAAAGATTTATTTTTGCTTCTGTATGTTGAAATTATATTATTTCTTCCCTTATTGCAGTACTATTTTTGTCCCTGTATGGTGGTATTATTTATTTGGTCACCTTATGGTGGTATTATTTATTTGGTCACTTTATGGTGGTATTATTTATTTGGTCACTTTATGGTGGTATTATTTATTTGGTCACTTTATGGTGGTATTATTTATTTGGTCATTTTATGGTGGTATTATTTATTTGGTCACTTTATGGTGGTATTATTTATTTGGTCACTTTATGGTGGTATTATTTATTTGTTCACTGCATGGGATATATATATTTTTTGTCACTTTATATTGAAAATATTTCTTCCCTTAATACATTGATTTATTGGTCACTGTATGGCGGTATGATTTCTTGGCTCCAATATGGCCACATTATTTATTTGGCCGTAGCATGATGACATATTTCATTTTATTACTGCTTAGCAGTATTATTTATTTTATCACTTTATGGTGATATAATGTATTTGGTCACTGTAACATGCATTTATTTATGTTACTGTATGTTGAAGTTATTGATTTCTTCCCTTATTGCAGTATTATTTTTGTCCCTGTTTGGTGGTAATATTTATTTGGTCACTTAATGTTGGTATCTCTTATTTGGCTACTACATAGCAATATTATTTATTTCTTCATCTGATATATTCATATTCCTTAAATATTTGCTTGTTGTATGGCAGTTTTATTATATTGCTGGTCTTATGTATATGGGGACTGTATAGCCCTACTATTTATGTCTCACAGTAAGACACTAGAATTTATTTAGTTGCTCTATGACGTTATATTTTATTTAGTCTCTACTTATTGGTGTTATTTTGTTGGTGACTATATGGCGGTATAGTTTATTTGTGTATGTCAGATTTCTTTTCATTCTTCGGTAATATTATTTATTTGGCATCTATAATGGTATTTTTTATTTGGCCTCTACATAGCAGTAACATGTACTCAGCCTAAATAATGTGGTATTATATTGGGAGTATTATTTATTTGGTCACTGTATGACAGTATTATTGTATTAAGTCACTTTATGGAGCTTTATTGATAAGTATGTTTATAAATGGCTGTGTCTATCCCTTTAATTCCCTTTTAAACACTGTTTTCAGTGGGTTATAAGGGCGGTAGGTGATTGTAGTTTTGATTAAGTGTAGTTTCCATTTCCCTGACCAAAATATTGTTGTGAAGTATACTGGCGTCATTACTAACCAAATCAAATAAAATAATGTTTGCTGTCAGTATCTAGGCTTTTCAAGTAATGGCAAAGTTATCAGATAAGGTGAGACTCTGGCACAGGGGCAGTCTGGAATGAGTGTACACATGGCAGCATTAATATAAAGGTAATGATTGATGTAGAGTCAAATATGACCTGATATTTCATATAATTATGAATGTACATTTATGTGACGTCTTCTTTCTTAACCTGTCATTATGACACAGATGAATAGACCTACCCATACCAGCTGTAATCCAGGTAGACTTTGCCCTGAGCGTCACAACAGGAAGAGCCGTCCAGACACCTACACAAGACACAGAATATATGACTGTATGATTGACGCAGGCGAGGGGGAATGACGTCATATTATCCTGCATTACAATATCAGCAACGTACATTGTACACAGCAGAATTAAATGGATAGCAACATGGTATATGTAACAGTACATAGGTATAGGGAATAAAAGGTATAGAGAGGTTATATGGAGTAATAGGAGGAGATATAGGGAGGTTATATAGAGCAATAGGAGGAGGTATAGGGAGGTTATATGGAGTAATAGGAGGAGATATAGGGAGGTTATATAGAGTAATAGGGAGAGATATAGGGAGGTTATATGGAGTAATAGGATGAGATATAGGGAGGGTATATGGAGTAATAGAAGGAGATATAGGGAGTTATATGGAGTAATAGGAGCAGATACAGGGAGGTTATATGGAGTAATAATAGGAGGAGATATAGGGAGGTTATATGGAGCAATAGAAGGAGATATAGGGAGGTTAAATGGAGTAATAGGAGGAGATATAGGGAGGTTAAATGGAGTAATAGGAGGAGATATAGGGAGGTTATATGGAGTAATAGGAGGAGATATAGGGAGATTATATGGAGTAATAGGAGGAGATATAGGGAGGTTAAATGGAGTAATAGGAGGAGATATAGGGAGGTTATATGGAGCAATAGAAGGAGATATAGGGAGTTATATGGAGTAATAGGAGCAGATACAGGGAGGTTATATGGAGTAATAGGAGGAGATATGGGGAGGTTATATGGAGCAATAGAAGGAGATATAGGGGAGGTTATATGAATTAATAGGAGGAGATATATGGAGGTTATATGGAGTAATAGGAGGAGATATAGGGAGGTTATATGGAGCAATAGAAGGAGATATAGGGGAGGTTATATGAATTAATAGGAGGAGATATATGGAGGTTATATGGAGTAATATGAGGAGATATAAGGAGGTTATATGGAGTAATAGGAGGAGATAAAGGGGAGGTTATATTTAGTAATAGGAGGACATATAGGGAGGTTATATGGAGTAATAGGAGGAGATATAGGGAGGTTATATAGAGTAATTGGAGGAGATATAGGGAGGTTATATGGAATAATAGAAGGAGAAATAGGGAAGTTATATGGAGCAATGGGAGGAGATATAGGGAGATTATATGGAGTAATAGGAGGAGATATAGGGAGGTTAAATGGAGTAATAGGAGGAGATATAGGGAGGTTATATGGAGCAATAGAAGGAGATATAGGGAGTTATATGGAGTAATAGGAGCAGATACAGGGAGGTTATATGGAGTAATAGGAGGAGATATAGGGAGGTTATATGGAGCAATAGAAGGAGATATAGGGGAGGTTATATGAATTAATAGGAGGAGATATATGGAGGTTATATGGAGTAATAGGAGGAGATATAGGGAGGTTATATGGAGCAATAGAAGGAGATATAGGGGAGGTTATATGAATTAATAGGAGGAGATATATGGAGGTTATATGGAGTAATATGAGGAGATATAAGGAGGTTATATGGAGTAATAGGAGGAGATAAAGGGGAGGTTATATTTAGTAATAGGAGGACATATAGGGAGGTTATATGGAGTAATAGGAGGAGATATAGGGAGGTTATATAGAGTAATTGGAGGAGATATAGGGAGGTTATATGGAATAATAGAAGGAGAAATAGGGAAGTTATATGGAGCAATGGGAGGAGATATAGGGAGATTATATGGAGCAATAGGGTGAGATATAGACATTACACAAAAAAGAATATCTAATGAGGAAACTATTGAGGTGAAAACTTACTCTGTGTCTCGACATAGCTTCTGCATAAAAGGAAAAAGAAATGTTACTAACAGTCATTTATAAGTTTATTTTTTACACCAAATGCAGAGAATTTGGCTCCAAAACAGAATCTGTAACAGATGATGTGGCACAATGGTGTAACCAGTGGAGTTACTTGAAGCTCTTGGGCCTGATGCGAAAGCTCCGACGGGGCCCCCAATTATTGCAAATCTTTAATAGTATTAGTCTTTTTCTATAGGCCACTGGGACCTTTGGGGCCCCCCAGGCACCAGGGCCCAGGTGCGATCGCAACCCCTGCACCTGTTGTAGTTACGCCCCTGGGTGTAACTATACTTTGCACATATAAGCTGATTACTATGAAGACATAGTTGTGTTCAGTGTTTAATATTGAGGACATTGTATCCACTTCTGATGCAAGAAATTAAAAAATACACAGTCAAGTATCACTTTCATTGCCTGCGCCATGTATATTCAGAAAAGCCTCTTATACAAGTCATGCTGTGTGTCTCCGGCCATTGCTCATCGTTTCACGTCATTGTTTTCCATTTTCGCTAATAGGAGTTTAATAATTATGTATCAGTACAATAATGAATACCTACAGGGAAATGCATCATCATATACAGCCAGATGTGCACACCAGGTCCAATGTCTAAAGCTGCTCGAAAATAAATATATATCTCCCAATACATTATACTGATAGAAAACTATTACTTGAGCCTCTCAATAAGGTTTGCTTAGGTTCGTAAACCCAACAGCTCAATGAAAGTTGAAATGGTGAGGATGGGGACCAGCACAATAATGTAAAGAAATAATATTTCCATTCAGACAGCAAGCAGACATTCTGAAAATGAAGGACTGAATCAGAAAATATATTAGAAAGATGCAGAATTTCCACTATACAATGATGAAAGTAGAAGTTCAGTCATTTTTTTTGTTCCCTCTGTCACTAGTTCCCCAATATATTTAATTCAACTATTATTACTTTTCTATCTATTGGTTGAACTAGATGGACTTAAATTCTTCCTTCAACCTTAAATACTGTTACTATCTGAAAATTTTGACTTCCTGCTCATCAGGTGTTGCGATCTCATAGTGAAATCCTGGAAATTATATGGCATTTCTGTACTAAAGGGGGTCACCATCTCCGTCCCTAAAACTACCAGTATGATGAAACTGAATAGACTGCATTACTAATGTTCTCACTGGCAAGGGGTAGAGAAGAAACTCCTATCACAGATATTGATGATGATTAGACAGCCCTTATTTAGTGAAATGTAATAGAACAAAACAGCTAAGGATTTTACTTTCTCTGGCTGCCCATGTGATGCTGTACTTATGCGTGATGGAGGAACAAAATAAATGGTAAAATAAGAAAATTAAAATTAAAAGGAATCTCTCAGCTCAATAATCCACATGTAACGGCTATCATTTTCTAATTCTTCTGGTGAAGCTCTTTCTATTCATGTATTTCTTTTATTTATAGTCACCCCCTATCCTCTGTAATTTGCAAATAAAAAGATTAATTCCATTTGTCAATCACAGTGAGTGATCACTTAGGTCTCTGCTGACCACTCCTCAGGGATGAATATTCATGTAGTGATATCAATGCCTGCACTGCACCACCCTCTTCAAGAAGCAAGGTTTAGTGGAAATCACTCACAAGAAAGGTTGGGGGGAAGGGCCGCAGCAAAACAAATGTTCAAATAATCACACAGAATCTCTCACAGACAGCACAGTTTGTGCTCAGTGCAGGAGGAGACAGCCTTATCTGATAACTAGATATTTGCCTGCCATCTCTCCCTCTCCCCCTCAGAAGCAGGACAGGCTGACATGAAAATGAAAGCTACACTACATTACACTAGCAGAGGACACAGAGCACAGAGGGACAGAATAACAGTTTCCATGGGTATGGGCATTTAAATAACATTTACATACTGTGGACTATTCAGCAGTGAAAGTAATGAACTATGGACTACTGCACTAGCTAACTGCAGGATGCACAGATGCTTATAGCAAGAAATCTACAAAGGGTACAGTAATAACTTTAAAATGTTTTTAAAGGTCTGTCCGGATACTATTCAAGGATGATATTAGTGTCATACTGAAAAATGACCTGACAAAGTCCCTTTATGTCCAAAGGGAGGACAACAGTGAACTAAACTGCAGGGAAGTGAGTACATTATGCATAAAAGTAATGCAGAGTGCTTCAATTAGGTTGGAAGAATGAAGAAAAAAATTGCCTGGATTGATTTTTTTAATGTTTTTTTTCTTCACATGAAACAAATTTGACGTATAGTTTAATATTTGCCGTTTTACTATTACAGTTCATAAATTTTCACATGCAGTTACAATATGGATAGCGGCGTAACAACAACAGGTGCAGGGGTTGTGATCGCACCCGGGTCCCGGTGCCTAGGGGGCCCCAAAAGTCCCTTTGGCCTTTACAAAAAGACTATCGCCATTAAAGATTTGTAATAATTAGGGGCCCCGTTGGAGCTTTCGCATCGGGGCCCATGAGCTTCAAGTTACTCCACTGAATATGGACACATCGCTGCTTACAGTCCGAGACTTTCACCTGGTGCAATGATACAGATTACTACACTAGCGCTGTATATAAAAGAGCTCAGGGGGCTTTTATGGTGCCACCCTGGAAAAAATAGACAGCAAGGTGGGTGTAGATCATCGCATGTGATAATCTCGGTGTAAACGCACATTATACCTTGCTGCACATACACAGGAAGTACAAAACAAATGTGTTCGCGCTTGCACTTCAGGGGCCATCATAGCGACACAGGGGACAATGACAATCAAGCTAAGAGAAGTGGAATAGGAGATTTGATCACGTGACGTTTCCTGATATTGTTGTAACAGATGGTCCGGAAATGCAACACACAGAGAGGGATGACGCAGTGGTGACTTTACACTATATTTAATGCTTATACAAACTGGCTCAGGGAATCAGTATAAATTGAATGAGGTTACAGTATATTCAGATTAAATACATACACTAATCAGGAATACTGATATACAGTGATGATCAAAATTAGAGAACAGCACACAATTTCCTAATGTTGAAGTCTAATGTGAAAATATCCTAACATGAGTAAAATAGCAGCATTTTAAGGCATTTTAAGCTTATTTCATAAAGTGGATATATTGTAAAGCACAGGATAAAATTGTAAAGGAGAAAAATGAAAAAGAACACTGATCAAAATTAGAGAACACTATCAGACACCTGCAAATTATTGACTTATTATTATTATTATATCATACATACATATCACATGACCGCGAGCGGCCAATCAGAGCCGGGAACGCCCCTCTGACATCAGGGCAGGCTCTTGCAGGACACACATTGCCTGGCCTCAGCACCGGACACCGGAAAAGGCGTCGGAGAGGTAAAGTATTTCATTCTTTTTTATTTTTCATACACTTGCCTTTCTTTAACTTAGATTTCGCAGTGTATATTAATACACTGCGAAATCTAATGGGGCGGTCACAGCTGTCACAGAGGGGAGGAGGAAGCAGGATTCTTCCTCCCCTCTGTGACATCACTGCGCTTTCTGGGGTAAAGAAAGCGCAGTATGTGAAAGCCCCTGCGTATTTTGTTGCGCTTTTGTGCGGCAAAAAGCGCAACAAAATACGCAAATGTGTGAACGTAGCCTAAGGGTGAGCACCTCCCTATAGGACCGGTATGGTTTATGACCCCCTGCTGTTTTCAGTTTTTTAGTTGGATTTAGGCCCCATTCAAACACTGCTTTTTTGCTGCGTATTTTTACGCACAAACTCAAATAAAGCCAGGAGTGGAACAATCAAAACCGGGAGTGGCACACTCAGAGGAAAGGTCTAATAGAAACAAGTGCTCCACTTATATGTTTAATCACCCACTCCTGGTTTGTGATGAGCTTGTGCTTACAAATACGCAGCAAAAAAAGCAATGTGTCAATTGGTCCTTAACCTATCCACTTGCCTAAGTATAAGCTTACTGAAACCTTATTAACTACTGCACTTAAACAACTTATTTGTTTGGCAGTACAATAGTCACATATATATATCCTCAGAGTGCAATATAACCTCTTAGGGTACCTTTACACGCCGCTACTGGAGGATGGATACAACCCGCTACTTCACGTGCACGAGCACGCTCAAACGGTTACAAACGGTAAACGCACCTCCTTTACACGCCGCCACAAGGTGCGCTACGCTACGCAACATCTATAGCTAGATACATCGCCGGGTGTCTCAAGTAGCCATCTGTAGCTCATCTTAGCTCATTTACACACCGCTACAACCAGCTACTATGGGCGTACCTGGTGCAGCAGGGACAGCACATAGGCGTGCTACAATTGTGGATTACGAGACGTCCGTACGCTGATAGGACAAAGCAATAATACCATGATTGGGCAGGCATCGCAGGAGGCTGATTAATACTTGACGCTCGAGCAATTGTGTAGTGTGACTCGTCAGCTCCTTAAATATGCCTCCCTGTGCGGCGACAACCAATCGCAACGCAGGAGCTTCCTCCAATGATCGCTGAAGGGGGCGCGGAAACCCGGACCCTGTGTCACGCCCCAGCTACATAGCATGGTGTAGAAACAACCCTTCTGTTCTTTCTTTACACGCCGATACAGCTCGCTACAATCGGCTTTGTAGCCATCTGTTTTCGAACAGTGCTCGGAAACAGATGTATCTGTTGCCGGCTGTGTCGTCCCGTCTTCAGACGCCGCTACTACGGGCTATATTGACGCTACAAGCTACATTTGTAGCCTGTAGCGGGTTGTATCCATCCTCCAGTAGCGGCGTGTAAAGGTACCTTTAGGGTTAAGCCACCATTAAAGGGAACCTTTCACCCAAAATAACCTTCCTAACCTGTTAATAGCTGTCCCTGCAGCCTTACAATACTTTCTAAGCCATCCCTATCTGACCTATGTTAGTCATCTATGAGTACAATAAAGTAGTTAGAAAACTTACAAAATCCATGACAGCGGGGCGTTCCTCGCTGCGTTTGTGACAGGTAGGCAGGTCCCCTGTGCCACGCTACCCCCGCCTCGCCGCTCTATTATGCCCTAATGGGTGTCATTACACACTGCAAAGCTCGGGCACGATTTAAATCTCGCGCCCGCAACGTCACCGTTGCGATGCGGTCACATGTCGCCTCACCACGGTCGCCTGATTTCAGTGCCGCCAAATTCCCTAATTACACGCCGTAATTGGGAGGGATTTTGACGCCGATTATTGCAAGGCGACATATTGCCGTCAATGTTCCTCGCCGCGGTTGCGGCGTGTAAAGGTACCCTTAAGTTGGTAAACTTTGGTTATTTTGGCAAACACTGTTGTAGTGGCATGGTGTACTCCTTACATAAAAAACTTCAAATGTTGAACAATGTAGATTATATTCTGACTGAAAAAATCAGTGATCATACATTGTTCTTTCATTTTGATCACCAGTGTATATACAATGAACTCTTATCTGAATGTTAGTATTATTATGACTAACCCTGGAAAGTACACTCCCCTACAATGAGAAAGAGTAATTCAATTAACTACTGTTGGGTCACCCCAACTATTGGGGTCACTAACTATAGCCCGGTCAGCTCAGTTGTAAAAGTATCAGCGGAATGAGCCCTAAGTCTCTTAAGCTATCAGAAAGGGCCCTCAGAATGATGGCTAGGGCTAGAGTCCCTTAAGTGATATTATGACCTAAGATACTGCAGAGTTGAGCAGGAGGCAAGGGCCCAGGTCACTCTGGGACAGCGATCTTTACAGTTGATGTCTGAGGATTGACCCGTGTAGCTCAAGGTCGGGTTCTTGACATGCGGTGTCTGCGGCCTGATCACGTAGCTCAGGCTCTGGATCTTGGCAGGCTGCATCTGCAGCTTAAGCTCAGGCTTGGGGTCTTGATGGAGGAGGCATCTTGATCAGCTTGATCATATAGCGCAGGCTCGGGGTCCTGACAGGCGGCATTTGTGGCTTGATCATGTAGTAGCTCATGCTCCTGGTCTTGATGGGTGGCATCTGTGGGCGGCTCATATAACTCAGATTCTAGGCAGGTGGCATCTATGGGATGGTCACAGAATTGACTTGGCACACACTCCAGATCTGTCAATCAGCTTGCTCGCTCCTTTAGTAGAGAGGGTAATGTCCCGCACCCTGTGCACAGATCTCTTTCTACTTTTTGGTGCCAGTCAAGCCCTCTATCAACTTCTTTCTCTTCAATACCTTGCTGTTGTGCCATGGTTCCCACCTGACCTTGTCCTCCTCTCAAACGCTTCCCCAACAGAAACTGCATTCTAATTTTTTGGTTCTGGGTGGCTTTGACCAGAAGAGGGTAATGTGCCCTTACTAGCTCAGTGGGATCTGTCTCAAGGTATAGGCTGTTGTAGCTGCTTTTCTATCTTATCACCACGCAGCTGACTCGACTCTTTAATGGTACATATAGTACGCAGCTTTCAATAAGTGGTGTTATTTTTTTTAATTTTTTTTTAGATTTGGTTACATGAGATTTATAGGTGCATGTTTAGAAAATCAGTCATTTAATGGATTAGGACACTTTATGGACTTATGTGACTAAAACCAACCGGCAGATTCCCGTTAACTGTAGTGACTAAAACAACATCACCGTGCACCGGTCTGTGCTGGTAGTGTATCACACATCACGGTCTCCTTTAACTGCCTTGCTAATGTATATGCAACACTTTCTATGTATGATGCATATATATATATACACAGTGTACACATTGCATCACATGAGGAATGTGAAGTGCGGTATATGCATTAATTGCATAACTTCATTGTATGTATGTATGTATGTATGTATGTATATACATATACATACACATATTCATTGTTATCAGTAAATACACACATATTATGTGTAAACAGAATGTATAACATATTTGCATTTTCTCTGACATAACTGGTTCTCATAGCTCTCCTTGAACAACTTGTGTTTCTTAAAGGAGACCAATTTGTAGTAAATAATGGATGGGACACCATGGAGACAGCCGTTATCCTTGTGTAATTCAGTGTCTTCTGCTCTGGATTCTTCACCTTAGTGTTCAATATCCTTTAGACATGGGTTGCCCATCTGGCAATATTGCATACATAGGCCTTGTTTGTGTAAAACTCCCTAAAATTCTAATCCGGGGGTCTTTGAATGTTTCATTAACATTTTTCCTGAAACTTAATCCTCACCTGTACAAAGCCACAAGATCTTTTTACGACAGTCTGGATGCAACAATGACTTAAGTCATTAGGTTTGACCAAGGTTCTACTCAGTCAAGGAGGGTGGCTGTAGACTTGACATTTTAATGGCATCTAACAATTGCTGATTCAAGGACCCCTAGATACTGAGCAAATTGTGAATCAGACAGGTCAAAATTTTAGTTCTCCAATACTTTTTTTCTATGAGATAATGGAAACAAAAAAGATGAAGAATCAAGGAGAATTCTGCCGATACCTGCCTCGGGTTTACGGTAAGACTTCACTAACTATCAATGTCGAATTCAGCTGTCCCAACAAATGAGATAAAAGTTGCTTAAACCTATCAATTTGGGCAGGACAGAAGGAATATCTTTTGTGGGCGGCACTGTGACTCAATGGTTAGCGCTGGGGTCCTGGGATCAAATCCCACCAAGGACAACATCTACAAGGAGTTTGAATGTTCTCCCTGTGTTTGTGTGGGTTTCCTCTGGGCACTCCGGTTTCCTCCCACATTTCCAAGACATACTGATAGGGTGTTTAGATTGTGAACCCCAATGGGGAGAGTGTTTGCAAATGTATGTAAAGTGCTATGGAATTAATAGCACTATATAAATGATTAAATATTATTATATATATATATATATTATTTAGTATGGAAATGTTCTGACACCCATAAATAAATTGTGGAAAGAAGATTCGAGCATATTGGATTCAGGTTACCCACTGTTTTGTTCCTGAAGAAGATGAGCCACAGCCGAAATAGTTTGGAAATAATTTATCCCCCTCGTTCTACTGAGAAACATACCCTCCTGGTGGAGACATGATGGGGAAGAGGGATAACATATCTGATATTTGATAAATCACTTTTAAGGAAATTTAGATAATGGTGAGATAGGAATTCACATGATAAGAAAATCTTATTTAGAGAGAAAGTATATTCATGTCACAAATCCTAGAAGGCAGTTATGGAAAATTGGACAAAAGCATCCTTTCTCTTCAATAGACTATCATATATTAATATAGCAGGCAAAATAGACTGTCGCCAGATTCTATAGCACAATTTGTGAATATGATTAATGAGATTTATTAGACCTGATAAAGCTGGGGTACCTCACTTGAATATTCATGTAATGTGCTACATTGACATGTAAGTCCACCAGCCTCATCAGGTTTAAAAGATCGAGTTAATAATGTATCAATTTTGATTTGTAAAATCTGATGACACATCTGCCTAGTTGCCCCATACATGCGTGGTCAGTGTCCTTCATGGTTAAGCCCCTCTTACAGCTTAGATGACTGTCAGCCGAACGATGGTTCAGCCGATAATTCAGCCTTCAGCTATCTCAGCTAACTCTCCCATACACGGGAACACACGCTCCCCTGACTGCTCCCCTTGTTGAGAGATTGCCTCTATAACAAAAGGATTGGTGGACCAAAATCAGATATACACGATCCTTGAATTCCCCTAACAATCAACTGTCATCCAAACCTGTCATTATCGATGGGTTACACCGATGTCCTTCTAAGGGGGCCGTCACACGCACAGATATCTATAGCGATATTGTAAGCGATCACGTGCACGCGCAATCGCTTACAATATCGCTCACATCGCTGGTGAGATGTCACACAGACAGACTCACCAGCGATGCGGAGCCGCGATCTCGCTCGTTACTATGGTACACATCGGGTAACTAGGGCCGCGCGTCGCTTAGTTACCCGACGTGTTACCATAGTAACCATCTCCCAGCATAGGCGCGGTCGCTGGGAGATCGTTCATCGTGGTGTTATACACCACGATGAGACAGATTGTCAAATCGCTCATCGCTAGATCTGAGAACCGGAGCTCAGATCAGCGATGTCACGATCAAGCGATTTCACATCGTGAATCGCTTGATTACATGCAACGATTTCTTGCCCGATATCGCTTAAGCGATCAAAAAGGAGATCGCTTAAACGATATCGGGCAAGAAATCGTTGCGTGTGACGGCCCCCTAATGTGTATGGGGGGCACTAGATTGCGAAGGTTGTCATAGACAATAATGCTATAAAGACAGGATGGATACATATATACCAGGATGAAATTTATATTATATATATATATATATATACATATATATACTAGATGGTGGCCCAATTCTAATGCATCGGGTATTCTAGAATATGTGGGTGTGTGGCGGTGGCCCCCCTCAGTTCTCACCCGCTCCAAGCTTCTGTCCAGCCACCTCTCACCCTAGCATGTCTTCTTCTTCTTCCTCCAGCATAGACGTCAACAATTCCAAGGCCTCAGGGGGTGGAGTTAACAGGGGGTGTCATAATAGGCGTGTCCATGCGCATAGCCCTGATGTGGTAGGCGAGCCCTTGTTCATGGCCATTACAACGCCCCCTTTGGTAGCTCCACCCTCACCCTCGCGGCCTTTGAATTTCTGGAGTCTATGCCACGAAAAGAAGAAGAAGAATGGCGGGGTGAGCGACGGACAGATGGAGCATGGAGCGGCGGCCGGGTTGAAGTGGGTGAGCAGCAGGCAGGAGACTGAGCGGAGGGGGGCCAGGAGACCAGGCGGTCTGTGCCTGTTTTGCTGTAATGGAAATCCTGCGTCGCTGATTAGTCATGCTCAGCCAGCCACGAACAATCAGCGACGAGGGTTTTGCGTTAGAGATACAGTGTGACGTGAGTGCAAGGTGAATGTAGGGCTAAGTGTGAGGTGAGTGGAAGGTGAGTGTGACGTGAGTGCAGGGCTAAGTATGACCTGAGTGCAGGACAGAGTGTGAGATGAGTGCAGGGTGAGTGTGAGGGAGTGCAGGGTGAGTGTGAGGGGAGTGCAGGGTGAGTGTGATCTGAGTGCAGGGTGAGTGTGATCTGACTGCTGGGTGAGTGTGACTTGAGTGCAGGGTGAGTGTGGCCTGAGTGCAGGACTGAGTGTGACCTGAGTGCAGGGCTGAGTGTGATCTGAGTGCAGGGCTGAGTGTGACCTGAGTGCATGGTGAGTGTAGGGTGTGTGGATGTAAGTGGTCTGCAGTACCTGGCTCCTGGTGCTGTGTGAGTTTAGCTTAAGGACCGACCTTGCTCCAGCCATGATTGTGACATCATCGGAGGTCCTGTAAGTATGTAATAGGCTGCTTTCGCATTAGGGTTTTTTGAAAAATGCGGCAGTTGTGGTAAAAAAAAACGCATCTGCCGCATTTTCCGCCTATCGGCCGCTCTTGCGACACACTTGCGGCAAGCCCCGTGCATTGTCTATGGGGCTTGTGGTAAGTGTGCGACAGGTGCGGCAATTGCAGTTTTGGTAGTTGCGGCGGTTACAGCTGCGAAAAAAAGCGTGGTCAGCTTCGTTTTTTTTCGCGGCCGCAACTACCGGATACGCAATCGCCACACACTTACCGCAAGCCCCATAGACAATGCATGGGGCTTGCCGCAAGTGCACCGCAAGAGCGGGCGTTAGGTGGAAAATGCGGCAGATGCGTTTTTTTTGACCGCAACTGCCACATTTTTCCAAAAACCCCAATGTGAAAGCAGCCTTAGGCTACGTTCACACATTGCATACTTTTGTGCGCTTTTTTGCATGCGCTTTTCAAAAATACGCAATGTACCTTGTGTCTGCCAGCAAACTTGCCATTCATACACTGCGTAAAAATACGCAGCGCTTTTATGGGAGAAAACGCTGTTGCGTAAAGAATTGACATGTTAATTCTTTACGCAGCAGTGCTTGCGTTTTCTCCCATAGGGGGCGGTGCTGCTTGATCTGATGTCACAGAGGGGAGGAAGAATCCTGGTTCCTCCTCCCTTTGTGACATGCGTGACTGCCCCCATTTGATTTTGGAGTGTATTATTATACACTGCGAAATCAAAGTTAAATAAAGGTAAATGTATGAAAAATAATAAAGAATTAATACTTACCCTCCAACGATTGTTCGGGTGTCCAGGGAGCCCAAGAATTGACCTGCTAGGACCTGTCATGATGTCAGAGTGACTCAGAGGGGCGTTCCTAACGCTGATTGGCCGCTCGCGGTCATGTGATATGTATCAAATGACCGCAAGCAGCCAATCAACGTTAGGAACGCCCCTCTGAGTCACTCTGACATCACAACAGGTCCCAGCAGGTCAATTCCTGCTGCGGCTCCCGGACACCCGTCGGAGGGTAAGTATTTATTCTTAATTATTTTTCATACATTTGCCTTTAGTTAACTCTGATTTCGCAGTGTATATTAATACACTGTGAAATTAATTGGGGCTGTCACGCATGTCACAGAGGGAGGAGGAACCAGGATCCTTCCTCCTCTCTGTCACACCACGGGGTGGGAAAGCCGACAGTGAAGTCGGCTTTCCCGCCCGCTATGTGACTGTAGCACTGTCACGGCAATCCCACGTCGCTAATGTGCGCAGCTGTTTTGCATATGCTGCGCTCATTGGTTGCCGCGGCTGGCGATTTCCTTGACAGACAGAGAACCTTAGACGATTATATAGTAGATATATTTATATATGAATGGTGGACATACATACCAGGATGAGCCCAGGATGGTGGACATACATACCAGGATGCGCCCAGGATGGTGACATATATATCAAGATGGGAACATATATATATCAAGATGGTGGATTTACATACTGGGATGGGAACATATATACCAGGCTGGGGAATATATATACTATATATAAAATGGTGTTTGGTCTGCAAACCATGCCTTAAGAGGAACGATTACAAGATTTGGGAATGTTTAGCTTGCCAAAAAGAAGACTGAGGAGGAGACTTGATAGCTGTCTACAAATATCCCAAGGGCTGTCACACTGTAGAGGGATCAGCTTTATTCTCATTTGTACAAGGAAAGACTAAAAGCAATAGGATAAAACTGAATGGGAGGAGACACAGATTAGATATTATAAAAAACTTTTTGACAGTGAATGTGGACCAGATTGCCACAAGAGGTGGTTAGTTCCCCTTCAATGGAAGTCTTCGAAGACATCTGTCTATATTGATTTTATGAACCCTGCTTTGAGCAGAGGGTTGGACACGATGACCCAGGAGGTCCCTTTTAACTCCTCCATTCTATGATTCTATACCAGGATTGAAAAATATATGACAGGATGGGAACATATATATCAGGATGGGGGACATATACACCAGGATTGGGCACAGGATGGAGACATATACCAGGATGTGGACATATATAGCAGGATGGGCTCAGTATGGGGACATATATACCAGGATGAGAGACATATACACAAGGTTGGGGGAAATATATACCATGATAGGCCAAGGATGGAGACATATGTACCAGGATGTGAACATACATACCTAGATGGGCACATGATGGGGACATATATCTACTGATGGGACAAGGACGGGGACATATGTAGCAGGATGAGAATACATATACCAAGATTGTAGCAGGATGAGAATACATATACCAAGATGGGCCCAGAATGGGGACAGATATACCAGGACGAGCCCAAGATGAGCTCATATATACCAGAATGGGTGACAAATACCTCAGGACAGGGAACATATATACCCCATCCTGATACCATTTACCTTTTGTGCCTTCCCTATTTCCCGAGCACGGACTGCAGTGCATGGACTGGCCACGGATTTCCCGACCTAAGTGTGACAGCCTAGTAGACATATATGAAGCTGTCCAGCTTTAGGTAATAGGAAACCCGTGGCCAGTCCATGCATTGCAGTCCACGTTTGAACCATGTTGCACAGACATCATCTGCATGCTCCCTTAGTGTCTTTAACTCTGAAGATACCAATCAAGATAAGTTGATCAGTTATCTAAAGGTGCAAATACACTGCATAACTATCAGTGCGATACTTCCTAATATTTGTGGAGTGTAAACAGGCTGCTGATAACTCACTAAGAGCAAAGTTCTCATCGTCAGGTGAGATGATCATTTGGCAGGCTTAAAATCACTTGGCAGCAAATCATTCAGTGTATACAGGACCTGTACTGCCCAAAACAATGACAGTCTATTTGTACAGAAACATCCATTAGGCTACGGCCACATTTGCGTCATGATTTTTCAGGACGTATCCGCCATAGACATGTATGAGCGCAGCCTAAGGCTAGGGTCAAACTAGCGTTTTGTCTTGTGTTCAGGGGGTTCCGTTAACAAGATTAACGCATTGTTACCGGAACGGTTAGACTGCATTAACGCTGTCAATTCATTGCTATGGATGACGGACCCCCGGGTGCTGTCAAACGCCGGCATTTACGTGTCGGAGTTTGAAACCTCGCGCTATTTCCAAGCGCATCACATGATGTGCGCTTTTGCGTCATGTGATGCGCTTGGAAATAGCACGATACTTACATGCCGGCGTTTGACAGCGCCCGGGGTCCGTCATCCATAGGATGACATGGACAGCGTTAACGGATCGTAACCTTACAGTTACGATGCGCTAATGCTGCCAAATTTAATCTTTTAAACGGACCCCCACTGAACGCAGGCACACCGGTAATGTGACCCTAGCCAATGTGCGTGCACAAAAATCCGCAGTATTACGCGGAGTGTGAACACATCTCTACAAAAGCCATAGCTTTTGCAAGAATGCATTAATATAATTGCGTTTCGCTGCATTTACGCAAGCGCAAAATAGCGCTGCGTAAACACAGTAAGACGCAGTAAATACGCTACGTGTGAACGTGGCCTAAGTGGTCTCTTCATTTAGTCATTGACATTTCGATGGTGCAGCCTGGTAGATCACTAACACACATGGCTACAATAAAATGTGTGAAAACATTACAGCCTGGGCTTCTTCAGCAACATGTGACAGTAAGCAGGATGTGAGTCAGGATCCGGGCTGTGTTTCCATCTACTGTGTTACCGCCTGGTGTCTGACATTGTGTGAAATGCTAACTTATATAGTCCCCTATGGCTGTAAGGGACATATGTTGCTTGTAAGATGAACAAAGGTGGATTCTATCTGGAGCTTTGATACTCACTTTAAGTGACAAAAAATCAATGGTTCACAGCACCTAGACCACTCAGGGCAATCTATAATTACATATAGTCCATCACCCTTGTTGGGGCGCAGGTAAATCCAGGGAGTCCAGCCCGGATACTTACATAGTAAAAAAAAAGGTACAGCGCCTCGCCCATGGATGGTGCAGCTAAATCCTCATTTTATTCAACCTCCTAAGGCGACGTTTCGAACCCTCACGGCTCTTTATCAAGCACTAAGTGACGTCACTTCACCAGTTTGATGGTGACACAAGTCCTCACCTGGGCTACCAAAGATTCATCAATTCTCCCATAATCTGTAAAGCTGGTCCTGTGATACCATGTCCCAGCAGACCTCTAAGGTATCACCAGCCTTCCTACCGGTGAAACGTCTACTCATCTCTGACCGCCCTAATACCTCTAGCCAAATGTGTCCTCCTATACTGGCTTTATCCAGAATAGAAATGAAACACTTGTCCTAAACTCCTGCCCTCATCAGTCCTCTGTGTTAAAGATTAAGTAGAGCTAATGTTTACTACGGGCTTACAAGTTCTTTTGTATTTTTACCCTTCGTAATGAGCTAATATCCCAAGGAAGTAGAAGCCTTGGCATTGACCCAGAAGTCTCCGAGTCATTGTAGTGCCCTTGTAGTGTCACGCCATCTCTGCGGTGAAGTTTTTGGATATTTATATGTGTACCCCAAAATGATGATAAATAATAGGGCTTCCTCTACTTACCGAAGCGCCAACAGGGACAAGCCAGACAGTAAGGAACCTAATGTTGAATTTCCTTTGGATAGAGTTGTCTGCCATGTCCTCTTCCCTTAGAGGTCTTTGTTTTCCTGTCTCTTTTTCCCTATGACCTATCTTGCTCACATCCTCTGTCTTGTCTGTCTTTCTCTCTTCCTCTCTCCTCCTTGGACATTATATCTCCACCCACCTCCTGTTTCTTAACTTCTTGGAAGTGTCCCTCAGTCACCGCCTCATTGTGACCCTCATTGCCCTTCTGTTCCTCTGTGTTTTCCTGGTTGACACCTTATCCTCTGGCAGGGCTCTGCCTTCTTCACACCTCACACCTCCCATTCCTCTGCTTCACCTCCCACTTCTTTGTTACAGTACTCTGTACACCTAGACTGCTGCTGTCCCTGCTTCCTCCTCTTCTCTGCCTTTGTCTTACTAGGAGTTACAGATACAGAGATACTGAGTGGTCCTTAGCACATCTGCCTCACACACGGATGGAGTTTGGGGGATAGGATGTCTTCACCTTTTAGAATCTTCAAGGATTTCTGCCTTGAAAGACCACATTGTGCAATCTTCTACCTGTATCTACTTTATTCTAATGTTTCATTAGTATTGTTATTACTACTAACATTAAAGGGCAAACCGCTTTCGGGTAGACAACCTTCCCCTATTTCATAGTCCCTTGATGAACCGACACTCAGCAATGTGACTGTTAGTAACTCTCAGGCTGCGTGCACACAATCAATTTTAGTGTTTTGGACATAGTATGTTCCCATTGAGTCCAAAACGCTGTGTTCAACAATACAAGCCCAGTGGATGGGATTTACAGAAATCTCATGCCCACTGTGCTTCTTTTGTACGCAGCATACTCTCACCTGCGGGTTCCAGCACTGGCGCATCTCCGCAGCATGTCAATTTATTGCTGCATAGTCGGATGCGATCTCGGTTAATTGAGGGAAAAGCTGCCCTGACCCGAACGCAGATCATGGGCACAGGGCAGCCGTATTCACCCGCGGAGATCGCTGGCTTCCTTCAGGTCCAGGACGCAGTGTCTCCAGATCGGCTGCACATACCCTCAGGATTCGCTCACACTAGCGTATAACTTGGACGAGAGCTATATGGATAGCACTCACTCCAATGTTATACTATGGGGCAGTGGCAACTAGCGTTTTTTTTCTCATGCCGATTTGGCAGCGTGTATCGATTAGTGTGCACCCCTTCAAGTCTAAGAGTCATCCAAGTGCAGTCTGATATACACCGACACAGTCAATGGAGAAGATGGAGAAATTAAGTTCTCAATCTTCTCTTCACCTGTTCTCCGATTCTCTCTCTGATCACAGTAAAGGTACCGTTACACGGCACAATGTTGGAACGCTGTCGGCAACAATCTTGTGGGCGCGCGGTCGTTAGGACATCGTTTTGACATCGTTGGTGAGATGTCACACGTCTAGAAATCGTGGACAATGCAGTGAGCAGGTATCGTTTGCAAAGTCGGAGAACGATACCTGCTCATTGCTGTGAATGGGTGAAGCCGTCCATGACATCTTTTATCGCAGTGTCACACATAATGAAGCATCAGGTTGGCTGATCGTGGATCGTGTGATTTGAGAACATGTTCTCAAACCTGCGATCACCGATCCAACGACTTATCATAGTCGTATCTCGGTGTTACACGCAACGACGTCCTAACAAAGTCGCTTGAACGACTCCAAACCCGTGATGTTTAAGTGATATCATTAACGATGTCGTGCCGTTTAACAGGGCCTTTAGATGTCACTCGGTTCAAACATGGAGACGCGTGTCATTTGTATAATCAGGCTGAGAGAATATATGCTAGTGTGAGCGAGACTTTAAAGGGGCTCTCCAGGAATTGAAAAAAAATGAAGTTTCATTTTCTACTATATAATCGTGTAATGTTTTCTGTCACGGAAATTGCGTGCCAGCACTCATTGGCTGCCGCCAGCTGCGGCAACCAATGAGCGCCGCGTATGCAAAAAGCTGCGTGCATTCAAATTAGACGATTATATAGTAGCTGTAACCTGGCGACAGCGACTCATAGCATCGCTGTCGCCAGGCTACATGTACAGCCGCGGCCCCCACCGCGCCTCCCCCTCGCCTCCCGCTGTTCTCACCCGTCACCCGTCTTTTCCCTCTGTACAGAGGTTGTGTGACAGGGCAGGCTGATGTGACATCACACAGCCTGCCCTGTCACATGACCTCTGTACACAGTGGCTGCAGGAGACGCCGGGTGAGAACAGAGGGGGAAGAGGGGGATCCTGCCCCCCCGCCTCCATCCTGCCCCCCACATCCATCCTACCCCCGGCTCCATCCTGTTCCCCCCGGCTCCATCCTGCCCCACCCGCATCCATCCTGCCCCCCCTGGCTTCATGCTACCCCCCGCATCCATCCTGCCCCCCTTCCCCCAACTCCATCCTGCCCCTCCCACGGCTACATCCTGTTCCCCCCGGCTGCATCCTGCCCCCCGCATCCATCCTGCCCCCCCGCATCCATCCTGCCCCGTGCATCCATCCTGCCCCCTGCATCCATCCTGCCCCCCTGCTCCATCCTGCCCCACTCGCTCCATCCTGCCCCACTCACTCCCTCCTGCCCTGCTCGCTCCATTCTGCCCCGCTCGATCCGTCCTGCCCCCCCAGCTTCATCCTGCCCCACTTGCTCCATCCTGCCCCACTCACTCCCTCCTGCCTCGTTCGCTCCATTCTGCCCCGCTCGATCCGACCTGCCACCCCGGCTCCATCCTGCCCCGTTTGCTCCATCCTGCCCCCAGCTCAATCCTACCCCCCCCGCTCCATCCTGCCCCACTCGCTCCATCCTGCCCCACTTACTCCCTCCTGCCCCGCTCGCTCCATCCTGCCCCGCTCGCTCCATCCTGCCCCCCGGCTCCATCCTGCCCCGCTCGCTCCATCTTGCCCCCCCGGCTCCATCCTGCCCCCCCCCACGGGTCCATCCTGCCCTGCTTGCTCCATCCTGCCCCACTCGCTCCCTCTTGCCCCCCCCCCCGGCTCCATCCTGCCCCCCCCCGCATCCATCCTGCCCCCAAGGCTCCATGCTTCCCCCTGCATCCATCCTGCCCCCCTGCATCCATCCTGCCCCCCCGACTCCATCCTGCCCCGTTTGCTCCATCCTGCTCCCCGGCTCCATCCTGCCCCACTCGCTCCTTCCTGCCCCACTCGCTCCCTCCTGCCCCGCTCGCTCCATCCTGCCCTGCTCGCTCCATCCTGCCCCGCTCGCTCCATCCTGCTTCCCCCCCGGCTCCACCCTGCCCCACTCGCTCCATCCTGCCCCCCCAGCTCCATACTGGCCCCCCCCATGGGTCCATCCTGCCCCGCTTGCTCCATCCTGCCCCACTCACTCCATCCTGCCTGCCCGGCTCCATCCTGCCCCCCCACGGGTCCATCCTGCCCCGCTTGCTCCATCCTGCCGCACTAGCTCCCTCATGCCCCGCTCACTCCATCCTGCCCCGCTCGCTCCATCCTGCAACCCCCCCGCATCCATCCTGGCCCCCGGCTCCATCCTGCCCCCCGCATCCATCCTGCCCCCCCGCATCCATCCTGCCCCCACGGCTCCATGCTGCCCCCCGCATCCATCCTGCCCCCTGCATCCACCCTGCCCCCCTGCATCCATCCTGCCCCCTCGGCTCCATCATGCCCCGTTTGCTCCATCCTGCCCCCCGGCTCCCTCCTGCCCCCTCGGCTCCATGCTGCCCCGCTCACTCCATGCTGCCCCGCTCACTCCATCCTGCCCCCCTGTCTCCATCATGCCCCCCACTCCATCCTGCCCCCTCGCCACCATCCTGCCCCCCCGTCACCATCCTGCCCCCCTACTCCATCCTGCCCCCCTGGCAGTTAGCAGTCATGTGACTGATCAGCTAATCAGTTTCCCAGGCAACTACAGGTCCTACAGGCCTGTAGGACCTAGAAGACGGAGGTGGAGCGAGCCGGCGGACAGATGAGTATCCTCACTGAGGATTTTTTTATTTTGACTTTTGTTGTGGAGGAGCGGGGGCCAGGAGGAGCGGGGGGGCCACAGGGAGCGGACTATCGCCATATTCCATAGTGCTGTAATGTGCTGTAATGTACCGCCATATACTATAGTGCTGCTATACATGTACTGTAATGTACCAACCTATACTATAGTGCTGCTATACATGTGCTGTAATGTACCGCCATATACCATAGCGCTGCTATACACGTGCTGTAATGTACCGCCATATACTATAGTGCTGCTATACATGTACTGTAATGCACTGCCATATACTATAGTGCTGCTATACATGTGCTATAAAGTACCGTCATATACTATACTGCTGCTATACATGTAATGTAATGTGCCGCCATATACTATAGCGCTGCTATACATGTGCTATAAAGTACCACCATATACCATAGTGCACCTGTATATGTACTGTAATATACCGCCATATACTATAGTGCTGCTATACATGTGCTATAAAGTACCGCCATATACTATAGCACAGCTATACATGTGCTATAAAGTACCACCATATACCATAGTGCACCTGTATATGTACTGTAATATACCGCCATATACTATAGTGCTGCTATACATGTGCTATAAAGTACCGCCATATACTATAGCACAGCTATACATGTGCTATAAAGTACCACCATATACCATAGTGCACCTGTATATGGACTGTAATATACCGCCATATACTATAGTGCTGCTATACATGTGCTGTAATGTACTGCCATATACTATAGTGCTGCTATACATGTGCTATAATGTACTGCCATATACTAAAGGGCTGCTATACATGTACTATAATGTACTGTCATATACAGTGCTGCTATACATGTACTGTAATGTACTGCCATATACTATAGTGCTGCTATACATGTACTGTAATGTACCGCCATATACCATAGCGCTCACTCACGTTTACTGAACACATTTCTGTCGGTCACAGTATGTCAACTACATATATTCTAGAATACCGGATGCGTTAGAATCGGGCCCACATCTAGTGAATTATAATTCCTAAATAGCTTAGATCACACTTGTTTTGGGAGATAAGGTAACCACTAAACTACATTGAAATGGCCGCTGTTTTTTTACTGATTGACACCTGTAATAGAATATTAGGACCTGTGAGCATGTGCATTAGGAAGCTCCGCTGCCATGACCAGTGATAGCTTTACAGTAGTCACAGCAGTGGAGATTCACATGCTCACAGACACCTGTCCTAATATTTTAAAGCAGGTTTTAGTCAAAGTAAGAAAACAGTGGCCATTGTAATGTACTATAGTCATCACCTCCCTAGACAAAACAAATGTGATATGACAATTATAGGGGTTTTTACAAGGCTAAGAACATACAGGAAGGTAGTTGCTAACTACTGTCTGTTCTGCCCTGTGCCGATATCTGTCAGCTTGGAGCGGTCACGGACTGTTCCTGTTGGTGCTTCTGCCGCTTCCGGTGATGTCACGTGGAAAGAGAAGCTTCTCTCCCTCTATGCTCTGCTAACAGAGCATCTCTGCCAATGTCATGCTGATTGACATCCGTCTCCCTGTTGTCTAACTGCAGGGAGACAGCTGTCAATCAGGATAATGCAGTGATGCCCCATTGACATAGTTGGCCACAAATAGGATCAACTGCTTTGTAGCTATGAGATCAAATGAAGAACCTCTCTGCACCAGCAGAGCTCAGCGATGGGTAGAACCGGCAAGTTGTTAAGAACTACCTGTCCATAAGTTCTAAGTTCCCCAACGGGGAAAAATAAGCATAGTCACAGATAAAGAGTATTATTCACATGCCTGTGGATGCCCTTACTATTTAAGAAAACAGAAGCCTTAGTCAAAAAATTGTAATTAATGCGTTGTCCAGGCCTCGGTCAAAAGCCCATGGTCACTTAATGTAACTACAGGTTGCCAAATTATCACAGCGTGCAACAGGTGGTGTTCCATTCTCTATTTGACGGTTATGAAACTGCAACAAAGTGATTTGCCTACTTGTAGTCACATGCCAACTAGACTTGTTTAGCTGCTCTCAATGGAAGAGAATGAAAAGGATTCAGATAAGTCTAGTGATCGCATGTGTGAAAATTGCATACATATGGTCACATGACTACCTGGAAAACATATAGGGAATAGTGCCAGATTTGTCAGTCTACAATGACCGCAGACTTACGTGTCAAGTCCAGACAACCTTTTTAATTAGGAAAACAGCCAAGAAGAGCCCCTATCACCATGGTAAAGGACCTGACTATAACAAATGTCCTATCCAAACTGCAAGGTTTTGAGATCCTGTCATGAATTGCTCCTCCGAATAGCATGAAGAGATCCCTGCTAGTACAAGATCTCCTGCTTTACACTCACGGTTTATCCATGCTGCCTCCTCTGCATGCCATTTGGGGGTTTTGCTGAATAAACTCTAAAAATGGTATTCAGATGATAACACAGAGCAATGTAAAATCATAGTGATTGTAGTGAGCTGTGCAACTTGGCAAACTCAGCAACTTACTAGCTATTACTAGCTAGTATAGTATAGGTTTACTAGTACACTAAAGCACTGAAAACCACCCAGAATTCCTTGTAATAAATACAGGCTGATCCTCATCTAGCTGGTCATTATCTATCTGGGCAGTGGCGTAACTTCAGGTCCTAGGGCCCCGATGCAGAAGCTCCAACAGGACCTACAATTATTGGAAATCTTTAATAGTATTAGGCCTGTTTCACATCTAAGGATGGTGTGCGTTTTGCTTAATTTGCGCTAAAAAAAGCATAAAATACGTTAGCGTTTTTGCCCCCATTGATTTAAATGGGAACGCAGGTAAAAACGCATGCAAAAATGTAGGTGCATTTTCAAAAATGCAAAGCGCGTTTTTGCAAAAGCCGAGCAAAACACAGCCCTGCATTAGATGTGAAAGGGGCCTCAGTCTCACTGTAACGTCTTCTTTTCTTTTCACTTGTTCTCAGACTCACCATTAGATGGTGCTATAATACAAGGGTGAGACTTCATTATCTTGCCTTGTGTTTATTATTCTGCTAGGACCCTTCTCAGTCCAATAGTGTGCCTGTGTGTGTCTTGCTGCTTCGGAGGTAGCTGTGGGTCCCCTTTATTTTTGGGCCCCTGGTACATCCACTACCTGGGGTATACATAGAAATGGTAGGCCCCAAAGAGAGCTTCTATTTGCAACTTCCCCCCCAAAAAAAATTAATATTCAGGCCAGGTTACATAAAAGCATATCTCACAACTTTGCAGCCCTTATAAAGTAATTTCCTAGTGGAGACACTAGATTCCCATTTAACTGACACATAAAGTATGATACCAACCAATGTGCCCCACAAACACTGTATGATCAGTACTCACAGTACCCTCCACAGGACAGTCTGGTTAAGCTACTGTATCCCCTTCAGCAACCAATGAAAGGTATGGAGACTCCAACATGGTTTGATCCCAAACTATACCCCCCCACATACACACACACACACACACACACACACACACACACACAGCTGTCCATGAATTATAATGGGTCTACATACAGTATAATGGTCTTCACATCTCTTCACACTGTATAATAGCCCACACTAGCCCTCCAGACAGTAACATGGCCCTCCACACATTATGGTGGAACCCACACAAACCGTCATACTGTATAATTGTTGGCATACAGTATAATGGCACTCCAATAGCTGTCCATAAAGTATACAGGCTATCTCAAAATCCTCCAACTAATAAAATAACCCCCACATAGCCCTCCAAATTGTATGCTGGCCTCCACAAAGCCCTCCAAATATTATAATGCCCCCAACCTTGACATTCATATTTAATAATAGTCCTCACTTAGTCAAACACAGAGATTAATGCACCCCCCATAGTCCTCCATATATTATAATGGGCCTGACATTTCCTTCCATAAAGTATAATGTATCCCCCATAGTCTTCCATATCATAGAAAGACCCTCCATAGTCCTCCATATATTATAATGGGCCTGACATTTCCTTCCATAAAGTATAATGTACCCCCCATAGTCTTCCATATCATAGAAAGACCCTCCATAGTCCTCCATATAGTATAGTGCACCTCCCATAAACCATGTAGTATAATGTACACCCTATATACCCTCATATAGTAAAATGCACCCCCATAGTCTTCCATATAGTACAGAGTGGGCCATTTACATGGATGCACCTAAATAAAATAGGAATGGTTGGTGATATCAACTTCCTGTTTGTGGCACATTAGTATATGGGAGGGGGAAAACTTTTCCAGATGGCTGGTAGTTTCTAGCACTTGCTACAAGACTGAGTTTATCTGAAAAAAACTAACTGTTCAAAATGTATGCACCTAGATTTTATTCTCATTTTTGCCATTTTTAAGAGGTATCAAACTGTAGAATTATGTACTAAATAGTAAAACACTAACAAAATCTGCCATAGAAAAAGATTTAGGAACAATAGCATAGCTACCAGGAAGACAAGATGGCGTTCACCCCAGGCCCACTTACACCATGCAGTCAACCCAGATACACTCTTAATTAATAGTATGAATGTGCATAGGAAGCTGGTATAGATTGTTCATAATGAGTTTATAGTTGGTTATAACATTCACCATAGAGAGGATTCAGTATAGAATCTACTAGACATGTTTGCAGCAAAACTCTCACGATGGTCTCTCTTTGGAGACTTGTGACAGTTTTGGGACCTGTGTCTCATTCCTTTATTGATACTTCATATTAAACGTTTTTCTTTCCTTTGGCAGTTTAGGACTTAACGTGAGTTTCTGTTGCTAGCAAGCTAGCTAGGTCGTTCTTTGTCCAGATGTAGCTAACTTTGTGAACACTCCTATCCCCTATATATGGTCACATGGTTCCAGCATGCTTTGAATTAATTCCTGGCCTAGCTTCCTGAGGTGAAGTAAGTTCTCTGGAGAACCTGACTGTTGCCACGTCTCTGTTGCCTAGGAGAGTGGCAGCAGGCGTGAAGTTGTTTTTGTCATCCTTCTGTCTGTCTCCCCTTCCCTCTTGTTTTGTTATTGCAGTGGTTGGGAATTGTGCTCACGCCGGCCATTTCCCTTTTCAGGGCTAACATTAGGTCCAGCAAGGGGCTAGGTATCCTGTTTGGCGACAGGTTGAAGGAACCCTCATAGAGACGGTAGGGAGATCAGGGAACATCCACAGATGAGTGCAGGAGGTCACCTCTTCCCCATTCCCTATGAGCAGGGCCCCCTGTTCTATTTGTCCCCCCCAGTGTTTCACTGTCTGTTGTTTTGTCCGTGCGTCCACTGTTACACACGGTAGCCGGACATCCCCCTTGGTCCGCCGTGACAAAGGTTAGGGTTACATTTGCAGCATCATTTTTAAATCCTGATCCATTTTTGAGCTGTCAAAAAGCCGGTTACCGACTCCTGATCTGCAGCCTGCGGTAAAAATCATACAGGCTGCAGTTTTCGGAGCGATTCTGTCAACCGCAATGCGGTAACCAGATTGCTCAGGATGTGTCAGGATTAAAACATTAAATATTAATAGTAGCTGTGGGCAACATGTCTCTAGGGGGTGCCAACCCCCCCTAGAGACATGCTGTTCACTCCTGTGGGCATGTGAGGGGTTAATGAGCCTCTTGTGCTACTGCCGGCTTTTGTCGGCTTTGTACAAATGTATGAATGAAGCCACGTCTCCCCTGGCTGTACTGTAGATACTGTACGTAATGTACGTATAGTATCAGCCGCTGTCCACTGTCCTGTAACCATTAACATTAGGTCTATTGGCAGTGCACCCCAATAAACCTAATGTTAATGGTTACAGGACCAAGGACAGCTGCTGATACTATACTACATTACGTACAGTATCTACAGTACAGTCAGGAGCCGCGGCTTCATTCATACATTTGTACAAAGCCGACAAAAGCCGGCAATAGTTCAAGAGGCTCATTAACCCCTCCAGATGCCCACAAGAGTGGACAGCATGTCTCTAGGGGGGGGGGGGCACCCCCTAGAGACATGTTGCCCACAGCTACTATTAATATGTAATGTTTTAATACACATTTAACACTTTGTTCATCCCTGTGGCAGCAGGGATGAACAAAGTAGACGGTAACCGCATTGCCCCGATTACACATCCGGAGCAATCCGGTTACCGGATTGCGGTTTCCAGCACACATTTTTCAACAAAAATGTGTCTGAAGGCAATTGCGGTGACCACATCCGGACATGGATGCGGTCACCGCAATTATCTCTCAAAGTGTGACCCCAGCCAAAAACTTACACTTCCTACACTGTTACCTTTACAGAGTTTACTACATAAAATCAGAACTAATTTTCTTACTTGGATATAGTAAAAAATGAAGCTTACTACATATATGTTGCAACAGAACCAAGTTCCCTATATAAATGTGGTAACACAACCAAACTTGTTGCATAGAAGTAGTACCAAAACCAAGGTTCCTACAGAGTAATTTTGCTTGGTAACATAAATAAGTTTAATATTTAGATTTGGAAACAGAACTGAGCTTACTATACAGGACCTGGACCAAGCTTAGTATGGTACATAGATATGGAGACAATCCCAAGCTTATTACATAGATACAATACCAGAACCAAGTTTCCTACATAGATTAGGTAACACAAGCAAGCCTATTAAGGTACCATAGGTACTATTACACGCTTCAATGTCGCTAAAATCTCACCAACGATGTCACGGTTGCGCAGTCGTTAGGACATCTTTTTGGCATCGTTGGTGAGATGTCACACATGTAGATATCGTGGACGACGCACCAACGATGTGGCGAGCAGCTATCGTTCACACAACCCATCGAACGATACTTGCTCACTGTTGTGAATAGACGAAGTCGTTAACGACACCGTTATCATGGTGTCACACAGAACGATGCAGCAGGTTTGACAATCGTGGATCGTCTGATTTGTGAACATGTTCTCAAACCTGCGATCAACAATCCAACGATTTATCGTAGTCGTATCTCGGTGTTACACGACGTCTTAATGATGTCACTTGAACAACTCCAAACTCGTGATGTTTAAGCGATATCGTTCACGATATCTTACCGTGTAACGGGGCCTTTACATAGATGGATAAAGGAACAGAACCAAGCTTGCTACATTGTTATGACAACACAACTAAGCTTACAACATAGATATGAATGATACTAAAGAGAAATGATAACAGAACAAATTCATCATGTAGATCAGGGGTCTCAAACTCAGCTGGGTTGGTGGGCCGCACATAGAAAAACATTTATAGCAGGGGGCCGCATCCCTTGTAGGACTAAGTGATATTTTTAGTAATACCAGAATTTTTTGCTCAATGTAGTAAAGTACAAATCCTGATCCTCTTCTTGTAGTAATGTCCCCATCCTGTAGTAATGTCCCCATCCTGTAGTAATGTCCTTTTCTACTGATGTCCCCCATCCTGATCCCTTTTTCTAGTGATGATCCCTATCCTGATCCCTTTTTCTAGTGATGTTCCCCATCAATCATGGTCCCCTTTTGTAGTGATGTCCCCACACTGATCTCCTTTTGTAGTGATGTCCCCCATCCTGATCCCCTTTTCTAGTGATGTCCCCCATCAATCATGGTCCCTTTTTGTAGTGATGTCCCCATCCTGATCCCCTTTTCTAGTGATGACCCCCTTCCTGATCTCCTTTTCTAGTGATGTCCCCCTTCCCACTCCCCTTTAGTAGTGATGTCTCCCATCTTGATCCCCTTTAGTAGTGATGTCCCCCATCCCGATCCCCTTTTATAGTGATGTCCCCCATCCTGATCTACTTTTATAGTGATGTCACCCATCCTGATCCCCTTTTATAGTGATGTCACCCATCCTGATCCCCTTTTATAGTGATGTCACCCATCCTGATCCACCTTTATAGTGATGCCCCCCCATCCTGATCCACCTTTATAGCGATGCCCCCCCATCCTGATCTACTTTTATAGTGATGTCCCCCATCCCGATCCCTTTTATAGTGATGTCCCCCATCCTAATCCCCTTTTATAGTGATGCCCCCCCATCCTGATCTACTTTTATAGTGATGCCCCCCCATCCTGATCTACTTTTATAGTGATGCCCCCCCATCCTGTTTTACCTTCTTACACACTCAAATATACACTCTATCACACTCACACACAAACCCACACACAAACCCCCCCCCCACACACACACACACACATACTCTCAAACACACTCTCACACATCCTCATACACACTCTTACACTCACACTCATACACACACTGAAACTCGCACACACTTTCTTATACACACATCCTCACTCACACACTCACACACACACCTTCTCACACACACTCACACTTTTCTCACTTTAATGATGTATCGCTCCAGTGCAGGGGGCCGCTGCGGTCCCCGCTGTACTGACTTCCGGCCTCCGCTGTGCTATGACTTCCTCCAGCCGCCACTCAGACAAGCTCTGTTGCTCATCAAGATGAATGCAATCTGCCAGCCAGAGGCCTGCAGGTGACGTCATTCTGCCGTCAGCTGCGGGCCTCTCACTGGCTGGCAGCATGCATTGATCTTGCTGAGTGGCAGAGCTTGTTAGGGCTGCGAACGGAGGTCCTCACACAGCGGGGACTGCAGCGGCTCCCTGCATTGGGGCAACTCATCATTAAGTTGTCCAAGGTGCCGCGGGCCGCATAGTGAAGCCCCGGGGGCCGCATGCGGCCCTCGGGCCGCGAGTTTGAGACCCCTGATGTAGATTATGGGCATAGAACCAATTTAGACAAAAGACACTTAAGAATTTATCAAACAGCACTTATGCTATCAAAAACTAAGAAAACTATGCTAATTAGAGCTCCCTGCACCCAAACCTTTCTAAAGTATGGAAAGAATTTGATTACCAGCAGTCCCAAACATAGGAGTTATATTGCACAATCCACTTATGATTCTGTCAGTGGAAAAATAGATTTACTCTTGCAAAAAAGAAAACATGGTGGGCATCTAATCTAGGATCTAATCTAGCCTCAGTTGCATATTACATATGTAGACATATTTATACATACACAGTCATATTTACATAGACACATATATAAGTTCAGTGCTCAACATACTTACAATTTTACAGATAAACAAACATATTTACACATACACACATATAGACATTAATAGATCGATATACATAAGTATATTGACATATACACATACATAGAATTATTCATCTCAACACATACCCTGTGCATTTTCAGACTTAGAATATGAAGGAGTGGCCCTTTGGCAGTAGTTCTGAGAAGTCCTTTGGTAGCCAACAATGTTCATCTTAGGATGTCCTGGTTATAGCTGGCATTGAACTTTCCTAGACAAGCAGCCAAGGACATCCAAAGAGTCAGAACTGCGGCCATGTTGTTGAGGGCTTAGGGTGCTTCTGGATGGAGATGGTGGGTGAAAGACAGGTACTTGGATGCAACACAGGGAGAAGGGAGACTCACCGGTGACATACACAAAGATTTTTAATGGGGATTACAGAACAAAAAAAGAATAGGGAAAATGTGTATCAATGCAGAGATAACAAATGCAATCTTCTAAAAATACTTCCAGTTTCAGTGCTCTATACGACTAACTGTAAACAAACTTGCATCAATCTCTAACAAAACTCAAGCAGACTATATCTCCTCACATTATAACAAGACTTACCTCACAGTTTCAGTTATGAAGACGTTACTGTGAGTCGGTTGACAGGGTAGGGGTACTCGGATACCGGGACAGGTAGTTGCTTCGGTGGGGGATTACGGCTGGTCGATTCCCAGTTCCTTGCCCTGGACCCTCAGTGGCTGGGGGTGGGGGTCATGATGATGGGGGAAATGGTATCGTGACGCCACCTGTGGTACCTGGTAATAGGGTTACCAGCACTGCGGCCGGCCGCTGAGGTGGTGGGAATGCAGCTTTGGTAGTACAGCTCCCACACAGGCAGATATGGAGAGTAGTAGTCCTAACCTCCGGTGATAATGCTGTAGCCCCCACGAGCACTGAATGAAAGGAGGACAGACACCACTTCAGCTCAAACAGTTCTTTACTTGCACCAGATGTAAACAGGTACACGGTATACTCTGGGTTAACGGGTATTGTAACTGCAAATCGTGAAGGTTTCTCCAAAGTCTAACAGTGATGCCCTCAATATGGCGCTTGTGGTCTTGTTACTCTCTTGGTCTGTCTCTATTTGCCCCTCTTGAGCCAAATCTCTTGTCCTCGGGGTCTGTTACCTAAAGTCTCTGACTTGTTGGTGTCGTGAACCCAGCTGCGGGACTGATGTTGGGCTTCTTTAGGGGTGCTTCGGCTCCCTGTGTGTCGGGCCCTCAGCTCGCCGGTCTGTAGTTAGGGTTGAACCTTGCATCTATCTACCTCGGCTCCGTTATGCCGGTGTCGACCTGGGTCACCAGCTGGCTCCAACAAGTCCTGGGTAAACCCCCTTCCAAATCTGGGTCGCCCCTCTCCTAAGAGGCACCCTCCACTGTAGCCACAGAGTTCCCTGCGTCCTTCTTCCTCAATCTCTCACAACAACTGTCTGACTCTTCTGTCACTCCCCGTCTCCTGCTCTCTAGGCTCCACCCCCTGGGACCTACTGAATATCAGTCCCCTGTATTAAAGTGGCCTGTGTTTGGGTGTTGGGGTGCAGACTCTGAAGTTTTCCCCACGTCCACAGTTACGGAGGCACCACACCTTTAATTGAGGTGCAGTACTTCCCTATGGCCCCTTGCCACAGGGGCGCCAGAACTGCCTTCCGTGAAACGTATTCCTTATGCTATCAGTAATGTTTACACCAAAGTCTGTATAAGAGAAAAAAGGGGCAAGTTGGGGATACTGTTCTGTCTACGTCTTCTAAGGCAGTGTTTCCCAACTCCAGTCCTCAAGGCACACCAACGGGTCATGTTTTCAGGATTTCCTTAGGATTGCACAGGTGTTAGTTTAATCACTTGCACAGGGGATAATTCCATCATCTGTCTAATGATAAGGAAATCCTGAAAACATGACCTGTTGGTGTGCCTTGAGGACTGGAGTTGGGAAACACTGTTCTAAGGTACCACAATGCACAGCAGGAAGCGAGGGCCTGGGACACTGTGGACCACACATCTTTAGTAGTAGTCTGCAACTTGACCACAGAGATCTGCTGGGGGATTTTGACCAGCAAACTCTGCGGCTTGACCACCAAGATCTGCTGGGGGATGTTGACCGGTGGAGTCTGCATCTTGACCACAGAGCTCGGCAGGGGAACCTTGGGTAGAAGACACATTACGTTATTAATCAGCTTCTTTGCAAGCTCTACTCACAAACTATTCTCGGGAGGCAGGCACTTTCTCTTGGGGGAGCAGAGCGACAGCTTCTCTCTAGGGTCTGATCTCTCTGACTTCTTGGCGCCAAATTCTGCCTTCCATAGGTGGGCTTTCCTTTTATAGTCCTGTGGTGCATCACAACCCTCTTTTGTCCTATTTGGGACGTATATACAAGGTTGGGGGACATATATACCAGGATGGGCCACATATATACCAGGATGGAGAACATATACACGAGTATGGAGAACATTAAGTGTAGCGCCCCGCTAGTCAGCGCGCTATAAAAGGGTACTGCACCCCTAACAGAAGACGCAGTATTCTTGTCCTGTTACGGAGTAAAAGAAGCCTGAAGCTCCACAGCCACACACATACACCTAGTGATAGGGGACCAATCAGACAACCCGTCATCAGAGTAACCGGTCCCGGTGAGAGGAGAGCTAGGTTATGTAGTGAGTGGGGAAAGAACAGAGCAGTTAGTAGGAATAGTAGCGGGGAACAGTACAGCAGACCAGGAGAGAGGAGAAGAAGTAACGGGAGGGCACCTCAACCTGGTGACCCAGACAGAGAGGGGAGGATAGAAGGTAACTGAATACACTGGCCCAGTCCAAAGTGGGGTACAGGCTCCCAAGTGTTACAGAGGCCTGCTGCCAGGACCACCCGGTCCACCACCCTATCTGTAACAACTGCATACCCTGTAAGCTGCAGACTACCGGAGTAAAGTACCCGTGCAGAGTGAGCAAGTGTCTGTGTTTCTTTCTGGTGAATGGAGGTAATTCTACACTGCGAAGTAGAGACTGCGCTGCCCCATTCCTACCGTGCTACTGTGGCACCCTGTTGTGAATTCATTGGAGCTCCCTCCGGTGGTTGTTGCTGGTGATGCAGCTGACTGTGTGGGCTTCACAGGTGATGGTGATGATTGGCCATCTGGTTCTTGGAGCATATAATGGTTTGAAGTAGATCAATCCTTGCCAATTGTCTTTGGTTCTTGGAGAAGTTCACATCTACCAGGTTTCTTCTACTCTGTGGAATTCTTTGCAAGCTAAGTGGATGGTTTTTTGATATTTTAGCCTGTATATTTGCTTATCAGATAGGAAGTTGTCTTCCTAGGAATTTTACCATTCACTATTAACTGTTATTTCCAGTTCTGCTGGCATTTGATTTATAGAAGTCTGCAGATATAGAGGGTGCCGAGTCTTAGTGACTCAGTATCACTAACATACAGCTGCCGATGAGTAAGGACGTTTTCCGAAACGCGTAACGGCGTTATTATGATTTAAATTTTTTAATAAAGTCAACCTCTTATTATGGACAAGTGGCTCCGGATCCTTTAAATTCATGATCTTCAGCAGTCATGCCAGCCACTTAACCGAGAGCCTTGGAGCCTGGAGGAATATTATGTGAGGTGAGCAGCTTTCCCCTACCCCCGCCCTCACTCAGCCGTTTGTATTATCATCTGCCTTGTTCCAGTAAAGTACCCGGGTAGAGTGACTGAGTCTTTGTGTATCTGTTTCTCTGCTATACCGTGCTCTGCTCATTTTCATCATCAGCACCTCCATCACCAATGATGCATCACTGCCCTGGAGGGCCCGCTCCACCTGCAGGGAGCTGTACCACCTTGGCTGCCATACCACCACCCTCCGGAGGTCCGAGGCAGCGCTGGTGCTCAAACACCAGAAGCTGCGTGTGGTGTCACGACAAACTTTATAAACTATTATTTCTCCCATTCAACTTCCCCTTTTTTAAGTCGACCACCAGGGCCACGGGTCTGGGCAGGCCACCAGTGATCTCCCTACTGCAGCAGAGGGCCCAGACACCCGAGTCTCCATACCCTGGGGTGTGTCACTACCCTATTCCACCATCAAACCTATACAGCCCCGGGGACCCTGCTCTACCTGTAAGGAGCTACAACACCTTGCTGCCGCTCATCACCCTGAAGGCCCCAGCAGCACCGGTGCTATCACCAGATCTACAAGTGGCATCACGAATCACCTATAAACTTTTGCCCCTGTAAATACCCCTTCTTTTTATTGTCACCGCAAGGGCACAGACTCGGGCAACAACCACACGGGACATCCCTGCACCCGACCACCCGAGATCTGAGTACCCCAGACCCTTGTGGGCCCGACATCAAGCATATTCCTGGAAGACGCCCAGGATAAGGGACATAAGTACAGAATTGGGGAACATCATCCCCATACAATTATCAGCAGCAGATGCCCCTATAACAGTGCGTCATGACCACATTTTTTGCTTCACATATTTTCCCCCTATTTTCTTCCTCTAAAACGTCTTGCGGTCCGGTGGATTTTGTAGTCCAAAAAGTGTAGCACTAATGCGTCCAGGTCTTTTATGTAACTTTCACTGTATTATATAACATGTAATGGATATTACAATGTGTGCATAACGTCATATCTTTCAACTTATTTTGCCGCTTATTATAATATCATTAGCCTGGAGATTGATTCATTATGCGAGGAGATAAAAACAGTTGCTAAATCCACACAGACCACACTATCCATCTGGACACCATCTGTAACTCACATAAAAACAAGTATAAAGAATATAAGCTACTTCTCATGACAGGTCAGGTATCTCCATCAGACCATCACCCCGAGGTACATGCTGGTCCATAAATTGCAGTTGTTTCTAAACTTCTATTTCCATGTAAATTGGATTGGCAGCCATACTGAGACTTGTGACAATCAACTTATGGCTTGTATTATGAATTATTAAAGGGATTTCTATGGTGACGCAGATCTCTGACATAATTTCAATACATCACTGTAGCTGCGATGAACCATTACACCACTAATACTGTATGCACCGATTTTCTTTTCTTTACTTAAGTCAAGCATGTGGCCCAGAGGTTGGTTACAGGAATGGCATGAATAGCCATAGTGGCAGCATATGCAACTGCTATGGGGTTTTGGGTTTAGATATCACATAGGCAGACTATGCAGTTTCTATGAGGTTCTTTGGGAAGAGGGTGCCCAGGACTTGTTGTTCTCATCCCCTTAGGTCTTAGTTGCCAAGTACCTATACATTACTCTCCTCTTTAGTGGCAAGTGAGAAGGTTGTATATTAGCCAAAAAATTATAGAAAGAGGATGGATGGTGATACAGACATGGTGTGTCTCAATCTTTGATGGCAATCATCTATTATATACTTACCTAGTGGTGTCCATCATCAACTTCCGAGGTGATGTCCACAAATCCCAGAATTCACTGTGCCACCTGAAGCCACGCCATATTAGCACACCCAATAATGAGCAAGTGTGGCACCCCTGCATCCAGGAGGCCACAAAGGGAACTGCAGCCAGGCAGGTAGGACACTTGTTGCACACCAACACCCTCACAGCCCACATACCTACGTGTAAGAGGAGGTAACATCCAGCCCTGAGATTAGATACTCTATGAGATTGAGGGGTGGTGGATTCAGAGGAGTGGGTTGGGCACACCCGAAGTCAGGTGACTTGACAGTATATAGGAAGGGGGAGGAGTAAAGGAGTTCAGTAGGCCGAGGTAGGCTGAGAAGCAAAGACTGAAGCTCACACGTCCTGTGAGAGTAAGGCCTAGGAGCGCAGAATCTGTACTGAGCCAGTGCGAGCCAGAGGAGAGAGAAAGCCCATCCGAAGCTGATACCACCGGGAGTATGAGAGGACTGAGAAGGAACGGTGTAACCCGGGCCCTAGGAACGCAGCTGAAGCTACTGACTGCAGGCAGAGAAGTCCCTCCTATGATACTGAGAGGAACAGAGAGAAAGGAGCCTGGTAGAGCCTCAGGCTTGAGGACTGCTGGAGAAAACTGCACCTGAGCCAGGGCACAATGTGAACGGGTGTGTAAGACTACGTTCACTCACACCAAATATCTAGACCACAGAAAAAAACCGTATATCAAACGTGTGGAAGTACTCTGCTATAATAAATAGTAATAAAAAGCAAGTGCTAGTAAAAAACAGTATAAAAACAGGGTACTTAGTTAATACGTTTTTTTCACCCTGCATCCATGAGGTATACTATACAGGATCAGGTTTTTAATTAGTTTAGATAGGACCGTTCTGATATGGGTCACGTTGAAGACATAGAACGGCTTACGTACTTTTTTGCAAAAACGTATTAACTAAGTACCCTGTTTTTATACTGTTTTTTACTAGCACTTGCTTTTTATTACTATTTATTATAGCAGAGTACTTCCACACGTTTGATATACGGTTTTATTCTGTGGTCTTGAGGACTGCTGGAGGCTGGGCTGAAGTAGAGTGTCGGCTCTAGAGGGGACCGTAGTTTACCCGGCATCCCCAAACAACACGATGAGGGGTCTGAGTTTCAGATTGAGATCCCTACCCAAAGGACAGGCAGCTCAGTGACAAATTAGGACTCACAGAAGCCCGAGTCACCCCCATACTGTCCAGTGTCGCACAACACGAAGTAAGGAGAACGTAACAGCCCGGGAAGGACATTGCAGATTGTGTGAGGGGTCACAGAGAGAGAGGCCTGGCTGCAGGGAGCAAAGGGAACCCGGAGAGGGAGAATGTGCCCGTGAACTTGAACTGTGTAAGAACTGTGACTGTGCTGTTAAATAACTGAAAGAACTGAGAGTAAAGCTTTGGAAAACCCTGGAACTGTTTCCCTTGCGTCTCTGCATGAAAGCTATTCCCTCCATACAGGAATACAGCAAGCCTCCACCTGCAGAGCCACAACTACAGCCTGTCAGCACTAGCCAGGAGGAGAGATCCCTGCAGCGTCTGCAAAGTAAGTGTGCTACACAATCCACAATAGACTTAACCCTTACTGCCCCGGGGAACCCAGTTCTACCCACTGGAACTATTACATGTAAGCTGCTATCCCATCATCCCCGGAGGTTCTGCAGCAGCGGCGGCCCCCATTCCTGGCTGCATCAAGTGGGTGGCGTCACAACTGACAATCCCCTGTAAATACCCCCCTTTATTTGCCAGGGCCCGTGACACGGACCGGACCAGGACCACCCGTGACTTCCCCAGTAAAGACCCGGTCCGGTACCGAGTACCCTCGTCCCAGTGGTCTCGACACATGCTAAAATAGCACCTGCTGCTGGTGGCACAGAAACCCAACGCTGACACTCCACATGCCACCCGCCTCACACAGAACACCTACAGCAGCATTCTACACCCCACACACAGCCCCCTGTTTCCCGCCTTCCTTACCAGAGGGATAAAGGACCTGTGTGATGTCACGGCCATGTGACCGGCCAGAGCCATATTCACGTGACTGATCAGAATGTGACAATAGCACTGTGCTCAGCATTGCATAGGGTAGGAGGGGGAGTAGAGGGGGAGCGGCGGGGATGGGCGAAGAGACAGCCACAGAGGGGAGAAACAGCCACAGAGAGGACAGGCAGCCACAAATGGGAGAGACAATGCACAGAGAGGAGAGGGAGGTGCAGGGGAGAGACAGCCACAGATGGGACAGATAGCCACAGAGAGTAGAGATTGGCGCAGAGGAGAGAAATCACATGGAGGAGAGACAGGCACAGGGGAGAAACAGCCACAGAGAGGAGATATAGGTGCAGGGGAAAGACAGCCGCAGAGGGGATGACAGCCACAGAGGGTAGAGGCAGCTACAGATGGGACAGAAAGCCACAGAGAGTAGAGACAGGAGCCGAGGAGAGACATCACACAAAGAGGAGAGACAGGTGCGATGCCTGGCAGGGCCGTGGGGTACTCGGTGACTGGGCCGGTCGGTTCGGTTGGAGGTCATGGTGGCAATGACCTGGCTACTTTGCCCTGGGCATGCAGAAAATGGGGAATTATTTACAGGGGAAAAGTTTGTGACACCACCTGTGGTTATTTTGGTCAGGGTGACCAGCGCTGCTGTGGGACCTCTGAGGCTGGTGGAATGGCAGCCCGGATGGTATCACTCCCCAAAGGTAGAAAGGGAAATGGAGCGCACATAGAGTAATTTCCTTTTGTACAAATAACCTCAGTGCCCCCCTTTAGTGGAAGGACTCACCTGATTTGGTTGTGCAAGTCACAACCAACTAACTCCGCTCTCTCTTATGGTCGCAGCAGGTGCCCAGCAAGAGTAAGGATCCAAAGGGTTAACAGAAAGTGCTGGGTTTCATAGATCCACCGCGCTGACCTCCAGTGAAGACAAAGAGAGTGATGTATAAAACTTTGTTTAATGGGTAATTTGAAAATTACCCATTAAACAGGGTTTTATACATCACTCTGTTAGTCTTCACTGGAGGTCAGCGCGGTGGATCTATGAAACCCAGCACTTTCTGTTAACCCTTTGGATCCCCAAAGGTAGAGCATAGCCCCAGGGTTGAAGTAGCAGTTTAGAAGTTGGTCGATGAAGAGTACGCAAGGATCAGCAGGGGTGGCGCCCAGAATAATTGGAGGAGACAGGATTGTAGTTCTTTACCTTTACTTGGTGATCACTCTAGTCCACCCAGCCGGGTGCTGTACTCTTCCATGGCGCAGCCTGGTCAGCTCTCAGATGATACGTGGCCATTTCACCAAGACTCCTTTCATGAGCCTTCCCTGGCCATCTCCCCATGCTGGCCACACTCATCTCCATCCCTGCGTCTTTCTACTCAGTGTCCGGAGCCAGTGGCTAAAAACCCTGTCGGGCGACGATTGCCGCATCCCCTTATCCTATATATCCACATTTTCAGCAAATGAGCACAGAGTTGGTAGCTGTCCTTGCTGGTCCAGCCACCTCTGATTCACTAGTTAAGGCTTGCAGTCCTTCGGCTAGATTGGGTCTTATCCTCTCTGTGGCCTTGTCCCTCCACGTACCTCCAGCCGGTGGTGGATACAGGGTGCCACGGGTGGTTCCCCCCACAGCCATGCCCCTATAACCCTTTCATTCTTCTCACTCTCCCTCTATCCTGACCTGGAAGGAGCCTCTCAGCAGCTCCATTCTCTAGGTCCTACTCCTCTCACTCCACACTCTCCACTCTCTCTCACCTTGACTTCCTGTCTTCACTCACTGCTGTACCTACCCCCTCTACCTACTTCCTCCTCCAGCATGCAGATGGGGCCCTCCCTGAACAGGGTCTGCCCAGATCCCCACGCCTGGTGTTGGGTGTAAGTGAATGTGTTTTGACTCTGCACCCCTCTCACCTGTGAGCAGTAACACCACACCTGTGAAATAGGTGCAATGTTACTGTGACGACCAGTCCACAGGGGCGCCACATTCCCCCTTGGCAAAAAAAAAAACAGATAAAGGCTAGGATCACATTTGCGGCAACATTTTGAAATCCTAATCCGGTTTTGATCTGTCAAAAAGTTCAAAACCGGATCAGGAAACGCTCCCCATAGGAGCCCATTATGGTAACCGGATTGCTCTACATGCAATCCAGTTACTGGCTCTGGATCTGCCTGCGGTAAAAATCATGCAGGCTGCAGTTTTCGGAGTGGTTCTGTCAACCGCAATGCGGTAACCGGATTGCTCGGGATGTGTAATCCTGAGCAATGTGGTTACCGTCTACTTTGCTCATCCCTGCTGCCGCAGGGATGAACAAAGAGTTAAATGTTATTAAAACATGAAATATTAATAGTAGCTGTGGGCAACATGTCTCTAGGGGGTGCCCCCCCCTACAGACATGTTGTCCACTCCTTCAGCATGTGAGGGGTTAATAAGCATTTACGGTATAGCCGGCTATTGTCCGCTTCTACAAATTTCTGAATGAAGCCGCGGCTCCCCTCACAGTACAGGAGAAACTGTACGTAATGTACGTATAGTATCAGCTGCTGTCCAGGGTCCTGTAAGCATTAACATTAGGTGTATCTATCACACTGATCTCAAAAGTGGCTTTCAACCTGGTCATACTTCTGGGACAGTTAACTGGACATGCACAGTGGGAAGTGAAGTCCTGGTGAGATGAAGATAAAGACACTGTAGAACATGTGTTCTACAGTGTCTTTATCGTCATCCGACCAGGACTTCACTTCCCAATGTGCATGTCCAGTTGACTGTCCCAGAAGTATGCTGACATGCTGGCCCTCCGTAAGGGGATATATGCTATAATAACTGTCCAGTTTTTCTTTAAAGTCAGTTAAGATATTGGGCTCACCTGAGCATTGCGGCAGCCATGTTGCGCCCGGGGTGTACGGCATCAGGAACGGCATATTCGGCGACAACCCTTGCCCTCCAGCACCGCCGGGTGCTTCGTCATCTCGCTGTGGAGGGTCTGCTGGATGCGACATCTTTCCACCCCCTTAGTTAACGCTGACCCTCCCGGTCTTCTGCTTCCTTCGGGGTGTACAAGAATCGTTTCGGCATGCAGCAGGGTTTTGCGTCCCCGCCGGATGTCGTCAGAGTGCAGGCTTGGCCTCGCTTTGCGCTCTTTACAAGGTGCCGCCCACAATGACACGCCCCTCTTCTTCCCACACGCCACGCACTTAACAATGGCGACAGTTCCAAAACACGTATTTTACACAGTTCATGGCACACAGTACCTGGCTTAACGAGCACGATATCCTCTAAGTGACGCTAGAAAACTGTTTCACCCCCAGGCCCTTTTACACTCAGGTCCTCTGCACTGTTCTCGCTGACACTGAACTGTGCTCTTCACAGCCCTCCTGGGGACTGAACTGAGCTTGTTGCTCCTCAGACCACAATATATAGGGTAGCTCACCCTGAAGCTTGGCTTGGTCTCCCCCTTCTGGCTGGGAGGTATTGGTGTTGTTTGTGTGTTGCCTGAGTGAAATACCCTTTACTGCTCTCTGGTGACACCTAGTAATGGTTACACTGTGGCACTGTGACTCTGGGGTGTCACAGACTTTATTTGACCGATGCATTTCGGAGTCCACTGAGTTCTTTCTCAAGATATCAGAAACCTCAAAGTCAATGGATTTTAAAACGCGTTTATCGATTTGACCCTCCTTCTTTCAACATTACTGCATCATCTGAGTTATTGGCAGCAGTGCAGGATAACACCACATTTATTGCTATTAAAGGGAACCTGTCACCCCCCTGCTGCATGGCAATCTAAATGCAGCACTGAATGCAGCATGTCTGCTGAATTCAGGGAAGGGGTCCCCCATGTGTCTGTGTGCTGTGTACCCCGAGATATAGGCTTAGAAAAACTTACAGTTAGAAGCCATGAGGGCATTCCCTGTGGCTGGAGTGAGCTTGATTGACTGGGGGCTATTCCCTCCCCTTCTGCCTGTCTGTGTCGCCTCCTGCTGTGCTGTTTATGCTTTGTTCAGACAGCAGGGCAGGAATCTGGAGCTGACATCAAGACAAATGATTTGCATCCGCTCTGAGTGACAGAGAGCAGGAGAGGAGGAGGGCAGAGCCTGCACAGCAGAAGCAGCACAGAGAGGCAGGGGAAGGGGATGGCCCCCAGTCAATCGAGCTAACTCCAGCCACAGGGAATGCCCTCATGGCTTCTAACTGTAAGTTTTTCTAAGCCTATATCTCGGGGTACACAGCACACAGACACATGGGGGACCCCTTCCCTGAATGTAGCAGACATGCTGCATTCAATGCTGCATTTAGATTGCCATGCAGCAGGAAGGGGGGGGGGTGACAGGTCCTCTTTAAGTATCTATTGGCTTAATCAGCCAATAGCATTGCAGCAGATAACATACTCTTTATGCCTTGAGCATATACCATTCTTTATTCTAATATTTATCAGGGTAAAACCCTATTGCGCTTTCTCTCCCTTCCAGATTATGTGTAATTTCTGGCAATTAGGCACGTTCGGTGATTTTTTACCCTTTATATACAGTATGCACTGATGTACCCGGATCAACCTGTGGCAGCTAATGACCAGTGGTGTAACTTCAAGCTTATGGGCCTCGATGCAAATGCTCCAACGGGGCCCTCAATTATTGCAAATCTTTGATAGAAATAATATTTTTCTATAGGTCAAAGGGACTTTTGGGGCCCCCTAGGCTCCAGGGTCCTGGTGCGATTGCAACCCCAGCACCAATTGTAGTTACGCCCCTGCTAATGATACTGTGTGTTTATGTGTGCACCATTAGCAGGATTACATGCCAGACTGTTTAATATGACCACAATGTAAACTGTTTTATCTGTGTTCAATGGGCCAGAGAGTAAACTACTGTATATCTATGGCCTGAGATCTTCCTAGCATCCTCTAGGGGCAGCACACACTCAGCAATGGAGGGCGAACAAAAAATATTCAAAAGTACCGAGAGGTTCTTTTTTTAATTATTCGGCTTCTTAAATGTAACACAATGGCATTGTTAAAAACAAACTTTGTCATTTTATTTTAGTTGCTTATATCACTGTTCATACCAAACTGAGCAAAGGTAAAAAGTAATGCATTGTACTACACCACTACAGATGTCCCTAACAAATCTGACAATGTCCTAATAATAATGGCAGCCAAAGTGCTATAAGGATATGTGCACACGATCAGGAGACACAGCATCCTGGACTCAGTGACTCCTCTCCTGCGGGAAGCTGGTGATCTCTGCAGGTGAACGCAGCAGCCATGGTCAGTGTTCGAGGCGAGGTAGATTTTTCCCGCATTTACCCACCGAGATCACCTTTGACTCTGCAGCACTAAATTGACATGCTGTGGACAAGCGGCGGCACAGAAAGACACCCTGTGGGTCGTTTAAACTGTGGAGGAAAGTAGCACAGTGGGCACGGGAATTCTGGAAATCCATCCTCTGTGCTGGTACTGCACAAAGTAGCGTTATTGACAGAGCTCAAACACGCTGCGTCCATAACGCTGCTAATCCTGATTGTGTGCACGCAGCCTACCTGTGTCAGCCAGAGGCAGACATCGCATTCGAACCACTCCTACGAGGACAGGGGCAGATTAACGTATGTTCGGTCCGAGCGCTATCCGACAAAACATCAGATCGTGCTCTGAACTATTTTAGTCAAAAGGGGCCTCTCACATGTCAGATTTTGTCCTCGGATAGTGTCTTTCCAAGATAAAAAAAATCACTGCATAGAAACCATCGACTGCACTAGGATGACATCTGAGTGCAGCAGCGGCGTAACTTGAAGCTCATGGGCCCTGATACGAAAGCTCCATCGGGGACCCCAATTATTGGACATTTTTAATAATAATGATCTTTTCCATAGGTCAAAGGGACTTTGGGGGCCACCTAGGCTCCAGGGCCCGGGCGTGATTGCAGCCCCTGCATCTATTGTAGTTACGCCCGTGGAGTTAAATCCGATTTCCGCGGACTCATACAATGGAGAAGATGAGGAAATTCTGTCCTCCTTCTCACTGTCTGCTCCGATTCTGTCATCCAAGAGAATATAGTCACACTATGCTGACAGTGATCAGTGTCATTTACATAATCAGCCCATTAATTTCAGATGAAAGAATCTACTGCTGTCTGCACTTGACCTTAGGGCCCAAAATCATTAATGCAGGTTTGCAGTAAGATGCACCAAATTCATTAAAAGGTGAGCACCTCTTCAATGACTTTGATGCACCCTTAAACTGCCTCCCTCTAAAATCCATATTGACATATTTCTATTTTAATTTATACCTCCACTGAGATGTAAATTACAATAAATGTTGTGTTTGGCCCCTATTTCCCCCACGTTGTGCTCTTCTGAATTCTGCCTGCTTTTTGAAAAGTTGCAAAATTCTAGAGAAAAGTCCTTAATAAATCAGGTTGTGTGAGTATTAAACTCATTGGCATCTTTTCCAACCTCCAGCACATGGGCATATGTCCTCATAACACTCATGGTTAGATGCTTACGCCTCCTCCAGTGCCCATGTAATATATTACGTCTAGTGCACTGATTCTTAAATATTATTTGGTCATTGATTTAAGATCCTCTCACATACCGGAACCAACAAGAGCTAATTCTGGACTTACAATGTTTTGATGGTTTCCCCATACTTCCTTCATGAAGCATCTCTTCCACTCTTGGAAAGTCTACCAGCCCCCCTTCCCTGCTGCTATTTAAGCTCTGGCACAGGTTGTTGGTTTTGCCTTTGACACATGAGCAATGTACTTAGGAAAGATATATTCACATTATTAAGAGACTTATACTCTTAATACATACTGTAAAAATACATATTGGACTAAATATCTGTGTGCCCAGGGTGGACAACCAGTCAGCCATTAGGGTCAGGGATGTAGTTGTATGGGGTGTAGTGGGAGCAGTTGTACTTGTTTCCTGGTGGCTAACGAGACAGTGGCGTAACTTGAAGCTCAAGGGCCCCGATACAAAAGCTTCAACGGGGCTCCCAATTATTGCAAATCTTTAATAGCCATAGTCTTTTTCTATAGGCCAAGGAGACTTTTCAGGCCCCCTAGTCTCCAGGACCCGAGTGCATTTGCAACTGCAGCTGTTGTAGTTACGCCCCTGCTGAGGAGCACTCAACGCCCTTCTGTTACGCTCTAGTATTATATCTTTCACCTGCTAGGTAGAGCCCCTGCTACAGATTTTGCTTTAGGGCCCAGATGCTTGAAATTATACTTGTTATTATTTCAGTGCCCATTAGTCCTGCATTTACTATAAACCTCCAGCCTGTTCAGTGCGGCACTTCCGGGTTGCGTCTCAGTTTGAAACTCACCGCTTTGCGCATGCGCCGATCTTCCAGTTGCATAGCGAGTGTGGGCAGGTCTTTTGGCTGTGATGCTTCCGGTTTCCTTGCACTCTAAGCTGGAATGCAATTTGTGTACACTGTGGCGGCACATCTATGGCATCTATCCAACACATGTGGCAACTGAACACTACTCATTGGGGCTAAAACATCTAATGTTATGAATGGTAACTTACTGATTACTTCTTGATGTGATACCTGTGTGATCAATGTGGTCACCAATTAGGTACCAATGTTTTCATTAGGGTACATGTATACATATCTCAGTCTGGGATGGGATCTGTACCCCTGAGGAAGCCAACCCGGTGGAAAGCGTGGGGCCTTTTCTACTCTCTTCCCTGTGCCTGATCAATGGACCCTCTTTGAATCCTGGAGTCAGTCCTGAGTCATGAGTATGAGAAAAAATTGTAATCATATCTCTCTGACTATGTCTATATGCTGGATAAATGTGTCTAAATATATGCTATTTGCAGCTTTAACCCTTTATACATATAAACATTTAGCACTTTTTGGCTCCAAGGATGGTATTGTTTCATTGTACACAATACTGTATTGCATGTACCATAGATTCAGTTATAATTCTGCGGTATTTTGGCACAGGGTAATACACCCACATACCTCCTTTTAAGGTTTTAATGCTTTTTAATCGGTTTTAAGTGTGTGTATATACTAATAAAGTTCGTTAATAACTTTTTCACTATTTTTGACTCTATTGTGAACTCCTTTATTAGGGTATCTTTTGATTCCTTGTGCTGTTTCTACACTCATTGTTTTATTTCTTAAGTACCCATTAGTGGTTTACAGTACTCTTTAAAAGGATATTCCCAAAATTCCCTAATTGCTTGTGTACTAGGTGGTGGTACAACTCCTAACAGCTCTTTGAGCACAGTGTAACTATAACTGGGTATACACATTTTTGTGGCCCTAACTATTGATGTTCATGCACGGACCCCGAACACGGACTTCCCTGAGAAGTCTGTTACTGTTTGGGGCTGCAAAAGGAGGCAAAATTGAGATTAAAGCAGGAGAATCACAATTACAGAGGACGGCGCGTTTGTAACACTACTTCCAGGGCAGCTCATTTTGCCCAGGGCTGTGAAGTCAATAAGCCAAACATCTAACTCTGACTCTTCAATTTTCCTGAATCCGGCTCCGACTCCAACTCCACCACAATGGACAAAGACTCTGACTACAACTCCACAACAATGACTGTGAAGTCAGTAAGCCACACATCCGACTCCTCAATTTCCCTGAATCCGACTCCACCCAAAATGGACACTATATACAGTCGACCCCACACATCTTTTTTCAATTATTTATTTTTATACACGTATGATGGCAGGTTTGCTGCCATACAATAATGTGTATTGCAACCAATTACAGACATGGGCACAATGGTTGGGGCACAGTCTGACTGAGACAACCAATCCAGACGCAGTGACAGAGTGGGCAGGGGCATGCAGTGAATAAACATGAGACTTAATGAGCGGACCCAGAACCTGTGTTGCAAGAACGCTGTCCTCGGTAAGTGTGATTATCCTGCTTTAATCGCCATTTTGGTTCCCTTTGCAGCCCACAAGCCCTTACTGCCAGTATGTTATAGCAGTAAAGTTTAAGTCCTTTTAGACTTAGGCTAAGGTCACACCTGCATTTTTTTTTAGCCATCCGGGTCAGGTTTTGAGTATTAAAAATGCTCAAGACCGGATCCGGATCAGCAGCCCATAGGCTTCTATTGTAAAACCGGATTGCACTATTTGCAATCCGGTTACCGCATCTGGTTTTGCAGCCTGTGGTAAAAATCATGCAGGCTGCATTTTTCAGAGCAGTTGAAAAACCGGATCCGTTTTTTTTAACATGGCACCCTATGGGAACCGGATCCGGTAACGCAAGGTACATAAAGGTACCTTGCGCTACCGGATCCGGATGAGGTTTTTAAAATTGCAAAAATCCTCATTCCTTAACCGGATGAATTAATGCATTCAGATCCGGAATGAGGGTTGCAATTTTACAGATTAAAATAAGTATGAAGGCACAGTCCAATACCGGATCCAATAATGGCTCCGGTTACTGGATTGTGCCTTCCAAGTGTGACCCTAGCCTTATATGGGATTTCAAGTTCAGGTCAACTCCAGCCCTGAACCTGGACTTTTTTTAAAATCCAGACAGATCCGCCGAACTTGAATATCTGTGGCTGCCTTTGCCCATCTCTAGTCCTAACCAAGGGAGGGTGGCTCACATGATTTCCTTTCGTGTGGGTCCTTGAACTGCTTTGCATTATTAGCCTGAGAGCCAGTCATCGGAACAGTGGGAATAAAATATGAGCAATTACTGACCACTTTTAACCTGGTTCTTTAAGAAATCCTGATGGTAAAACAATCAAATATGTTGAATGTTTGCAATAAATTCAGTAGTTGCAGTACAAGTCTGATAATCTGAGGCTCATGGTGGGGTTACACGTCCCGATATCGCGGCGATATCGGAGGCAACGACGCGGGAGCGCGCATTTAGTGCACGTTTCTCCCTGCATCGCATCGCCAGTTTACACGATATCGGGATGCAACGTCCCGACGATGTGTACGCCCACCAACCCAGGAACAACCATTTAACATGGGAGTGAATGGGTGACGTCAGCGTACACATCGTAGTTGGGCTGTTACACGCTACGATGCTGCTACAACGGCCATGCGATATCGGGGAGTTGAATAGCTCGGCTATTCAACCCCGATATCGTTTTGGCATCGTTCCAGCATCGCATTGTACGCTTAAACCGTACAACGCGCAAACGATATCGGGTCCAACTCGCGACCCACGTGACTTTTTGTCGGAGTTGTGTCGGAGTTGGACTCCGATATCGCGGCGTGTAAACCCGCCATCAGATTTTGTAAATGAGTAGACGGATGTTGAATTAGCTCAATCATTGGAAAAATCTGTGGTATGGGTTGGTGATTTATTAAATTGGTCTTATGGTGGGTTTACACGCCACGATATCGGCGTCCAACTCCGACCCAACTCCGACAAAAAGTCACGTGAGTCGCGAGTTGGACCTGATATCGTTTGTGCGTTGTACCGTTTGAGCGTACAATGCGATGCTGGAACGATGCCAAAACGATATCGGGGTTGAAGAGCCGAGCTATTCAACTCCCCGATATCGCATGGCCATTGTAGCAGCATCGTAGCGTGTGACAGCCCAACTCCGATGTGTACGCTGATGTCACCCATTCACTTCCATGTTAAATGGTTGTTCCTGGGTTGGTGGGCGTACACATCGTCGGGACGTTGCATCCCGATATCGCGGCGTGTAAACTGGCGATGCGATGCAGGGAGAAATGTGCACTAAATGCGCGCTCCCGCGTCGTTGCCTCCGATATCGCCGCGATATCGGGACGTGTAACCCCACCATTAAGTCTCATGCCACCTTCCCCCAATATCTCCTTCTTCCTATTCTCTGCTATGTGAGTGCTGCACACCATGGATGGATCACAGATTATAATCTACTGTGGGACTCGGTTCATCATTTTTCTTGGACTCATTTCTTGGAGGCCAGTACATTTTTATAAAGTTATTAATCATATTTTTGGAATATCCTAATGCACTGCCGGAGAAGCAGTTACATCATTCTAGTGGCCATTGCAGTAAACTACAGCAGTAGGACCACATTTGGGCTGTCAAGGGGATCTTAAACAAAAGGTGATCAGTCCTGGGGGCTGCAGCTCCTTTTGCTACTAGGCAGTAAGAATGTATGCAGAAAAACCCTCTCCAAAGAAACTGCAACACTATCCAGTTAAGCATTGGAAAATGGGAAACTGGTCCAAGAGTCATGGAAAAAAAATATGGCACCTCATTGGAGAACTATTTGTTGGCAGCTCTAATCAAAGTTTCTCAAATGACTAATATTTATGGCCCCTCAAATAATAATCGTGCTCTCAGATCCCATTAAAACGTATAAGATCTACTAAATACCAGATATATAATGTCAAACTGCCTACATTGTCATAGGCTAGGGTCACATTTGCGATGGAGTCTGCAGATCCTGATCAGGTTTTGAGCATTAAAAATGCTCAAAATCTGATCAGGATCTGCAGCCCATAGGCACCCATTATAAAACCGGATTGCACTTAATGCAATCCAGTTCCCGCATTCTGGTTTCGCTGCCTGCGTGAAAAATCATGCAGGCAGCGTTTTTCGGAGCGGTTTGAGAAACGCGGCGGGGATGTTATAATAGGCGCCTATGGGAGCCCATCCGGCTACCGCAAGGCACAGCCGCAGGGATGAACAAAGCATCCGGCAACCGGATTGCACATGAGCAATCCGGTTACCGGATGCGAGTTTAGGGATACATTTTGAAGGCAAAATGTGTCTGAAGGCACATGAGATTACCGCATCCAGATCGCCTATGGGAGAGGGAACAATATAAAAACAGTCGGTTCCTGATACATGTAGGAAGGTAATGGAATAGAACACACAGAGATGGATGACGCAGTGGTGATGTTACACAAAATTGGATGTTACACAAGAAAAGAGCAGGGTAAGGTTGGCAATACAGAAAATTGGGAAATGGCTTGATTCACTTCAGGTTGTTAGTACAGGAACAGTGTAAACAGGCTTCTAACAAATCAATACTTTTCACATTAAATGGGCACAATAACTAGGAATGGGATCAATTCTGTCAGTAGGGAACTCAACTCCGAGCAGACCGTAGTACTTCTGTCTCTTCACCTTACTCTTTCCCATACCCAAGCCCCCTTATGCCATCCACAGAGCCCACAGTAAAGTCTGTAGTAGGAAAAGAAGGGCAGCTTCTGGTCTACTGTCCATGCCCCTTTAGGGCCAGCAGGAAATGAGGGCCTGGGTCACTCTGGAACTCTAATCTTGACTGGTGTTGTCTGCGGCTTGACCATGTAGCTCTGCTGTGGGATTTTGACCGGCATAACCTGCAGCTTGACCTTGTAGCTCTGCTGTGAGGTTTTGACCGGTGGAGTCTGTGGCTTGACCGTACTATTCTGCTTCAGGATTTTGACCAGCAGAATTTGCGTGCAGCTTGATCACATAGTTTTGTTGCAGGGTGTTTGGTGGTTAACTCTGTCTTCCGTTGTCGGGTTCCTTTTTAGTTCCATGCTGCGTCACAGCTCTCCTCTATCCCAGTTCTCTCCTGAAACACTTCCCCCACGGAAACTGCAGACTTGTCTTCCAGTTCCTTCAGATATCTCTTCTCTTCAGTGTATGAAATCTCTTCATAGGAAGACATTGGCTGCCCCTCAACATACAGATAGGGAGCACTGTAAGGAATGCTCCTAGATCTCAACACAGGGTTATTTAACATTAGAATATTTCATAAAACAGCTACTAATGTATTAAAAAAATGTAAAAACATTCGGTATTCACCTATTGTTTCTTCCAGAGATCCTGAGGAAGAGGCGCTTCAAGCCTTTTTTGAAATGCAGCCTGCTGACAATCAGTGGCTGCAGCAGTTATAAGCCGTACTGTAACTATCATGCTACTTGTTGCTGAGTACTGATTCCAGTAGTACGGCATATGACCGCTAAATCTGCTGTTTGACTGTACTGACCACATACAGTCATGGCCAAAAATGAAAACTCTCTTGAAATTGATCCAGAAAACAAAGTATTTCTCCCAGAAGATTATTACAATTACACATGTTTTGTTATACACATATTTATTTCCTTTGTTTCCATTGAAACAAAGCAAAAATTGAGGAAATCCTTTCACACAAGACTCCAAAAATGGTAATGGTAACAAAATAGTTACAGCCATTATAAAATTGTGGGTAAATCACTCTATGTCAAGCATTTCAGTTGTTCAAACTCACATGTGACAAGTAACAGGTGTGGGCAATATGAAAATCATACCTGAAAATGTGTAAAAAGGGGAGAAGTTGACTGAATCTTTGCATTGTGTGTGTGCCACACTAAGCATAGAGCACATAAAGATGAGAATAGAACTTTCTGAGGACTTGAAAAATAAAATTGTTGTAAAATATGAACAATCTCAAGGTTACAAGCCCATCTCTAGAGATCTTGATGTTCCTCTGTCTACAGTGCGCAGCATAAATAAGTATTTTACAACCCATGGCACTGTAGCTAATCTCCCAGGACATGAACGGCAGAGAAAAAGTGATTAAAGTTTGCAACATAGGATAATCTGGATGGGGGGTAAGCAGCCCCAATCAAGATGCAAAGAAAATGCAAATAAATCAAGTCATACATGCTCATACATTCAGAGATGTGTAATAAATGAGAAATGACACAGGGAAAAAGTATGAACAACCTTACTGAAATGTATTTAACACTTTGTACAAAAGTCTGTTTGGAGATGACAGCTTCAAGACACCGCCTGTATGGAGAAATTAGACGCATGCATAGCTAGTTGTCAGGGTGGTCCATTCTTCCACACAAACACTCTTTAAATCCAGAAGGTCCTGTGGATCTTTCTATGAACTCTGAGCTTTAGTTCCTTTCATACATTTTCTATTGTATTTAGCTCCAGTGATCGGCTCGGCCATTTTAGCAGCTTTATGTTCTTTTTCTAAAACCAATTGAGAATTTTTTTGGCTGTGTGTTTGGGATCATTGTCTTGTTGGTATATATGAGTTGTCATGAAAGCTGGGGGTCAGCTGGTGACCCCACTGCCTGTCATGACAAACTTCCTGTGAATGCCAGCTGCGTGCTGGCATTCACAGGAGATCAGCATTTCTGATTTACAAAAACAACTGTAGATTTGTTTGCAATTTCTCCACACTTGGAATTTCATTTCTGTTTTCCAGTACACTATATTGTAAAAATAATGGTTTAAGGTAAACCAGTCAGCTACTTTAGACCCCATAAGCTGTCACTATCTGTCCCTGCAGCTTCCTACTTCATCCCTAAGCATCCCTGTGTGAGCTAAAAGTGTGGTTTAATAGTTGCAAAAACACATTTATAATTTACAGGGACAGAGAATGATAGCTTATGGGGTATAAAGTAGCTGACAGGTTCCCTTTAATTAAAAAGTACAACCCGTCCTGCAAAAAACAAGTCCTCATACGGCCGTATTGATGGAAAATTAAATAAAAGTCGTGGCTCTTGGAAGAAGTGGAGGAAAAATCAGAGGTACAATAAACGCTAAAAAACTGTAAAAGGCAAGGTTGTGAAGAGGTTAATACTAAAGAATAATTAGAATATGAGAATTCTATAAAATATTCAAGCCCTCCCTCCTACCATCTCATATTGAACCTATAAGAATTATTACCTTAACCAACAATATTTTTAATGGCCCCACCCTTCAACCTCTTTCTGCCCAGCCTCCATCTCTCTGCCCACATTTATTTCTGTTTCCTGCACCAGTTTGCTAATTTTTGGACCATAGACTGCCAACCCAGGGGCTGTATGGTTATTTTAGTAAGAAGCAACAAAGGGGAAAACTACCATTATCTACGTTATCATTAAGTCAGCGGAAGAAGTAGCTGGGGGATAACGTTGCATCTTGGAAGCATATTTGGCCTGGTTGAGATTGAAGGGAGCAGGAATTTTGTGGTTTGAAACTGTAAATCATGCGGCGCATTGTGTAAGACCGGCAATTATTTCTTACTGCTAGCTTCGTTGAGTATAGAACTTGAGGAAAAGTCTTGTATAAAGGCAGAGAGGTAATTTCGCCTGCTGCCCTGCTCTGATATAGTATATGTTCCTGACCGGCACAGTGGACAATGTGGTTAGTTTGGTCAGGACTCGTACATGTGGCAGGACACCCAATGTCCACTCTCGGTCTTACTCAAAGGCATGTTACAGAAAGGGCTGATGTCCTCCAACTTGGCATTGATCTGTGAAACCCAGTAGTACATGATGAATGCTTTTGCAACATTTTCTTTGGCAGCTTTTTTTATGCCCGTTGAAAATAGACAGAGTTTTCTAATTGTGGAATCCCAATGGGACCCATGAAATGTCTGAATACCAGTCATTAGAAATTTCCTCTTTCCACGGTGGTGTTTTTTTTATTACACTTATAATGTATTTGTGAAAAATTATGAAATTGGAAGAATATAAATTTCATAAATTGATAGATATACTTGTGCAGTTTTTTCTATTTATTGGACTATTGGCAGCTTGCAGGAATAGTTGTTATTTTGGCTATTCCGGATGTGGATTATTAAGCCATTTTTACAGCCTTTATATGGTGCCAATCATAGAATATCTGAATTTCTAGTAGCTTCCAGGAACCTCCATTTCATTTACATAGGATTTCTTTAAGGTCCTTGTCCATCAGATATTATGGCCACTTATTAAGGTTGATATTATGAGAACAACAATGGATCCCTTAGGCCTCTACTGAACACATTTTGACTAGAAGGGGTTTATGGTAGTCTATATTTCAGCAGAACTATTGTGGGATTTGGTTACAAACATAACATATTTAACAAGAAAATAAAGCAACGTTTAGGCGTGACTTTCACCAATTTCAAGGTTGTATATAAAGAATAATGGTGTCCTCTATGGAAGATCTCTTCCAGGAGATGTATTTTGAGGAGTAAGATACTCCTGTAAGCAAATATTTGCTGAGATAACTATATGTAACCAGGACCAATTGATAAAGTACCTACAGATGTCCAGTGGATTCAAGATGAAGAGGGTAAAATGAAAACTCCACCATTTTGAACTCTATATAGTATATATATATAGCATACATATCAGCAATCAAATACATTAATAAGGACATATACATGTTCTTCCATCTAGAGCACACAATAAATATTGTACCATAGCAGGAACCATAATGCACACCACATCTAGAGGATATTTCCTATATATGAAGTGATTGCTTCCATCAGGCCTGTATACCCAACTGGATCAATTATAAGTATCTTGGATAGACATGAAGATTTCTCATTCGTTAACAAAGTCCGAACATAATCATTTCAGTCAACTTTGAAAAAGGCAAAAGTCACACTGAAACGTTGGTTTATTTTCTTACCAATACATATAATACAATGAAGGAATGCCATCCCTTCCCCCTTTTAGGTCTGGAAATGTAGAAATATGCCTAGAATGTTTCTGAAAATTCAGGGCAGTCCTGACAAATTTCGGATTGCTGCCAACCATGAAATACCACTGTCCATATTATGCCCATGTAATTGGCATTTGAAATGATCCTTAGAGCCTCATGTACTTTGGATTAAAGGGAACCTGTTACAAGGTTTTCCCTAAATAAAGTGTGTTCTGCCTTCATCCACATGTGGTGCTGTGGATATCTAGCATACAGCTTAACCCTCGTTCACTTCCCAAGGAACAGACTGTAGGATTCCTAGAGTGTATATTTATTGAGGTGATGAGGTGAACTTGATTGCGGTAAAACCTATAATACAAGGAACAAACAGTCTGAATTAGTACTGGCATATCATAAAAACAGCAGTATGATACAGAAATACAATTACTACCAGTACTGGGACATTACAGAAACTGCACAGTAACAGTATAACCCAGAATGCAGTTAACATGGCTATTTAGGACAAAGTTCATGCTGTTAGCACTGTTGTACAATCTGCCTGCATGTACTGCTGGAGCATTAACTTAGGTAGAGAATCACAGTACAACTATACAATAGCTGTATAACAGACTGCATACACATTCTAACACATTGTACACATTGTACTGGAATCATCTGACAGGAGAAGAGGAAAGTTGTAGGAAGAGGGACAGGAGCCAGGGACACGTCTCTTATCTTCTCAGGAGATGTCTGCCGTCTCCTTCCGCTAGAGAAGCAGGGGGAGGTCCCTTCTAAATAACTCATCTTAAAGTGGACAAACTCTTGTAACTATTAGAGCTCTGCTAGATCATGTGTAACACATCTAAACAACATAAATGGGTAACTAATGACCACTACGGCTGTAACTAATATTATACTGTGAATGTTTATTTGCTGCTCATAAATGGGTAGAACACTCCCCGCTTGGCATCAACGTATGCCACTATTAGACTTATTTGGGAAAAACAGCAACACAAGTTTAGTAACTGGCCTGAGGAACACTTTGTTCTCCTCAAGCTTGTACACTTTGAGTTTGAATTTGGGCACTTTCCCATACTTGCTTGGGAAGGTTTGGGTGACAAAGCCGAGTAGTCACTCCTTTAGGTGCAACTGGATGTCTTTCGTGGATATGACATCATGAGGTTTGATGTCTGGCCGGTCTTTCTGCCACTTTGTTCTGGTTTATAGGGTGGAGGGGTACCACTTTCTCCATCTGTCCCAGAGAATGTTGGAAACACTGTATTTTCTTATTTTGTCGCCTGTAGAAGTCTCTCTGACTGACTTCTGTTGGTGGCACACTTGGATCGCAGGTGTTCTGCGTGGGTAACATGGCAGAGGTGAGAATTGTCGGAACTCTGAAATCACCAAAAAGTGTTGTTTTGTAAGACTGAGCTTCCTGAAGTAGGCTAGCAATGGCTTGAATGAGTGTATTCCAAGTTGAGAACCTGCTGAACCAATGAGATTTGAGGTGATGACCTGAAGTCACTGTATGCAGAACAGACACTTGAGGACGAAGCTCTTCGTCGGCTTCTGGATCCACCAGTTCGAAAGTATCAGGGTTGCTGATGTGAGGTATTGAATTGCACAAGGCTCAAGGGCCTGTGAACCACATGGTGTCCTTAAGTTGACTGGATGCGATGGATCTAGTCGCATGGTCTGCAGAATTGTGGTGAGTGGACATGTAGTGCCATTGACAGGGCAAGTAGATCTTCTTATCCTCAATATCTGATTGCTAATATAAACATAGAAGTGTTGTGTCTCATTGCAGATATATCCCAGTACCATCTTGCTATCAGTGTAGAATTTGGCATCTTTGATATCCAGATTCATCCCATCTGAGATAAGTTCGGCCAACTCCACTGGGAGTACAGTAGCACAGAGTTCCAATCTGGGTATTGTGTATTTGCGGAGTGGTGCCAGTTTTATCCAACTGAAGATGAACCCAATATAGCTCTGTTTGTTCACGTCTGTGGTTTTGAGGTACGCTACTGCCACGATTGCTTTGACTGATAGTATAAAGTCTCTGAGTGTTGACTTGTGTGGATAGTACGGGAGCATAAGCTTGTTTCACATGAAGGTCGGTCAAGGCTTCAAGAGACTTCTTCTACTCTACCCACAGGTCTGCCTTTTCTGCCGGAAGTGGATTGTCCCAAACAGACGTGTCCAGGGTGAAGTCTCTCAGCATCATTTTGCCTTGGATAATTACTGGAGCTAGGAACCCAAGAGGGTCATACAAGCTACTCACTAAAGAAAGAACTCCTCTTCTTTGCTGATCTGAAAGGTGAAGATATCGGTCTTCAGTTCCCAAAGCAATCCAAGGCTCCGCTGCATGGGAAGGGAATCAATGTTTAGGTTTAAGTCCTTTAGATCGCTGGAATAGTCTTCAGAGGGAAAGGCTTCCATCAATTCTCTGCTGTTGTAGGCGATTTTATGTAACCTCAGGTTAGACAGAGCAAGCATTTCTTTAGCCTTCTTCAGGAGAATCATTGCAACTTCATTTGTCAGTGTGGACTTCAAGCAGTCGTCAACGTAAAAGTCCTTTTCTATGAAAGATCTGACATCTGACCCCCTACTCTTCTTTGCCCTCTTTGGCAGGGTTTTCGGAGGCCGTAGATAGCGACTCTGTGATGTCTTTATTGAGGTCGTTGTCACGGTACCAGAAGAACCTCAAGTAGTTTCTTTGCTCCTCTTTGACAAGAAAATAGTGGAACATCTGTTGTATGTCAGCCATAAATGCCACCGTATCCCTGTGAAAACAGAGTAGTATTTCTAGGAGTCTGTTGTTGAGGTCTGGGCCAGACAGTAGGACATTATTCAATGAGACATCTTCGCATTTGGCGCTTGAGTCAAATACCACTAATATGTGTCCTACTTCTTAGGGTGGTACACTCTGAAGATAGGTAAGTACCAACACTCCTCTGAGTGTCGAAGTGCAGGTGCAATCTCTGCGTGGTTATTCTGGAATATCTTCCCCATGAAGGTAATTGGGGGAACCACCCATAAAGGGATCACTAACACACTTATAACAATAGATACGTTTTTGCAAGAAAAATGCAGTGTGTATGAAAAAGATTCACCTGAATCAATATACAAAGTATATCAGTCTTTATTTTATAAATCCACACACAGAGCAAAAATTTAAAAACATTTAAAATGCATGGCGTGCAAGACATGCAATAAACACACACACACACACCAACTCGCAGATTAACCCACCAAATAACAAATGATGCGGGGTATACTATATAAACTATAGCCTCAGGGTTAATAAATCCATAGCAATACTACAGTATATGCAAGAACTTAGTACAAGAGAATACACAAGAGCCTAAAATTAATGTCAGTTAACAAGGTTATATTGTGACCTACTCAGAGATGCATTATCACATAAAAAACAATACTGACCCTCTTGATTATGAAGCCCAGATAAATGGCCTATATAAGTTGCATTACCTAGCCCTGGTAGTAAGTCCTGTTTTATCCAAAGATCTTGATTTCAGCCCTATGGCATCCTGAACGGGTCAAAAACCGGGGATGGGGGGGGGTGGGAGGACCCCACGTGTATCGCGGCTGCACGTGCGTCTTCCTCAGGGGAATAGTGTGCCGTAATGCTGCTTCTGCAGTGTTATATACGTAGAGGGGAGTGGTTTGTAAGGACCTACACAGGTGGGGAGTATGATCAAATTAACCACCGGCGTCCCAGTGAAAAAAGTATTGCAATACATTTATAGAGTATATACGGTCAATATGTTGTCCCAAAAGCACAAAGTCATGTCCATAAGTCCATAACTCTATAATCGCTCCAAACATCCCGATAGTTCCGTATAATCTGTACGATCCAAATTCTCGGCACCTGGGGGAAGAAAAAAAAAATAATAATAAATAAATGTGTGTGGGGGGGGGGAGCGGGTAGGGAAAGGAAGAAAATAAAGGTCGTGTGAGCCCTGGTTACTATAAGAAGATGGAATATCATTAATCTCGGCCCCTTCCTCCATAACCTATCACCAAGGAACCACCATCTTTGTGTTTTTTTATTTTTTATAATATCCCGTATACAACAATTCCTCGTTCAATCCACCAGGGGATAAAGTTTTTAAATTAAAGTTCCACCTGGATTCCCTCCTCAATAAGTCATCTACCACAGATCCCCCCCGTATGGTGGACTGTACCTTTTCCAGGACCATGACCCCTGCACATCTAATTGTACCGCCATGGTGTTGTAAGGAATATCTGGCTACTGAAGTAATCCTCTTGTCCACCTGTTGGTCACTGCGAGCTTTCCCAATGTCCGAAAAATGATGCTGTATTCGTCTTCTTAAGTCCTGTGTAGTTTGACCTACGTACAGTTTGGGACAATCACAAAAAAGAACATAATGGCCATGGTGCTGCTGGTGGTGGATGAGCTGCTCCAGGGAGATGACATGATTGACCTGTGCCCAAATTAAACACCTTCTGGTGCATGTGTGCAGCAGGACGTTGTGCCTAATTTCATAGTACCACTGCACGAATTTTGAGACCAGGACAAGTAGAGGCAATTTTAGACTGGATGCACATCATTGTACTCAAGTTTTTTAAGGAATTTGTGATCTCCCTCAGTGAAGGGTGTACCATCTTGTCTTGGCTGGAAGAAAGCATTGGTTACATGCAGCTTGCAAAGGCGTATCGCCTCCATAGTGCAACACCACACACCCAGCCATGACCACCATCTTCATGTAGTGTGCTGGGATGTGGCAGATGACTAACTCACCCACGACTATCAACTTATGCCATGGTAGACTGGAATACATTATCAGGTATGTCCACCTAAGGCAAAAATGTAGCTTTTTGTTCAGAGTTTAACCATTTTGGAAAAGTCCTGTATTAGGGTATGTGCGCACATTGAGTAATTGGTTGTAGAAATGTCTACACAGTTTCTGTATCTCTTGGCGGGAAAAACGCAGCTGCAAAAACGTTTTGCGTTTTTGCCTTGTATTTTTTCCTGAGTTATTTTAACTTAAGTTAAGGGGTGTAAATCACAGACAAATGGTGCCGTTACACGTCGCAACATTGCATGCAATTTCACTTGCAATTCTCTGGTTGCAGTGAAATCATGGACACATTGTTCTATCTTGTTGCCGTGTACAAATGTAACAATGTGTCCATGATTTCACTGCAACCAGCAAATTGCCAGTGAAATTGCATGCAATGTTGCAATGTGTAACAGTACCCAAAGACACTGAAAGAATTGACATGCTACGGATAATTATCTGCACCAAATCTGCAAGGCAAAAATGAGCAAAATGTGCTTAACACTTCTGGATTCTCATTGGCTTTGCAGGCATAAAGATTTGGGTGCAATTATGCAACCAATCTGCACTAAAAATAAACGCATAAGAAACACATGTGGTGCACACACCCTAAAGTATTTCATTCTGAATTCTTTAGATGCATAAATATGGGAAGTACTGTATTTTTTCCTTTTTTATTTAAACAACCTGTATTTCTAATTATGGCCACATGGGGCGCCTGACCTGCACACATTGAATATTTATGATTTTAGATTTATTTAAAACAATTCTACAAATGAACAGTCTGGAAATGGTCTTGTTATAGATCTCACTTATAATATAGATTTAGAATACGTTAAGAATCTTCTGTCATTTTGTGTGATGTGTACAATATTACTTGTTGAAAGCTCACTTTTTCCTGTGCCTTGTGCTTCGAAGACATGATGTTCGCAGCCTCAGATGACTGCGTGCCGAAAATGACTTTTCAATATGTTGGAAATTCTTTTTGATAGACATCTGCTATTTCAAACAGCTGAATACTCGCATTTACATTCATGAAATGGTTCAATTGTACTTGAAAGTTCTTCACTTATAGAATAAATGTACAAATTTAGACATTTTTACCCATACAGTGTGTATGTGTGCGTGCCAGTGTGTGTGTATGTCTGTTATGTTAGGAAGTGTGTGTGTGTATGTGTGTGTATGTTCTGTGAGCATGCATTCCTGTGTAATTGTATACAAAAATTAAATTTTTTTTCTGCAAGAGCAATTACTATAACTCCATAAAATACCGTATATACTCGTGTATAAGCCGACCCGTGTATAAGCCGACCCCCCTACTTTTGCCCCCAAAACCTGGGAAAATCTATTGACTCGTGTATAAGCCGAGGGTGGACCCTAGCACAGGTATACAGCCCCCAGCAGTGTGGTATACACCAGTCCCAGAGGTAGATACAGCAGCCCCAGTGGTAGTATACACGCAGCCCCAGTAGTATATACAGCCCCAGTGGTATATACAGCCCCAGTGGTAGTATAGACGCAGCCCTAGTAGTATATACAGCCCCAGTGGTAGTATATACAGCCCCAGTGGTAGTATACAGGGCCCCAGCAGTATATACAGCCCCAGTGGTTTATACAGCCCCAGTGGTAGTATACAGGGCCCCAGAGGTATATACAGCCCCAGTGGTAGTATATACAGCCCCAGTGGTAGTATACAGGGCCCCAGCAGTATATACAGCCCCAGTGGTTTATACAGCCCCAGTGGTAGTATACAGGGCCCCAGAGGTATATACAGCCCCAGTGGTAGTATATACAGCCCCAGTGGTAGTATATACAGCCCCAGTGGTAGTATATACAGCCCCAGTGGTAGTATACAGGGCCCCAGCAGTATATACAGCCCCAGTGGTTTATACAGCCCCAGTGGTAGTATACAGGGCCCCAGAGGTATATACAGCCCCAGTGGTAGTATATACAGCCCCAGTGGTAGTATACAGGGCCCCAGCAGTATATACAGCCCCAGTGGTATATACAGCCCCAGTGGTAGTATATACAGCCCCAGTGGTAGTATACAGGGCCCCAGAGGTATATAGCAGCCCCAGCGGTAGTATACAGGCAGCCCCAGTAATGCAGGGCCCCCCCAGCGTCTCTCCGGTCACCTGTAAAGGAAACTATACTTATCACAGTGCTCTGTCCGCGCCCGCTCGCACCCGCTCTCAGCTGCCGACCGCGATCCTCCATCTTGCGTCTTCTTTCTTCCTGTTTCCTGTGCTCGTCGCAGGGAATGACGTCATTGCCCGCGACGAGCACAGAAACAGGAAGAAGACGCAAGATGGAGGATCGCGGTCGGCTGCGAGCGGGCGCGGACAGCGGGCGCGGACAGCGGCACTGTGATAAGTATAGTTTCCTTTACAGGTGACCGGAGAGACGCTGGGGGGCCCTGCATTACTGGGGATGCGGGGGCTGCTGTATACCGATGTATCCATCGGTATGTACCGATGTATACATCGGTATACAGCACTAACTCGCGTATAAGCCGAGGGGGTACTTTTCAGCCCAATTTTTGGGCTGAAAAACTCGGCTTATACGCGAGTATATACGGTACTCATTACCATATAGTGTATATGAGGCACTCTTGGAGATCCTCTTAAAGAATGGTTGCAGAATGCACAGAAGTTGAATGTTGCTTTACTTAAAGGGATCCTGTCACCCCCAAATCGCCTCCTAAGCTACCAAAACATGTCCCTGCAGCATCCCATCACTAATCCCACACTCCTTTTTGCTCAGAAAAACATCCTGTAAAAGTGCAGAAAAACATTTTATAACTTACTCATTAGCGATGTTAATTAGCTGGGGCTATATTCTTTAGCCCCCAAGGTCATCTTCGTCCTAATATCACACCCTAATAGGCGTGATCTTCTATTCATATTGTATTCAGCGCCTCCCTACTCTCCTCGGCGCTGCCTGGGCTGCAATGGGGCTATAATGATGCCAACTGCATCATTTCCAGCATCAGGTGACGTCAGTACACCCGCGCCACTCTGCAGGCTTCAAGCACCACATTGTGCATGCGGCGTGGGTGTACTGACGTCACCCGATGCTGGAAATGATGCGATTCGCATCATTACAGCCCCATTGCAGCCCAGGCAGCGCCCAGGAGAGCTGGGAGGCGCTGATTACAATATGCATTGAAGATCACGCCTATTAAGGCGTGATATTAGGATGAAGATGGCCAGCCTTAGTGACTAAAGAATATAGCCCCAGCTCATTATCATCAGTAATGAGTAAGTTATAAAACATTTTTATGCACTTTCACAGGATGCTTTTCTGACCCAAAAGGAGTGTGGGATTAGTGATGGGATGCTGCATGGACATGTTTTGCTAGCTTAGGAGGCGTTTTGGGGGTGACAGGATCCTTTTAAACTGGTTGTCCTGTTTAAATCCTTAAGTCTGCCGTCACCTTATGTGATGGCAGATCTGTGAAATCTCATAGTGCATAGTGTGTCACTGACGTAATGCTGCTTGACAGCCGACTCCCTGTTGCCTAACTGCGAGGAGCTGGCTGTCAATCACCTTGACATTACAGTCACGCCTCATCAACAGAGGAAACTTTAGAGAGTACCAGTCACTCCCCTGATGCTTTGCAAACTGAATGCAGCACTGAATGCAGCTTGTCTGCTGCATTCAGGGAAGGGGTCCCCCTTGTCTGAACTCCTCCTGTAACCTTTAAAAAACACTAGAAATTTGTAAGTTATCTGTTATTTGTAAGTATTTTGCTCTCCTCGCTGCATAGAGGATCCTCCCACCTCTGGCCTCTCTGTGCCACCTCCTGGCTCTTTGATCCGCCTCTTGTCTGTGTGTGTCCCCTTCCTCACCTGCACCTGCGAGTCAGCGTCTCTATTCACGCAGGCGCACAACAAGGAATAGGTAGGAGCGGACCGGCTGCTGATTCCGCCCTTTTATAAACAAGGCTATGGTCTGGCTCAACCACTAGTAGGTGCTCATGGGGGAATAGTACTTATGGAGAAAAGTAAAAATAACCCGGCACACTATTAAAAAAAAAAGAACGGAGAATTGCTTCCTTTTCAGGTTTTTTATTTTGCACTGACAGGCAAACGTTTAGGCTCAACATGAGCCTTTTTCAATTAACCATTCTGTACAATGAAATACAAAAAAAACTATGAAAATCAAATATCACTAGAATAAACAAAAAATATGTAGCACTTGGGTTGTACGGTAGATTAGTTTACAGTGGCGTGATCATGTGAGGTAAAATGTTCTAGATGGGAAAAACGTAGAAAAACAAACGAAAAGATGGTGGTATGTGAGTGGACATGTGATCGGCAGTCGGTGAGACTGAGCCTGGAGTGGAAAAGAATAATGAAAAACAGGAATATAGGAAGGAAGAGAAGAAAAGAAAAAAATAGAAAATAGGGCAAGAAGGAGTAAAGGAGAAGATGGAAGGAACTGGGAAAAAGGCTGCTGATACTGCCCTTTTATGTGATGTCAGAGCCAGATCCCGCCCTGCTGCATGCATACAGCATAATGTTTATCAGGGCAGGATCTGGCGATAACGTCAGATAAAAGGGCGGTATCAGCAGCTGGGACCGCTCCTAACTATTCCTCGTTATGCACCTGCGTGCATAGAGATGCTGACGCTCAGGTGCAGGTGAGGAGGGGGCCACACACAGGCAAGAGGCGGATCAAAAGCCAGGAGGTGGCACAGAGAGGCCCGAGGCGGGAGGACCCTCTATGCAGCGAGGAGAGCGAGATAAGTGAACTCCCTTCGGACTTCTTAACTTACAAATTTCTAAAGTGTTTTTTTAAGGTTACAGGGAGGGTACAGACATAGCAGACCCCTTCTCTGAATGCAGCATACAAGCTGCATTCAGTGCTGCATTCAGTTTGCAAAGCACCAGGGGGGTGACAGGTCCTCTTTAAGAGGAAGCTTGTCTGTAATTTCCTTGCCCTGTTTGGGAAAAAAAATCTAAGTCCTAGATAACCCTTTTAACTTTTGGTCTTGATTTCACTAATTCCCCACAAATCAGGTTGTGTGCCTCATGTGGCCTAACTCCAGTTAGTGGCCTTTCACATCAGATCAGCATTTTCGCTGATGTGCGGCCAATCCAGCAGGTGCCGCCGGATCGGCTGCCACATGGCCGCACTTGCTGCCCGGATCCGGCAAGCCCTATGCATTGTCTATACAGCTTGTGGTTCAGTGCGATTCTGCTGAATGCGGCATATCCGGCACTTGCGGCCGCGAATAAAAAAATGCTGCTCACCGCGGTTTTATTCGCGGCCGCAACTGCTGCAATTGCTGGATCGCTGCAATACTGCACTTTCTGCAGCCCCATAGAGAATGCATAGGGCTTGCTGCAAATGCACCGCAAGTGCGGCCGTTAGGTTTTCTGTCTGGATCTGACAGATCCGGACAAAAACACTGATGTGAACGGGGCCTTAGTGTAGTAGTGGGTCTTCAGAGCTTACACTCTACTCTTAGCTTGCCCTGCTTAACTTTTATAAGTGGGGGTAAGATACTTGTGTCCACTTCTCACAGAGTCGTAGAAACTCAATTCCTCTCAGGAGTAAAGTTATCAGGAAGTCCACACCAACTCTCACAGTTGGCTTAGTTAGGGGTACTTTACACACAACGATATCGTTAGCGATATCACTGCAACATCACAGGTTTTGTGACGTAGCAGCAACCTCGCCAGTGACCTCGTTATGTGAGACACGTAGCAGCGATCAGGCCCCCGCTGTGAGATCGCTGATCGTTACAAATCGTTCTGGACCATTTTTTGGTTGTTGCGTTCCCGCTGGGCAGCATGCATCGCTGTGTTTGACAGGGACAACGACCAACAAGCTAAATACTACGCCCGAGAGTGACAGGGTCCCAACAACTGCCGTATTGTTGCTGCGTCGCTGGTGAGATCTTACTGTTTGACATCTCACCAGCAACCACGTAGCGACGCACCAGCGATCCCAGCCATGTCAAATCGTGGTCGTGATCGCTGGAAAGTTGTAGCGTGTAAAAGGACCCTAATGGTACCTTTACACGCCGCGACGGCAGGCTGGATACATCCCGCTACAGGCTACAAATGTAGCTTGTAGCGCCAATGTAGCCCGTCGTAGCGGCGTCTGAAGACGTGACGCTACAGCCGGCAACAGATACATCTGTTTCCTAGCTCTGCTCGAAAACTGATGGCTACATCGCCGATGGTAGCGAGCTGTATCGGCGTGTAAAGAAGCAACGGAAGGCAACTCTGGACAGCCTGCGATGTAGATGCAATGTAGCTAAGGCGTGACCCTGGCTCCGTGTTACCGCGCCCCATGTGCGATCATTGGTGGAAGCTGCTGCATGACGATTGGTAGTCGCTGCATAGGGAGGCATATTTAAGGAGCTGACGAGTCACACTACACAATCGCTCGAGCGTGCTGTATTACTCAGCCTCCTGCGTTGCCTGCCCAATCAGGATGTTATTGCTTCGTCCTATCAGCGTACGGACGGCTCGTAATCCACAATTGTGGCACGCCTATGTGCTGGCCCTGCTGCACCAGGTCCGCCCATAGTAGCTGGTTATAGCGGTGTGTAAATGAGCTACAGCTGGCTACTTGAGACACCCGGCGATGTAGCTAGCTATAGATGTAGCGTGGCGTAGCGCACCTTGTGGCGGCGTGTAAAGAGGGTGCGTTGACCGTTTGTAACCGTTTGAGCGTGCTCGTGTACGTGAAGTAGCGGGATGTATCCAGCCTGCCGTCGCGGCGTGTAAAGGTACCATTAGGGATTGAAGTCTCAGACAACTCTCACACACCAGCCAACTTATCTTCAGCATATCCATGATACTAATTGGACTACACCATTTTGCTTTGGCAATTCTCAACCTCAGTTTACCTTTCAGAAGTTTAGTTGACTCATCTCACAGCTTCATATGTGCCACACTATCAGTTGTTTCAACCACCAGCTTGACTATATTCTCACATTAGACAAGCCCGGGCCTAATGGTTACAGAGGACTGTGGCAGGATCTCCAGACACCTCACACGGTATAACTGTGCTCTCTCCTCTCTGGCACTAAACACTGCCCTATAAAAACTTTCTTATGCCTCCTCACAACAGCATAGTGGTGCCCAGCTAGAGTGCCACATTGTTTGAGTTTATTTAGGCCCTGTGCTGATGCTGGCACCTCTTCCTGTAAACTGGCATTAAACTGCCTACTAATTCTGCTTTGAACATACTTTGGCAAGGCATGGAGGTACAGTCAATTACTGCGACCCACCTATTACCGCTGAGAACACAAGGTGCTGAACCAGTAAAGAAACCAAGCACAACATAACATGCACACCACCCATACACAGTAAAGGGACATTATGACTCCTCTTCCCAGTCTCTGTTCTAACAAATCAGTCCAGCAGAAGTACTTTTTCTGCAGTATAAATTCTTATATAATTCTAAAACCCCTTTAAACTGCCTTTGTGGGCATGGTGTCTGCCAGTTCTCGCCTCAATAAAGTACAGTCCCTCCCCCCCCGAATCTTGCTAGGAGCTCTAGTGAAATGCAGATGGGTCTTCCTTTTGTGCCAGGGGTCGACTGGTGAATACCTTTGTTCACACTCACAAGAGATAAGGCTGAACCAATTAACAGGTTTGTTTACAGGGAGATAAAAAAGTGACAATTGCAGGGGGAATATTAAGGGTCCTGTTACACTTGGCGACATTCCGGCAATCCCAACAACGATACGACCTGGTAAGGATTGCTGGAACGTCGCTACATGGTCACTGGTGAGATGTCAAACAGTCACATCTACTCAACGACGCAGCAACAATACAGCGACCCATCTAACGACCTCAGCGGTCGATGGAATAATGTCACACAGCAGCTAGTCTGAAGACTCAGACCAACGTGGCTGAATTATGAGTCGCCAATGAGGTCGTTGTTAAGGCGTCAAACACACCGATGCATGCTGCCCAGTAGGAAATGAACAATCAAAAAATGGTCAAGGCCATTCCGACATGATTGGCGATGTCACAACAGGGGCCTATTCGCTGCTACATGTCAAACATAGCGAGATTGCTGGCGAGGTTGCTGTTACGTTACAAAACCTGTGACGCAACAGTGATCTCACTATCGATCTCGCTATGTGTAACGGGGGCTTAACCAACAGCAAATTAATAATGCTATTCAATATTCTATAAAGGTGCAAGATATGTGTTGCAAAAAACCCTGAATGTTAGGAGTGATGCTTCCCCTTAAAATCACAAGCACACACCCAACTAATCACTTTATATCTAGAAATGGCTGCATATATGCAAATGATAAAGCCCAGATTGGAGCCCCAGTTGCTGCAGACGTTGGTGTGCTTGCTGTAATCATTGGTGCACCTGATACCAAAACAACAACTCCTAGTTACTGAAATCACAAGTCACTGTAGTACTGTCTTGCATTTAGCTTCAGTGTACTTCTCAAACAGTAGAACTATAAGTATGGCGTCCCACCGGGTGAGCCGCCACCAGAGGTACTGCACTCCTATGATTAGGGAGTGTAGTGCCCCTGTTCTCCAGGGGCTGGGATGGTGCAGTTGAGCCCAAAACACAAAAAACACACGCACTGACAGGCCCCTGGGACAATAGGTGGATCCTGAGGGAGGACCCAGGCCACAAAAGGGGGACAGGACAGTGTTAGACAGTGGAGTCAGTAGAAGGAGACCAGAGGAGTAACATCAACTGATGAGGAGTGGTAGTCGGAAGTGTAGATGCGGTGTAGTGCTGACTCCCGCGGGTTGAAGCTACACCACCATGCTCGCCTGCAGGAGAGAGAGAACTGACCGGTATAGACGGAGAAGAACCCTTGAGGTGCGGGGAAGTCAGCAAACACCCGTACGCCCAAATCTGACGAGACAAAGCGGTTGGTGGATGAGACAGGGACCCGGCATTGCAGATGGTGTGGAAGCTACATGCCTGAGCCGTAAACCCGGAGGCCCCAGACTTCTAAAGGGAGCTGTGGCCGAACACCCGACACATCTTGGGGAAAGTGGCCGAACTAGGGATCAGTTCCTGGGAGAGTGACCAAATGGCGCCCGGGACCTACAAACACCCGTGGCCACTGGTACTTGAGCTCTGTACATCGGAGAGCGTTGAGAGCCTGGGGAGCAGAGTGATGGTACGCTCAGCTCAGAGGAGAACTACCCCTTATAGCGCTAAGAGAGACCCACCAGAGACTCAGACACCGAGGAAGAAGAGTGGGAGAACTAACCATGGCTTGACTGCACTAACCCGACTCTGGAGAAAGAGTGAACTTAAGACTGGCAGGAGCGTACCCGGTTAGGAAGGATACAGTTGAACCTCTCAGGCTTGTGGAATTGTCAGGGGTATGAATGTTATAACAATTAGCTGTAATGAATAGAATGAGGTTTGGGGGTGTTATTGGAAAATGTAGAGGTAAAAGATAAAGGCAAAGATCTGGGAGGATTAAGCTATGTAAAGCAGTTTTGTCCTATACGCCATAGACTTCTCACCAGTAAACTCAATGAAGTCCACTTTAATCAGAATCTTATTGGACCAAAGGCCTGATATGTGATTGCTATGACATATGAAATAGTTCAGATTACACCAGAGTGGATGTTGAAAATTGAACACTTCTACCTGAAATCGGATGACTAGTAAACTGGTATTTTCATGTAAAGCGCCATGGGATAAATGGCACAATAAAAATGTATAATAATAATAATCATTTTAATAGTAATTGTGTAATATTGACATGAGCAAACACAGACAGAAGAGGGCCCCTGTCCAAGAACATGGGCCCTTTGCAGTCCAATGTGTCCAATGAGGCCCCTTACCTATTGGGCCCCTGTGTGGTTGCACAAGATGCTCCAATGTCATGTTTGCCCTGACTATAGATCCTCTATTGTAAGAAGTCAGTCAACACAATGGTAGTCATTTTGTATGTTGATGGTATTCACTAACAACTTTATATAAAGTGATGTAAACTTTTATCTGCCATTTGCAGACTAAGGCTGGCTTAAAACTGTCCTGTGTTGTGCAGGATGCACTGGACAGAACCTGACAGCCACGGACGAGCAAATCCTCCTTTTTGCTGGCTTTGTTGCTGGCATTGTTCAGTGCTGAAAATTCAGCACCATGTCTAACTCCCCTTCAGCCGTGAAGCTCTCCAGGTTATAAAATTCAGCACCCGGAGTCTGGGAACGGTGCGATTTTCTGCCTGTTCTGGCGCGATCTGACGCCCATAGACTCCCATGATATGGACGCCGGATCTGGTTTTGTCCAATTTTTGCATCGGACACAAAAAATGATGCATTTTTGTGCACGATGCAAAAATCAGACAAAACCAGATCCTCCCGGAAAACAAGCAAACCTAATGCCAAATATGCAAATATCAGTGACATAGGGATAAATGGGGGCGAATTCAGATCCAGGACAGCCCCGGACCCGAAAAACCATGGTATGAAGCCGACCTAAGGCTGCATTCACACATCTGTAGGAAATGTCTGTGTGTTCTCTGATGATTTTATTGGACATCCAACAGATCCAATAAATAATGGCCAATTCTGAGCCTCAAAATGGGATCTGAATTTGACATGATTTTTAAGTCTCCCAGATCTTTTCATCTGATCTGTGATTTTAATGGATGTCTAAATATTTCCATTTTTATCTATGGGTCCATGTGCTGTCCGAGAAAAAAATCATAGAGCATGCAGACATTTTGCATGGATGGACCTTTCTTTTGTGTAAAGATGGTACTCCCTAATTTAACTTGATAATATCCTGGACCTGCTTGTGATGGTACTCCACAGCTATCTCCAAAGTGGTAGTAAGTTAGGTCTTTCTTGTACATCAATGTAAATGCTGGATTGTACCTTTTGTATAATAGTACTCCTCTGTAACTGACTTCTACAGTGTGTTGGCACCCTGGATCAGCCTTGAGTAATGTTTTTTTTTTAGAAAGTGGGCTATAGCACGACCAGCAATGAAGACTACCTTCAGGGGCGTATCTAGGGGGGTGCAGCCGGACCTTTTGCCCCGGGCGCAACTCAGGGGGGGCGCCGGCGGCACTTCCCCCCCCTAGTCCCCTTCCCCAATCGGTGTGTATATCACAGTGCGTGATATGCACAGATTGTATGTGGGGCCCGAGTGGTCGGCCACTTCCGGAGGCTCTTCCGGAGGAGTCTGCACCCGCCGCACACTGAGCTCCTATCTATAATAGCCCCTGCTGGCCGGGAGCAATGGTACCGCCCTGCGTGACGTCAACGCACATGCCTCGGCGGCCATCTTTGTACTCCAGCAGCATCCCGGAATTGTCAGGTTATGGGGCCCGGTCCCCAAACACGGGTGCAGCAGGGGCGGCGGGGCTGAAAACTGACAGCACCCCAGCTTCCCCCCCCCCCGGTCCTCACCTGCTTGGGGGGGGGGCGCCATAATAGATCATTGCCCCGGGTGCCGTCAAACCTAGGTACGCCGCTGACTACCTTTATGAATCTTTTATAATCACATCCATCTTCAAACTCTTATAACCAGAATCATATCCAAACCTCTGTCCCAAACATGACCACTTCCATTCTCCTACACTACCTATAACAATGTCCATAAAACTATTGTCACAATCTCAACATTGCCTGTGTTGTTCTAGGTTCTAGGTTTGTGGAGACTGTCAGGTTGGGCTGGCTCTGTGCCTCAATCACCTGAATTCTGCTCACTTAATTAAGAGCCTATATTGAATCTGCTAAGCGGTTGACCGCTAGACAGGCCAAATGGTCTTTATGTTTCTTTAGATTTATTTTTTCTATTATGTTCAGACCTGAACCTAAAAATGTAAGAGCGGATGCCTTGTCTTGTAGTTTTGATTCGTTGTCTCCTCCGTAACCTCCTTCCTCCATTCTTCCTCAGGATATTGTTGTGGCCATGGTTTCCTCTGAGCTGGAAGCTGAAATACGTATTGCTCAGTCCTTGGCTCCTTCCAATACCCCTGAATGCAAGTTGTTAGTTCATGTGAACCTCTGATTATGTCTATTACAAGAATTCCATGATTCTGTGTTGAGTGGTCACCCTGGGGTCACTGCTACCCAGAAGGCAGTTGCTAGACTCTTTTGGTGGTCCGCTTTGCATAGGGATGTTAGAGAATTTGTGTCAGCTTGTGAAACTTGCGCACGTGCCAAAGTACAGCTCCTTTGCCCATTCAGGAAAGACCATGGACTCATTGTCCATGGATTTCATTTCTGATTTACCTCTGTCTGGGGGGGATGACTGCTATTTGGGTAGTGGTCAATCGATTCAGCAAACAAGCTCACTTTGTCCCATTATCTGGGTTACCCAATGCTGAAACTCTCTCCAAACTGTTTATTGTTAATGTGGTACGATTGTATGGGATTCCCCTTAATATTGTGTCTGATAGGGGAGTACAATTCGTCTCTAGATTTTGGAGGGCCTTCTGCAAAAAATTAAGGATTGATTTGTCCTCCTCCTCTGCTTATCACCCTGAATAGAATGGGCAGACGGGGAGAGAAATCAGTCTCTGGAACAAATTTTGAGACGTTTTGTCACTGATCAGTAGGAGAACTGGTTGTCGTTTCTTCCTCTGGCTGAATTTGCCTTCGACAGTCAGGTTAATCAGTCCACTGGGACCTCGCCATTTTTCTGTAATTATGGGTTCCATCCTCACTTTGGTGAATTCCCCAGGATATGTTCTGGGTTTCCTGGGGTAGATGTCACCATTCAGGACCTGGAGAATGTTTGGCAGGAGGTTAAGAAGAACATTGGGGTGGCTCAGCATCAGCAGAAATGGAAGGCTGATAGCAGGCGCTCTTCTGGGGCCGTTTTAAGGTGGGTGATACGGTATGGCTATCCTCGAAGAATATTAGATTGAAGGTGCCCTCGCTGAAGTTGGGTCCTAGGTTCATTGGTTCGTATGAGATTTTGGAAGACGTCAATCTAGTTGCCTTCCTATTACAACTTCCCTGGTCATTCCATATTCCTAATGTGCTCCACAAATTGTTGTTGAAGCAGTTTGTTCCCTTTGTTCTGTCTCCCTCGCCCCGGCCTACTCCGGTGTCCATTAAGGGGAACCTGGAATATGAAGTTCAAAGGATCAGTGATCCCTGAATGGTCCGGACTTCCCTTGAATATCTGGTGTGTTGGAAGGGATATGAACCTGAAGAACGGTCCTGGGTTCTGGCTCATTCTATAAGGGCTGATCAGTTGGCCTGGGCCTTTCATCGCAGGTTTCCTGGGAAACCTAGGGTCCGGTGGCCCCCACCTTGAAGAGGGGGTACTGTCATGATCTCCAGATTTTCAGGTTGGGCTGGCTCTGTGCCTCAATCACCTGAATTCAGCTCACTTAATTAAGAGCCTATTTAAACTAACTTGCAGCCCTGCTCTGGGTCAATTGTACATTTGCTTTTGACTGTGTAGGACTTGATCTCTTTGTGTTATGAACTAGACCCTGTCTGACTTTGTTTCTTACCTGGACTTGACCCTCTGCTAGTGACCTGACTTCTCTTTCTGTTTGGTACCTGCAGTTGTGGCCAAAAGTATTGACACCCCTGCAATTCTGTCAGATAATACTCAGTTTCTTCCTGAAAATGATTGCAATCACAAATTCTTTGGTATTAGTTTCTTCATTTAATTTGTCTTCAATGAAAAAACACAAAAAAAATTGCCCTAAAGCCAAATTGGATATAATTCCACACCAAACATAAAAAAGGGGGTGGACAAAAGTATTGGCACTGTTAGAAAAATCTTGTGATGCTTCTCTAATTTGTGTAATTAACAACTTACCTGTGGCACCTAACAGGTGTTGGCAATAACTAATTCACACTTGCAGCCAGTTGATATGGATTAAAGTTGACTCAACCTCAGTCCTGTGTCCTTGTGTGTACCACATTGAGAATGGAGAAAAGAAAGAAGACCAAAGAACTGTCTGAGGACTTGAGAAACCAAATTGTGGGCAAGCATGAGCAATCTCAAGGCTACAAGTCCATCTCCAAAGACCTCAATGTTCCTGTGTCTACCGTGCGCAGTGTCATCAAGAAGTTTAAAGCCAATGGCACTGTGGCTAACCTCCCTAGATGTGGACCGAAAAGAAAAATTGACGAGAGATTTCAACGAAAGATTGTGCGGATGGTGGATAAAGAACCTCGACTAACATCCAAACAAGTTCAAGCTGCCCTGCAGTCCGAGGGTACAACAGTGTCAACCCGTACTATCCATCGGCGTCTGAATATAAAGGGACTGTATGGTAAGATACCCAGGAAGACCCTACTTCTTACCCCGAGACACAAAAAAGCCAGGCTGGAGTTTGCCAAAACTTACCTGAGAAAGCCTAAAACGTTTTGGAAGAATGTTCTTTGGTCAGATGAGACAACAGTAGAGCTTTTTGGGCAAAGGCATCAACATATAGTTTACAGGAGAAAAAAGAGGCATTCAAAGAAAAGAACACGGTCCCTAAAGTCAAACATAGCGGAGGTTCCCTGATGTTTTGGGGTTGCTTTGCTGCCTCTGGTACTGAACTGCTTGACTGTATGCAAGGCATTATGAAGTCTGAAGACTACCAACAAATTTTGCAGCATAATATAGGGCCCAGTGTGAGAAATCTGGGTCTCCCTCAGAGGTCATGGGTCTTCCAGCAGGACAATGACCCAAAACACACTTCAAAAAGCACTAGAAAATGGTTTGAGAGAAAGCACCGGAGACTTCTAAGGTGGCCAGGAATGAGTCCAAACCTGAATCCCATAGAACACCTGTGGAGAGAACTAAAAATGGCAGTTTGGAGAAGGCACCCTTCAAATATCAGGGACCTGGAGCAGTTTGCCAAAGAAGAATGGTCAAAAATTCCAGCAGAGCATTGAAAGAAACTCATTGATGGTTTTCAGAATCGGTTGATCAGGTTGATTGCAGTTATTTTGGCTAAAGGTTGTGCAACCAAGTATTAGGCTGAGGTGGCAATACTTTTGTCTGGCCCATTTTTGGAGTTTTGTCTGAAATGATCAATGTTTTGCTTTTTGCTTCATTTTCTTTTGTGTTTTTTCATTGAAGACAAATTAAATGAAGATAATAAATCCAAAGAATTTGTGATTGCAATCATTTTCAAGAAGAAACTGAGTATTATCTGACAGAATTGCAGGGGTGTCAATACTTTTGGCCACAACTGTATGTACTCTGTTTCTGTCTCTCTGGTTTCTTGACTTCGGCTTGAATTGGATTTTACTTCTGTTAACCCTTTGCTGCACTGCGCCATTTCCTGGACCTGACCGCTGATTGATTGGACCTCTCTTTATTACCAGTAAGTAGTATAATTGTTTTGTTTACTTTCCATTTACTTTAGTTAGTTTTCTGCTCTTCTGAGACTAGTTATTACTTGTGACCAGCGTCACAACTATTACATCTACCGTGTTTCCCCGAAAGTAAGACCCTGTCTTATATTTTTTTGGGGGCCAAAAGTGGCCCCCTGTCTTACTTTCGTGGGGGGGGTCGTATATTGGCAGCCCCAGCCACTCAAGCCTCCCATCCACACACACCCACCCACCCATACACTTACAAACACATACACATACACACACACGCACACACTTACAAACATACACACACACATACACACACTGACAAACACACACACATACACACACACTTACTAATATACACACAAACATACACTTACAAACACACACATACACATACACACTGCTTCTTACCAGCTCCCTTGGCCTTCAGTGTGGCTCCTTGCTGTCCCCCAGAGTGTCCAGGCTCCTCCAGTGTCCTTGCAGCTGCAGCCGCACTGGTGCAGATAGGGTTAATCACAGCCTAACATGCTGTGTGCCCTTGCTGAATTCTGCCCAGCCTGACATCACAACAGCCCGGCTCGAGCTCTGATTGGCTCCCAGGAACCAGTGGGCACGGCTAGATGACGAGCCCACGACGTCATCTGGCCGCGCCCACTGCTTCCTAGGAGCCAATCAGAGCTGGAGCCGGGCTGCTGTGACTTAAGGCTGGGCACACAGCATGTTCGGCTGTGATTAACCCTATCTGCACCAGCGCGGCTGCAGCTGCAAGGACACTGGAGGAGCCTGGACACACAGGGGGACAGGCACTGGCCTTATATTCCCCAGCGCCCCCCCCCCCGGTGGCCTTACTTTCGGGGGGGGCCTTATATTAACAGACCCCCCCGTTCCCCCTACCCTGCCTTACTTTCGGGGGGGTCTTAGTTTCGGGGAAACACGGTATGACCACATTGATGACTAATCCATGAGCTTGTAATGTCCATGATAATATCCATATCTCTGTCGTAACGATGGCCAACATTCAAGAAGACAAGACATGCATGGCCATATCCATTCATCTTTCACATCCAGGACCCACATTCAGCACCGGTCATGTCTGTGCCACCTTCAACAAACCTTTCATGGCAGTAATTACTAATTTCCTACCTCAGGCTTAGGATTGCTTCCATATATTTGTAGCTTTCATGGTTTTGGTTGTTTCAGCTTGATAAATTTATACTTATCTGCAAATTGACTAGGTTAATTTCTAAATCAGAATCTTTTGACCTTCGTACTTCCAAAGTCAATGACTATCTCTGGCCTTACACAGATATGCTACTTACTCTAACCTTACTAAAGTACATAATAAATCTGGGGGCATGAAAAGAAATCCCCTAAAGATATTTTTTATGGCTCCTATAATGAACCCAATGGTGACCCCAATAATGATGGCTCTGCTCTATATCCAAACCTCCACAGGTTTTAACCTGGTTTAAGGGACTCCTTTACTTTTTCAATACTGTCTTGCTAATAGTGTCAGTGATTTAGTGATATATAAAGTGGTTGTCACTGCCTTATGCAATGAACTCTTAAAGGGAACCAACCACCCCCAATGACCCCCCCCGAACTATTAATATCAGTCCCTACACACAGCACATAGATGTGCTGCAATGATTTTTGCTAAAAAAACTGTTTTTTCAAACTAAAGATAATGATTTAGAAAGTTTAAACCTAATGGACGGATGGGCGGTACTTATCTGTGGCAAAAGCCGATATCTGATGCCAATCATCCTCCCGTCTCCCCTCGTAGCAGTTATGGACAGCCCTTTGTTCAGCGTCACTGCCTGGTGCACGGGCTCGCATGCCCGTGCACACGTCATCATCTACAGCCGGGAAGCGAGTGCGCGCTCTGTCTTCCATAGCCGAGCGCAGGAAGTCAGAGCGCGCGCTCGCTTCCCGGCTGTAGATGATGACGTGTGCACGGGCATGCGAGCCCGTGCACCAGGCAGTGACGCTGAACAAAGGGCTGTCCATAACTGCTACGAGGGGAGACGGGAGGATGATTGGCATCAGATATCGGCTTTTGCCACAGATAAGTACCGCCCATCCGTCCATTAGGTTTAAACTTTCTAAATCATTATCTTTAGTTTGAAAAAACAGTTTTTTTAGCAAAAATCATTGCAGCACATCTATGTGCTGTGTGTAGGGACTGATATTAATAGTCCGGGGGGGTCATTGGGGGTGGTTGGTTCCCTTTAAAGGATCTGCTTATGTTTATCAGCCCTCAGCTTGGTATTGATTAACTTATATAAAATGGATATGGAAGGTTTGTCATATTCTTTATAAGATATGGAACTTTGTGTGCAGAATGTGTTGAAAAAACACTAAGTGCAATAAATGTATGCTAAAAAAATACATCCTCACTTGACAAGACCATGACGTGTACTGTAACGATCCAAATGTGCAGCGTTGTAAAGAAGAATTGTGAAAAAGGAAAGTTATGGCAGCAGCCACCTGGTCATGTCCACGTATAAAAGAAATCTGAAAAAAAAATCTCAGTTTTCACTATTTGCGGAACATCTCAGCATTAATCCACCTCCTGCCCCAATTAACTCCTCCAATGCCAAGCTATCTTTCCCATCTGCTCCACATCTGAGAGCCTCGTCAGTGTGGTGCTGATGTGGCAGATACAATAAGTTTTTGGGATGCATTCCAGACCTCGCTCCTTCTTCCCTCCTCCCTTTCTCTTTCTTCTTGTATTGTCCCCCCCTTCACCTCTTTCCATCTGGCCTGCGCTCTTTTTTTTTCCCCACCCGCTGTATGTGGGGAGTGGCAGGGAAGCACTTCACCGCACTGTAGGTTTAGTTTAGGGCTAGAGAAGAAAGTGAGGAAGAGCGAAGCCAGAGAGAACATATGAGTATAGCTGCGGGAGAGGAAGACAGGTCACAACAAGAAGAGACGAAGAGTAACGAAGGCCCGATTGAACAAATAATGTCTGGGGGCCATCAAGAACAGTCATGTATTACACACTGTGACTACCTGCCCAAATGGCCTCACTTCTAAAACTTTCATAAATTGCACTCCTCTGACGTTATCATCTTTTCAGTTAGCCATTAAAAGGTATGAACCACTGAGGACTCTCAGATTCCAATGTTTTTCCACCTATGATGTTGCAATTATGCACTACCTAAGTAAAACGAGGTACACCCTAGTGTTTGTTACCTCAAGAGATCACATGAAGCAAGTTTAGGGGGTGGCTAATTGGGTAATTACATACAGCTCCTATTTCCTACTGGGCTACATAAAAACAATATTATTTAACAGGGTATTAACTGGTAATAAATTGTAGCCTTGTGTGGGCCGTGCGTTGCAGTATTAGGCTCTTCTATTGGATGCTTCATATTATTTGGGTACTTTTTGTAGCTATTTCTTACACTATTTATGGAAGCATTGTTGACACTGTACAGGCGGGATTATGTGGGTTGAAATTGTAGAATTATGAGAAAACAAACTAAAGCAAAGATCCCTCACAAGCTGAATTTCCTGGTGCATTAGTACTGTACATTATAGCAGCAGTATAGTAATACTATGAATTAGATGAGCTATGGTTTGCATTAAGTGATAACCCAAAAAAATCAACACGTAACATCAAATATTGTAAAACGTCTTAGATTGATTATTCCAGAAAATTTAAAATAACATAATATAAAAATAGGGGTGAAAAGGGTTACTTGTATTCCAGTATTATATACAGAGCATATACGGACCACAAGTGTAGATGCTTCTTCCATGACTGATGGACTGGGACTATCACTGTTTATATAATAGAGATTTATATCTACCCAAGCAATATGGCAATTTACCAATACAATAGCATAACGGAGGTTAATCAATCAAAATTGATTAATTAACCTCCGTTATGCTATTGTATTGGTATCCCAATAACCCTGGCTCTTCACAACTAATAATAACTATAATCAAATATGTAAATTGATTATTTTATAGCTTTTGTGTGGTCACCCTTATTCTTCCGGTATTGCAACTTTTCCTGAAATGATTAATAAAGTAATTTCAGCAAAACTTAAGGATGTTTGAAGAGTGTGGAGTTACTTTGTGTATTGGTGTCATTGATACGTCGAGTAAAACCCAACTTCGTTTATTGTCCCAGGCTTATTATCTATAAACCAGGTGCTGCGTATATATATATATACACATACATACAAAAAGTGAAAAAAAGTGAAATGCATATATTGTATAGAGTCATTACAAACAGAGTGATCTACAGTATTTCAGGTGTTTGTTTCTGTAAATGTTGATGATTATGGCAAATGAAAACCTAAAGGTCATTATCTCAGAAAATTAAAGTAGGGAGGAAGAAGGGTCTGAGAGATAAAATATGACCTAAATAGGTATCAGAGGCTTCACCTTGTGTGGTTGTGAGAGTCACAACCACTATAAAAGCATATCACGGCTACTGCAGTCCCATAGTGTATATAGTATAGAGAGGATCAAGGGTTAAAGACCATGCTGCCATTTACCACGAGACAAAGGGTGAATATAATATTGATTTATTAGTCAACGCGTTTCAGGGCTCCCTGGTCCCTTCCTCAGGACAAATCAATATCATATTACCATCTTTCAGGGTGTTTCAGGAAGCCCTAAAATGCGTTGACTAATAAATCAATATATTCACTCTTTGATGTCTCATTGAATACGGCGGTACGGTTTATAACCCTTCATCCTCCCTACTTTATTCTTCTGAGATAATGACCTTTGGGTTTTCATTGGCTGTAAGCAATAATCATCAACATTTACAGAAATAAACACTTGAAATAGATCACTCTGTAATGACTCTATATAATATATGTGTTTCACTTTTTGATGATATTCTACTGTAATTCATTGAGATGCACCTGTGTATGAGGTCTTAGAAGGTTTTCAGAACAGGAATATGTCAGATAAAGTATTGGTTTCAAAGTTGAAAATACCTTTTTGATTTCTGGCTGATGGCCGGTATCACTGCATTGCAATCCAAAGCCCCTCTTCAGATGTCATAGAAAATAAATGAAAACCTATCGATATGCCTCCTCTAATGCATCAATGTGGGTGACATACCATAAGGCGCAGGACCCATTTCCGTGAGCTTTGCAGAATCTGATAGGAAGTTGTCCAACTGGACAATCCCTTTAAAGAGTCCCTCCGGCATGATGGCCTAATGCGGGGCCTAAGGATAAAATCATGACATTTCTTCTAGGTGTTTGCCCATCTGTACACTAAGTTTAATATAATGACTTTACTTTTATCAGTGTGTTCCTTTAAGATTTGCTTTAATGAGAAAAATTAAGGCCAAAAAGTTTTCTGCATCAGATATGAGTTTCTTGGCTTCTCGTTCTGTTCATTTTATGCTGTTCCTGCTTCATAGCTCGGTTACTAGATCTGTCAGGTCTCAGAGTACAGCCTCCACCTCTGCTTTTCTTCTTCTCTCTACCCTCCCATTAAGTGTCACTCAATCCTCAGTATGGATACTAAGGGAACTGTATCTTTTGGCCTGAGCAATATGAAGCAACATGTGAAATCTTAATTCATGGGATAAAAAAATGTAAAACTGAAAAGTGAAATGCTCTGCAGTAGAAGACAAGTAGCAATACTCTGCCAGAGTCAGCACCAGTGACATTGACACCCTCCAACTCTGCACCCATGAAAGAGAGCAGGTTAATGGGCAGGGAGTGGCCCGGTGGAGCTCCGCCACTAATGGGCAAGCAGTGGTGGGGGGATCACTTGGCGGGGTTGCTTGTCTAGGCTTCAGTGAGAGAATCCTAAAAATGCTCCAGGATGAAGGGTCGTAAAGTTATTAATGATCACTTATTTGCTACAGCCTCTTGATGTAGAAGTGGCAGTGCCAACAACCACAGTGGCATTTTCCTAGTTTTAGTTCCTAGGATAAAGGAATAGGAGGCTTACTGGTGTTCCTCTTTGACTGCCAGCACTTTGGCCACCCCTAGCTACAACCCTATTTAAGGGATACTATGTGGTCTTACTATTATTAGCTGAATGAGATTGGCACCCTCATTGTTTACCCAAGTGACAGACGTGACCCTACAGAGGGTTGAGTATTACTCTCCCCATTACAGGGTGTTGAGTATCCTAGAGACAAATGTGTCCTCATCATTAGCAGTGGGCCAATCATTAGTTCATTAATCTTGCCGTCCTCAGACTCTCATTCAGAGTTACAGTAAAGCTGGCTGTCCATGTGGCCACGGCTGGTTTACACATTAAATATTTCTGCACTCGCTACCTCCTAATCAGACCCACATGGCTTCCAAGTCTCCTGGCCTCAGCTTCCACATGGAAGAAATAAGTCAGCAATTTCAGAAAAGGAATGGTGCACCCTCCTACTGTCTTATATATAGTGCAGACAGGTTAAGGAAATATAAAAATATAAGGAGGTTATATGGAGGAATAAGAGGAAACCTAGGCGAGATTATGTGAAGTAATAGCTGGGGGTATAGGAAGGTTATATTCAGTAATAGAATGAGACAAATTGGAGGTAGTATGGGGTGATATGAGGAGATATAGGGGAGTACATATGGAGTAATATGAGGAGCTATAGGGGAAGTTATGAGGAGTAATAGAAGAAGATATAGGGAGGTTATATGGAGTAATAGAATGAGATATAGGGAAGTTATATGGAGATATAGGAGATATAGGGAAGTTATATGGAGTAATAGGAGGAGATATAGGGAGGTTATATGGGTTAATAGGAGGAGATATATGGAGGTCATATGGAGTAATAGGTGGATATATAGAGAGGATGAGGATATATGGAGTAATAGAGGAGATATAGGGGAGGTTATATGGAGTAATAGGAGGATAAATAGGGAGGTTATATGGAGTAATACGGGGAGATATAGGGGAGGTTATATGGAGTAATAGGAGGAGATATAGGGAGGTTATATGGAGTAATAGGAGGAGATATAGGGGAGGTTACATGGAGTAATAGGAAGATATATAGGGGGGTTATGTCTCACCCCTGGTCGGGACCGTAGGGCACTCGGAACCGGGCCCTCTCATCATCGTCTGGGAATGTGGGATGTCACGGTGGCATGACCCAGTCCGTGATCCCCTCGTTAGGCGAGCAGTTAAAAGGGGAATTAGAAAAATGGAGATAAATAAAAGTTTTAAAACATAAAAGAGTGTCGTGACGCCACCCATGGAATACGGCCGGTATAACCGCTGCTGCAGTCGGGACCGCTGGGGATGATGGGAGTAGCAGCGAGGATGGTTCATCTCTTCACGGGAAGAGCAGGTCCCCAGGGCAACCGTAGAGTTTATGGATGTGCGGGGAAATAGTAGGCCAGCGGGGAAGTGCTGCTGTTAGAGTTCAAAGTCACACTCAGGCAGGCTGCTGGCTCGGTGGTTCAATCTACCTCTCCTCAGGCACGAAAATCACAGTCACACACAGAGCTGAGCTTCAACCTGGTTTACTTAACTTTCTCGGCAGATGGTTACAACGCAGAGCAGTGGCGGTTCCAGTAGGTTCATAGCAGCCGGGACGGCTCATCTGAATCACCCCCTTTCATGGGCCTCTCGGTATGTCCGCATGCTAGCTACAATCCAACTGCTACAGGCTTTTGGTGGGTGACCTGCCGGGTCCCCTAGCCTTACTACGGCGGCCTTCTTTTTGCTGTGCCAGAGGTTGGGTCACAGAACATAAAGACCCCACACCCCGCTGGTGTTTGTGGTTGGAGCGTAGAGCATCCTGGCCACGTCCGCAGATCCGGCTCACTGGTTTTGGCCCAGTCCCTCAGTGTCCCCGCTAATTCAAGCACAGTTAGAACTCCTTCTGTCTCTCACTACGGTCTGCAGCCCAGGACCCAGACAAGCCTCATGGTGGCACAGGCCACCGGGTCCGTGTCCTTTCAGTCCTGTGTGATGGTGCTCTCGCTTCTCCTACTGAATGAACTTGACTCTCCGGTGTCACTTGACTGACTGCTCAATGAACTTTGTGTTGTTTGTTTTTTGTTTCCCCTAACCATGTCCTGTCCTAACTTTCCCACCCTCCACTTGTCTCCTCCCGCCATCCCGTTGCTGGGCATAGAGTCCCTAGTCTTGGGATCGAGAGTGTGTTATCTGTGTGTTTGGGGTGACTAGACTTAACAATCCTGAGTGCTGCACCATCTAGTGGGGAGCGGTCCGCAAGGGTGCCACACTCCCCCTGAGCAAAGGATAGCACATCCTCGTGCTAGAAGCGGGTTAGATGGTACACAGAAACTCAAACATTTTTTTATAATGCATATAAAAATAACATATTCACATAAGTGCTTCTTCTTCTCAGAATTGGAGGGGCTCATAACTTAAATGTTACATAACAAAAACCAGCTTATTTAGATATACGGATAGGGATATGGACATAGAAAAATTAGGAAAAGTGCAAACAGTTCGGCGATTGTCTTTTCACCTATTGTCTCTTTGTCTTTGGGAACCCACCACAAGAAAAACCCTAGAGCAAGCCCTGGGTGTGGCAACAGGGACTAAACTGACTGGTGCTTCGGCCAAGCCAGTGGGTTTTTGTGCGTTGCGGTCTTAAGTGCAATTGTCCATTTAAGTGCAAACAATTCAAATATACATTATCATATTTACATTATAAAAGCATACTATAAAACCAACAGAGAGTGCACCGGAGTGAGCTAACTATTTACACTATTTAGTCCTGATCAGGCACAGTTCGTGATCAAAATGTTCATATTCAAACAGGGGACACACTCTTAGGAAAAGCTGGGGGGAAAACAAGGGGCAAGTAAATGTTCACACACAAAGTCTGTTGCCAGTCCGGCTTTTATTGTTGCTGGTCCTGGCATTTGGCTACTCTTGAGTCCCTCGAGGTGGCACCCCACCAGAGCGGAGCCATCTCTCTCTACCCCTCTGACTCCACTGGACAATTGCATTCATCTGGCAAACTGTTGTTCCATTTTGGCGACCTCTGGGGTCATCAGGAAGTCGGGGATTCGCACCACGTAAGAGCATAGTGGCGGGTTGCCCGACGGGTCCACTTGTCTCCTCCCGCCATCCTGTTGCTGGGCATAGAGTCCCTAGTTTTGGGATTGAGAGAGTGTTGGGTGTGTGTTTGGGGTGACTGGACATACTGATCCCTGGTGCTGCTCCATCTAGTGGCGACCAGTTCACAGGGGCGCCACAGTTATCTATTATAATAAAACCCTAAGGCTACTTCCGTCAGGATGTAACGGTATGGTACGTCACATCCTGGCTGAAGTAGCCTCTACACCCACTCTGGGTGTTCCAATATGGCCGACACCCACACACACACACCCACACACACCACACACCCACACACACCCCTTCCACTCTTCTTCTTCGGCCATACTTACCACCGGCCCTGCGTCTTCCTCCCCGCCTCCGCCACCTCCAGACGATCCTCCGTTCCGGCGACATGTTTATTCCAACATGGCGTCCGGGATCTCTCGCCGTCCGAAAAGTCTCGCGAGACTTCCCGGACGCCATCTTGGACTAAGTATGTCGCCGCTCCCGGAGGACTGGATCCAATATGGCGTCCGGGAAGTCTCGCGAGAGTTCCCGGACGCCATGTTGGAATAAACATGTCGCCGCAAATGAGGAGTGTGGTTGGCGGTTGAGGCACAGTGCTGACCACCGAGCCGCCGCACAGCGCTGACCACAGAGCCGCTGCACAGCGCTGACCACCGAGCCGCCGCATAGCGCTGATCACTGAGCCGCCGAACAGCGCTGACCACCGAGCCGCCGCACAGCGCTGACCACCGAGCCGCCGCACTGTGCTGACCACTGAGCCGTCGCACTGTGCTGACCACCGAGCCGCCATACAGCGCTGACCACTGAGCCGCCGCACAATGCTGACCACCGAGCCGCCGCACAGTGCTGACCACCGAGCCATCGCACAGCGCTGACCACCAAGCCGCCGCACAGCGCTGACCACCGAGCCGCCACACAGCGCTGACCACCGAGCCGCCGCACTGTGCTAACCACCAAGCCGCCACACTGGGCTGACCACCGAGCCTCCGTCCTGCGCTGACCACCGAGCCTCCGTCCTTCCCCGCCGGCTCCATCCTGCCCCCCTGCCTCAATCCTGCCCCCCCGGCTCCATCCTGCCCCACTCGCCACCATCCTGCCACCATCCTGCTCCTCCGGCTCCATCCTGCTCCTCCAGCCCCATCCTGCCCACCTGCCACCGAGCCTCCGTCCTGCGCTGACCACCAAGCTTCCGTCCTGCGCTGACCACTCTGCCTCAGTCCTGCGCTGACCACTCTGCCTCCGTCCTGCACTGACCACCGAGCCACCGCACAGCACTGACTACCGAGCCACCGCACAGCGCTGACCACTGAGCCTCCGTCCTTCGCTTACCACCAAGCCTCCGTCCTGCGCTGACCACCGAGCCTCCGTCCTGCGCTGACCACTGAGCCTCCATCCTGAGCTGACCACCGAGCCTCCGTCCTGCGCTGACCACTGAGCCTCCGTCCTGCGCTGACCACCGAGCCTCCGTCCTTCCCCGCCGGCTCCATCCTGCCCCCCTGCCTCAATCCTGCCCCCCCGGCTCCATCCTGCCCCACTCGCCACCATCCTGCTCCTCCGGCTCCATCCTGCTCCTCCAGCCCCATCCTGCCCACCTGCCTCCATCCTGCCCCCCCTGGCTCCATCCTGCCCCCCCCGGCTCCATACTGCCCCGCTCGCCACCATCCTGCCACCATCCTGCTCCTCCGGCTCCATCCTGCTCCTCTGGCTCCATCCTGCCCCGCTTGCTCCATCCTGCCCCACTCCCACCATCCTGCTCCTCCGGCTCCATCCTGCCCCTCCCTCCATCTGGCCCCCCGCTGTTCTTGCCCTCCCCCGCCTCCATCCTACCCTCTCGCCTCCATCCTGCCCCCCCTCCACTTCCATCCTGCCCCCCCTCCGCTTCCATCCTTCCCCCCCTCCGCCTCCATCCTGCCCCCCTCCCCTGCGCCTTCATCCTGCCCCCCGCCGCCTCCATCCTGCCCCCCCGCCGCCTCCATCCTGTCCCTCCGACACAATCCTGCCCCCCCGACACAATCCTATACCCCGTCACCATCCTGCCCCCCCCGGCAGTTAGCGGTCATGTGACCGATCAGCTGATTGCTTTCCCAGGCAACGACAGGTCCTAAAGGCCTGTAGGAACTAGAAGACGGAGGTGGAGCGAGCCAGCGGACAGTTGAGTATCCTCACTGAGGATTTTTTTACTTTTACTGTGGAGGAGCGGGGGCCGCGAGGAGCAGAGTATCGCCATATACCATAGTGCTGCTATACATGTACTGTAATGTATCGCCATATACTATAGTGCTGCTATACATGTATTGTAATGCACCACCATATACTATAGTGCTGCTATACATGTACTGTAATGTACCGCCATATACCATAGTGTTGCTACACATGTACTGTAATGTACCGCAATATACTATAGTGCTGCTATACATGTACTGTAATGTACCGCCATATACTATAGTGCTATTATACATGTACTGTAATGTAGGGCCATATACCATAGCGCTGCTATACATGTACTGTAATGTACCACCATATACTATAGTGCTGCTATACATGTGCTGTAATGTACCGCCATTTACTATAGTGCTGCTATACATGTACTGTAATGTCCTGCCATATACCATAGTGCTGCTATACATGTACTATAATGTACCATCATATACTATAGCGTTGCTATACATGTAATGTAATGTACCGCCATATACTATAGTGCTGCTATACATGTGCTGTAATGTACCACCATATACCACAGCGCTGCTATATATATATATGTGTACTTCACTCACATTAACTGAACAAGTTCTGTCAGTCATAGTATGCCAACTACATATATATTCTAGAATACCCAATGCGTTAGAATCGGGCCACCATCTAGTATGGAATAATAGGAGGCGATATAGGGGAGATTATATAGAATAATAGGAGGAGATATAGGGAGGATATATCCAGGCCGGTGGAGTCGGATGTTTGGCTTACCGACTACACAGCTCTGATTATATGGAGTAATAGGTGGAAATATAGGAGAGGTTATATGAAGTAATAGAAGAAGATATAAGGAGTAAAAGGAGGACATAATATACAGAGGTTATACAGTCATATGAAAAAGTTTGGGCACCCCTCTAAATCTTACTCTTTTTTTTTTATTGTACTAACCGAAAATGTGAAATATGCATTATTTCAAAAATTGACAGGTGCAAAAGTATGGGCACCTCAACAGAACAGTGACATTAATATTTAATAGATCCACCTTTTGCAAAAATAACAGCCTCTAGTCGCTTCCTGTAGCTGTTAGGGCCCCTTTACACGCCACCACAGGAAGGTAGCAACTGCCGGGCACTGGGGATAATTATGCCTGTTGCCATGAAATTGCTACGAAATGGCGGCGTGTAAATAGGGCAGTTCCTCCCGGTGTCCTGCAGTTGACTCAGAACCTGTTGCTGAGCCGTGCTCAAAAACAGAAAGGCACAATTGCCATGGTAGTGGCGTGTAAACGGGGCACAGGCATGGATGTTGCGTCGCCTAGTGAACTCCCAGGGGAGTGCCACGGTGTCATGGATACCACGCCCCATCAGCGATCATTAGTGGGGGCTACTGTGTAACCAAGAATCTGCTGATACTGAGTGGAATCCATGCGACCCTCAACTTTAACAAGATTCCCGGTGCCGTCATTGGCCACACAGCCCCAAACCATGATGGACCCTCCCCCAAATTTGACAGTGGGTAGCAAGTGTTTTTCTTGGAATGCTGTGTTTTTGTGGCGCCATGCATAACGCCTTGTTGTATGACCAAACAACTCAATCTTTGTTTCATCAGTCCACAGGACCTTCTTCCAAACTGAAACTGGCTTGGTCAAATGTGCTTTTGCATACCTCAGGCGACTCTGTTTGTGGTGTGCATGCAGAAACGGCTTTTTTGCATCACTCTCCCATACAGCTTCTCCTTGTGCAGTGTGCACTGTATTGTTGACCGATGCACAGTGACACCATCTGCAGCAAGATGATGCTGCAGGTCTTTGGAGGTGGTCTGTGGATTGTTCTTGACTGTTCTCACCATTCTTCTTCTTCTCTGCTATGGTAAGTGGAGAAGGAACCGGGCACTGACCTGCTTAGAGTCTCTCGTGTCGTACAGCGGCGTTAGTGAAATCCTGTTGCTCAGCCTGTTGAAGCGGAAGTCCGCGAAACGGACCGTTGCTCCCCCTGCACTTCCCTGCCCTGCACCTAAGATGTAACCCGAAAAAGCACAATAAAGCCGGTATGTAAAAAAAGATCTCCTGAGTGCCGCTGCTCTCCTCACTTTTTGTTTGCAATTCTTCTTCTCTGCCTTTATGATATTTTTGTTGGCCTGCCACTTCTGGCCTTTACAAGAACTGTCCCTGTCGTCTTCCATTTCCTTACTATGTTCCTCACAGTGGAAACTGACAGGTTAAATCTCAGACAACTTTTTGTATCCTTCCCCTGAACAACTATGTTGAGCAATCATTTTTTTTCAGATCATTTGAGAGCTGTTTTAAGGAGCCCATGATGCCACTCCTCAGAGAAGATGCAACTAGGAGAACAACTTGCAAGTGGACACCTGAAATAGCTTTTCTCATGATTGGATACACCAGGCTATGAAGTACAAAGCTCTATGAGGTTACCAAACCAATTTAGTGCTTCAGTAAGTCAGTAAATAGTAGTAATGGTGGGTTTACACATAGGGATGGGCGAATCTACTCGTTACTACTCGGTACTCGCCGAGTAGTAAGGGATTCGCCCGACTCGTTACACTGCGAGTAATCTCAGGGATGACTCGCAGTCAGTAACGAGTCCGCAGGGAGCGAAGGAAGAGAGGGGGGAGAAATGCTCCTTACCTCTCTTCCGGCTTTTGCTATGTGCTGTGTGCTGGGCTCTGGGACTTGCGGGCTGCGGCAGCTCCAGGGTCCTAGAGCCCGCCTACACAGAGATGTAGCAGAGCTGAGAGAGTTCTCAGCCTGCTCACTCCCTGTGCATAGATATGTATATGTATGCACAGGGTTGTGGCAGTGAAGATGTCGTTTTTGGACTACGTCGGACGGAAGAGGATTTTTGGAGTAAAGATGGAGTCTCTAATGTCTTTTTTGTTTTATTTTTAATAAAAAATTTTTCTCTGTGTTGTGTTTTTTTTTTATATTGAGTACTGGAAATTCATGGCGGTCATGTCTAATATTGGCGTGACCGCCATAAATTTCGGGCTTAGGGCCAGCTGATAATACAAAGCTGGCCCTAACCTCTTTATTACCCAGCGTGCCAATGCCACCAGGGCCGCTGGAAGAGCGGGGTTCAGCGCCAGAAGATGGCGCTTCAATGAACGCGCCATCTTCTGGGGCGGCTGCGGGCTGCAATTTGCAGCGGGGGGTGCCCAGAAAGCTTGGGCATCCCTGCGCTGCGGATTCCAGCCCCCAGCTGCTTAGCTGTACCTGGCTAGACATAGAAATTGCGCGGAGCCCCACGCATTTTTTTTTTAATTATTTCATGAAATTCATGAAATAATAAAAAAAAGGGCTCGCCTATATTCTTGTGTCCGGCCAGGTACAAATAGGCACCTGGGGGTTGGGGGCAGCTCGTCGCTGCCTGCTGGATCCGGCTGGTTACAAAAATACGGCGAAGCACACGTAATTTTTTTTTTTGAAAAATCTATAAAACAATCCTAAAAAAGGATTGCATCTTTACTAACCCCTCGACCATGGTGGAGGGGTTAATAAAGAGGCAGTCCCTTTTTTAGGATTGTTTTATGGATTTTTCAGAAAAATTTCACGTGGGCTTCGCCGTATTTCTGGAACCAGCCAGATCCAGCAGGCAGCGACGGGCTGCCCCCGACCCCCAGGTGCCTATTTGTACCTGGCCGGACACAAGAATATAGGCGAGCCCTTTTTTTTTATTATTTCATGATTTTCATGAAATAATTTAAAAAAAAATGCGTGGGGCTCCGCGCAATTTCTATGTCTAGCCAGGTACAGCTAAGCAGCTGGGGGCTGGAATCCGCAGCGCAGGGATGCCCAAGCTTTCTGGGCACCCCCCGCTGCAAATTGCAGCCCGCAGCCGCCCCAGTAGATGGCGCGTTCATTGAAGCGCCATCCTCTGGCGCTGAACCCCGCTCTTCCAGTGGCCCTGGTGGCAATGGCTCACTGGGTAATTAAGGGGTTAGGGCCAGCTTTGTATTATCAGCTGGCCCTAAGCCCGAAATTTATGGCGGTCACGCCAATATTAGACATGACCGCCATGAATTTCCAGTAATCAATATAAAAAAAAAAACACAGAGAAATTTTTTTATTAAAAATAAAACAAAAAAGCCATTAGGGACTCCATCTTTATTTTAAAAATCCTCTTCCGTCCGACGTAGTCCAAAACGCAATCTCAGCTCTGCTACTTCCCTGTCTGTGCTTAGACAGACAGGGATGTAGCAGAGCTGAGAACTGACTAAACAGTCAGAGTTCAGCTCAGGGCATTAGGACCTGAGCTGAACTCTGCTGTCAGCCAGACTCGCTCTGCTCCGGAGATTCCCGAGCAGTGACGCAAGTTAATTTATTCACTGCTCCTGTCACCATTCGGGAATCTCCGGAAACAGAAGCAGAGAGACTCGGGGAGCGAGTCTGCGGCTGAGGCGGCAGCGGCGGCGGAGGCAGGGGTAAGTAGCCGGCCGGGCCGGTGCACCCCCCCTCTCCCCTCTCACCCCCCCTGACCCCCCTTCCCCCCTCCCCCCTTCAATCTTTTTTTTTTTTTTATTATTATTCTTTAAAAGCCAGCGGCTTTTTGCTGCTGGCTTTAAAAGAATAACAGGGGGATTTGCAGGTTTTTCCTCTGCTGCCAGACCCCTTATAGGGTCCAGCAGCAGAGGAATCGCTGCAATACTCGCCTCCCCATTCATTTACATTGGACTCGCTAGACTCGCAACGAGTAGCGAGTCCTGGACTCAGACTCGTTACAGTCTAGCGAGTCCGAGTAATTTAGGATTCGCCCATCTCTATTTACACACACCAATTTATCTGTTCAATATCTGAACAGATCTCTGGTTGCAGTGAAATCAAGGACACATTGTATCATTTGTACACAGCCACAAAATGGAACTATGTGTCCATGATTTCACTGCAACCAGAGATCTGTTCAGATATTGAACAGATAAATTGGTGTGTGTAAACCCACCATTAGGAGTATTCAAATCATTAAAATCAGAAGGGTGCCCATACTTTGGCACCTGTCAAATTTTGAAATAATGCATATTTCACATTTTTGGTTACTACAATAAACATCATTTCAATCCTGAAATATTACTGTTTCCATGAGTTATTACATATATCACACTGAAATAGCTGTTGCAAAAAAACAATTTTAAGCAAAAAGAAAAAGAGTAAGATTAAGAGGGGTGTCCAAACTTTTTCATATGACTTTGTGGAGTAATAGGAGCTGATATAGGGAGGTTATATGAGGTAACAGGAGGCGATATAAAGTTATGTGGAGTAATAGGAGGAGATATAGGGAGGTCACAGTGAAGGAAATAATTACTGATCCCTTGCTGATTTTGTAAGTTTACAATCTGACAAATACATGAACAGTCTAGAATTTTAAGGGTAGGCTAATTTTAACAATGAGAGAAAGAATAGCAAAAATAAAATTCAGAAAATCACATTGTCTAAATTATATACCGTATATACTTGCGTATAAGCCGAGTTTTTCAGCCCAAAAATTGGGCTGAAAAGTACCCCCCTCAGCTTATACGCGAGTCAATACGGCAGCCCCAGCAGCCCCAGCAGCCCCAGTAATCCAGGGCCCCCCCAGCCTTGCTCCGGTAACCTGTAAAGTAAAATATACTTATCACTGTCCCGCTGCCGTCCGCGCCCGCATCTGCCGACATCCCGATCCTCCATCTTCATGCGTCTTCTTCCGGTTTCCTGTGTTTGTCGCAGGCAATGACGTCATTGCCGGCGACGAACAGAGGAAACCGGAAGAAGACGCATGAAGATGGAGGATCGTGGTGTCAGCGGCGGGCGCGGACGGCAGCGGGACAGTGATAAGTATATTTTACTTTACAGGTTACCGGAGCAAGGCTGGGGGGGCCCTGGATTACTGGGGCTGCTGTATACTACCGCTGGGGCTGCTATATACTACCACTGGGGCTGCTGGGGCTGCTATACACTACCACTGGGGCTGCTATATACTACCACTGGGGCTGCTGGGGCTGCTATATACTACTACTGGGGCTGCTGGGGCTGCTATATACTACCACTGGGGCTGCTGGGGCTGCTGTATACTACCACTGGGGCTGCTGGGGCTGCTATATACTACCACTGGGGCTGCTGGGGCTGCTATATACTACCACTGGGGCTGCCGGGGATGCTATATACTACCACTGGGGCTGCTGGGGCTGCTGTATACTACCACTGGGGCTGCTGGGGCTGCTATATACTACCACTGGGGCTGCTGGGGCTGCTGTATACTACCACTAGGGCTGCTATATACTACCACTGGGGCTGCTGTATACTACCACTGGGGATGCTGGGGCTGCTATATACTACCACTGGGGCTGCTGGGGCTGCTATATACTACCACTGGGGCTGCTGGGGATGCTATATACTACCACTGGGGCTGCTGTATACTACCACTGGGGCTGCTGGGGCTGCTATATACTACCACTGGGGCTGCTGGGGCTGCTGTATACTACCACTGGGGCTGCTATATACTACCACTGGGGCTGCTGTATACTACCACTGGGGCTGCTGGAGCTGCTAAATACTACCACTGGGGCTGCTGGGGCTGCTGTATACTACCACTGGGGCTGCTATATACTACGGCCAGGGTCACATTTGCGTTATGACCCTAGCCTGCCGGATTCCGGTTTTATCTTAGAACCTTTTCCAGCGCCGCATAGCGTTACCGCTATGCGGTGCTGGAAAACGCTGCCCTTAGTTACCCGCTGTTTACCTTAACGACCTGTCACACAGGCAGCGGCTCGGAGTGCGCTTTACAGCGCCGCACAGGAAACCGTTGCAGACAGCGTTTCCTGTGCGGCGCTGTAAAGCGCACTCCGAGCCGCTGCCTGTGTGACAGGTCATTAAGGTAAACAGCGGGTAACTAAGGGCAGCGTTTTCCAGCACCGCATAGCGGTAACGCTATGCGGTGCTGGAAAAAGTTCTAAGATAAAACCGGAATCCGGCAGGCTAGGGTCATAACGCAAATGTGACCCTGGCTTACCACTGGGGCTGCTGTATACTACCACTGGGGCTGCTGTATACTACCACTGGGGAGGCCTGTATACCACTGGGGGGGCCTCTATACCACACTGCTGGGGGCTGTATACCTGTGCTGGGGTCCACCCTTGGCTTATACACGAGTCAATAGGTTTTTCCAGATTTTTGGGGCAAAGTAGGGGGGTCGGCTTATACACGGGTCGGCTTATACACGAGTATATACGGTACATTTATTTGCATTTTGAAGAGAGAAATAAGTATTTGATCCCCTACCAACCTTTAAAGGTACCGTTACACGGGGAAACATCTCCGGCAACATCGCTGGCAACTCAGGGGCATGGTGAAGTTGAAGCAACATCGCTAGTGAGTTGGTATGTGTAACAGGGTGATTTCAACGGTGATAGTTGCTTGAGCAACATCGCCTGGTTTCACAACAATGTTGTGAAACCAGACGATGTTGCTCAGGCGATCTGGCAGAATTGCCCTGTGTGACACTGCAACAGCGATGTTGAAAGCAACTTCCCCCATTCACTGCAATGTTAATGATCGCTGCCTGGGTTGAGTTTAACCCTGGCAGCGAAAGTTGCTTTCAACATTGCTTCTGCGTTGCCAGCAATGTCTCCTCGTGTAACATCTCCACAGCAATCATGGCAAAGTTCCCAAAACGTGCGCGGTCCCGTGAGCGATGTTGCCGGAGATGTTTCCCAGGGGAACGGTACCTTTAAGGTACCGTTACACAGAGATATCTGTGCAGACATGGTTTGCAACTCACTGGTTGCAGTGAAATCATGGACGCATTGTTCCATTGTTACATTTGTACACGGCAACAAAATAGAACAATGTGTCCTTGATTTCACTGCAACCAGTGAGTTGCAAGCAATGTCTGCACAGATCTCTCTGTGTGTAACGGTACCTTTAGAGTTCTGGCTCCTATAGACCAGTTAAGGTACCGTTACATGGCACGATGTTGCTTGCAACATCGCTGACATTTTGCTGTGTCATCGAAGTTGCAGCAACATCGCAGGTGCATCGTGCTGTGTAACAGCACGATGCAACTGCAATAAATTGCTGCTTGCAATTGCCAGGTTTTTGAACATGTTCAAAAACCTGGCGATCTTGCACCAGTGATTAGGCTGGATCGTGCAGTATGACACCGCAATAGCGATGTTGCCGGCGATCCAGCCTATTCGCTGCATTGCAGCGGATCACTCACTGGGTTGAACCCAGTTCAGTGAGCGATCACTGCTAACATCTTGCCGTGTGACAGCTAGGCTGCGATGTCGGAAGCAATCGCGCACCGCTTCCGACATGCCAGGCAATGTAGTACCGTGTAACGGTACCTTTGAACGCACCTAATCAACTCATTACCTGCATTAAAGACAACTGTCTTAAATTGTCACCTGTATAAAAGACTCCGGTCCACTCAATTAATCAGTCAATCTCTAACTTACAAAATCAGCAAGGGATCAAATAAATATTTATTTCACTGTAGATGGAGTAATAGGAGGAGATATAGGGAGGTTATATGGAGTCAGATGACTATGGTTAGCGGTTATCATGGTACCTTAGCTTTGTGCTCAGGTGACCTCACTCACTGTAATGCTGGCACGGCCATAGCTCTCGGTGCACTCAATGTATGCACTGAGGTCGTGCTGATAGGATGCTTCTTGTTTAGCATGACCTCCAATGCAGAACTGAGTGTGTTTCATGGACCTCTGTTGTGGATTCTTGTCAGAGAGTATGTTTGGGGTTAATAAATAGGAAAATGAGGGTTGCTGTGTGTTTTATTTCTAATAAAGGATTTTTATCTGTGTCTGTGTGTTTAACTATGTACTTACCAGATTGGTAATGGGAGGGTATCATAGATGCCAACATTACCAATTTGGGCTTAATGATAGATGTTAATATAGAGCTGTCATTAACCCCTTCTATCACCCCAATGTCACAGCACCATGGCATTCGGAAGAGCAGGGTACAGCACCAGCAATTGTCAAGTCTAATGAATGCGCCAAATTCAGTTGTTTTTTTTTGCTTTCTTGACCTTTTTTTTAGAGAATATGAATGATAGCAGAAAATTTTTGTCCACTCATGGTTAGTGGTTGGATGAAGCCATTTATTGTCAAATTACTGTGTTTTCTATTTTTAAATCATAATGACAACCAAAAAAATCCAAAGGACCTTCATCAAAAGTTCACATACCTCAGTTCTTAATACCGTGTATTGCCCCATGTAGCATTAATGACACCTTGAAGTCATTTGTGGTAGTTGTGGATGACGCTCTTTATTTTCTCAGATGGTAAAGCTGCCTATTCTTCTTGGCAAAAAGCCTCCAGTTCCTGTAAATTCTTGGGCTTTCTTGCATGAACAGCGCACTTGAGTTCTCCCCAGAGTGGCTCAATGATATCGAAGTCAGGAGGCTGAGATGCCCACTCCATTGTTCTGTTGTAGCTAATGATAGATTGACTTGACCCTGTGTTTTGGATTGTTGTCATGTTGAAATGTCCAAGTACGTCCCATGCGCAGCTCCTGGGCTGATAAGTGCAAAGTATATGCTGATAATGTGCTGCATTCATCTTTCCTTCAACTTTAACTAAGTTTCCTGTGCCTTTGTAGCTCACACATTCTCAAATCATCAGCAATCCACCTCTGTGCTTTACAGTAGGAATGGTGTTCCTTTCATCATAAGCCTTGTAATGTTTATAGTTGTGGCCAAAAAGTTAAATTTTTGTGTCATCACTCCAAATTACCTTGTTCCTGAAGTTTGGAAGCTTGTCTCTGGCTGGGGTCACACTTGAGCCCTGGATACGCTAAAACCTACCGATTTTCAAAGTTGAAAATGTTGAAATCCGGATCCGTTAACGGATACATATTCTCCTATCCAAAAAACGCAGTGTCAAAGTGCTAGCAGCATTTTTGGGTGCTGTTGCAAAAATGCATGCTTTTTTTTAACATGGGACCCTATGGGAAACGCATGTGTTAACGCATGGTACATATAGGTACCATGCGTTAACACATGCGTTAATGTTAGCGTTAAAATTATGACATTTTGGCAATATTAAAAAGGAATCAGGTAAAAAAAAGCCAAAATTACTGCATGCCAAGTGTGGCCCCAGCCTCTGTGCTATTTGGAGTATTGTAGGCGAGATATTTTGTGGCATTTGTGCAGCAATGGCTTTCATCTAGTGACTCGACTATTCAGCCAATTTTTCTTCAAGTGCCTCCTTATTGTACATCTTGAAACAGCCACACTGCTAGTTTTCAGTGAGTCCTGTATTTCAGCTGATGTTATTTGTGGATTTTTCTTTGCATCCCAAACAATTTTCCTGGCAGTTGTGGCCAAAATTTTTGTTGGCCTACCTGATCGTAGTTTGGTTTTTACAGAGCCCCTGATTTTCCATTTGTTAATTACAGTTTGAACACTGCTGACTGGCATTATCAATTCCTATGATATCTATTTGTATCCCTTTCCTGTTTTATACAGTTCAACTATCTTTTGCCATAGATCCGTTGACAATTCTTTTGCTTTCCCCATGACTCACAATCCAGACATGATGCAAGAGTCTGTCTGGATCCAGAAATTCACTCAGCTTTTATGCACACACACTAGTTACAAGCAAAGAGGTCACAGGTTGGAGTCTGGGTGTATCTGTCCAGTTGTGACATTACAGCCAGGAACTCAAACAAACATGCCTCTAGACGGGGAGGCAGAGCTGCTCCTCCACACATGCCAAATCGTGATATCTAGATAATCATGTAAAATGCTAACAGGGTGTAAATTACAAACTGCTAGCATTTTAATTGTAATTAGCATTTTAACTGTAATTTCCTCCGGGATCAATAAAGTTTATCTTATCTTATCTTATTTTGCAGCTTAGATACACATACAGCAGATTTTAGGAAAAGTCCAAACAACCCCTTTAACATTATTGCGAGTGCAAACCGGTGTTTTATTGGATTGCAATCGCTGAGTTTAAACGCAGATGTGAGTGAACCCTCAGCTTGACCCTTAGCAATAGCATGACCCTGTTAGTTGACAAAATTGGTACGTATGACTTGCAGTATATGCCCTTGCACCTTTAGAGTATATGCCCATGATCAGGATTATGTGGCATTCTGGATGCAGCGTACTTTTGCTGAGTCCACTGCGCTCTCCCGCAGAAACTCATTCATCTCCACATGGCAAATTGACATGCTTCAGAGAAGAAACTCGATCACAGGTCAGTTCACACTTTGTAAAAAAGAAGAACAGGGGGCATGGGATTTCTATAAATTTACAGTATCTATTGTGCTTATACTGTACAACTCAGCATTTTGGACACAGTGAAAATACCCTGCGTCCAAAATTCTACTTATCCAGATCTTGAGAACATTCCCTTAAGGCCACGTTACCCACACAGATATATGTTCATATATTGTTCTCAGATCTCTGGTTGCAGTGAAATCATGGACACATTGTTCATTTTGGGGCCGTGTACAAATGGAGCAATGTGTCCATGATTTCACTGCAACCAGAGATCTGAGACCAATATCTGAACAGATATCTGTGTGTGTAACGTGGCCTTTAGGGTATCAGCAAATGTTTGGTATATGGTGCAGACATTTCTGTGCCATTTTTTCATCTCTTGGCAGGAAAAACGTGTTTGCAGTGTGTCTTTGCCACAAGGAATAATTGACATACTGCAAATTTAAATCTGCACCAAATTTGCAAGGAGAAAATATTCAAAGGGTGCATTAAGCTTCAGGATTCTCATTGGCTTTATCAGGATTCCCTTCAGGTTTTGTGACAAATCCACATTTAGAAACACATAAAAAAACACGATAAAACCGGAATGTGTGCACGCTGCCTAAAGAGAGCCCCTAGTGTGAGGCTATGAAAGTCTTGCTCTTGTGTAGTATTTTAGAGTACTGTACAGTCATAACTTTTCCAAGTACAGAAGTTCTGTACGTCTCTTGAGGGTCGGTACGTCAGTATGCTTCGAGATGATTGTTTCTCTTAGTTACTGTGACTCTCTCCAACTTTTTGTTTCTCACAGTTTTGGACAGTCTAATTTGGACATTTCTATTGCAGTTTCACAGGGGAGCTTGGGTAAGATATGCGAAGTCTTTATATTCACACTTCTTTTTGCTTCCTCTTTGTTTTGGTCCCCAGTTGTCCACGGTGGCCCGGTTTTATCTACTTAACCCTCTTTGTTTAATTTCCTTGTCAACCTACACGTCTCTTCACTTTCTCTTCTAGTATCCCCTTATCTCTTGATATGTTGCTCCCTCTGACGTGTTAACCCCTCCCTTTCCACTTCTCGCCCCTCTCTTGGGACAGTACCATAAGTCATCCAGACCTTTTTTTCTTAATGTTTATTTAGTTACATTTTCCACAGTCACTGCCAGTTCTTTCTCCATCCCCCATTACAAAGCAGCAAACAGTACACAGGCAAAGTCTCCTATACCCTGCTCTACATTACCCGTTTACACCTGTGTTATCTTATCTATGGCTGTTTTCCAAGACTTGCACGGTATGGACTTATGTGTATGTTATAAAAGTTATAATGTTCATCAGCTGTCTTCTTAAAGTTTTGTGTCCCGCTCTCTTAAACTAAATAGGAAATGTTTCATTTTTGCTTAGGCCTCATGCTGTGTTTAGAGCCCTTGTAGCACCATGCAGAGTCCATATAGTACTGAGCATTAGGTAATCAACCCTAGAGTCAATAAATACAACATGCCATATTACATATGAAACAAATAAAAAACTGCACAAGAAACAAAAGACACAAAGCATTACAGTATAAGTCCATACACTACATGTGACAACTCATTTGGAACATTTATAAGTAGCAATGGGCGAACCCGAACTGTAAAGTTCCGGACCCGTACCGAATACATATTATGTGGTCACAAGGTCCCGAACACGGGTTTCCCTAGGATACCCGTGTTACAGTTCGCGTCCAGTTCGGGTCCAGGGACTGAACAAAGAATCACATTATTAATAAACATTATAATTATACTTACTCCCCCATCCCGCTGTCTCCTGGCCACTTCTGCTTCCAGGGACGCTCATTAACTTCTGGCGGTATTCACTGCACTCGGCTGTCTGCTTGGCTTCTTCCGGCCATGTTCACGCCGTGACGTCAGGGTTCACCCGAGTTCATGGCCTGAACCACTGAAGGTAACACCAAACAGTAGGGGTTAGCAGACAGTAGCTGCTTGGATTACTCTTAGCTGGCAATAGGAAATGCAGCGGGATTCCACGCATTTTTTTATCCCTAGCCCTAACCCTAGGATTAGGGTTATGTGTTTGGGGTTTTATTTGCCATATTCCTTTATGCCAGCCAGGCACAGCAGGCAGGTACGGGCTGCACACAACCCCCAGCTGCCTAGTTGTACCTGGCTGGGAACCAAAAATATAATGAAGCCCTTTTTTTACAGTATTTCGTGAATTTCATGATATAATTTAAATAAAAATGATTTGGCTTTGCCCTATCTTTTTGTGTCCAGCCATGTACAACTAGGCAGCAGTGGCCAAAGCTTTCTGCGCCCCCCCCTATCCCCACTGATAATTGCAGTCCGCAGCAGCTCCAGAAAATGTCGCATTCATAGAAGCGCCATCTTCTGGCGCTGTATCTGACTCTTCCAGCGGCCCTGGTGCCAGGTGGCTTGCTGGGTAATAACGGGGTTAGGGCCAGCTTTGTATTATCAGCTGGCCCTAAGCCTGAAATTCATAATGTCACGCCAATGTTAGACATGGCCACCATGAATTTCTAGTAAAGAGAAAAAACACAACATAGAGAAAAATATTTTAATTAGAAATAAAATACAACACGATTAGTGACTACATCTTTATTGAAGAAAAAACTCCCACCTCTGACGTAGTCCACAGGACTTCTTCTTCAGCTCTGCTACATTTCTGCCAGCACACATATTTACTGGTGGAGATGTAGTTGAGCATCCGGCCAGGGAAAAGGTAATCTGAGTTCATGCTGTGTCAAGCGTGAACTCCAATGTACCCAGCGATGGCACTGCAATCACTGTCAGAAGTGAGGTGAGTGACGTCAGAGTCGGGGTTACCCGAAGGCACAGCTGACGTCACTGCTTTCACTGCCGACAAGCATTCACTTTTCGGTAGTGTTGCAGTGATGTCAGCTGTGCCCCTGGGTAACCTCCACTGACATCACGGCAACACTTTCGTAATGTGAGCGGTTGTCGGCAGTGAGAGCGGTGACGTTAGAGTCGGGGTTACCCGAGGGCTTAGCTGACGTCACCGCTTTAACTGCCGACAAGTGCTGACATATCTGGAGTCAGGAAGGAATTTTTTTCCCCAATGTGGAGCTTAGTGTTGCTACATGGGTTTTTTTTTGCCTTCCTCTGGATCAACATGTTAGGCTATGGGTTGAACTAGATGGACGTAAAGTCTTCCTTCAACCTTAAAAACTATGTTACTATGTAAGTGCCCATTTTTCGGCAGTGCTGCAGTGATGTCAGTGGAGGTTACTCGGGGGCACAGCTGACCGGCCTTAGCTGTGCAATCGGGTGAACCCTCAGACAGCTGTCAGCTGAGTCTGCCTGTTCGTCTGTGTGAGTAGACCTGTGTGTCTCCTCACATAGATGTAGTAGAGCTGAAGAGATGCTTGCCTGCCTGTGGACTACATCGGAGGGTTTTTTTGGATAATAAAGATGGAATTTATAAATGTGTTCTATTTTATTTCTAATAAACCATTTTTTTCTCTGTCTTGTGTTTTATTTTACTATTTACTAGAAATTCATGGTGGCCATGTCTAATTTGACCTGACTCCATGAATTTCGGGCTTAGTGCCAGCTGCTGATATAAAGCTAGCCCTAACCCCAATATTACCCAGCCTGCCACCGCGATCAGGGCAGCTGGACGAGCTAGATAAGCGCCTGGAAATGGCGCTAAGAAACAATGTGCCATTTCAAGGGGCGGCTGTGGGCTGCCGTTTGTAGTGTGGTGGGACCAGAATGCTTGGGCCTTACCATGCTGAGAATGCCAGCCCCCAACTGCCTAGTTTTACCTGGCTGGCGATCAAAATATGGCGGGAGCCCACACATTCTTTGAAAATTATTTGTAAATTATTATTTTAAATAGTTGAAAAAAATTAATGGGCTTCCCAGTATTTTGATTGCCAGCCATGGTAAAGCCAGGCAGCTGGGGGTGGCAGCCCGTAGCTGTCTGCTTTATCTGCGCTGACAATCAAAAATACAGCGGAGCACTATGTCATTTTTTAAAATTATTTATTGTCACTGGTGTGTCAGGAGGCATGGATGAGACTGTATAGGCCACTCGCAGAAGGTCCCAGAGTTTGGCCAAACAGTCAAAATCCTAAAAAATGTCTCAGTCGCTTTAAGAGACATTTCCATTTTATTTAAAGCTGGAGGTCACTAGGACCCAGCTGCACCCTTACCTTGAGTTATGTATATATTCCCCTTGACTCCCAGGATGCACTGCTGGTGATAGCTTGTCAGGTGTTTGGAGGAAGCTTCTCAGCTCTTGCAGTGTATCCTGGAGTTCTCTTGATATGCTGTGTGGATCTTCTCAAGCTAAGTGTTTCTTCCCTTCCCTCCTCATTTGTTTCCCTTGTGTGTATCTTTAGTTGGTAGCTGGGCTGACTAGTGTTCACCCACTCTGATCCTTATTTAGTAGTAGTTCAAGGTCAGTCAGGGAATAGGTATCCTGCCGGCGACAATTGCCGAAACTGTATGGGGACATTATTGCAGCTAGGTGCCAGCACTAGTTTATCTAGGGGTCACCATCTCCCCTTTTGCCCTTAGCATCAGGGACTCCTTTCCCCCCCCCCCCGTCGTCATCTAGCACTGGGTGTCTCCCTATACCCAGCGTGACATTTATTAATTTTTACACTACTATATGTGTAAGAGACCCAACAGCCAGTCACAGACACTGTCACAGAATGGGCATCTGTGATTGGCTGTTGGAGTAACCTGGAATCTATCCATATACTCTAGATGATAGAATGTATGAGCTGGTTTTAGGTTACTCAGGCAGCCAATCACAAATGCCCATTCTGTGACAGCATCTGTGATTGGCTGTTGGGTCCCTCACACATATAGTAGTGTAAAAATAAATAAATAATTTTAAACAATGACATAGCGCTCTACGGTATTTTTGATTCTCAGTGCAAATAAAGCGGACAGCTATGGGCTGCCACCCCCAGCTGCCTGGCTTGGTTGGCCATAAAAATACAGGGAAGCCCATTAATTTTTTTAAATTTATTTAAAAAAATAATTAAAAAAAAAAAACTGCGTGTGCTCCTGCTGTATTTTGATCACCAGCCAGATCAAATCAGGCAGCTGAGTGCTGGGATTCTCAACATGGTAAGGTCCAAGTGTTCTGGGCCCCCCACGCTGAAAACCGCAGCCGCCCCAAGAAATGGCGCATTAATCATGGCACCATTTCTAGGCGTTTTACCCGGCTCATCCAGCGGCCCTGGTGGGAGTGGCATACTAGGTAATAATGGGGTTAATACCAGGTTTGTATTCTCAGCTAGTACTAAGCCCGCAATTCATGGTGTCACGCCAAATTAGACATGGCCACCGTGAATTTCTAGTAAAAAGTGAAAAAAAAACATAACACAGAGAAAAAATTTTTTTATTAGAAATAAAACAAAAAACACATTTAGAGACTCCATCTTTATTTAAAAAAATCTTCAGTCTGACGTAGTCCACAGGCGAGAGCAATGTCAGCTCTGTTTCATCGCTCTGTACAAACAAGCGTCTATACAGAGCAAGAACCACTCTAACACTGACAGTGACAGTGACAGTTCAATTGGGTTCAATTGGGTGTCTTGTAGACAGATGAACACAAGATACAGCTTTTGGTAACACATATCATTCTACTGGTAACTGAAAATACGATGAGTCCTACAAAGAACAAAGAAAAGAACACAGTACTTACAGTTAAATATGGTGGAGGTTCAAAGATGTTTTCATGTTGTGTTGCTGCCTCTGGCACTGGGTGCCTTGGCTGTGTGCAATGCATCATGAAATCTAAAGATTACCAAAAGATTTTGAATCACCATATAGTGTCCAGTGTCAGAAAGCTGGGTGTGCATCCTAGGTGATGGGTCAAGGTCGTCCAGCAGGGATATGACCCCAAACATACTTCAAAAAGATGCCAGAAATGGATAGAAACAAAGTGCTGGAGAGTTATGAAATGGACAGCAATGAGATCTAATTCCATTGAACACCTGTGGAGAGATCTTAAAATTACTGTAAAGGCCCCGTTACACCTTTCAACATCGTTTCCGACATCATTCAAAAGTGACGTCAGGAACGATGTTGAAACGACATCGTTGTTGCGTCTAAACGCACGATTCAACAACAATAATTGTTCAAGTCGGAGTTGACAGGTTTTCCTGCATGCAAGAAAACCTGTCAACTTCAATTTAAGCAATTTGTGGCATCGTTCAGTGTGACACCGCGGTAGCGATGTCACAGCCGATCTAGCCTATTGGCTGCATTGTAGCGGATCGCTCGCTGGCTTGATCCCAGCCCAGTGAGTGATCGGTGCGCCAACATCGCAGGGCCTTTAGGAGCCTTTAGGAGAACATGCCTCCAAATATGAGAGACCTGGAGCAGTTTGCAAAAGAAGAGTGCAAAATTCCAGTTGAGAGGTGTTAGGCTGCCTTCACACTGCGGCGGCGTCCGGTCCGGGGCTGTCAGGATTGACAGCCTGGAGCGGAGTTTTGCTCCATAGGAGACTATCGGGCTGCACGGAGCTGGATCGCGCCGGGTGGCAATTATCTGCCATCCGGCTGCTAGCTCGCTGGATGAATCCTGCAGAAGTGGGGATTTGTCTGCCGACTCCAAAAACGGTGCATGCAACGTTTTTGGAGTCGGCAGACAAATCCCTACTTCTGCAGGATTCATCCGGCGAGCTAGCAGCCGGATGGCAGATAATTGCCACCCGGCGCGATCCAGCTCCGTGCAGCCCGATAGTCTCCTATGGAGCAAAACTCCGCTCCAGGCTGTCAATCCTGACAGCCCCGGACCGGACGCCGCCGCAGTGTGAAGCCAGCCTTAGAAGCTTGTTAATGGTTATAGGAAGTGATTGTGGTAATTTATTCCAATGGGTGTGCAATGAAATATTAAGGTGAGGATGCAAACAATTTTGTCCAGACCATTTTGGGGATTTTGTGTAAAATGTGCCTTTCTTTTCCCTGTTTTATATTATTCCAATACACACAAAGGAAATAAACATGAGTAACAAAATGAGTAGTTGCAATCATTTTCTGGGAGAAATACTTCATTTTCTAGAACAATTTCAAGAGTGCAAACATTTTTGGACATAACTGTATATCTTAGGGTACCTTTACACACAGAGATATATTGCTTGCAATTCACTGGTTGCAGTGAAATCATGGACATATTGTTCCATTTTGTTGCCATGTACAAGTGGAACAATATGTCCATGATTTCACTGCAACCAGTGAATAGCAAGCAATATATCTCTGTGTGTAAATACCCATAGGATACCGTCACACCTGGAGATATCGCCGGCGATTCCACAGGCGACGCACATGCGCGTGCATGTATTTGCGTGTCGCCTAAGATGGCCGACGCCCATTTACACAGGGCGACAACTTAGGCGACGCTGGGGCAACGACCCGACCGGAAATTGCCTGAGCGTCGCCCAAGGCCCAGGGGCGATCAAGTCGCTGGTCGCCGCTTCCGCGTCACACAGAGCCATCACATTAGCGATGTGGGCGTAATTTTAAGCCGCATCTCGGAGATTGGTGTTAACATTATGTTGTGTGACGCCTTGAAGACGTGTGATTGGTTCCAAACAAACACCAATCAGTATTTAATGTGTCCTCCTTGTTCGCCGCGGCACATCGTTACACGTGGCAATGCATGTTCGTATTAGCTTGGTGCTTTAGTCAACTCTTGTGTGATGTGTTGCGGATTATTGCAAGCTGCATTGGCGTCGCCAACATGGCAAAACACAGCGCACGCGTGACAAATATGTACAGTAAATTTCTACAGCGCTTTTAATGTGAAGTGTGTTGTGCTACTGTGTTGTTCTAATAAAATCACTCTTGCGTTCCTGATCAGGATAATATTGGAGCCTTGAAAGTATGTGTGTGCCCAGATATTTGTGTGTTTGCTGTTATGTGTCCCATATGTATTGGACAACTAAACATTCTCTTCTCCATGTGTGTGCAGAATATGAGCAATGCAATACATGTATATGTGGGATAAGACACACAGGCACCATACAGTGTCACCACAAAGGGCTGTCGCTGGGTCCCGTACATACAGTTAGGGCCAGAAATATTTGGACAGTGACACAAGTTTTGTTATTTTAGCTGTTTACAAAAACATGTTCAGAAATACAATTATATATATAATATGGGCTGAAAGTGCACACTCCCAGCTGCAATATGAGAGTTTCCACATCCAAATCGGAGAAAGGGTTTAGGAATTATAGCTCTGTAATGCATAGCCTCCTCTTTTTCAAGGGACCAAAAGTAATTGGACAATGGACTCTAAGGGCTGCAATTAACTCTGAAGGCGTCTCCCTCGTTAACCTGTAATCAATGAAGTAGTTAAAAGGTCAGGGGTGGATTCCAGGTGTGTGGTTTTGCATTTGGAAGCTGTTGCTGTGACCAGACAACATGCGGTCAAAGGAACTCTCAATTGAGGTGAAGCAGAACATCCTAAGGCTGAAAAAAAAGAAAAAATTCATCAGAGAGATAGCAGACATGCTTGGAGTAGCAAAATCAACAGTTGGGTACATTCTGAGAAAAAAAGGAATTGACTGGTGAGCTTGGGAACTCTAAAAGGCCTGGGCGTCTACGGATGACAACAGTGGTGGATGATCGCCGCATACTTTATTTGGTGAAGAAGAACCCGTTCACAACATCAACTGAAGTCCAGAACACTCTCAGTGAAGTAGGTGTATCTGTCTCTAAGTCAACAGTAAAGAGAAGACTCCATGACAGTAAATACAAAGGGTTCACATCTAGATGCAAACCATTCATCAATTCCAAAAATAGACAGGCCAGAGTTAAATTTGCTGAAAAACACCTCAAGAAGCCAGCTCAGTTCTGGAAAAGTATTCTATGGACAGATGAGACAAAGATCAACCTGTACCAGAATGATGGGAAGAAAAAAGTTTGGAGAAGAAAGGGAACAGCACATGATCCAAGGCACACCACATCCTCTGTAAAACATGGTGGAGGCAACGTGATGGCATGGGCATGCATGGCTTTCAATGGCACTGGGTCACTTGTGTTTATTAATGACATAACAGCAGACAAGAGTAGCCGGATGAATTCTGAAGTGTACCGGGATATACTTTCAGCCCAGATTCAGCCAAATGCTGCAAAGTTGATTGGACGGCGCTTCATAGTACAGATGGACAATGACCCCAAGCATACAGCCAAAGCTACCCAGGAGTTCATGAGTGCAAAAAAGTGGAACATTCTGCAATGGTCAAGTCAATCACCAGATCTTAACCCAATTGAGCATGCATTTCACTTGCTCAAATCCAGACTTAAGACGGAAAGACCCACAAACAAGCAACACCTGAAGACTGCGGCTGTAAAGGCCTGGCAAAGCATTAAGAAAGAGGAAACCCAGCGTTTGGTGATGTCGATGGGTTCCAGACTTAAGGCAGTGATTGCCTCCAAAGGATTCGCAACAAAATATTGAAAATAAAAATATTTTGTTTGGGTTATGTTTATTTGTCCAATTACTTTTGACCTCCTAAAATGTGGAGTGTTTGTAAAGAAATGTGTACAATTCCTACATTTTCTATCAGATATTTTTGTTCAACCCTTCAAATTAAACGTTACAATCTGCACTTGAATTCTGTTGTAGAGGTTTCATTTCAAATCCAATGTGGTGGCATGCAGAGCCCAACTCGCCAAAATTGTGTCACTGTCCAAATATTTCTGGCCCTAACTGTATGTCCCTAGTGCTTATGTACCCCTTTAAATTTGAAATTAGGTCACCATAACTTTGTGGTACACCATACTGGGACATGCATCCCTTTCCTGGGACCAATAATCACTTTTCAGGACACAAAAGATGTACTTGTGGTATTGTGTCAACCTTTTTTTACCTACTAATAATGGTATGGGGTCAAACCCCATTACAGGGGTAACAATTATTGAACGTATACATTCATTCAAAAAAACACGTACAACAGTAAATGGTATCCAAAAAACATTTTAATTTTAAAACACAGGACCAACATGGTCAATAGAATTTAAAGGGATCCTGTCACCTCCAAAATACCTCCTAAGCTATCAAAACATGTCCCTGCAGCATCCATTCACTAATCTCACACTCCTTTTGTCTCCTAAAAGCATCCTGTGAAAGTGCATAAAAACGTTTTAATACTTACTCATTAGTGATTATAATTAGCAGGGGCTATATTCTTTAGTCACCAGGGGGTGTTGTTTAGCCGCTCCAGGATCCAGCCCTCTCTCTGTCTGTGCTTAAAGAGGACCTGTCACCAAACTAGGCATGGTGATCTAATTACAGCACTGGATGCAGCATGTCTACAGCATGCAGGCAAGGGGTCCCCCAGCACTTGAACCGCCCTGTACCCCGAGATAATACACTTAGAAAACTTACATGCTCCAGCCATTAAGGAGGTGGCTAGGGGCTGCAGCCAAGGACATATTCACACCCCCTGCATGTTTAATCTGCCCACCACTGCCAATCATTCTCTCCCTCTTCAGCAGCATTTAGACAGAGTTTTTTTTTCTCTCCCAGAAAGTCCGTTTAGCCCCGGAGCCAAACGGCAGGTTCTGAAAAAAAAAATGTCATTGTCATCTGAGTCTTGAGAAGTTGGCGAGTCAGTTCTCTTACTTCGCCCTTTAGAAACTCCGGCTCCATCAGCGGTAACTGTTCTTGCTCCATCTGCGGTTGGTTGGGGAAGTCCTCTTCTGCCACCCCACGCTCCGGAGCCTACTGGCCACCGCTTGCCATGGCTCTCACTGGGCTCCGTGCCACTTCACTTGCGATATACTCAGCCACGCTTCTCTCCATTCTCCTCGCAGCCTCTCCCTTTTGTGGGCGGGTCTCTCCTGTCTCGCCCTCGGCCACACCCAAGGGTGGAGTGTGGCGCCCCTGGGACCAGGAGGCCACGTAGGGAACTGCAGCCAGTAAGGTAGGTACGACAGTTGCACCCCAACACACTCACAGATAGCCCACACAACCCACATACCAGTAAAGGGCAGCACCCAACCCGGAGCCCGAGAACTCTAGGCGGGCAAGGGGTGGTGGGATTAGAGACAGTGGGTGGGCCAACAAGCAGGTCAGGTGACAGAGGGTAGATATAGAGCAGGGGGAGGAGAAAGGAGTCAGTAGACCAAGGTAGGCTGAGATGCACAGACAGGAAACACACGTCCTGGAAGAGTGGGGTGGAAGGAGCGCAGAATCTGGAGAGCCAGTGTGAGCCACAGAGAGAAAGCCCATGCGGAGCCAGCACCCCAGGAGTGTGAGGGACGAGAGGACCAGTAGCACTGGGTCCTAGAAACACGGCTGAGACGGCAGACTGCAGGCGGAGTAGCCCTCCAATTGAATCCAAAGACACGGTTAGAAGGAGCCTGGTAGAGCCTCACCTGGGAGGACTATTGGAGGCTAGGCTAGCAGCAGAGTGTCGGCTCTGAAGGGGACCGCTCATCCACCCGGTATCCCCAGACAACAGACGGGGAACTCTAGCTACAAGTTAGGGTTCCTACCCAAAAGGACGGGCAGCTCAGTGGCAACCCGGAGGGTCCACAGGGGTCCAAGCCACCGCCATACCGTCCGGAGACACACACACCAAGTAGAAAAGAGAATGAAAGCCTGAAAGGACAGAGAACAAGTGAGGGGTCATAGAAAGGAACAACTTGGCTGCAGGGAGTAAAGAAACCCGGAGGGGAGAGTAATGCCGTGTAAAGACTTGTGAACTGTGACTGAACTGTAACTGAGAAAGTTGAGAAGTAAACACGGTGAACCCTGACTCTGACTCCCTCGTGTGATTCTGCCTGCACATGATTCCCTCCAAACAGGTCTGCAGAGGATTACAACCTAAAGAGCCACAGCCTGTCAGCTCTGGACCCTGGAGGAGGATTTCTGCAGCACCAGGACAGTAAGTGCACTGCACCCAACACAAGCCTGCACACTACACCATAGACTCTATCATCACTGCCCCGGGGAACCAAGTTCTACCCGCGGAGAACTATACCATCCCATCTGCTACAACATTATCACCGGAGGTTCTGCTGTAGCGGTGGTCCCCCTTTATTGACCACAAGCCGTGGGTGGCGTCACGACTGACATTATCCCCTGTAAATATTCCCCTTACTATTGCCAGGGCCCGGGACACGGTCCGGACCAGGACCCCGTGACATTCCCCAGCAGCAGACCCGGTCCGGTACCGAGTACCCCGTCCCAATGGGCTCGACAGGAGCAATCAAGTCTTTTGGGCAGCCCCTCTTGCTCTTTGTGAATGAAGGGGGTGGACAACATTCCTCTCGCTCGGTGCTGGCTCGGCCCACAATAGGGGACTGTGACACGCCCCCCAGCGAGCACATGGCTTCAGTTTATTGCAGCCGCCATTACTCTGGTTTCACAGCAAAGTCTTTTTACCACAATCCTGTAGGCGCACAAGACTCGACGACACGGTATCAGTAGATCCTGTTTGTGACGCCAAGTTTGACACGCACCCCCCAGGGCCGTGGGGTACTAGGAATCGGGCTACAGTACTGCTGGTGAGTCACAGGGGTTGATACCCAGCTCCGTGATCCTGGCGGTGTCAATAAAAGTTTGAGAATTAAGGTTTTGGGGGTTGAAGTCGTGACGCCACCTGCGATGTTCAGCTATTGATGGCCGACGCTGCGATACGGGACCTCTGGGGATGATGGAATCGCAGCTAAGGTGATATCGCTCCCCATGGGTGGAGTGGTTCCCCAGGGTAACCGGCATAGTCTATGGCGATGGTAGGCCGTTGGGGTATTCTCGCTGGAAAGGCAGATGGGGGTATTACTGAGGCAGGTCTCTTGTGGCCTCTGCTGCTACTTGGCACAGAAAGAAACTGTCTCACACAGCTTCTGAGTTCTGCACCCAGTTTACTCAATGATCAGTTAAGTATTGCCACTGGGTGCTGCCTTCTGCCAAACCCAAGTCCGGACAGTCCTCAAGGAACTGGGATAGCTAGTCAAAAACAACACTTTGTGTTCCTTGCTCCCTCTTGTTGCTCTTACAGCACTGACTATTCACCTCACCTACCTGCGCACACACAGCCCCAATCCAGCAGCCACGGGTCTTGGCAGGCGACGGGTACCTAGTCCCCTGATCCTAGTATGGCTACTTTCTTGGCGGATGTGTTGCGTTTCAGCCACAGCTCCTGTAGATCTCATGGCCTCCGGTTCTGTGGTTGGTGCATTGAGCCTCCGTCTGACGCCGGTCGAATCTGGATTCGGATGCACGGGTGGTTTTCTCTCTCTCTGCCCGTGCCCCTAGGGCTCCCTCTTTCCTTTCTCGCTGACTGCCGTTCTCCCAACCTAGGACGAGCTCCTCACTGCTCCAGTCCCTGGGCCAACTCTCTTTCTCATCTCCTCTTCTCTTTCTACTTCCCCACCCACACTTTTTTCCTTTTTCCATCCCTTGACTTAGCCCTCCCTCTATTGGGTCCGCACACTGTCCCCAGGCCCGGGTTCTAATGGTGCGTTAGGTGCATGGTGGGTGTCTCAGACTTACCATCCTGTTTTCCTGAGAACAGGGATACCACACCCATGGAGTGGGTGCAGTAACCCTTGTGGCGACCAGACTGCAGGGGCCACATTTACCATTTCAGGGGCAGAATATACAACATATATATACATATAGCACAAAGTAGCAATATATGACTATTAAAACATTGCTTTTACATGCAAACATCAACACAAAACCCCGAAATGTATAAACCTGTAAAAATATTTACTTGCAAAAAAAAGAGGTCATTTTTGTCATTAAAACCAAGTGGGTCCTGAGCACTGAGTCTCAGGATCCAGTTCGCTTCTTTTTGGAGGAGAAGCTTTTGTAAATTTCCACCTTTTGGTGGCATTTCCCCTCTTTCCAGCCCTACAAAGGATTAAACCTTTGGGTCAACATTGTGTTTAGTTCTTATAGTTCTTATCTCCCCCTCAGAGTAGCGGTGGTATATCGCCCCCCACGGTCACCCACCAACTTCCTCGACCACTTCTCCGCGTGGCTGACGCACTTCATGTCCTCAGAATTACCAACCCTCATCCTGGGAGACTTTAACATCCTCATAAACAGCCCCAACTCCACATCTGCATCCCAGCTCCTATCTCTAACCACTTCTCTTGGCCTCTCGCAACTCTCAACCTCTAAGACAGATAAGGATGGTAACACCCTTGACCTGGTCTTTACCCGACTCTGCTCTACATCCTCCTTAGACAACTCATCTCCTTCTCTCTCTGATCACAATATTCTCTCCTTCACACTCACAAACCCTCGCCCATCACAGCATAGTCCGACCTATCAGACATTCAGAAATCTACAGGCAATCAACCCTCATACACTCACAGACTCTCTTCTCTCATCACTGTCCCCTATCTCCTCCTTCTCCTGCCCCAATCTGGCTGTGAATTACTACAATGAGACTCTCAAAAGTACCCTGGACCAAGTAGCGCCCTTCACCCTCAGAACCTCCAAACACAGAGTAAAACAGCCTTGGCTCACATCACAAACTCGATTCCTCCAGCAATGCTCGAGGAGTACTGAACGCCTATGGAGGAAAACTCGCTCACCAGGAGACTTTATCCATTATAAATTCATGCTAAAAACCTACAACTCTGCCCTTCACCTCGCCAAACAGACCTACTTCACCACCCTGCTCTCCTCACTAGCCAACAACTCAAAGAAACTTTTTGACACCTTTCACTCTCTCCTCAGTCCGAAAGTGCAGGCTCCTATCACTGACCTCTGTGCTGATGATCTGGCCTCTTACTTCACAGAGAAAATAGAAAACATCCGTCAGGAAATCAGCTCCCAACCTTCAAGTGTGTCTACTCCCATCTGTCCCCACATCCCCTCTGGCTCACTCTCCATTTTTGACCCAGCCACAGAAGAAGAAGTCTCCAGGCTCCTCTCGTCCTCACGTCCCACTACATGCACCTCTGACCCCATTCCCTCACACCTACTACAGACCCTCTCTCCAGTGGTCACCACTCACCTAATCACAATCTTCAATCTCTCCCTCTCCACTGGCATCTTTCCCTCCTCCTTCAAACACTCTATTATTACTCCACTACTAAAGAAAACATCCCTCGACCCATCCTGCACAAATAACTACAGACCTGTCTCCAACCTCCCCTTCATCTCAAAACTCCTGGAGCGCCTGGTCTACTCCCGCCTCACCCATTACCTCGCCACTCACTCTCTTTTAGATCCATTGCAGTCTGGCTTCCGCCCCCTACACTCTACAGAAACTGCCCTCATCAAAGTGACCAATGACCTTCTGTCAGCAAAACGTAATGGTGACCACTCTCTGCTTATCCTTCTTGACCTCTCTGCGGCTTTTGACACTGTTGACCACCATCTCCTACTCTCTATGCTGCACTCCATTGGCATCAAGGACACGGCTCTCTCCTGGTTCTCTTCCTATCTGTCTGACCGCTCTTTCAGTGTATCATTCTCTGGCTCCACTTCCTCCCCTCTTCCTCTCACTATTGGGGTCCCTCAGGGCCTCTTCTCTCTCTACACAGCCCCAATTGGACAGACCATCAGCAGATTTGGATTTCAGTACCATCTCTATGCTGATGACACACAATTATACACTTCAGCCCCTGACCTTACTCCCGCTCTAATAAAGAACACCAATGACTGTCTAACCCCAGTCTCCAATATCATGTCCGCTCTCTATCTGAAACTCAACCTTTCCAAAACTGAACTTCTTCTGCTCCCACCCTCTGCCAACCTCCCTAAATCTGACATCTCTCTCTCGGTGTGGCACCACGATAACGCCTAGTCAGCAGGCTCGCTGTCTCTGTGTTTTGATGGACACTGATCTCTCTTTCACCCCATATATACAGTGCCTACAAGTAGTATTCAACCCCCTGCAGATTTAGCTGGTTGACACATGCGGAATTAACTTGGCATTGTGACATTTGGACTGTAGATCAGCCTGGAAGTGGGAAATGCACTGCAGCCAAAAAGATATTTTAATTTTTTTTTTTTTTTTTTTAAAGCGTTAAAAGTTAATTCAGAGGGTCATTTATTATTCAACCCCTCAAACCACCAGCATTCTGTTTGGTCCCCCTAAAGTATTAAGAAGTAGTTCAGGCACAAAGAACAATGAGCTTCACATGTGTGGATTAATTATCTCTTTTGCCAGCCTTTTCTGACAATTTAAGACCCTCCCCAAACTTGTGAACAGCACTCATACATGGTCAACATGGGAAAGACAAAGGAGCATTCCAAGGCCATCGGAGACAAGATCGTGGAAGGTCACAAGGCTGGCAAGGGGTACAAAAACCTTTCCAAGGAGTTGGGCCTACCTGTCTCCACTGTTGGGAGCATCATCCGGAAGTAGAAGGCTTATGGAACTACTGTTAGCCTTCCACGGCCTTGACAGCCTTTGAAAGTTTCCTCCCGTGCCGAGGCCAGGCTTGTCCGAAGAGTCAAGGCTAACCCAAGGACAACAAGGAAGGAGCTCTGGGAAGATCTCATGGCAGTGGGGACATTGGTTTCAGTCAATACCATAAGTAACGTACTCCACCGCAATGGTCTCCGTTCCAGACGAGCCCGTAAGGTACCTTTACTTTCAAAGCGTCATGTCAAGGCTCGTCTACAGTTTGCTCATGATCACTTGGAGGACTCTGAGACAGACTGGTTCAAGGTTCTATGGTCTGATGAGACCAAGATCGAGATCTTTGGTGCCAACCACACACGTGACGTTAGGAGACTGGATGGCGCTGCCTACGACCCCAAGAATACCATCCCTACAGTCAAGCATGGTGGTGGCAGCATCATGCTGTGGGGCTGTTTCTCAGCCAAGGGGCCTGGCCATCTGGTCCGCATCCATGGGAAGATGGATAGCACGGCCTACCTGGAGATTTTGGCCAAGAACCTCCGCTCCTCCATCAAGGATCTTAAGATGGGTCGTAATTTCATCTTCCAACAAGACAACGACCCAAAGCACACAGCCAAGAAAACCAAGGCCTGGTTCAAGAGGGAAAAAATCAAGGTGATGGAGTGGCCTAGTCAGTCACCTGAACTTAACCCAATTGAAAACTTGTGGAAGGAGCTCAAGATTAAAGTCCACATGAGACACCCAAAGAACCTAGATAACTTGGAGAAGATCTGCATGGAGGAGTGGGCCAAGATAACTCCAGAGACCTGTGCCGGCCTGATCAGGTCTTATAAAAGACGATTATTAGCTGTAATTGCAAACAAGGGTTATTCCACAAAATATTAAACCTAGGGGTTGAATAATAATTGACCCACACTTTTATGTTTAAAATTTATTAAAATTCAACTGAGCATCATAACTTTTTTGGTTTGTAAGATTTATGCTTCTGTTAATAAATCCTACTCTCGTTTGCAGTTTGAAGGCTCTAACTTATTTGCATCTTATCAAACCACCTAAATCTGCAGGGGTTGAATACTACTTGTAGGCACTGTACAATCTCTAACTCGCTCCTGTCGCTTGCACCTGTAAAATATCTCTAGAATCCGCCCCTTTCTCACCATGGGAACAACTAAAACCCTCACCGTGGCCCTGATTCATTCCCGCCTTGACTACTGTAATTCTTTATTAGTTGGCCTCCCCCACAGTAAGATTTCCCCTCTCCAGTCTATCCTCAATGCAGCAGCCAGGATCACCTATCTAGCAAACCGTTACTCAGATGTTTCTACTCTGTGCCAGTCACTACATTGGCTACCCGTTCACTATAGGATCAAATTCAAATTGCTCGTTGTCACCCACAAAGCTATTCATGGTGCGGCACCTCCTTACCTCTCCACCCTCATCTCTGTCTACCACCCCACCCATCCCCTTCGTTCTGAACGTGACCTCAGACTAACATCAGCATTAATCCGAGCCTCCCATTCCCGACTCCAAGACTTCTCTCGAGCTGCACCAAACCTCTGGAATACTCTACCCCAAGAAATGAGGACCATCCACAACTTGCATAGCTTCAGACACTCCCTAAAAACACACCTTTTCAGGGCAGCCTATCCTTCTCCCTAACAGTAGTCACCTAAACATAAGATATTCATTGTTATAAGCCCCTGTACTTTGTGTTCCCATCCCGTCTTAGATTGTAAGCTCCTTCGAGCAGGGTCACTTTCATTTTTTGCCTTTTTATTGTATTTCCTGAGTTGATTCTATATTTATTGTATGTAACTACTGTTCTGCATTACCTTTCTGTACCGTATATTTTTCTTATATGTACCATTGTACTGTAAAGCGCTGCGGAATATGTTGGCGCTATACAAATAAAGTTTTATTATTAATTTTTATTATTATATGTTCTATTAAGCTAGTAGAACCTATGCCTGTCTCTATAGATTTACTGTGATCTCTGAAACGTGTATGTACAAAATCCTTATAGTTTTGCCCACATAGTATCTGCCACATGAGCAAAAGATCGCATACACTACATTTTTAGTCTTACAAGAGATAAATTGCTTCACTTGGTGAATAATAAGACCAATTTTCACGGTGTTCATTACCATATGCAGGGAGCAAAAGCAACAATCACCCCATTTATAATTTCCTTTTGGACATAGTTTTTCTAGCCATGTTTTCTCAGGTAAGACCATTTTGTTCACTACCATATCTCCAATATTTTTGCATCTCCTATACATAACCAGAGGCTTGCATAATGCTACTTCCTTCAAGTGTCTGTCACTCTCAATCAGACACCAAATTCTATTTATGGCTTTTCGGTTGGGTCCATCCATTGGGCCATACTTAAAATTAAAGATAAACCATTTTTTGTTTTTTACTGCCACCCGTCTTCTTCCACCCTTCTTTCCACCTAGTGTCTACCTTTCTGTGGGCCTCATTCATCATTTTCTCTGGGTACCCTCTAGAAATCAAGTGGCTCTTCAAGTCTCTTACTTGCTTCTGAAACCTCTCCTCAGTATTATTTATCCTCCTCAACTGTAAAATCTGGTTGTACGGTAAGGATTTTTTTATGTGGTAGGGGTGGTTACTCTCATAATGCAAGACTGAATTTGTGGAGGTTGGTTTCCTATAATTTTCAGTGTGCAATTTCCCCTCCTGAATCTAAACCTTTACATCTAAAAACTCAAGAGTTTCACCTCCCAACACATGCGTGAAACTCATGTTCATCTTGTTCTCATTTAGATATTCAACAAATGCATCAAATGCATTGGTACCGAACCACACCAAATACACATCATCCACATAACGATGATGATTTTGTATGTTTTTCAAAAATGGATTACTTGTGGCGTATAGGTATTTGTTTTCGAATGCCTCCAAAAAAGATGTTTGCTAGTGCACAAGCTACCAGTGTACCCATCGCGGTACCATCACATTGTATGTACCACTGGTTCAAAAATTTGAATATTATTGCTCAAAACAAACTCCAGGGCTGCAGTAATGAAGCCCATCAATGGATCCAATTTTTTGTAGCTCTCAGTACCTCCTGAACCACCTCCACTGCTAGGCGCTGAGGGATCCGTGTATACAGACTCTCAACGTCTATTGAAGCAAGTTGAAAGCCCTCCTGCCATTCGGTTTCTTTAATGACCTCTAAAATTTCATTAGTGTCTTTCGTAAATGCTGAGATCTCACGCATCAGCAAACACAACTGTCAGTCCAGGAACCGTGACAGTGGTTCGGTCAGGGAACCTTTGTAGACCTGGAAAGAGTGGAAATGCCGCCAAACGGTGGAAATTTACAAAAGCTTCTCCAAAAAGAAGCGAACTGGATCCTAAGACTCAGAGCTCAGGGCCCACTTGGTTTTAATGACCAAAAATGACCATTTCTTATATTTTTTAGAGGTTTATACACTTCAGGGTTTTGTGTTGATGTTTGTATGTATAGGCAATGTTTTAATAGTCATACATTGCTACTTTGTGCTATATGTATGTATATGTTGTATATTCTGCATCTGAAATGGTAAACAACTGTAGGTGGGTATGAATATAAGGAAGTGACACCCACTATTGTATTGCATCCCTGGAAGCGCCACTAGGAGGCGCGAAACGGCCGTGTTGTTATAAAGACTCCCCATCCTCCCCCCGCTCCACTATACTATAAGCCTGATGACCACTAAGTTTGTGACTGAAATAAAGTTGAATTTTAATCCAGGACCGGTGAGTGCTGCAGCATCTGTTTTGCTATTAACCGGAAGTGCACTCTGGACCGGAAGTGTGCACCATGATGTTCGGAGCACCGTCGGCGTGGAGGTCGGTTGGCGGTCATGTCTTTACTCTCCCTGAAGCAGACCAAAGGACAGGAGACTACGACCGATGGTAATGCTCAACAGCCTGAAGATTTTGTAAAAAAAAATGCTAGAATGGTACTTTAAGAAAAAGGAGTTATTTGAGACTTTGATATTGATGACTCAATTCATACTGTATTGGATGAAGAGAGTTCACAAGTGGCAATTTTTGCACTCATGCCTGCATTTAAACCGCCAAGTGCAATCCAACCATGGTTAATGGTTACCATGGTACCTCAGATATGTCCTCCGGTGACCTCATTGACTCACCATTGACACGGCCGCAGCTCTCGGTGCTGTCATTCTGTCATCAGAGGCTGTGATAACAGGATTGTTCTTCAGCCTTGCCTTTGAGGCAGAAGATATGAGATGTGACATGGGACCTCGTTGTGATTATGGTCGGAGAGTACATTTTGGGGTTAAACTAAACTTTTAATGGGATAATGAGGGTTGTCAGTGTGTTTTATTTCAATTAAAGGATTTTTCTGTGTGTGCTGAGTATCTTTTTCTAAACTCTTAATTTACTAATTGGTAATGGCTAATCATAAGGACGCCTGACATTACTAATCCAGGGCTTAATGACAAGCTGTCCATGCTCAGTTGTCATTACCCACTTCTATCACGCCAATGCCACCACACCAGGGCATCAAGAAGAGCAGGGTAAAGCACCAGGATTTATCGATTCTAATGAATGTGCCAAATTCAGGGGCTGCTGAGGGCTGCTATTATACACCCTGGGTGGGGGGCAATAACTATGTGCCTCCCGAGGAAAGAATAATAACCAAAGGGACTGTAATAATAAATAACCCCCAGCCATGCGTTTTAATCTTGCCTGAGTATCAAATCGGGGAGGACCCCACCCTGCTGTTTTTTTTTAATATTTATTTAATTTAAATAAACATAGTGGCATCCCAATATTTGATGCTCAGCCAATATAAAGTGCATAGCTGGGGACTGCAGCCTGCAGCTGTCTATTTTGTCTGCGCTGAGAATGACAGCATTTTTTCCCATTACTTTTTCTTTAACACACATATGACAGCAGGTTGGTTGCCATACACATTAGTGCACAGAGACAGGTATAGATTGTGGGGACACAGTGTGAGTGCAGCCAATCACAGACACTGTCACACACGTTGAGCATCTGTTATTGGCCATTGCCGGTCAGTGCAGTAAATATGCATGAATGAGCGCCCTGGAAGCAAGCGGTGGGAGACTGGTAAGATCGATCTATCCATCCATCCATCCATCTATTTAACTTTTCACAGCATGAGAAAGACCATGTTAAAGACGCATGTCAAAATGGATGCTAAGTAAGGGAAATAACGCACACTAGCATGTCATACGCATAATATACAGATGAAAAAACGTATGACGCTTGCATGACACTGCTACTATTCTCGACAACAATTTCAGCGAGGCAAGATAAGGAAATGTGAGATCACCCCAACAGGAAAACAAAATTAATGACATTTTTAGAATCTTTTTCACATAGTGCATTTTTTTCTTTGAGTAGTTTTACTTCTCGTTTAAAAAAAAAAAAAACAAAAAAAACACACAGTATCTCTATTCTTTCAGCCTTTTTGTTACCACAGCTTTTCTTCACCGAGATCAAAATGGCTTAGCACCAAAACACACATAAATAATAAGGCAATGAAATGCATTAAAAATGGGCCAAATATGCAAACAAACACATCAAAGTCCCCTTTCACACTGGCATTTTTTTCAAAATGCGGCAGATCCGGCAGGTTTACCGCATCTGCCGCCTAACGGCTGCACTTGCAGCAAGCCCCATGCATTGTCTATGGGGCTGGTGGCAGGTGCGGAAAGTGCGGTATTGCCGCAATCCGGCACTGGCGGCAGTGGCGGCCGCAAAAAAAACCCGCGGTGAGCAGCGTTTTTTTCGCGGCCGTAACTGCCGCAAGTGCCAGAGCCGCGGTTATACCGTACTTGCCGCACCTGCAACCAGCCCCATAGACAATGCATGGGGATTGCCATTAGGCGGCACATGCGGCAGAAGCGGTTTTTTGTCTGGATCTGGACAAAAACGCCAGTGTGAAAGGGGCCAAAAACACAAACTAATTTGAAAGTAGGTTTTTACTTTTCTTCTGTTCTGGCTTGGATCTAGGTTCTCTTTTACGCTTTAGTTGCTAGATGCTGAGGCCACATCTGGACATACTGTTTACATACGTCCTGTGAAACCTTCACTTGCACACTTGATGTGGTCCATTTATGTCTCCGAATAGTCATACTCCAGCTGATGTAGATACGCCTAAGCTCACACATAATATTGCACTCTTTGCCTCCCTGCACGGTTCCAGGCAGGACTGAGGAACATTCCTAGAGCACTTACTCATGGTGAGATGCCATAAAAGGAGACACAAGCAGACATCCTGCAGTATAGTTGAAGGAGTCCAAGATTTTTAACCCTCTACACTTCAAAATTTCCCAACCTTATTCTACATAGTAACAACATATTCCATAGCGCTGTACTAAGAATGCATGTCTTTATGCCAGTCTGTAAAGAGGGTGAACCCTACGCTCTCCATTTAAATCACATTGAGGAGGTAGCCTTTAAAAAAGGTCAACTTGTTTCTTTAATGGCTTGATTTGTTATATGAGAGATTGCTAAGTAATTGTATGTTTTCTTTCAGCCTGGAATAGGCAGTTTATATTATACTGTGTACTTTTCTGCTTCTGTACAAGTTGCCCAGACCAGCGGTCACGATTCTTTGTGCCGGGAATGATGGTGTTGGCTGGAACCTTGGACATTGGTATTGTAGAGTGCTTTTCATTAGGATTGGTGGTGGGCTGGAAAATGATGAGGCTTGACATTGGAAAAGAGAGGGTCAGTGTAGAGATTCATCTGGAATACTTGGGCGTGACTTTTAAAATAAAGGGGGTTTGCTGCTTTACTAAGCAAGGCCTGGGTGTCACTGGAGCAGACAATGAGCTAATGCAGTGTACAGCCATTAAGGCAGTATTGTTAGCCAGGGTGGGGTTAGATCAGGGGAAGTCTGGTGTGACTATAGATATAATGTTTGCCTCCTGGAGCTATTGTAACAGGAAGCCAAGTATGCAATGCACAGAGAGGGACAAGATAGTGGTGATGAACACAACATGTATTGCTGCACTAAAAGTGGGGCTATTGGCACAGAAACAGGAGTGAAAGTTGCAAATGGTTATAACAGCTTCAATTTCAACATACACAATAATCAGGGTTACAGGTTACACATATTTACACATATAAGCATTAAACACAATTCAGTATTGGTCGTACTACTACACTAAGTCTATGGTCACATTTGGGACCAAGCATCCGTTTGCAGGATGCTTTAAAGGATGCTGTTTTTTTCCTTGCCATTTCTATGGCATTTTTTTTTTTTCATTTTTAGCGCTAGCGTTAACACCTGCATTAATGCATGGTACATATATGTACATATAGGTACATATATGTACCATGCATTAATGCAAGCGTTTCCCATAGACTCCTATGTTAAAAAAACACTAGCATTTTTGCTAAAGCCCCCAAAAATACTGCTTAGTGCGTTTTTTGGTGCTTTCGCAAAAACGCCTAGCATCAAACGCATTGCACTTTTGCAATGCATTTTTAACATGGGAGTCTATGTAAGCATTAACACTAGTGTTTTTAATATTCTAACATGGAAAAAACGCTAGCTTTTAGTGCTTCCATGATGCTAATGTAAACCTAGCCTAATGGCGAGAACTATTTGGTAAACAGCTTTACAGTCAATCAAAGGGTAGGGGGTGCTAAATCGACAGTCTGTCCCCTTTTGGCAGTACTCTAACAATGAGCCTAAAGTCCCTTAGCTTATCACCAAGGCCCTCAGCATGGTCTAACATGCTGGGGTCTATTTAACTTTTAGCATGCCTTCAGGTACCGCAAGAGGCATGGACAAAAGTAACTCTGGAACACCGATCTTCTGCAGCTTGACCCCATAGCTCTGGTATGGGGTCTAGACTGGCTGCTTCTGTGGCTTGACCACGTAGCTCTGATGCAAGGTCTTGACCGGTGTCATCTTTCAGCAATTCTCTGAACTCAGGCACAGGCTCCTACTTGAGTTCTGAATCTTGCCCTGCTCTGAGGACACTGCCAGATGACACATGGAAATCGGTCACTGGCTCCTTGCAGGCCGTATTCACAGTGAGCACATTGGAATCACGCTCTCTCTCCTAGCAGGGAGGGACACAAGCAATAAGTTGCATGAAGCTCTGCACCTTCTCAATTTCTGCCTCCAAACTGCTGTACACAGGGTTATCAGGGTGAACCCTCTTCATCATCTAGTAAGTGACAGCCTCCCATTAATAGTCCAGATTATTCCTGGGCCGTTTAGTCCGCACTAGCACCTGGCACCCTGGTTGTAAGGGTGCCTCTTGCACTGGCATCATATCAGGGTGGCTCAGCTCGCACAACTTCTGCTCTATGAGCCACCTCCAGGTTTCTTGGTGGTGTTGATGTTCTTGTACCCACGTGGGTGCACCCACCCCTGTGCAGACTTCTTCCGGATTGAGCTCCATTGTGTAATTTCACAGCCATGATGGCAAAACAGCAGGGTATATGGGATATATACGGGTGTTCCGGAACAAACTCAATCCATCTGATCTTCCAGACATCCTCTGTGGTCCTTAACATCTCGAGCAATTTTCTGTTGAAGCGTTCACAGACCCCATTACCTTGAGGATGATAGGGAGTATTCAATTTCATACAAACGCTGCAGCTCTTACATCACCTTTCCTTGGAAGCATGCCCCTTGCTATGGATCCTCTTGCACACACAAAAATCAATTCCCACAGATAGCCTGGGCCACGGACTCAGCCATCCGATCTTTGGTGAGTGTTACTACCACAAACTTTGTAAAGTGGTCCATTTTCACCAAACAGTAGCCACAGCCATTGTGACGCAGTTCAATCATCAGACTAGGGATGAGCAAGTATACTCGCTACTATTCGGAACTCGCCGAATAGTAGCGCTATTCGGGTACTCGCTACTCTCCGGGTATCTTATGATTACTCAGGAGTAGCGAGTAGTCCATTCACTTTCGCAGTGTATCTATAGATACACTGCGAAAGTACCCTAAAAGTGAATAAAAGTTGTTAAAAACAATAAAATGACATACTCATGTAGTGAGGTGAGCAATTCAGATTGTATCATAGAAATGGATATGGAAATGAACTGTGCACAGTCCGCTACTGCCCCTTGTGGACAAGTGCTGAAACAAACGCAGGGAAGTGGGAAATTCCCTTTTCAGAAAATGTGTTTACTCAGGAAGAGAGAGCAGCAGGAAGTCAGTGCAGATCCAGAGCTGAGCAAGGGAAGACCTGCGTGTGGATGTCTGTTGAAAGTGGACTACTTTGCTACACCTTGCCGGAAGGAAGCAGAAGCCCCCATGACTGATCCTGGGCCACTGGACTTTGGTGCTGTGACTCTGCCGCTCTGCAAAACCTTGCCCGCCGAGCACCCGGAGTGCATGTGCAGGGGCCGTGACCGACATAAGGGAGCCATTTGTACTGCTGTGATCTCCCTCCTGCTGCTCGGGGTGCCCCGAGACTGAGAGAGACTTCTGTGCTGCTGTGGGCTCCCTTCTGCTGCTCGGTGTGCCCTGAGACTGGGAGAGACTAACAAAGAAAGATTCTGTTACCTGCGGAAGGAGACCAAAGAAGAAGACTGAGGAGTTTCCCCCTTCAGCGCTGCACCGGGACCCGTCCTCGTGAGATCCCCAGGCCTGCGACGTGGGAGCGACATCTTCTTCTGTGATAGACTGGTACGTGATTTTAGGGAAAGTTAGGGAAAGATACTTTCATTGTTGTGTTTTTTTCTTTTCTTGCGGCGTAGCCGGAAGAAGTGAAAATCCAGAGACTCTAATATATACAAGTGCGCATATAGTTCGGTTGACTGTGATATAAACATGTTTGCCAGTAAAGAAACGTTATTATCGGTTAAACCTGAGTATGGGGATTCTGTTGAGAAAGATCATACACACACACCCGCGGCCTTACCACCGGTCGCTACACTCACCTGTCCGACGCCTGCATCGGGACTGGCAAAGAAGACCCCGGGACCGTCCCAGAAGACCTGCGATCACCGGATGACAAGGACCTGTGACTTCCAGCCAATCAGATGGCCGGTAGCGATCTGGCCAATCAGATGGCGAGGCGTCACAATCACGTGATCGCTAGCGGCCACCTAATTGGCCAGATTGCAAGGTCCTAGGTGTACTGCCAGGACCTTGAAATCTGGCCAATCTGGTGGCCGCTAGCGATCACGTGGTTGTGATGTCTAGCTATCTGATTGGCCAAATCGCTAAAAGCCATCTGATTGGCTGGAAGTCACAGGTCCTTGTTGTCTGGTGATCGCAGGTCTTCTGGGAGGGTCCCGGGGTCTTCTTTGTCGGTCCCGCTGCAGGCGTCAGACAGGTGAGTATGTAATTTTATTATTTTTAACAGCTTTTATTCACTTTTAGGGTACTTTTGCAGTGTATCAATAGATACACTGCGAAAGTAATCGGACTCGCTATACTCGCAATGAGTACCAAGTAGCGGGACCTACTTGTTGCGAGTATAGCGAGTCCGAATATTGCGGTACTCGCTCATCCCTAGTTTAGACGTCAGGCTGGCAGGGAAGGAGCTACTCGGATACCAGGATGATGGCTTCAGTAGGGGGAACACGGCTGGTCGGGTCCCAATTCCATGCCCTGGGCACTCAATTGGCTGGTGGGGATGAGGGGGAACTTGGGGATAGGGAAACGTGACGCCACCTGTGGTACCTGGTAATGTGGTTACCAGCGCTGCAGCCGGTCGCTGAGGTGATGGTGAAGCAGCTTTGGTAGTACAGCTCCCCACAGGCGGAGCTTTACCTCAGGGCAGCGGGGTGGATGAGAGGAGTAGTAGTCCTCGGCTCCTTGGTGCTGTGGAGGAGCCTCTCGGGCAACGAATAATTTATGCCAAACACCACATTAGCTCAAACAGTCGGGCTCACCAGGGGTTGTAGCTGCGGATTTTGGAGGCTTTTCCAGAGTCTGTCAGAGGTGTCTCTACAATAACTTTCTTGGTATGTGTGTTGCTTTAGCTCTCTTGTCAACCACACTTAAGAACCTGATTGCTGGTCCCCAGGTCTGTTACTAAAAGGTACTTTTGACTCCTTCCCGGTACAGACAGGAGCGTGAGAAGACAATCCCTCCCGTCACCAGTATTTAGTCCATACCCTTGTTAGTGTCTTGGACCCACTTTGGGACAGAGTTGGGATTTAGTGTTGTGGTGCTGTGGCTCCTACTTTAGGCCCACCGCCTGCCGGTCTGTGGTTTGGGATGAACCGCTAACAGCTCTGGTTTACCGGTGTTGACCTGGACTTTTCAGCCAGCTCCAACCAGTCCTGGAGTGTCCCCCTTCGTTGTCTGGGTCACCTCTTTCCTTACAGGTGCCCTCCTGTCATGATTGCAGGGTCCCCTGTGTCTGTCCTTTCTCCTCTTCTACCACTGTCTGACTGACTACTGTCTGTAACTGTCACTCACGTCTTCCTGCTCTTCTAGGCTCCACCCCCCTGGGACCTACTGAATACCAATCCCCTGTGCTAAGGTGTCCTGGAGAGCGTGTTTTGGGGCAGACTCTGTATTTTCCTCCTCATCCACGTCTACAGAGGCACTACACCTTATGTTTGGGGTGCAGTACCTCCCTGTGGCATCCCACCAGAGGGGTGCCACATCTTCATCATCTGTGTGAGGGCCGAATGTTCAGGAGATTTGGTCAGCTCGCATTGAAGACGGCTCCAGCATATGTATTCCACTGCCCGCGGCAGATAGATCAAGAACATCAATCTCTACAGCCACTTTAAAGTTCTCTCCACTCTGAAGTGGGCACCCCTCTCATGGACCTCTCTGGCCAGTCACAGCAATTTTCTCTCTGGGATCACCACTTGCCAGGTGGTCCCGGACTCTCGAGATAGCTGGACCGCGGTAAAGTAGGCCATTCCACATAGGTAGATGCTCCCACTGCCGAATTAACTGTAGGGCAGCTACTGACAGGCCCTCTCTTTCTTCATGGGTAGGCCATTGATTTAGCATAACCCATGCCCATAGTTTGGCCAGTTCAGGATCAGACTGCTGTATTTGCAACCAATCATCTCTAGGGTGCCCCAAGACTTGGCTTATTTGGGGCTCTTCTTCGACTTCTTTCCTGAACACCAGTACGTGGCAAAGTGCTTGAAATCCGGTGTCTCATCCCCCTCCTGCTCTTAATTTATATCTCAGGTTGGTCACTCCAGGGCCATTTTTGGACAGTGCATCAGTGTGTGTATTTTAGGCTTTCAATCGGTAGGATATTTTATACTGGAGCTTGGACATCTGAGCAACCCACTGCTGCTCCAATGATCCCAAATACACATTTTTCAGGTGGGCCAGGTGGTTATTATCAGTGCGCACTTGACCCAGATAGGTATTTGGTCATGGCCCATACCAGGGCCAGCAGCTGTAGCTTGAGCAAATTATAATTAGCGGGGCTTTTCTCCATCTCCCGAAGGGATAAACTAGCATATGCTATTACCCGTTCTTGCCTTTCTTAAACCTGGTTGAGTACCTCTTCTAGCCCATAGAGGATTATGTAGGCTGCATGCTCCAATATGGGGAGATTAGTTAGCACCAGTTTCAGGGACCAACTCCATCTATTGAAGGGTCGGGGACCAAATTAAAGGGATCAATGTTTGGCCCCCCTCCCTCTAAGCAGTTCATTCACGGGTATTGTCATCTTCAAGAAATCCTTGATGAACCTCCGGTTATACGTGGACAACCCCAGGAAGACCCTCAGCTCGCTGAGCATTGTAGAGGTTGGCCACCACTTGATGGCAGCCACCTTTTCTGGCATTGGGTGGACCCCCTCACCAGATACAGTGTGACTCAGGTACTCAATCTTCCTCTGAAAGACTTGACACATCTGGTGCTTCACCATTAGCACATGCTACTATTACCATTCTAACACCCAACCCAACTGAAGAAGATGCTCTTCGACGGTGACGGAGAAAATGATAATGTTGTCAAGATATATTATATTAGATATCAAATGCTGAAATGTTCTGGAGTCGTTGGTTAATTCGAATGGCATTCTATTGAACTCAAACAATCCCATGGGGAAGATATACGCGGTCTTAGGTTGGTCCTTGTCGGCTATGGGAACCTGACAATAGCCCCTAGCCAGGTCCAGTGAGGAGAAGTACCTAGTTTTTCCTAGAGTGGGCAAGGATTCTTCTATTCAGGGTAGTGTGTTTCTCTCTGTAAAATGCAATTAACTTTATATAATGTAGACAATGTGATTTTCTGGATCTTATTTTTGATATTCTATCTCTCAATGTTAAAATCTATCCTTAAAATTATAGACTATTCATGTCTTTGTCAGTGGGCAAACTTATAAAATCAGCAAGGGATCAAATACTTATTTCCTCCACTACATATGCCAGGATGGGCCCTGGATGGGAACATATATAACTAGAAGGGGCAAGGAATAAGACCTACTACATAATGAAGTGGGGGAGCAACACATATGTCTTTATAGGATTTAAAAAAGCTACAAGAGCCAACATGCAAGGGGTAGGAATGGGGGGGACAGATCCAAATCATATACCGGGGCCCATAGGACTCTAGTTACACTCTACAGTCATGGCCAAAAGTTTTGAGAATGACACCAAAATGATATTTTCACATGATCTGCTGCCATCTGGTTTTTATTTGTGTTTGTCTGATGTTTCTATCACATACAGAAATATAATTGCAATCATATTATGAGTACCAAAAGGTTATATTGACAGTTAGAATGAGTTAATGCAGCAAGTCAATATTTGCAGTGTTGACCCTTCTTCTTCAGGGCCTCTGCAATTCTCCCTGGCTGCTCTCAATCAACTTCTGGACCAAATCCTGACTGATAGCCGTCCATTCTTGCATAATCAATGCTTGCATTTTGGCAGAATTTGTTGGTTTTTGTTTGTCCACCCGTCTCTTGATGATTGACCACAAGTTCTCAATGGGATTAAGATCTGGGGAGTTTCCAGGCCATGGACCCAAAATCTCTATGTTTTGTTCCCTGAGCCATTTAGTTATCACCTTTGCTTTATGGCAAGGTGCTCCATCATGCTGGAAAAGGCATTGTTGGGTGCCAAACTGCTCTTGGACGGTTGGGAGAAGTTGCTCTTGTAGGACATTCTGGTACCATTCTTTATTCATGGCTATGTTTTAGGCAAGACTGTGAGTGAGCCGATTCCCTTGGCTGAGAAGCAGCCCCACACATGAATGGTTTCAGGATGCTTTACAGTTGGCATGAGACAAGACTAGTGGTAGCACTCACCTCTTCTTCTCCGAATAAGCTGTTTTCCAGATGTCCCAAACAATCGAAAAGGGGATTCATCAGAGAAAATGACTTTACCCCAGTCCTCAGCAGTCCACTCCCTGTACCTTTTGCAGAATATCAGTCGGTCCCTGATGTTTTTTCTGGAGAGAAGTGGCTTCTTTGCTGTCCTCCTTGAAACCAGGCCTTGCTCAAAGAGTCTCCGCCTCACAGTGCGTGCAGAAGCACTCTCACCAGCCTGCTGCCATTCCTGAGCAAGCTCTGCACTGCTGGTAGTCTGATCCCCCAGCTGAAACAGTTTTAAGATACGGTCCTGGCGCTTGCTGGTCTTTCTTGGGCGCCCTGGAGCCTTTTTGACAACAATGGAAGCTCTCTCCTTGAAGTTCTTGATGATGCGATAAATTGTTGACTGAGGTGCAATCTTTGTAGCTGCAATACTCTTCCCTGTTAGGCCATTTTTGTGCAGTGCAATGATGGTTGCACGTGTTTCTTTAGAGATAACCATGGTTAACTGAAGAGAAACAATGATACCAAGCACCAGCCTCCTTTTACAGTGTCCAGTGGTGTCATTCTTACTTAATCATGACTGATTGATCGCCAGCCCTGTCCTCATCAACACCCATACCTGTGTTAATGGAACAATCACTAAAACTCCTTTTAAGGCAGGACTGCAATGATGTTGAAATGTGTTTTGGGGGTTAAAGTTCATTTTCTAGGCAAATATTGACTTTGCAAGTAATTGCTGTTAAGCTGATCACTCTTTATGACATTCTGGAGTATATGCAAATTGCCATTAGAAAAACAGAAGCAGCAGACTTTGTTAAAATTAATATTTGTATCATTCTCAAAACTTTTGGCCATGACTGTAGTTACACCACTGATACTGAGATAGAACCCTGAACAGTTGTGTATCCTATTTACTATTAAGGTAACTTAGTAACAGTAAAAGTGTTGTCCCATAAACAACATATATCATCTATTCACAGGATAAGTCTTAATTGTATGATTTCCAGCAGTCTGAGTCGTAGCACCTTAAAGAGGACCTGTCACCAAACCAGGCATGGTGATCTAATTACAGCACTGCATACAGCATGTCTCCAGCATGCAGGCAAGGGGTCCCCCAGCACTTGAGCAGCCCTGAGTTTTTTTTTTCTCTCCCGTGTAGCCCCGCCCCTCAGGGGGCAGGGCTACACAGGAGAGGAAAAAAAAACTCTGTTTAAATGCTGCAAACAGGGAGAGAATGATTGGCAGCGGTGGGCAGATTAAACATGCAGGGGGTGTGAATCTGCCCTTGCCTGCAGCCCCTAGCCACCTCCTTAGTGGCTGTAGCATGTAAGTTTTCTAAGTGTATTATCTCCGGGTACAGGGCTGCTCAAGTGCTGGGGGACCCCTTGCCTGCATGCTGGAGACATGCTGTATCCAGTGCTGTAATTATATCACCATGCCTGGTTTGGTGACAGGTCCTCTTTAAGGAAAAGACAGACTGTAGAGCAGGGGTCCCCAACATGCAGCCTACGGGCCACATGCGGCACTTGGAGATATATTCTTTGACCCGCATTGAGCTTCAGAGTCCAAGGGCATAACAATAACCTGGTCAACTTCTTTTTAAGCTGTATGTGCATTCAATTGAAATGCATTGTGGAGCAAAGAACCACCGGCCCCCCATCACCGCAATAGCTATATTCAAATTTTCTGAGATAATATATTTTGGGTTTTCATTGGCTGTAAGCCATAATCATCAACATTAATTGAAAAAAACACTTCAAATAGATTACACTGTTTGTAATGACTCTATATAATATATTCGTTTCACTTTATGTATTGAATTGCTGAAATAAATTATCTTTTTGATGATATTCTAATTTATTGAGATGCGCTTGTATGTCTCCAGTTATCCTATGTGGCTGCAAATGACTGAATCGGGACAGTGTGCAAAATTCCCTGGTTGTCCCCAGGATTGCTGGTGTGACCGGGCAGTCACATGACCGAAAGTACCATATATACTCGTGTATAAGCCGACCCGTGTATAAGCCGACCCCCCTACTCTTGCCCCCAAAACCTGGGAAAACCTATTGACTCGTGTATAAGCCGAGGGTGGACCCCAGCACAGGTATACAGCCCCCAGCAGTGTGGAATACAGGCCTCCCCAGTGGTAGTATACAGCAGCCTCCCCAGTGGTAGTATACAGCAGCCTCCCCAGGGGTATATATAGGCCCCAGCAGTATATACAGCAGCCCCAGTGGTATACAGCAGCCTCCCCAGTGGTATATACAGGCCCCAGCAGTATTACAGCAGCCTCCCCAGTGGTATATACAGGCCCCAGCAGTATTACAGCAGCCTCCCCAGTGGTATATACAGGCCCCAGCAGTATATACAGTAGCCCCAGTAGTATACAGCAGCCTCCCCAGTGGTATATACAGGCCCCAGCAGTATTACAGCAGCCTCCCCAGTGGTATATACAGGCCCCAGTAGTATATACAGCAGCCCCAGTGGTATACAGCAGCCTCCCCAGTGGTATATACAGGCCCCAGCAGTATTACAGCAACCTCCCCAGTGGTATATATAGGCCCCAGCAGTATATACAGCAGCCCCAGTGGTATACAGGAGCCTCCCCAGTGATATATACAGGCCCCAGCTGTATTACAAGCAGCCTCCCCAGTGGTATATACAGGCCCCAGCAGTATATACAGCAGCCCCAGTGGTATACAGGAGCCTCCCCAGTGGTATATACAGGCCCCAGCTGTATTACAAGCAGCCTCCCCAGTGGTTTATACAGGCCCCAGCAGTATATACAGCAGCCTTCCTAATGGTATATACAGGCCCCAGCAGTATATACAGCAGCCCCAGTGGTATACAGCAGCCTCCCCAGTGGTATATACAGGCCCCAGCAGTATTACAGCAGCCTCCCCAGTGGTATATACAGGCCCCAGCAGTATATACAGCAGCCTTCCTAATGGTATATACAGGCCCCAGCAGTATATACAGCAGCCCCAGTGGTATACAGCAGCCTCCCCAGTGGTATATACAGGCCCCAGCAGAATATACAGCAGCCCCAGTGGTATACAGCAGCCTCCCCAGTGGTATATACAGGCCCCAGCAGTATTACAGTAGCCTCCCCAGTGGTATATACAGGCCCCAGCAGTATATACAGCCCCCAGCAGTGTGGTATACAGGCCCCCCAGTGGTATACAGGCCTCCCCAGTGGTAGTATACAGCAGCCTCCCCAGTGGTAGTATACAGCAGGATCCCTAGGGGTATATATAGGCCCCAGCTGTATATACAGCAGCCCCAGTGGTATACAGCAGCCTCCCCAGTGGTATATACAGGCCCCAGCAGTATTACAGTAGCCTCCCCAGTGGTATATACAGGCCCCAGCAGTATTACAGCAGCCTCCCCAGTGGTATATAGAGGCCCCAGCAGTATATACAGCAGCCCCAGTAGTATACAGCAGCCTCCCCAGTGGTATATACAGGCCCCAGCAGTATTACAGCAGCCTCCCCAGTGGTATATACAGGCCCCAGCAGTATATACAGCAGCCCCAGTGGTATACAGCAGCCTCCCCAGTGGTATATACAGGCCTCAGCAGTATTACAGCAGCCTCCCCAGTGGTATATGCAGGCCCCAGCAGTATTACAGCAGCCTCCCCAGTGGTATATACAGGCCCCAGCAGTATATACAGCAGCCCCAGTGGTATACAGCAGCCTCCCCAGTGGTATACAGGCCCCCCAGTGGTATACAGGCCTCCCTAGTGGTATACAGGCCCCCTTAGTGGTATACAGGCCCCCCTAGTGGTATACAGGCCCCCTTAGTGGTATACAGGCCCCCCCAGTTGTATAAAGGCCCCCCAGTGGTATACAGGCCCCGGTTGCTGCCGCATACCTGTAAAAGAATAGCTTTCATACTTACCCTCCTCGCTGTCATCGTGCGTCCTCGTCTCCTTCCTGCTTCTACCCGGTGTCATGTGACCGCGCAGAAACAATGACGTCATTGTGACTGTGACGGCCGGCCAAGTAGAAGCGGGAAGGAGACCGGAGGAGCGCGGTAACAGCGAGGAGGGTAAGTATGAAAGCTATTTTTTTACAGGTGTGCGGCAGCAACCAGGGGCCTGTATACCACGGGGGGGCCTGTATATACAGCGGGGGGCCTGCATATTCCACTGGGGGGAGCGGGGGCCTGTATATACCACGGGGGGGGAGCGGGGGGCCTGTTTATTCCACTGGGGGGGAGTGGGGGCCAGTATATACCACTGGGGGAGGAGCGGGAGGGCCTGTATATACCACTGGGGGAGCGCAATGTAATATGCAAAGCTCCCCCTGCCGATGATGGACAGGGGGATGCAGTGCATATTGCATTGCACTAATGAGCGGCCCCACGTGACCGGGCGCTCATAATACAGCCTCCCCTGCCTCGTCCAGCCCCTGGACACCGCCCTTCCCCCCCACACTAAGCCTTATAGTGACTCGTGTATAAGCCGAGGGGGGCACTTTTCAGCACAATTTTTGTGCTGAAAAACTCGGCTTATACATGAGTATATACGGTATGTGTTTTGCATATTTTCAGTCATGCCCTGACTAGATGCGCCTAGCTTCTCTCCAAACAAGTGTATAGAGAGAGCTTTACATGTCTAGTTGGCATGTGATCACAAGTTTGTGTGGCACCCTGTTGGGCACCACAGAAATCCTTAGGGCACAAATGGAGTAAGTAACAGCAAAGCAAAACCCACAACACAACACCTTAGAACACCTGGTTTCGCCCCGAGCCTCTAGGGGGAGCTCCACTGGTCACTTTGAGCCAGTTCCCCCTATAAATAGAGTCTTGGAGGGAGAAACGTCAGAGTGTGTGCAGTCGCTACAAGAGCTGCCAGCCTGTGTGAAACCTCCACTATATGAGGGACACACTAGGCCCCACCAGCTAACTAGCAAGTGAAGAAATCCCTGCAATTGGGATAAGAGGAAGAAGGAGAACACCTTTCAGGAAGTCAGGAGTTATTCTGACTCTTTCCTTAATAACCGGTTACTGGAACCGAAGCTGTGAGAGCTACCCAGCCACCACAGAGAACCAGCACCATCAACAGGAGGTTTAGCCACCTGTTCCACCTGATGCACCCATCCACGAGAGCCCAGGGAAGAGTACTGATCCTGCTCAGACCCTTTTACAGTGCCCTCAGTGCTGTTAACCAGGGGAAGCAAGTTCCATTGAACACACTGCCCGGTCCGGCTGGATTCCACATCCACCCGACTGCATTAGAAGTAGAGAAAGAGAGAGAAGGAAGCCTAACACTGCTTGCTGTGAACGTCCAGAAGTGCCGACTTCACTATCCCGGTCCGAGCGTATCTGATTACCACCCAGTAAAGGTACCTAAAAGAGACTTTGTGTGGTTGTGCGTTACTCCTGAATTTGGTGCACAGCATCCCGCAGCTGCCTCACAACATCTTGCGCAGCTCCCGGCTCCGGGGACTCCGGCTCATCCTGTGGGGAGCGTCCCATCTAGCTGCTTAACATCCCCGGAGAACCCGCAGCGCTGGTAAAGTTACCAGAATACCCGCAGGTGGCGTCACGAAGACAAATCACCCCCACTGTTCCGCCATTCCCCTATTGATCTGGACCACCGGGCCTACACCACCGCAGGCGCGGTTCCTTGACGGGAGGAGAAACAACGCCCGCTCCGTGTACCCCCGGCTACGGTGAGTCAGAATTTGGCGTCACGAACAGGATACGAGCAGGCCCGTTATCACGGGTATTGTGTGCTATTTATTGACTGTAAATATCGAACTGTAAATTTGAACCGCCATTGCTGCGTGACAAAGGCGGGAAAAGAAGGGGCGTGACTGTGCAGAGGGCGTGAAGATTGACCCCGCCCCCACGCTCTGACGACTTCCTCCGTACGCAGCAGGAACCGGAAACTCCCGTGGTGCCTCACTCCTCACCGCGAGGCCGACACTTCCGTTCGAAACCGAGGGAAAGGCTACGCTTAACTAAGGGGGAGCGACCATGAGTAACCCGGCTCCCGACCACGCGGTGCCCCCGTTAAACCAAGCGGCACCTCAAAACATACCTCTTGATGGACAGCAACAAATCGGCGGTATGCCACCGCAACCCGCTCCGATTATGCCGATGTCTCTACCCTACGTTCCTAATGCGACCTGGTTACCTAAGTACAGCGGTGTACCCAGTACCTTGGAGAACTTCCAGAGGAAGATATGCCAGACGCTGGACATGTACCCGATGACCGGTAAGCAAAGAGCTTCAGTTATTATGGGACAGTTAACCGGCGCAGCTGAACTGCAGAGCCGCAGCTGGCCTGTAGAAACTCAGGAATCTGTGGAGCAGATATTCGCTAAATTAACCCGGGTCTTTGAGCGCCATACTGATGCTGAATTAAGACTGTCATTCTATCGTTGTAACCAAGGGGCACAAGAAAACGTCCTTGATTATTCACTGCGCTTGCAAGAAGCATTCAGACTGTTAAAACAAGTTGATCCTGATGGTGTCAGAGATGAAAACAAAGCGTTAATTGGACAATTTATTGTGGGCCTTAAACTGTCTGAGGATAGAAAGCAAGCAAGCTGGTGGTCCATACAAAATCCTGGCGCAGAGTTTGATACCTTGAGAGACTTAACAGTTTGGGGACAACGGCTCGCCGAAGTACCTGATCCGCTTCACAGCAGCAGCAGTATGCTAACACCCCTTCCGTGCCTTCAGCAGCATCTCCAGTCCCTGCGATTCAGTCCAGTGCACAGACTGTAACACCTGACCGGTTTGATCAACTGTGTGCTAATGTCGAGCAGCTGATGAAAGACGTGGCCAAGCTACAAGCTTGGAGAAGACCCAAGACAGATGCAAGGCCATCGGACAAGATTCTACTCGCCGACAGCCCTGACGACGTCCCGTGGATGAGGAGAAAGACACAGCCGTCGCGAGGAAAACCTGCATACCGCCACAGTCCTGACAGACGCCGCAACAGTCAGCAGAACGACTTAGGAGGACGCAACCTGCAATCCCGTCCTTTAAACAAGCGACCCCTGGGCGAGAAGGGCCAACCCCAGGAGTAGACTGTCCAGGCCCTACGTCCAGCTGGGAACACAAGTATGTGGGAGACTGTCCATACTTACCAATCGTCATCGATGGCATCGCTATCTCCGCTTTGATAGACACTGGATCCCAGGTGACATCCATCCCCAGTACCCTTTACCAGCAGTTCTGGCCAGATGTTAAGCTAGAACCCCCTAACCCCGAGATGAACCTTGAAGCCACTAATGGTATACCGGTTACCATAGAGGGACAGTGGGAAGCTACAGTAAAGGTGGGGAGGGTCCAACTGAAGAACCAGGGTATCTTAGTGGTCCAGGATAAGCCTAACCACAAGGATCCATATGTCGTATTGGGTACCAATGTCATGATCAAATGCCTCGATGAAGTGTTGTTTTTACTCCAACAGGGTGCTGAAGCCGGTAAACCCAGAGAAAAGAGGGCCATCCAAAAGCAGATCAGAGCTCTGGTGTATCAACAACAGGTAACATTGTCAAATGGTGAAATTGGCAGAGTAAGGGTTACAGATCCCATTCCAATTGTGGTACCACCCAGAAGTGAAATGATGATCTGGTGTCGAGCAGCCATAGGCCTCAGAGGGCAGGACTACCAAGCTGTAGTAGAACCTGTAATGTCCGATAGTAGTCCTACGCTCTTGACAGCCAGAGGGTTAGTCGACGTAAGAAAGGGGAGAGTCCCCGTACGCATATTGAATTATGGTGATGACGAAGTCAGACTGCCAAGATATGCAACTGTCGCAAAATTGTACCAAGTAAAAGATGATGCTGTAATTGATGTAAAATCCTCAAATCAAACAGTCACTGACAAACCCCCTCACTCCAAAGATCAGTTAGAGAAATGGTGTCAAGAACTCAGTGTAGGAACTGACAATGGAGTATACCGGGTAGTTCGGGAGTATGAGCAAGTGTTCAGCAAACACCCACTTGACTTTGGGAGGATTAAAGGGGTACAACATCATATCCCAACAAACAACCATGCACCCATCAAAGAAAGGTACAGGCCTATACCACCCACTCACTACCAGAAAGCAAAAGAGATGCTTCAGGACATGAAAAATGCAGGAGTCATTAGGGATAGCTGTAGTCCCTGGGCCGCACCACTAGTCCTGGTTAAAAAGAAAGATGGTAGTATGAGGATGTGCGTAGACTATAGGCAAATCAACAAAGTCACACACAAAGATGCATATCCGTTACCACGCATAGAAGAGTCACTAGCTGCACTCAAATCTGCCAACTACTTCTCCACGTTAGATCTTACTAGTGGGTACTGGCAGGTTGCCGTTGCAGAGGAGGATCGTGAGAAGACAGCCTTCACTACTCCTATGGGCTTATGCGAGTTCAACAGTATGCCATTCGGGTTGTACAATGCCCTAGGAACATAGGAACATTTCAGAGACTTATGGAGTGTTGTTTGGGCCACAAGAACTTTGAGACTGTCTTGTTATACCTTGATGATGTCGCTGTATACTCTCAGACCTATGAAGATCACCTCCAGCACCTGAGTGAAGTGTTCGAGTCATTGTCCAAGTACGGGATGAAACTGAAACCGTCCAAGTGCAACCTGCTGAAACCCAAGGTCCAATACCTAGGACATGTGGTAAGCGCTGAAGGCGTAGCACCGGATCCGGATAAAGTAACCGTCGTCAAAGACTGGCCAGCACCAACCAATCACAAAGAGGTACGTCAATTTCTAGGACTGGTCGGGTACTACCGACGATTCATCAAAGGCTATACCAAGATAGCAGCACCTATGCAAGCTCTCTTAGTAGGTCAATCCAAAAACGGCAAGATCAGGGGACCCCCGTTCCACTGGGGACCAGAACATGACCAGTCCTTTCAAACACTAAAAGATGCTTTAACTGGAGAGGAAATCCTGGCCTACCCTGACTACAATCTCCCGTTTTTACTGTACACCGATGCAAGCAATGAAGGTTTAGGAGCAGTCTTATCTCAACGTCAGCAGGGCAGGGAGAAGGTGATAGCCTACGCCAGCAGAAAGCTCCGTCCCACGGAAAGGAACCCGGAGAATTATAGCTCCTTCAAGCTGGAGTTCCTGGCCCTGGTCTGGGCAATCACAGAGCGTTTCAAGCATTACCTGGCATCCGCCCCGTTCACAGCTTTCACAGACAACAACCCTCTAACACACTTAGAGACTGCAAAGCTGGGAGCCCTAGAACAGTGTTGGGTAGCAAGACTCTCTAACTACGACTTCACTGTAAAATACCGGGCAGGTCACAAGAACGGCAATGCTGATGCCCTGTCCAGAATGCCTCACCTTCCTGAAGAGGGAGAAGACATAGATGACCTGGAAGAGATTGAACTACCTGCTTTCCACCGTTCGTGTACAGCAACATGTCATCAGAGAAACCAGACACTTGTAGAGAGGACCGTGAACCCGTTACCTCACCATGACTGGAAGGAGGCTCAGGCCAACGATCCAGATGTCAGCCTGGTAGGGGATCTAATCACTCAAGAACACGCCAACATGGACTCTGATGCCTCATCAACTGCTAAACGCCTGTGGAAGGAGAAAGGGAGGTTGTTTGTCTACCAAGGTAAACTATGCAGAAGATACCTCAATCCGAGAACCCACGAACTAATCTGGCAGATCGTAGTTCCCAAGACTTAAGTCCAAATGATTCTTGAAGCATACCATGACGATGCCGGACACTTTGGATGGAAGAAGCTGGAGAGACTCCTGAAGGATCGGTTCTACTGGGTCGGTATGCGAGGCTCAATTGACAAATGGTGTAAAAACTGTGGACCTTGTCACCTTCGAAGGAAAGACCACCTAACTCAGAAAGCTCCGTTGCAGCCAATTGTTACCACCAAACCTCTTGAGATAGTTGCTCTCGACCACGTGAAGCTTACCCCAAGTCGAACCGGGTACACTTACGCTCTCACCATCGTCGATCACTACTCAAGATTCCTGGTAGTCGTTCCAGTTAAGGATTTAACTGCTGAGGTAGCAGCCAAAGCATTCCAGAGTTACTTCTGTCGCCCCATGGATATCCAGACCAAGTCTTAACTGACCAAGGGCCAGCCTTCGAATCAGCTCTGTTCCAAGAATTCTTAAGGCTATATGGGTGTAAGAAGATCCGCACAACACCTTATCATCCCCAGACGAACGGTTTATGTGAGAAGATGAACCACATAGTCATTGACATGCTCAAGACCTTACCATTTGAAGAGAGAAATCAATGGCCAGAGAAACTTCCAGATCTCGTGGACATCTACAACCACATACCTGTCAGTTCAACCAACTACACACCTGCTTACTTGATGCGAGCAAGACCAGGTAAATTGCCTATTGATTTGCAGATGGGAACCATCGAACCCACAGAAGATTCTTCTGATGAAGATTGGGTCAGCCAACGCCAAGAAAAGTACAGAAAAGTACAAGAAAGTGTTGAAAGGAACCTCGAAATCAGTAGAACCAAGCAAGAAAAAGACTTCAACAAGCACGCCTCAGCTGACCCATTAGCTATAGGAGACGTAGTGCTAAAAAGAAAGCGAAAAAAACAACAAATTGGATAACAGTTGGGAATCTGTACCCTTCACCGTTATGCCGTCACAGTATGACAACTCAAAAACTTGCGTTATCAGTAAAGACAATGGGAATACTATTGCAACTGTCTCAAGGGATCATTTGAAGAAATGCGCCACAGTTAATCCCACAAGCAACCAGTTACCCTGCTTTAACTATAGATGAAGAAACCAAAGAAAATCTAGTCCTTACAGACATTGGATACTTACCAGCTGACTGGCCACAATGCGGTGATGCATTCCTCATACCAGTTATGCATTTCTACCAGCCTGTAGAAAATCAGCAACCAAATCCAATTCAACAAGTCCAACAAGAACAAGTCCAAGTGCAAGAATTGCAGCCTGTTATTATGGAACCTGAGATTCCTGTAATCGGTCAGCCTACTAGTCCCACAGTAAGAGAAGCCATTCCTACTCAACTACCTACAGAGGTTAGTCCAGTTGATAGACTACGCACTTACTATGGTCTACCACAAAGCATACATAGAGAATCAAGAATCACTTTGTACACTACACCAACAGCTTTGGAAACACCCACACTACGCAGATCCACCCGTAGTACATTAGGCCAACCCCCACACAAACTTGGAGAATGGGTTTAAGAATGTAGTGGTAAATATAACCTGTAAGTGTTTGTAAATAGTAACTGTTTTCAAAACCTGTAAAAAGTTTTGTACAGAAGGGTGGAGGAACTGGGCTCTGTCCCAAGTATATCAAGTTGGGGACAGAAAGCGCCTGGTAAGGTATAGAAGGTTAGTACCGGCCTCCCAAGCAGAGACACCCGTAGGGAATGTATAAAGTTTACCATGTATCCCTGGACTTTACCTTTTTCCCTTTTCATAAACTTTGGACAATTGTCACAGGACTTGTGTGACCACTAACTTTACCTTTTCCAGCCTGCGGCAGATGGACTAGTGCCGTACGGACTGCTTTTCACCTTTTTCATATTTTTCACTTCCTTTTCAGTGATTTTTGTGTTTTTCTTTAAGACTCTGTTATAAAATGTATAGTGTTAAGTTGTAAAAAGAACCTTTTGCTCAGCCGGGAGAACTGAGGTTAACTAAGGGGGAATGTGGCACCCTGTCACCCTGTTGGGCACCACAGAAATCCTTAGGGCACAAATGGAGTAAGTAACAGCAAAGCAAAACCCACAACACAACAACACCTTAGAACACCTGGTTTCGCCCCGAGCCTCTAGGGGGAGCTCCACTGGTCACTTTGAGCCAGTTCCCCTTATAAATAGAGTCTTGGAGGGAGAAACTTCAGAGTGTGTGCAGTCGCTACAAGAGCTGCCAGCCTGTGTGAAACCTCCACTATATGAGGGACACACTAGGCCCCACCAGCTAACTAGCAAGTGAGGAAATCCCTGCAATTGGGATAAGAGGAAGAAGGAAAACACCTCTCAGGAACACAGAGTTATTCTGACTCTTTCCTTAATAACCGGTTACTGGAACCGAAGCTGTGAGAGCTACCCAGCCACCACAGAGAACCAGCACCATCAACAGGAGGTTTAGCCACCTGTTCCACCTGATGCACCCATCCACGAGAGCCCAGGGAAGAGTACTGATCCTGCTCAGACCCTTTTACAGTGCCCTCAGTGCTGTTAACCAGGGGAAGCAAGTTCCATTGAACACACTGCCCGGCCCGGCTGGATTCCACATCCACCCGACTGCACTAGAAGTAGAGAGAGAGAGAGAAGGAAGCCTAACACTGCTTGCTGTGAACCTCCAGATGTGCCGACTTCACTATCCCGGTCCGAGCGTACCTGATTACCACCCAGTAAAGGTACCTAAAAGAGACTTTGTGTGGTTGTGTGTTACTCCTGAATTTGGTGCAAAGCATCCCGCAGCTGCCTCACAACATCTTGCGCAGCTCCCGGCTCCAGGGACTCCCGCTCATCCTGTGGGGAGCGTCCCATCTAGCTGCTTAACATCCCCCGGAGAACCCGCAGCGCTGGTAAAGTTACCAGAATACCCGCAGGTGGCGTCACGAAGACAAATCACCCCCACTGTTCCGCCATTCCCCTATTGATCTGGACCACCGGGCCTACACCACCGCAGGTGCGGTTCCGTGACTGGAGGAGAAACAACGCCCGCTCCGTGTACCCCCGGCTACGGTGAGTCATTTGCAGATCACACACATGTGATCACACGACCGCCTGACCCCCGTCAATATCAGTGACTGCACACACTGTCCTAATTCAGCATTATGTAGTCACAAAGTGCAGATTTTTTTACCAAGCCTGAGTGCCCCTTTAAGCATAAAGGGGTTCTTCACGATACTTTAAAACAGAAAAGGAAGCCTGGATGCAAAGAAACATGAAGACCTACAGTACTTAACACTGGAATCTGCTGCCACTTCAACAGTGTCTACTGGATTGACTCTGTGGCCTCCCTGTAGCTAATCCGAAGTCTCTGTGGAGAGGTCATTAGTGGTCACATCATCACTACCAGTCCAGAGGAGGCAGTTGTAGGGGCTGTGTTGGAGTGAGGCGTGGATTCCAATATGTCTTTTTTTTTTTATTCTCCAGGCTGTCTTCCAACTCTGAAGTTTAAAAATATAGCAAAGAACCCCTTTAATTGATAGAAAACAGCTGAACCCCTTCAAATCTTTCCAAACGCTCCCAGATGTCTGTTTGCTGTAGATAATCGCAGCCGTGTATATTACTAGTTAACTGGATTTGAAAGGGCAACATACTAGAAAGATCATAAACTTCTAATGACTTATGTGTTTATGTGTCTGTGGTAGGAAAATCAGATTGTAATCACCACTGGGTCAATAAACGACGTAAATGGAAAACACCTTCCAAAAAGCATCCCTTCCAAAAAAAAAAAACATTAAAAATATACAGTATCCCTGATTGTGCATTTTATTTATAAACAAAGGAGTAAGGCCCTTTCACATCAGCGGTTTTCGCTGATCGCGACAGTTGCGGTGAAAAAAACGCAAGTGCTGCGATTACGGCATAACGGCCGCACTTGTGGTTTACTTACGGCAAGCCCCATGCAATGTCTATGGGGCTTGCGGCAGGTGCGGCAAGTGCGGTATCGGCACTTGCGGCAGATGCGGCCGCAAAAAAAAACGCGGCATACCGTGTTTTTTTCACGGCCGCACCTGCCGCAAGTGCCGAAACCTCACTTGCCGCACCTGTCGCAGACTTACCGCAAGCCCCATAGACATTGTATGGGGCTTGCCGCAAGTGAACCGCAAGTGCAGCCGTTATGCGGTAATCATGGCAGTTGCGTTTTTTTCACCGCAACTGTCACGATCAGCGAAAACCGCTGATGTGAAAGCAGCCTAACTTGGAGCTCCCAACACCGTACCCCAGGGGTGCGGCAATGTCATCAGGGTCCTCTGCACGTATTATAAATGACACAGAAAGGGAGAGTAAAGTAGCAGACAGCGTCTAAAAAGGTGATATTCCAATCAAGATTTCTTTTATTCTGCGATATACAAAAGACACAACGTTCGACCTATGGTGGGGAAAATAAGTATTTCATACACTGTCGATTGTGCAAGTTTTCCTACTTATGAAGAATGGAGAAGACTGTAATTTTTATCATAGGTCCATTTCAACTGTGAGAGACGGAATCTAAAAAAATCCAGAAAATCACATTGTCGGATTTATAAATAAATCGCATGTTATTGCATGACAAAAGTATTAGATCATCTACCAACCAGCACGAATTCTGGCTCTCACCGACCTGTTAGTTTTTATTTTAGATGTCCTCTTACTCTGCACTCATTACCTATATTAATTTCCACTGTTTGAACTCATCTACTTATATAATCCGCAGTTGGGAATTCGGGCACTGTAGCCGAATCCCAACATGCTTTGCGGGACTGCGAGTGATGACACGCAGCGTCATCACGAGCCGCAGACCCGCACTACTGTAAAAAAAAAAAAAAAAAGTTAATGCTCACCTCTCCCCGAGCCCCCGCCGTCTCCTGCCGTCTTCCTCCAAGCTTCCGGTGGCTGCCGCAGGCTCCAAGTGTGTGCAAAGCTCTTCTACTGCAGTTCAAGGACCTGTGGTGATGTCACAGTCACGTGACACCAGGTTACTCCATGGTAACCTGGTGTCACGTGACTGTGACATCACCGCAGGTCCTGAACTGCACTAGAACAGCTCTGCACACACTGGGAGCCTGCGGCAGCCACCGGAAGCTTGGAGGAAGACGGCAGGAGACGGCGGGGGCTCGGGGAGAGGTGAGCATTAACTTTTTTTTTTTTTTTTTAACCCCTGCCTTCCTGTTTGGAGACCTTTTACTGTACTGAGCATGCTCAGTACAGTAAATGTCTCCTCCAGCCTCACAGCCTCCCCATCCTCACTGCCTCCTCCAGCCTCAGTCTCCTCCAGCCTCACAGTCTCCTCCAGCCTCACAGCCTCCCCATCCTCACAGCCTCCTACAGCCTCCTCCAGCCTCACAGCCTCCCATCCTCACAGCCTCCTACAGCCTCACACCCTCCTCCAGCCTCACAGCCTCCCCATCCTCACAGCCTCCTACAGCCTTACACCCTCCTCCAGCCTCACAGCCTCCCCATCCTCACAGCCTCCTCCAGCCTCACAGCCTCACAGCCTCACAGCCTCCCCATCCTCACAGCCTCCTCCAGCCTCACACCCTCCTCCAGCCTCACAGCCTCCTCCAGCCTCACAGCCTCCCCATCCTCACTGCCTCCTCCAGCCTCACTGTCTCCTCCAGCCTCACATCCTCCTCCAGCCTCACAGCCTCCCCATCCTCACAGCCTCCTCCAGCCTCACAGCCTCCTCCAGCCTCACAGCCTCCCCATCCTCACAGCCTCCTCCAGCCTCATACCCTCCTCCAGCCTCACAGCCTCCTCCAGCCTCACAGCTTCCCCATCCTCACTGCCTCCTCCAGCCTCAGTCTCCTCCAGCCTCAAATCCTCCTCCAGCCTCACAGCCTCCCCATCCTCACAGCCTCCTCCAGCCTCACAGCCTCCCCATCCTCACAGCCTCCTCCAGCCTCACAGCCTGCCCATCCTCACAGCCTCCTACAGCCTCACAGCCTCCTCCAGCCTCACAGCCTCCCCATCCTCACAGCCTCCTCCACCCTCACATCCTCCTCCAGCCTCACAGCCTCCTCCAGCCTCACAGCCTCCCCATCCTCACAGCCTCCTCCAGCCTCACTGCCTCCCCATCCTCACTGCCTCCTCCAGCCTCACAGCCTCCTCCAGCCTCACAGCCTCCCCATCCTCACAGCCTCCTCCAGCCTCACAGCCTCCTCCAGCCTCACATCCTCCTCCAGCCTCACATCCTCCTCCAGCCTCACTGCCTCCTCCAGCCTCACTGCTCCTCCACTCACAGCCTCCACTCACAGCCTTTCCTCCAGCCTCACAGCCTCCCTCCAGCCCTCACAGCCTCCCCATCCTCAGCACAGCTCCTCCAGCCTCACAGCCTCCTCCAGCCTCACAGTCCTCCTCCAGCCTCCACAGCCTCCTCCAGCCTCACATGCCTCCTCCAGCCTCACGCCTCCTCCAGCCTCACAGCCTCCCATCCTCACAGCCTCCTCCAGCCTCACAGCCTCCTCCAGCCTCACAGCCTCCTCCAGCCTCACAGCCTCCTCCAGCCTCACAGCCTCCTCCACCTCACAGCCTCCTCCAGCCTCACATCCTCCTCCAGCCTCACAGCCTCCCCATCCTCACTGCCTCCTCCAGCCTCAAGTCTCCTCCAGCCTCACATCCTCCTCCAGCCTCACAGTCCTCCTCCAGCCCCTCACCTCACAGCCTCCTCCATCCTCACAGCTCCTCAGCCTCACAGCCTCCTCCAGCCTCACAGCCTCCCCAGCTCCTCACAGCCTCCTCCTCCATGCCTCACCACATCCTCCTCCAGCCTCACATCCTCCTCCAGCCTCACACCCTCCTCCAGCCTCACAGCCTCCCCATCCTCACAGCCTCCTCCAGCCTCACAGCCTCCTCCAGCCTCTCACCCTCCTCCATCCTCAGCCGCACTACCTGACACCGCTGCCATCCTGCCAACCGTCGGCCCCGCACCATCGCCACCGCCTCGCGCCCTCCGCGAGGTCCATGCTGCCCGGATGCCGCCGGAACCTTCCGCCCCTCGCCACTCTCTCACCGCTGGGCTCTCAATGTCGCCATGCTGCTGGAGTAGCGGTCTACGGGCTGTGGCCGGGTGCCGGGAGCCAGGGACGTCGTCCTGTGGCCGCCAACAGCCAATGGGAGTGAGCGGACCGTGTCAGCCTGCAAAGCCTGACACGCCCCGCTCACTCCCATTGCCTGCCCCTGCAAGCGGATTGGGCGCTGTGTTGTACACACAGGACGCCCATCCCATTGCCCAGGACTTGGCGTCCTAGACCAATCGGATGACCGTCCTGTCTTTACCACACACCGCCCAATCCGCTCCTTCCGCTCAGGTCACATGTGTGACCTGAGGGCAAGAACTGATCCCTCTCTGCATCACCCAACCCGCCGCAGAGGACAATGCCCTGTGACTGGGGCTGCGATCAGCCCCAGCACGCAGCCACGTCCTGCCGCCGAGCGGTGATGTCACCCCTCCAGCCGCATCTCTCCTCACCCCTCCAGCCAGACCTCTCCTCACCCCTCCATCTGGACCTCTCCTCACCACTCCAGCCTCTGCTCTCCTCACCCCTCCAGCCTCTGCTCCCCCTCACTCCTCCAGCCTCCCGCCACATCATACTCTGCTATCCACAGAGCCCCCTCTATAATCTGACACCCACAGAGCCGCCTGTATACTCTCCTACCCACACAGCCGCCTGTATACTCTGCTACCCACAGAGCTGCCTCTATACTCTGCTACCCACAGAGCCGCCTGTATACTCTGCTACTCACAGAGCCGCCTGTATACTCTCCTACCCACAGACCCGCCTGTATTCTCTGCTACCCACAGAGCCGTTTCTATATTCTGCTACCCACACAGCCGCCTCTATACTCTGCTACCCACAGAGCCTTCTCTATACTCTGCTACACACAGAGGCGCCTGTATAATCTGCTAACCACAAACCCGCCTGTATACTCTGCTACCCACAGAGCCGCCTGTATACTTTTCTACCCAGAGAGCCGCCTGTATAATCTGCTACCCTCAGAGCAGTCTGTATACTCTGCTACCCACAGACCCGCCTGTATAGTCTGCTACCCACATAGCCCCATATATACTCTGCTAGCCACTCACCCGCCTGTATACACACAATTCATTTCACCGCGCTCCCGATGCAATTGCATCGGGCCTTTTTACTAGTTACCTGTATAAAAGACACCTGTCCACACAATCAATCACTCAACAATCAATCAATCACACTTCAAACTCTCTACCATGGGCAAGACCAAAGAGCTGTTTGTAGACCTGCTCACGGCTGGGATGGTCTACAAGACAATAGATAAACAGGTTGGTGAGAAGACAACAACTGTTGGCGAAATTGTTACAAAATGGAAGAAACACAAGATGACTGTCAAACTTCTGGGTCTGGGGCTCCATGCAAGATCTCGCTTCAAAGAGTAAGGAGGATTCTGAGAAAGGTCAGGAATGAGCCTAGAACTACATGGCAGAAGCTGGTCAATGACCTGAAGAGAGATGGGACCACAGTCTCAAAGAGTACCATTAGTAACACACTACACCATCATGACTTAAAATCCTGCAGGGCACGCAAGGTCCCACTGCTCACACCAGCACATGTCCAAGCCTGTTTTAAGTTCACCAATGACCATCTGGATGATCCAGAGTATGCATGGGAGATGACACCAAAATTTCACTTTTAGATATTAATTCCCCTCGGCGTGTTTTGGAGGAAGAAAGATGAGTACAACCCCAAGAACACCGTCTCAACCATGAAGCATGGGGGTGGAAACATCATACTTTAGAGCTGTTTTTCTGCAAATGGGAAAGGAAGACTTTAGCGTATTGAAGGGAGGATGGATAGGGTCATGTATCACTAGATTTTGGCCAACAACCATCTTCCTTCAGTAAGGGCATTGAAGATGAATCATAGCCTGGTCTATGTGGGAAACACACTCCCAGGGCAACTAAGAAGCGAGTGGCTCTATAAGAAAAGTTGCCACGTACAGACATTATGATGTATTATTTTAGGGATAAATCAGTGAATCTGGAAAACAGAAACACTGTTAAATTAACACTGCAGGGAAGGGATGGTGTGCACTGCAATGTCACATAGTAAAACTTAGGTGAAGGCTGAATTCAATTGTGCACAGGGCCAGATTTAGGCAAAGTGGGGCCCTAGGCAAAAGGTTAAAGTGGGCCCTAAATGCTCAGGCCCCTTTCACATCTAATGATTTGCTGCATTTTGCTCAATTTGCATTTCCATGCGTTTTTACCGCAAAAACGCATCAAAACGCATGCGTTTTTGTTCCCATTGATTTTAATGGAAACACATGCAAAAACGCTGCCCAAAACTTCGGGGAAGACGTTTTGTGCTGCGTTCGCAAAAATGCATGTGTTCCCATTGAAATCAATGGGGGAAAAAACGCTAGCGTTTTTAATGCGTTTTTAGCGGTAAAAACGGCTAGAAAGGCAAATTTAGCAAAACGCACACCAACCTTAGATGTGGAACAGGCCGTAGTTATATGGTAAGAGTGACTTCATAAGTTGATTATCTAGGTCAGAATAAGAACATACTGAACGTCATTTTTATTTCAATCATAAAAAAAAACAACTGAAATTTGTAAAAAAAAAAAATATTTTTTTTTTATTTTCCGAGACCCATGATGTTTTAATTTTTGAAGATACAGGGCTATGTGAGGGCTTACTTTATGTGCCCTGAGCTGACATTTTTACTGATACCATTTTGAGACAGATACAACATTTTGATCGCCTTTTATTGCATTTTATTGTAACAACGTGGTGGCCTAAAAAACATAATTCTGGCATTTTTATTTTTTTCCCATTACGCCATTTACCAATTGGATTAATTTACTTCACATATTGATAGCTTAGATTCTTACGAACGCAGCGATACCAAATATGTGTATTTTTACATTTTTTTCACTGTTTTATTGCTATTTTCAGTTCAGCTCCTTTGGGGGCCCCTAAGAGAGTGGGGGCCCTAGGCAACTGCCCAGTCTGCCCCCCCCTAACGCCGGCCCTGACGGTACCCTAAGTGACATTTTAGCAATATAAGAATTTTTTGCTCAATCTAGTAAAGTACAAATTATGATCTTCTTGTAGTAGTGTCCCCAACCTGGTCTCCATCTTGTAGTAATGTCCCCATACTGGTCCCCATTGTATATTAATGTCCCCCAAACTGATCCTCATCATGTAGTAATGTCCCCATCCTGATCACCTTCTTGTAGTAATGTCCCCCAAACTGATCCTCATCATGTAGTAATGTCCCCATCCTGGTCCTCTTGTAGTAATGTCCCCACCCTGGTCTCCATCTTGTAGTAATGTCCCCATCCTGGTCCCCATCCTATATTAATGTCCCCCATCCTGGTCCTCCTCTTGTAATGTCCCCATCTTTTAGTAATGTTCCCTCCCTTGTCATCTTGTAGTAATGTCCTGGTCTCTGTTCTTTTTGTTCTCTCGCTCACACACACACACATAGGGCTTGTCCACACGCCTGCGCTTTCAGTATTTAGCGCTTCTGCGCTAAATACTTAGGCGTTGACAGAGAAGCGCAGGTGCGTGTATGCGGCCGCTTTCAGCAGACGCTGTCCCTGGTTACCCGATGTGTATCATGGTAACCAGTTTATACAGCAGCCTGCATAGTGTGCGCTTATCCAGAGCGCACAGGGAAACACTGCAAGCAGCGTTTCCCTGTGCGCCCGGGATAAGCGCACACTATGCAGCCTGCTGTATAAACTAGTTACCACGATACACATCGGGTAACCAGGGACAGCGTCTGCTGAAAGCGGCCGCATACACGCACCTCTGCTTCTCTGTCAAAGCCTAAGTATTTAGCGCAGAAGCGCTAAATACTGAGAGCACAGGTGTGTGGACAAGCCCATATATACACACCCGCACATTCACACACACTCACATACATCCACACATACATCCTCAGACATATTAACACAAACACATACACACTCACACATTGACACACTTACATAGGGCCATATCTGGAGTTCCTGCCGCCCTAGGCACTTTCAGCGGTCACGTTCCCCTTCCCCCCCCCAGGCTGCTATCTTCGGCTGTAACAGCGCCTTACCTAACTCCACTCTTCTCATTCCGGCAGCTTCTTCCTCTGTGGCTCCCAGTCTTCCGCTTGCTGGCAGCAGCCGGCACCAGCCTGCACCCGGCAGCCGGCACCAGCCAGCACGTTGCACCAGCCTGCACCCGGCAGCCGGCACCAGCCAGCACATGGCACCAGCCTGCACCCGGCAGCCGGCACCAGCCAGCACAGGGCACCAGCCTGCACCCGGCAGCCGGCACCAGCCAGCACGTGGCACCAGCCTGCATCCGGCACCAGCCGCCGGCGATGTGCCGCTCAGGCGGCGCAGGAATACACTCACACATATACATACACTCACACACATATACACACTCACATACAAATATACAAGCATACACACTCACACATACACACTCACTCACATATACACACAAATACACTCACACATATACACATACACACTCACTCACATAAACACCCAAATACACTCACTATTATACACATGCACACTCACATATACACACAAATACACTCACTATTATACATATACACACTCACATATACACACAAATACACTCACTATTATACACATACACACTCACATATACACACAAATACACTCACTATTATACACATACACACTATTATACACACAAATACACTCACTATTATACACATACACACTATTATACACACAAATACACTCACTATTATACACATACACACTATTATACACACAAATACACTCACTATTATACACATACACACTCACTCACATATACACACAAATACTCACACATATACACACAAATACACTCACTATTATACACATACACACTCACTCACATATACACACAAATACACTCACTGTTATACACATACACACTCCCTCACATATACACACAAATACTCACACATATACACACAAATACACTCACTATTATACACATACACACTATTATACACACAAATACACTCACTATTATACACATACACACTATTATACACACAAATACACTCACTATTATACACATACACACTATTATACACACAAATACACTCACTATTATACACATACACACTATTATACACACACAAATACACTCACTATTATACACATACACACTATTATACACACAAATACACTCACTATTATACACATACACACTATCATACACACAAATACACTCACTATTATACACATACACACTCACTCACATATACACACAAATACTCACACATATACACACAAATACACTCACTATTATACACTCACTCATATATACACACAAATACACTCACTATTATACACATACACACTATTATACACACAAATACACTCACTATTATACACATACACACTATTATACACACAAATACACTCACTATTATACACATACACACTCACTCACATATACACACAAATACACTCACTATTATACACTCACTCACATATACACACAAATACACTCACTATTATACACATACACACTATTATACACAAAAATACACTCACTATTATACACATACACAATCACTCACATATACACTCACACATACTCACACTCTCTCTCTAACACTCACTCATACACACCTGATGCCCCGGGCCATTATATATGCAGCCGCCGCAGTACCGCTTTACTGTGACTACTGTGACAGGTACCGCCGGCTCAGCTCACACAAGCGCCTTCGCGCCTGTACATTCACGGAAGCAGGCGGCCGGCGGACCAATCAGAAGCCTCCTGTGACGTCACAGGTGGCTTGGTCCGCCGGCCGCCTGCTTCCGTGAATGTACAGGCGCGAAGGCGCTTGTGTGAGCTGAGCCGGCGGTACCTGTCACAGTAAAGCGGTACCGTGGCGGCTGCATATATAATGGCCCGGGGCATGCATTTTTCTTTCATGGTGCCCCGGGCCGCAGTAAGGAGCGTGGCGGGCCACGAGTTTGAGACCCCTGCTATAGACGATAGAATCAAAGCACACGTATAAAGGTTTCTTTTGCTTCAAAGTGAGAAGTTTATTGAGACACAGTCAGTACTAAGGAAAGCTCTGCTGTATGTGGGGGACTCTGCTGTATGTAGGGCTGGGGTACTGTATATGGGGGGGTCTGCTGTACATGGAGCTGCAGTGCTGTATATAGGGGAACTCTGCTATATATAGGGCTCTGCTGTATATGGGGAGCTCTGCTGTATCTGGCGGGGGTCTGCTGTATGTGGGGGTGCTGAATATTGGGCTGGGGTGCTGTATGTGGGGGGGCTCTGCTGTATATCGGGGTGCTGTACTGTATATTGGGCTTCTGTGCTGTATATGGGAGTACTGTGCAGTTTATGGGGGTGCTGTTCTGTATATGGGGGTACTGTGCTGTTTATGGGGGTGCTGTTTACAGCATAGCCTCATATAACATAATTAGCCCAAGACAGCCTCAAGGAGGATATATATACTAGATGAGTGCCTGATGCTATCACATCGGAGGGCGAGGATCGGTGCGGCAGCGGGATGCGGGATGCGGGGGGGCAGCTAATTGGACACACACACACCTACACACACAGATCTACACACAAAGACACACACCTACACACCCCCTTCCGGTCTCCCCCGGTCTCACCCATCGTTGATGGTAGCTTGAACCGGGAATGAGGTGGTCAGCGCAGCATGGAGGCTCAGTGGTCAGCGCAGGATGGAGGGGGTTAATGGTGGAGGTCACTGCGAAAGACACTGAGGGGGAAGGTGCTGGATTAGCCGAGCATCTTCAGACCTGAACCCTATGGAGCATCTATGCTGCCTTCTCAAAAAGAAGGTGGAAGAGCGCGAGGTCTCTACAGTACATCCACCATCTTCGTCATTATGAAGGATGAAGAGGATCCAGCGAATCCTGTGAAGATCTAGTAACCTCCAGGTCCAAGAGAGTTAAGGTCGTGCTGGTAAATAATGGTGGCCACACAAAATATTTTAGCAAAATTTGGCCTTTTTCCCTTAGGGTACCTTTACACGCCGCCACAGGAAGGCAGAAACTGCCAGGCACTGGGGACAATTGTGCCTGTTGCCATGAAATTACTACGAAATGGGGGCATGTAAATAGAGAAATTCCTCCCGGTGTCCTACAGTTCCTTCGAATACCTGTGTCTGAGCCGTGCTCAAAAACAGGAAGGCACAATACCAATGATGGTGGCGTGTAATCGGGGCACAGGCAAGGTATTTGCGTGGCCTAGCGAATTCCCAGGGGCGTGCCACGGCGTCATGGATACCGCGCCCCATCAGCGATCATTGGTGGAGGCTCCTGCGTTACGATTGGCTGTCCCTTCACAGGACGCCATATTTAAAGAGCTATCCATTCATAGTCCACAATTGCAATGGCATCATGTATTAGGCAGCCTTCCTGCGCAGGCTGGCCAATCATGACACTATTGCATTGTCCAATCAATGCTTGTGCATCACGGAATACACAACTCTGTTACGCCTATGTACTTACGGCGCGAAATATGTACGCCCATATTCCTTTGTGGTAGCGGCGTGTGAAGTAGCGAAGGTATTCTACAGGGAATAAGCCACGGCACCCGTTGGCATTTCCGGGGAACAAAGATGCCTTCAGTGGAGCAAGTTGTGGCGGCGTGTATATGCGGCATCGGCGATCGGTATCCACCGTTAAAAACGTGCGCGTGCACGTGCGGTGGATACCTGTTGCTAGCCGCTGTGGCGTTATGTAAAGGTACCCTTAGGGGTGTACTCATTTTTATTTCCAGTGGTTTAGACATTAATGGCTGTGTTGAGTTATGTAGGCGACACCACAAGCTTCACACTGACTACTGTACATTGTATCAAAGGGTCAGATCTTCAAAAAAGATAGAATAAATGATTTACAAAAATGTGAGGGGTGTACTCACTTTTGTGAGATACTGTATATGTATATATTATGATATAACATATTACTCTGTTACTGGATATATGATATAACATATTATTCTGTTACTGGACTTGTAACATAGTATAGATGTGTATAGACACTACAAGTCCCAGCATATCTGTTGGGGGAATTCAGCCTGAATAGAAGTTAGAAAACGCCGCGTCATGAAATCACGGGAACCAAGTTCTGCTGCATTTGTCATTTATTATCTCCGGCCACTTAACGATGATTAATGATTATTTTTATTCTGATACATTGATCACAGGTGGATGATTTGTTCGGAGCCATCGCTGGCGGGAGACGTCCCCTTCTCACTTCTCAGCCGGCGATTCCTGCGTCTGTGAACGGCAAACAGAAAAATACGTCAGATTCTGCCTCTAGATCATTCCTACTCAAAATCTAGAAATATCCCTAAATGATAAATATTCTGTTGTTCCCTGAAAGGAGCGCACCGCAGAGGACACAGTCAGTCACCGGGCTGATTTAGGATAACTTTGTTGCCTGTAGCAACCAATCACAGCTCAGCTTTTGCTCCTAATGCAGCTCGGAATGTTACATTGTTGATGGTTGCTATGGGCAACAAGACCAGTTCTGCTGCTAAATCTGACAATGAGGTATGGCATGATCATGTCAAAGATAGCCAAAAAGAGAATCCCTGTGTCCTCCTCCGCCCTCCTTAGCCTATTTACTAACAGTCACCTTTTGTCAGGACAGATGGAGCAAACCCAAAGTGTGTTTTGGGGGTTAGTCCTTAACCATCAAGATTGTTGGCTTTAAAATATTGCTTATTTTTCATTTGGCAATAAACCCCTGGCTTTGCTTGGACTACTGCATTGGTTGATGTGGGCAACAAGTTTGTTGTTTTGACAAATGAGGCTCCGAGGGGGTGGAACCATGAGAGAAGCAGCCAATGAACACCTAAACGGTAATGCTAGTGTCATACTCCACCCAATAGGATCATATACTATCCAAATATGGATGTTCCACAGTGGTTTTAGCCAAAAATAAGATAACCATCAACAGGACTGCCTTTCTATATAAAGAGCTCACTTCTAGCCTTCCCCAAAGTCTCCCAAGTTAGCAGCTGAGTGGAATGGAGAGGATCGGTGTTTATCAGCAGCCATATTGGTTATCCCTCAGATCCATTCTGTCAAAACATTTTTCCTCCTATTTTGTGTCGTTTTATTTCTTTACCTATTCTATGGGTCACGTGGTGACGACGGTGACCCCTCCTCCTGATCCTCAGTCGCGCTTCTATAACTCCTTCTAGACGCCATGTTGATATTGTAATGTTGTTTTTCTTAGGAGCTGGAGCTGAATGAGGCTGATGAATGCAGGATTCCAAGTAGAATGTTCAGAAGTGCGATGACATCACGGCTTCATGAAAAGTTTACAGATCACTTAGGTCATCCAGCCACACCCGCTTGCTCTGTCATTGCTTTATGAGGTCACAACAGTCTGTGGCTATAAAACTCCCTCCAGAGCCCAGCAGCCATCACTCATCATCTGTCTCCTGGTCTGTCAAGAAAAGAAACAACTGTGCCTTCAAGAATGAGGGAAGAACATAGCGGACCCAGGAGACGACGCAGAACCTGGAGGAGCCCCCAAAAATGCCGTGCCCGTAGAACAGGCAAATATATATGCCACATCTAGCATCTCTATGTATAGTTTGTTGGCAGAATATTAACTCATGTTTTCTCATTGCAGTTCATAGACGCAGACGCTGCCACGTCAGACAATAGAGATGAACAACGGACGGCATGAAGAGACGTCTCCCCACAGTGAATATTGAGAAAAAGAAAAAGAAAAAAAAAAAAAGCCCCCACAGTGAATATGTGAATATTGAGAAAAAAAGAAAAAAGAAAAAAAAAAGCCCCCACAGTGAATATGTGAATATTGAGAAAAAAAGAAAAAAGAAAAAAAAAAGCCCCCACAGTGAATATGTGAATATTGAGAAAAAAAGAAAAAAGAAAAAAAAAAAAGAAGCCCCCACAGTGAATATGTGAATATTGAGAAAAAAAAAAAAGAAAAAAAAAAAAAAAGCACCCCAAGGCTAAGTCCCACCTAGCCAGAATCATACTCCACACTGATGAGGGGCAAAACCCCGAAACAGCTACCGAGCTGAATACCTGATTTTGGTATTCCAGCTGTCTGTGGATTGATACCTGGTTTTGGTGTTGGTTGGTCCCATGTTTGAGACTCCTAAATGAGGCTCTACAGACTCTATCTGCATATTTGTATTTCCCAGGGGGATTGCCCCCTGGGAAATACAAATATGTAAATAGAGTTCGTGGAGCCTCGTTTAGGCGTCTCAAACACGGATTTCACTGTGTTTGAGCGCTTTAGCCGGCTGCCCGCAGTGTTTCCTTGACTGGTCTCCCTGAGCTCAGTGATTGTTTCATGATGTTAATGAAGTCACGTCTCAAGTATTGTACTTTCTCATCAACCCTCATGAATGAACCGAAAAAATCTGAGGGGGCAAAACTCAAATCTCTGTGTCCAGTGATGATTTTATATTAACTGTATCACTTAATATTGAGCAGAATTAAAGGGAACCTGTCAGGTTTTCTGTTTCCATTGAACCATGAGTAGTCCTATGCACATAACTATATTCCCTGCCTAACTGATGGAGATGTCTCCCCTTAATAAAGTCAGATCTCAAGCCCTGAACTTCCTCATCAACCCTCATGAATGTACAATAGACATAACCGAATAAATCTGAAGGGGGCAAATCTCAAAACTGTGTCCAGTGATGATTTTATATTAATTGTATCACTAAATATTAAGCAGAATTAAAGGGAACCTGTCATATCCTCTGTTCCCCCAGATCTGTAAGTAGTTCTGTGCACATACTATAATCCCTGCCTAACAGTCCCTCTATGTAGGAACATACATAACCAGATCTATAGAAAAAGTATTTCTAAAGACCACTCATGAGATGCAAATTTGGACTTTGACTAGTCAAGGGTGCGTTCGTTCCCCGACTAGTCGGCCAAATTAGCAGGTTATCACACACCTGTGGGCATAATAACATGCTTTAGGAAAGCCAGTGTATTTGCCAGCGCTATGCAAAGTTGCGCATTCAAGGTATGATAACTAGAGATGAGCGAATCTTTTGAAGTTCAGGTTCGGTTCTCTGAATGAGCATATGATCACCGAATTGTTTAACAAACTGTTCATAGAACTTCCAAATCCCATTAAAATCAATGGAAGGCAAAATCAAAAACTCCCTCAAAGTGGCCCAAAAGTTGCAAAAACAGCTCAAATTAGGGACAGACATCAGGAAAAGTGATATTTCTCACAGTTAAAATATTCATCATTGTGCATAATGGATGCATAGGACAAGGCCTAGCCCAGTATTTCAAGCATTGATCAGGAACAGTGATATGAGTGACAGGTGTAGGCATAGTGCTCAGAGAGCCCTGATGAATTCACAAAACTCACAACAAAGACACCACAAGAAGAGTCTCCGCATTAGAAAAAGATTAGGCCAGACACTATGAAAGTGGCATCAATTTACTAAGGCTAAAAATTGTAGGACTGTTGGGCTGGGGGATCTCATACCTCATGAAACCACTCCAATTAGTTTTATGCTCTGCTGCACTCAGGTGGCACAAGTATTAGCTTCAAGGACTACTACCGAAATAATTAGTCAGGTGGGTCAGTAACATATATAGGCTTAGTGGGCAGCGAGCCCTCATCCCTCATGCAAACCGCTCCAATACATTTTTCGTTCCACCACACTCAGATGGCGCAAGTATTAGCTTCATGGACTACTGCCGAAAGAATGGTTCAGATGGGTCAGTAACATGTATAGGCCTAGCAGGCAGGGGCCCCTCATCCCTCATGCCACCGCTCTGTTACTCGCCCTTACACTCCCAAATCGTCAGGTCAACGCCTCATATCTTATGCAAGTTCAAAAATGGATGGCTAGAACTCAACCGTATTGTTTCAGTGCTGGTGAATGGATCCTTGGACCCCGTATACTATAGACCAGGGGTCTCAAACTCGGTTGGGTTAGTGGGCCGCACGTAGAAAAAAATTGATATCGGGGGGCCGCATTGCTTGTAGGACTAAAGGTACCGTTACACGTCGCAACACTGCATGCAATTTCACAGGCAATTTGCTGGTTGCAGTGAAATCATGGACACATTGTTCCATTTGTACACAGCAAGAAAATAGAACAATGTGTCCATGATTTCACTGCAACCAGCAAATTGCATGCAATGTTGCGACGTGTAACGGTACCCAGGGCCGGTTTTAGGCAAAGTGGGGCCCTAGGCAAAAGGTTAAAGTGGGCCCTAAATGCTCAGGCCCCTTTCACATCTAACGCTTTGCTGCATTTAGCTCAATTTGCATTTCCATGCGTTTTTACCGCAAAAACGCATCAAAACGCATGCGTTTTTGTTCCCATTGATTTTAATGGAAACACATGCAAAAACGCTGCCCAAAACTTCGGGGAAGACGTTTTGTGCTGCGTTCGCAAAAATGCATGCGTTCCCATTGAAATCAATGGGGGAAGAAACGCTAGCGTTTTTAATGCGTTTTTAGTGGTAAAAACGGCTAGAAAGGCAAATTTAGCAAAACGTACACCAACCTTAGATGTGGAACAGGCCGTAGTTATATGGTAAGAGTGACTTCATGAGTTGGTTATCTAGGTCAGAATAAGAACATACTGAACATCATTTTTTATTTCAATCATAAAAAAAAAAACTGAAATTTGTAAAAAAAAAAATATTTTTTTTTTATTTTCCGAGACCCATGATGTTTTAATTTTTGAAGATACAGGGCTATGTGAGGGCTTACTTTATGTGCCCTGAGCTGACATTTTTACTGATACCATTTTGAGTCAGATACAACATTTTGATCGCCTTTTATTGCATTTTATTGTAACAACGTGGTGGCCTAAAAAACATAATTCTGGCGTTTTTATTTTTTTCCCATTACGCCATTTACCAATTGGATTAATTTACTTCGTATATTGATAGCTTAGATTCTTACGAACGCAGCGATACCAAATATGTGTATTTTTACATTTTTTTCACTGTTTTATTGCTATTTTCAGTTCAGCTCCTTTGGGGGCCCCTAAGAGAGTGGGGGCCCTAGGCAACTGCCCAGTCTGCCCCCCCTAACGCCGGCCCTGATTGTGCACATATCCTCCATGGACACACAGTCACCACGTCTGAGAGAAAATGAGTCCCCTTGGTTGTTGGATTCCAAAGCACCTGCCATTTCTGCTACCCCGGTGGATACATGATGGCTGTCATGCCATGTTAGAGATAGGTGCGCAATACGCTTGCGTTTAGCAGACTTTTGATATGCAACATGCGGCGGAAGACGCAAATGTGAAGGCACCCTTATCTTGCAGCCATTCTATACAACATTCCCTATTCACTGCCTTTATTATGACTCCCTCCTCTTGCAGCTCCAGTCTCCTGTTCTTATACCTAGAGAGAAGCCTCAATGCTTTCGGCAACATCCCAGAAAATGCATGTAAGTGTCAGGCATCCATCACACTTCCCCACAGGCATTGTCTATGCTGAGACTTGCTACCACACAGACCCCCACCTGGTGCATATTTTCTATATTTTTTTTGTCCCATACCTGACCTGCTGGAGTAAGATAATGTTACCGATATACTTGTGCAAAAGAGAATAATGTCCATTAAGGTCCAAGTACTTTACTATGATTGAGTTTGAAAGGCAGCACTATAGAAAATGCCATTAACCCAGCCTCTATGTAAATGAGCTTATGTATAGAAAGTAGCAATGCACATATGTGTTAAAGGGAATCTATAACTAGGTTTTTGTCACCTAATCTTAGGTCAACATAACATGGGCAGACACCCTGATTCCAGCAATATGTCACTTACTGAGATGCTTCTTAAGGTTTTAATGAAATCACAGTTTCATCAGCAGAAGATGATCACTAGAGGACAACTCCCTCATACACAGTATGATGTCAAAATATATCTCATATACACAGTATAAAGTTCCCACAGCTCTTTATTCATAGTGACACACCCAGGCAGGTGTACTTGGATCTCGGACGTTGTTTCGAGGTGCTGTCACTGGTGGTCGGTGCCCGAGTCTGTGGCCCTGGTGGTCACTGAAAAGTGTTGAAATAAAATGGATTGAATTGTTCGTGACGCCACCTGCAGTTTCTGATGATAACACCAGTTGGTCTTGCTCCCTGCAGGTGGAGCAGGATCCCCGGGGCAGAGTTGCTGCTGTGCTGGTTGTCATGGTAGCAGCTCTGTAGTTTAACAGTAATAAGACAAGAGAGGATTTCTTTGGTCTGCACGGGTATTTACTGGTCACTTGGCAAACGCAGTTCAACAACAGGTTAACAGTCACATAGTCACGGGTAGTTGACCAATGAATGGGGTGTCCTTATGTGGCTTTTGAGCATGTCCCTCTAAACTTCTCTTTCTCTGTCCTCTACGTATTTGAAGCACTGGCTGGCTTGAAACCTGGCCTGGCCTCCATGTTCCAGTCCTGCTGTGTTTAACGTGGATAAGAACCCTCTCTGGACTGCTGTGGTTTCTGCGGGTCCTGGCTCTTAGCGTTATTGTTTTGCAGATGGCCCAGGGCTAAACTCTCCTGGGTCCGACCGGTGTTGTTGGCTCGGAGTTGAACTTGCCCGTACCGCTCCCGGAGCCAGTTCTCCACTCTTAGGACCGGGATCCTCCCAGACCGGTATGTGTACGGTCTGATGCCGGGTGTGTTCGTACACCCTCAGGCTCCCCCTTTCTCCTGGGTCACCACTCCTTTGAGTGCCTTTCCTGTGCATCCCCCTGAAGGGTCCTCCTCATTTGCTCTCTTGACTTCTTCTACTCTCTCTTCTTCCCGCCTTCCACTACCACTCTTATAACCTCCCCCCGGGACCAGTTACCTTGGTAACAGGTTGAATCAGTTGGTCCCCTGAAGCTGTTTGAGTGGATACAAGGTGAAAGCCACATATCGACCTCCCCTTTCACTGTCCACAGGGATACCGCAACGCTGGTCTGAGTGCAGTACCCCTTAGTGGCACACCGACCAGTGGGGCACCACAATAGTATAATGCCCCCACAGCTCCCATCTACGCAGCATGATATCCTCATAGCTCCCCTACATAAAACATAATGCCCACACAGCTCTCTATTCACAGTTTTATCAGGCCACAGCTGCCCTCTACAGATTGATGTCCCCATAGCTCCCTTCTACACAGTATAATACGGAGACCACTCCCCTATACACAATATGACATCCCCACAGCTTCCCTCTACACAGTATAATACATCCACAGCACCCCTCTACATAGTATGATGTCCTCACAGATTCCCTCTATATAGTATGGTGTCCTTACAGCTCCCCTATACACAATATAATGCCCCCAATACTGTGTGATCCCCCACAGTAGCTTCCACACTATATAATAACTCCTTAAGCTTCCTTATTGTATAATGGCACCTTAATAGCCCCCACAATGTATCATGGTGCCTTAGTAGCCCCCACACTGTACAATAGTCCCACTGTAGCTACCACACTCTAGGATGGCCCCAACAGTAATCCCCACATTGTATCATGCCCCCACAACAGCCCTCACACTGTATGATGCCCCCTTCACTGTATGATAGCATATTCATTGTTTGATTAGTAGCCCCCACACTATAGCCCTTACAGTATGCCCCCACATTTTGTATCATTCTCCGACACTGTACAATGACCCCACAGTGGTCCCCAAACTGTATGATGGCCTCCACAGTATATTGGCCCCCTTAGTAGTACCCATGCTTTATGATAGCCCCCTTTGTAGACCTTACTCTTTATGATGGCCCCATCAGTAGACCATACTTTTTATGATGGCCCCATTAGTAGACCCCACTCTGTTGGAGGGCTTTCTTTAGTAGCCTTCAATCTGTAGGAGGGCCCTCTTACTAGATATAACTCTGTAGGAGGACCCCATTAGTAGTCCCTACTCTGTAAGAGAATCCCTTAGTAGTCCCCATTTTGTAAGAGATAGTGAATGTAGAAGCGGTCTATTAGGAGTGCACAACCTCAGTAGGTGAATGCACGACTTTTATATCTAATCAATTGTCCGCAGATGGGTTTACACATTGTGCCCTTTCTTTCTTTTTGGCATTTTGTAAGAGGGCACACTTAGTACTCCCCTGGCTGTATGCTAGTGTGGCGCCCTGCTCACGCAGGTAACCACAGACTTCTCTAATGCACAGCTGGGTTTCCACAGCAGGTACCTACTACATACAACACCTTCCACCCCGGCACAGTAGGAGGAGCACCCCTTGCTGACCTTAGGCAAGATCCCCTATAAATACTGCTGCTGTGGGAGGAGTTAGAGTGTGCAGACGCTAGGAGAGCTGCGAAGACGTCCTGGTGGTCGGTGCCGCGGTTAGGCCCGGACCAGTGACCCGGAGTGGCCTTTCTATGTCCTGCAAGCCTAAGTGGGGATAGAAGGCAAGGAGCAGTGAACCGCAAGGGAAGTGAGGAACTAGTGAAAGTTCACCCTAAGACGTACCGGACATCGGGGATCCGCACCTGTGGGATACTCCAGGACCACAGAAAATCCCGTCACACCATGGAGACTTCAGTCACCCGGTCCCCCTGTCAGTCGAAGAGAGGGAGCCAGACACAGCAGTGTACCACCGCAGTGATCAGAGAGGGTAACCCGTAGACCGCACAGGAGGAGAGACAGACATCAGAGTCAGGAAGAGAGAGGAGGCAAGTCTGACTGCAAGCAGACTGGGCTTCAATCACCACAAAGGAACAGAGGAGGCCTTATACCCACTTGCTGTGGGGACCCACTGTGTAACCTGGTCACCTGTCAGTGCCCTGGACATCTTTACCTGAGTACCATCATTAAAAGGTAAAAGAGACTTTTGCAGTGTGCGTGTGTCATTCCTCTCCATTCCGGTGCCCCTCATAGACTGCTCTAACACTCCCCATCCCATTTACAGCTCCATTACAAGCTGCCCCTTCATACTACACTGGCCCGAAGGACCAGCCCTACCTGTAGAGGACTTTGCCAACTTGCCGCATTACCATCTACCTCCGACGGACTGTGGCGGCGCTGGTTACACATCACCAGAAACTACAGCTGGCATACTGACATCTTGTATATAGCATCACCTGTAAACATACCCCTTTTCAAAGAGGTGCCCCAGGACACGGGATCAGGCGCGGACACCACTCCTCGTGACACATTTAACCCCTTGGAGCTTGATACCCGAGTACCCCACAGCCTGGGGCTCGACACTAGACCCCTTAGCAGTCCCCACTTCTCTTAATAGCCTCCACACTGTATTATGCCCCCTTAGTAGCCTCCACCATGTTTAATATCCTCCTTAGTAGCCCTCAATATGTATAATTGCCCCCTTAGTTTCCCACACTATGTATAAGGGTCCCTTTAGTAGCATGTCTGACATCCTGTGCGTGGTGCAGTGCATCATCATGTTGCCTCGCAGGATACTGCAATCCATAGTTTTTAGTTTTTTCCTTCCTTTTTTTCCCTCGTTCTTTATCTTCTTTTTTTTTCAATTTCTCTTCTTCCTTCCTTCCTTCCTTTTCCATTTAATATTTCCATATGTCTATCTCACATAGATATAATGATCTACTATAAACCAAAGGAGATAAAGCTTCAGCTTCCATAAAAATTTGTCAATACCATTTATTTGTGCCGTCTATTAATCTAACAAAAATATAGCATCACTGTGTTAATTCAAAGATGGGTGCAAGTCTCAGGATCCTGGTTTCACAGTCCTGATTTTAGCCTAGAAGAAAAGAAAAAATAAGCAGCACGGATACAAAAAAAGGGGTTGTAGGACGCCTGATCGTTGTCACCAAATGTAGTTTCGGGAAGCGCAGGCAGCACTCTAGTGGATCAATAATGAAGTAGTATTCACCTATGTGCAAAAGTGGCAACGTTTCATCACTAATGTTTAATATCTTGTACATGATGAACGACTGGCTGAAGGGATCTATGTATAAGTATGTTGACCTCTGGATCAAGCGCTCTATTAGTATAATATTTGTATAAACATTTTTGTAAAGTGAATGGATTGCTAGGGGTCCATGAATGGCCACAGATACATTTCTATATCCCAGGATAAATACTCTCTTATCTCTTATCAGATGCAATATCAATTTATGTTTAGTGTTGCGCGAATAGTACAATTGTCGGGTCCGGCTATTCATACCAAATACTTGTTGCTATTCCAGTATTAATCACAAATAACGAACATAGTGCAAGTCAATGGGAAACTCGAGCATTTTTCTGAAAGATTTCCCAGTTCTCCTTTAACTCGCATCAGATGTGTTACTCATAACAAATACTGGAATAGTATATGAGAAAACTGACCGGCAACACCAGCAAATGTGAACAGATGTCAGCTGAAAGAATATTGGAATAGTTCATGGTATTCAGTATGAATGACCCCACCCTAAATATATGACTATTTGCTCAACACTTGTATGTTATGTATAATAGGTTGTAAGATGTCACCACCTGCCCTCCTAGTAATTTATGGTGTCCTCAATGGCTGTGCATCCTCTGGTCTTGCCTTGTGGACTCCTGGTGGTTCGGATCCTTTATACCCCAGCCTAATTGAGCCCTCAAATGGGTTCTACATATGGTGATTTCTTTTTATTAATTTTATTAACCTTGGCTGGTACCATGAGGTCAATGTAATCTCATGCAGATTACATACCTAGTTGCCAAAACATGCTGTTCCACACAATTATAGCATTGTATGTATTTTCTTAAGAAAAATATTGCACATGCTATTTTCAGATTATAGCTATTTAACCTTAAAGGACGGTGGGATCACTATAATCCCCATAGTAATGTTTGTGTAATAATTGAATTGCTGGTCAACTTTTCTATTCCTGGATTGCAACCCATCATTTGGCAGCAACCCCTTGAGCCTTGCAGTAAAGTCAGAGCCCTGTATAGGGGTTGAAGGGTGTCTGGGTGACAGTACGGTTTACATTTAGTCTGTCTGAGATTCCCCTTTTTACCTGTAACTCGGACTGACATTACAGGCAGGTGTTTCTTGTGCCCAAGAGTGAAGGCCCACAAAGTTGGAACATACTGCAAAGAAAGTAAGAACTTAATCTAAAAGGACCACAGTTACTTGATGTTAATAAATCTGAATCATGAGTAAAGAACAAAAGTTGATTATAAAACAGTAGTTCACTGCAAATAATTCCAAATATGAAAATTGAACATTTCTATTACTCCACACATAACCATGTTTGATGTAAATGACAATTCTTCACATTCATTAAAGCATCCTGACCTTTATTGGGCCATCTGCAGCTGCTGGAGGAAGGGAGATTGATCCTGAAACATTGCTGTACACCTGATGGCCCAATAAAGGCAGACTGAAAAAAGAAAAGGAGTGCTGCAGTTGATTTATTTAATATTATCTATCTACTATCTATCTATCTATCTATCTATCTATCTATCTATCTATCTACTATCTATCTATCATCTATCTGTTTATCTCAATATATCTGAGCTCCTAATCAAAAACGCAGTGAACCAGATTTTATAAAGAATAAAGGGCTGCAGGACACTTCCAATATATCATATAAGCGGTCATACCTGTAGCAGGTCATTACATGAATTCCAAAAATCAAAGATATGTCTGAAGCATGATATTCCTAGGCCAGGTGGAAACTTGCGCGGTCAATTTGTTATCTGTAATATGAGTCTATAGTCTATGGAAATTGCACGTAAAATCTGTGTCAGTTTAAGTGTTCATTATTTTATGGTCCTGCTAATAGCTGAGGAAGAAGAGAATATATTATAGTGGCTAATACATAAAAACTGATATGCAGTATCAGTGTAAAGGTGGCATAACACGATTACCAGCCCTCACGGAAGGCCAAGTGGTTTTTACCCCTTATCCCATAGATTATTAGCACTCATTGAATAAGTGAACCAAGAAAAAAAGTGACCTTATTTAAAAATAAATAAATAAATAAACTTGTATAAAGGAATCATCAATGGCCAATCTAATCCTGCAATGCACAACCTGGGTGCAAGGAACTTCCCTAGTGAAAGCTGGCGGCAGCACTGGTGAATCATGTAGATGGACCAACTGCTCATAACCTTTTAATAGAGGGGAGCAGCTGCTTGCATAATGCACTCTAAAGGTACCTTTACACGCCGCAACTGCAGTGAATCAACTGCTACGCAATCGGGATTTTCGAAGTTGAGCCCAGTTGCAGTTTCAGAGCCTTGTCCTAAAATCAAAGTCAACCCAGAAGGTGAATTACCCTGGTTGTGGAGTGTAAACGTGGTATCTGGCTCGAATCAGCGTCGCCTAGTGATTTCCCAGAGGCGTGCCACAGCATGCTGGATACCGTGCCCCATCAGCGATGATTGATAGGGGCTACTGTGTTTCCACTGGCTGTCCCTTCACAGGGCACCATATTTAAAGTGCTGTCCATTCACACTACAAAATTGCAATGGCGTCATGTATTAGCCAGCCTTCCTGCGCAGGCTGGCCAAACATGACGCCATTGTGTTGGCCAATGATTTTAGTTTGAGCGCGGTGTAGCGGACTTTGGCACACCTATATGTTCAAGCCGCTGCAGAGGTACACCCACATTCCCTTAGTGGTTGCGGCGTGTAAAGCGGCGACGGCATTCAGCCGGATGTTTCCCGCAGGATCAGTCTCAACATCCGGTGAACCACGTTCCCTTAGGTTGCGTGTACATGCCGCATCGGCGAACGTTATCAACTGTTTAAAACGTGCACGCGCACGTTCGGTTGATACCGATCGCAGGTGATAGTTGTAAAGGTACCTTAATGAAACTGCATAGGGAGTCAGTCATATAAATAAGTGAGATTACACACATAGTGTCTGAGCAGCAGCCTACTAGTGGTGCTAGGTTCTGGCGGGCTAGTTAGCACTGCATGACTACACTGTGTGTAGAATTATTAGGCAAGTTGTATTGTAGAGGATTATTTTTATTATTGATCAACAACTATGTTCTCAATCAACCCAAAAGATTCAAAAATATCAAAGCTTAATATTTTTGGAAGTTGGAGAGGGTTTTTTAGATTTGGCTATCTTAGGAGGATATCTGTTTGTGCAGAATTATTAGGCAACTTAATAAAAACCAAATATATTCCCATCTCACTTGTTTATTTTCACCAAGTAAAACTAATATACCGTATATACTCGTGTATAAGCCAACCCGTGTATAAGCCGACCCCCCTACTTTTGCCCCAAAAATCTGGAAAAACCTATTGACTCGTGTATAAGCCGAGGGTGGACCCCAGCACAGGTATACAGCCCCCATCAGTGTGGTATACAGGCCCCCCCCAGTGGTATACAGGCCTCCCCAGTGGTAGCATACAGCAGCCCAAGTGGTAGTATACAGCAGCCCCAGCAGTAGTATATAGCATCCCCAGCAGCCCCAGTGGTAGTATATAGCATCCCCAGCAGCCACAGTGGTAGTATATAGCAGCCCCAGCAGCCCCAGTGGTAGTATATAGCAGCCCCAGCAGTAGTATATAGCAGCCCCAGTGGTAGTATATAGCAGCCTCAGCGGTAGTATATAGCAGCCCCAGCAGTCCCAGTGGTAGTATACAGCAGCCCCAGTGGTATACAGGCCCCAGCAGTATATACAGAAGCCCTGGGGGTATACAGCAGCCCCCAGGGGTAATACAGCAGCCCCCTGGGGGTACCCAGCAGCCCCCTGGGGGTACCCAGCAGCCCCCAAGGGGTATCCAGCAGCCCCCAGGGGGTACCCAGCAGCCCCCAGGGGGTACCCAGCAGCCCCCTGGGGGTACCCAGCTGCCCCCAAATGCTGGCACTCACCCCCCTCCTGTTTATCTTACCATCCCGGTCTTCTGATCAGCGCCGCTCCTCGGTGCTCCGTCCTCCGTCCTCGCTGCATCCGGGATCTCCGGCCGTTGCGCGATGACGTCATATGCCTGCGACGGCCGGGGATCCCGGATGTAGCTGGACGGACGGAGCACCGAGGAGTGGCGCTGATCAGAAGACCGGGATGGTAATATAACCAGCGGGGGGGGGGCCCTTACAAGGGGGGACAGTGCCAGCATTTGGGGGGCATATATGAACTGCTTCCCCCTGCCGCTGATTGACAGGGGGAAGCAGTGCATATATAATGAGCGGCCCCATGTGACGGGGCCGCTCATACAGCAGCCTCCCCCCGCCTCCTGCAGCCTCCACAGCCCCGGACACAGCCCCCACCCGTATTGACTCGTGTATAAGCCGAGGGGGAGACTTTTCAGCCCAAATTTTGGGCTGAAAAACTCGGCTTATACACGAGTATATACGGTAACTGCCCAAAATTTAGAAATTAACATTTCTGACATACAAAAACAAAACCCCCAAAAAATGAGTGACCAATATAGCCACCTTTCTTTATGATGACACTCAGCAGCCTTCCATCCATAGATTCTGTCAGTTGCTTGATCTGTTTACGATCCACATTGTGTGCAGCAGCCACCACAGCCTCCCAGACACTGTTCCGAGAGGTGTACTGTTTTCCCTCCCTGTAGATCTCACATTTTATGAGGGACCACAGGTTCTGTATGGGGTTCAGATCAGGTGAACAAGGGGGCCATGTCATCATTTTTTCTTTTTTTAGACCTTTACTGGCCAGCCACGCTGTGGAGTAGTTGGGTGCATGTGATGGAGCATTGTCCTGCATGAAAATCATGTTTTTCTTGAACAATACCGACTTCTTCCTGTACCACTGCTTGAAGAAGTTGTCTTCCAGAAGCTGGCAGTAGATCCGGGAGTTGAGCTTCACTCCATCCTCAACTCGAAAAGGTCCCACAAGTTCATCTTTGATGATACCAGCCTATACCAGTATCCCACCTCCACCTTGCTGACGTCTGAGTCAGAGTGGAGCTCTCTGCCCTTTACTGATCCAGCTTCTGGCCCATCCATCTGGCTCATCAAGAGTCACTCTCATTTCATCAGTCCATAAAACCTTTGAAAACTCAGTCTTAAGATATTTCTTGGCCCAGTCTTGATGTTTTATCTTATGTTTCTTGTTCAAAGGTGGTCGTTTTTCAGCCTTCCTTACCTTGGCCATGTCTCTGAGTATGGCACACCTTGCGCTTTGATACTCCAGTAACATTGCTGCTCTGAAATATTGCAAAAGTGGTGGCAAATGGCATCTTGGCAGCTTCACGCTTGATTTTCCTAAATTCATAGGCAGTTATTTTGCACCTTTTTTGCCCAACACGCTTCTTGCGACCCTGTTGGCTATTTGCCATGAAACGCTTGATTGTTCGGTGATCACGCTTGAAAAGTTTGGCAATTTCAAAACTGCTGCATCCCTCTGCAAGACATCTCACAATTTTGGACTTTTCAGAGCCCGTCAAATCTCTCTTCTGACCCATTTTTCAAAAGGAAAGGAAGTTGCCTAATAATTAAGCACACCTCATATAGGGTGTTGATGTCATTAGACCACACCCCTCCTCAGTACAGAGATGCACATCACCTGATTTACTTGGTATTTAATTGGTAGTTGGCTCTCAAGCCTATACAGCTTGGAGTAGAACAACATGTATAAACAGTATCATGTGATCAAAATACTCATTTGCCTATTAATTCTGCACACAGTGTATATGCAATGTGTCTGAACAGTGGCCTGTTACGCCGATTTAGACAGGTGACAATTTAAGACAGCTGTCTTTAATGCAGGTAACGAGTTGATTAAGAGGGTGTACCTGGTCTGTAGGAGCCAGAACTCCTAATGGTTGGTAGCGGATAAAATACTTTTTTCCCTCTGCAAAATGCAAATCATTTTAGAGAAAAATATTTTATCTACCGGCTAACACGGTATAAACATTTTTTGCCTTAACTTTATATAATGTAGACAATGTGATTTTCTGGATTTTATTTTTGATATTCTCACTGTTAAAATTAACCATTAAAATTATAGATTGTTTAAGTCTTTGTCAGTCGGCAAACTTACAATATCAGCAAGGGATCAAATATTTATTTCCTTCACTGTATCTAATGCCTAAAAGCAAAATTGTACCCTTCTCCTGACTGATAACTTTCAACAATAAGATCCTTTTGCTGTATTGTCAGATGTTTATGGACCACAGCTTTTGCTGTAAGATGCAACTAAGAAAATGTCAGGAAAGTTAACTAGAACAGATCCATTTTCTCTGTGTACTGACTACTATTTGCCAAGTGTTTAAAGGGACACTGTCAGTTGATTTTTCAGTATGATACTAATATTACCCTTGAATAGGGCCTGGGCAGACCTTTTAAAAACATGTAAAATCATTATTGTACCCTTTGTAGTTTCCATGTTATCAACATCTTCACACTATGCAGAGAGCTGCTGCATTAGTCCTATCCCAATATAAGCAGAGACGATTAGTCCTGGCTGTATAAACTGTCATGTAATTATGCACTCCCTCTCAGCAGCTCTCTCCTCCCTCTGTTCTCAGTGCTGCGTGGTTTGACTTTCTGAAGCTCTGTTCTGTTCAGGACACAGAGGGAGAAATCTACAGGTCTGCCTAATCTGATCTAGACTCCATTTGTTTCTGAAAAAAGGAATCCCTGCTGTGCTGTGAGAAATCCTGTGTTTATCTGATTTCTTGGTTTTGCTGCAAAGAGAGTAGAGAGGAGAATACAGTCCCCCCTCCCCCCACACTGATCTCCAGTGCTGTGATGTGACATGCATATACATCTATGGGGAGCAGAGAACTAAGTGTATCATTCACTCTGAATGACAGATTGAATGAATCGCTTTATCTGAAGTTTCCAGAGGATAAGAGGGAAATATGAATAATAGAAATGCATAAATAGAGAGAGTTTAGAGCAAGGAATTAGAAAATGATAACAGTTAGGCCCCTTTCACATCAGCGTTTATTTGAAATCGCGGCAGATGCGGTGAAAAAAACGCATCTTCCGCGATTACCGCATACTGGCTGCACTTGCGGCACGGTTGCGGCGCGATTGCGGCAAGCCCCATACAATGTATAGGCGGGCTTGCGGCAGGTGCGGCAAGTGCGTTTTTGGCACTTGCGGCAGGTGCGTCCGCGAAAAAAACCGCGGTCAGCCGCGATTTTTTTCGCGGCCCACCTGCGGCAAGTGCCAAAACCGCACTTGCCGCACCTGCCGCAAGCCCGCCTACACACTGTATGGGGCTTGCCGCAACTGCGCCGCAACCGTGCCGCAAGTGCAGCCGGTATGTGGTAATCGTGGTAGATGCGTTTTTTTCACCGCATCTGCCACGATTTCAAATAAACGCTGATGTGAAAGGGGCCTTAGGGCCCTTTCACATCAGCGTTTTTTGAAATTCGCGGCAGATGCGGTGAAAAAACCGCATCTGCCGCGATTACCACATACCGGCTGCACTTGCGGCGCGGGTGCGGTGCGGTTGCGGTAAACGCCATACTATGTATAGGCGGACTTGCGGCAGGTGCGGCAAGTGCGGTTTTGGCACTTGCGGCAGGTGCGGCCGCGAAAAAAAATACTGTCAGCCGTGTTTTTTTTCGCGGCCGCACCTGCCGCAAGTGCCCAAACCGCACTTGCCGCACCTGCCACAAGTCCGCCTATACATAGTATGGCGTTTACCGCAATCGCGCCGCAACCGTGCCGCAAGTGCAGCCGGTATGCGGTAATTGCGGCAGATGCGTTTTTTTCACCGCATCTGCCGCAATTTGAAAAAAACGCTGATGTGAAAGGGCCCTTACATATGGATTTTTGACCTGACAGTTTTCTTTTAAATCTGATTGGTTAATTCTAAACACAACCACATCCCCAATTATTAGAAGGTGTTCTAATGCAACCACAACATTTTATTTTTGTTATTTTTATTTTCCACGCCTAAATGATTTGTTTTTTTTATCAATGGATCTGTACAGATTATGGGTGACGTTAAGGTTTTGTTCACACTGTGCGTTTTTGATCCGTTTTCTGTGATCCATTTTTGCATGAAAACAGATCACTTCCTGTAATGCCCAGCCAAAGTCAATGAGTTTTCAGAAATGCTGTGCCGACGCTGCGTACTGGTGCATTTTTGGGGCAGTAAAGGATGAGCGTCAATTAGTGATCAGTTTTCACTAGCGTTTTCTCCCTTGACTCAACTGTAAAAAAAAAAATACAGGAAAAACACAATACATTTTGGGTCCTTTTATTTCTAAAAACGGATCCAGTTTTGCTGCTGAAAATTCTAGAAAAAAGCAAGGCAAAAAAACTGATCAAAAACGCAACGTGCGCACATGGCCTAAAGGTGATAAAAGTTATACATGGTGTCATTTTTTTTGTACATAACAACCTGGCATTTCACATGGGTGTGTAAACTTTTTAGATCCACTGTATATAGCTATTTATTACAACTAACATATGGTAAATTTGAAAGCGATTCACATGCTAAAATGTCAGGTTTCATTCCAGTTAACCTCAATGGCATACCTTCTATATAGCACGCTCATAGGAGTACGAGGACTTCAGATGTAAAGGGTTATTGGTTGAAGTCTCATGGGTTCAGCTATAGAATTTGTGCCTAAGATATGGAGGAAATTAGGCGGAACATTTTTGTCAAGATGTCAAAATGAATAACTTTTGCCACCCTATAGACTCCCTTTAAATGACTTAAAATCAAAGTGACTGTCTTATTTCCTTTATATCACAGACAATTAAAGTCACAGGTGAGATGGCAGACCCAGAAGAAAATCATTGGTATCAAACAGCCTAAGAACTGGGGTATGTTCATACAGAATCTGTGCTGATTCTTTAGTAGATTTTAGTGTAAATCAGAAACAAAAGCTAGAAATATTACAGGTGGTGTTTGTTGCATTTTTAGTGCAAATTCTATTACCATTTCCTCTTTTGTTTTAGCGGCCAGCAGGAAGTGCAGCCATGTTAGGTATGACTAAAATTCTCGCCATTGGTAAATATCTCATGTAGGCTTGAAATAACACTGCTAGCAGGGTTTGCAGTTGCATCCGGGCCATTTAGTCTAGGGTGTCCATATTGGAAGGCCCAATGCTTGTAAAGACACTGGATAGCTGGGAACTCAGTTAAATTTTATATTGCGGACTTACATTTCAAGTTATGTCCCTGATAGCATGACATATGACATGCTGACAAAATGAGAGCTTACCATCTGCCCATTTTGACTCAGTAGGAGAAAGTAAGTCTAGTTTGACATTTCTTATAAACTGTGTAATGTGACATGTTACCCCGTTATGATGTTTAAATATGTTTAGCACAATCTGGCAGTATTACCTGCATATCTATGTGTCTTGTCCTTAAAAAAATGTGCATTGTGGGTCAGCCCTTAGCATCTCCGGGAATGGAGCAGCCATTTTATATCAGTATCAGACAGGTTCTCATCTCACATCCACATGTTCTCTTGCATCCTGCTTCTCTCCTGTGAAATCCCATCATCCTTGTCAAGTTAATCTGGTGAGAGTTATACTCTTGTCTGTATGTTTGATACTTTAGAGCCTGTTGTTAGGATTATATAGCAACCATTTTTACCTAGGGATTATCTTCAAGCCTCCATGTTAGTGAATCCTCTCCTGTACTAAATACTGTCATATCTGTTAAATTATGTATGTTTCCAGTGCTCATTTGATCTATGTGCTGTATTATCACTAATGCTGTTTTAAGTGATATTGATTCACCCTGGCCGGGTCTACACGTTGCAGGCGTTTCCTCTCCTCCTTGTCACGGGAACCGCGCCTGCGGCTGTGGGGGCCCGGTGGTCCAGAACAAAACATTGGCTTGAACAGTAGGGGTTAATTGTTTTTGTGACGCCACCTGTGAGAGTTCCGGTGATGTCCACCGGCGCTGCTTGGGCCTCCGGGAGATGGGATGCAGCAAGATGGAACGCTCCCCACAGGATGAGCGGGAGTCCCCGGAGCCAGGAGCTGCACAAGATGTTGTGAGGCAGCTGCAGTACTTCAAGCATGCGGAGATGGACAGTTCTGAAAAAGGCACAGACACTGATAGTCTCTGTAACGGGTACTTTACTGTAACCAGCAGGTGATACATGGTATACAGTTAACGGGTAACGGACCGGGTGGACTCAGCAATGACCAGTGTTTCTCAAAGCTCCGCGGTGTTCCTCCATTCTAACTTATTCTGAGTGAGTTGCCGATGTCGCCTTTGAGTGCCAAGGTCGGGTACAAGGGACTACTTAAATTGCCCTGCCGGTGTGTACGTTCCGGTGTGAGGGGTAGTCTGGGTCCTTTTGGTGGGTACTCCGCTGGCAAAACAGCTCTGTTTGCGGCGGCGGTGGGGTACTCCTGTAGAGCGGTCCTCCACTCCTGGTTTGCATAGAAGTGATAAACGACTCCTAGCTTCGGAACCAGTGATCCGGTTGTAGATGGGCGCGGGTAGATGGTGACCCGTAAGTATTCGCCCAGGGTCCGGTTGTTGAGGCACCGGACTATTGGCGCCTAACCGGTGGTGGTGGCCTAGGGGCTGCACAGAACTGTGCAGGGCCCGCTCTCCTACGTTCCTCCCGGCCACGTTCTGCTTCCTCCTTCCCCTACATTTTCGCAGACTCTTCTGCACTAACTTCTTCTTCCACTAACACACTACACCTACACTCCGCCAACCAGGACCTTATTGGCCCTCTATTCTGATGTGCATGTAGGGTATGGAGCTCTGAGTTTTAACCATGTCATTGCTTAGTCAGAGAATACTGCTGCTGCTGTCTGGGCTGCAATACACTCCTGTGACGCACTCGTTGCGGGGCGCCACAATATGCTCTATACTAATTTGTACTATTTGTATTCTCCTAGTTTTACCATCATTCACTCACTGTTGAACAATAAAGAATAGACTACAGAACCAACAATCTGTTTACTTGGGATACGGAGAAAGTTTAAGCTGTATGCTGAAATTCACACAACATAGAACATGAAGGAAGGCAAAAAAAATCTCTTTCTGAGAAGATTTTCAATGATGAAAAATAAAACATTGTTATTTTTACAAAATGGTTGTCACCTATAAATTATTATTATTTATCATTATTATAGCACCATTTACATGTGAAAATACATAGGCAAGTACAATAATTATGAGCAATACAAGGCACATAAAGGTACAGCAGGAGAGGGGACCCTGCCTGTGAGGGCTCACAGTCTACAAGGGATGGGTGAGGATACAGTGGGTGAGGAAAGAGCACCCTGCCTGCGAGGGCTCATAGTCTACAAGGGATGGGTGAGGATACAGTAGGTGAGGAAAGAGGACCCTGCCAACGAGGGCTCACAGTCTACAAGGGATGGGTGAGGATACAGTAGGTGAGGAGAGAGGACCCTGCACGTGAGGGCTCACAGTCTACAAGGGATGGGTTAGGTTACACCAAAAATAGCAATACCTCTGTAGATAAATAATATTTAAGTGCCAAAATGTTGTTCTGTTCTCACTTCTCATTTAAGAACATATTGCCAGTTTTGTTCTTTGAGTAAAAATCCCCTTTGAATACAGTTAGCATTATTTAAGGAGATATTAGTAGACTGGTAAATTATCCCATGTATAATGTATATTGATTAAGGCATGGCCAGAAAGAGCTGAGCACTCAAGAAAGGCTTTTCTGGCAATCCAATAGAGAATGTATGGAGTGGAGGTTGAGCATGCAAAGTCACATTCTTGGGAACCTGGACCCCATTCTTAGGATTATCGGGGTCCACATGCTGGGTAGGTTATCTATGATCATAAATGGAACTACTTACTCATTTAATATCTTACACTACCTCACTCATAAATCCTTTATTTCTGAACCACCTATGAAAATTTAAGACAATGGCTTAAGTGCAATAATGTGAGATTAGCCGATGGTAACCCAAGACAGTAACTTCTTTAAAGGGGTTGTCAAGACCAGAAATATCACAAATGCCTTCTAAAAAATCCAAACTTGGAAGTGTTGCAGTCAGTGTTTGGCTGCAGAGGTCACCTGGCCACCCACTACAGAAGAGGAAGCTCGGATATAAGTGTGAAATCCTGACAATACTATAGAGCAGTGAGGAATGAAGGTGTATTTTTTTTCTTTTTATGAAAGATTTGGAAAAAACCCTAAATATGTATCTTTTCTTTCGCATTTTTGTTTTTATGGTAATCCCAATTCACAGAAATGGTGATCAAATTCCCCCAAAAAATCACAGGAAGAAAAGCAACCATAGTTACCAATGACTGGTAAGAAGACTAATAATGCACTTCAGGATGAAGCAGGCCACCATGATAAAAGGTAGAGGTGGCACTGGTGGAAAAGAGCTCACACCACCGTATTTTCTATTTATATGCCATATAAGTATGTAGAATACAACGTTTTGCACTCAGATGACGTCTGGGTGCAGTACCAGTTTTACAAACTGACAGAATGGAGAACATGAAGAAATGTTTTCTCTATCTTCTCCTTGTCTGAGAAAATCGGATCACATTATGGTCACACTTTGATCAACTCTGTTTGATAAGAGCATTATTTGCATAATCAACCTGATTCTCTTGAATAAGAGAATATACACTGGTATGACCCTAGCCAAATACTGTTAAACACCCACTCACACACCTACCATTTATGGTATTATAAAGGTGTCAGTCGTGGAGATATGCGTAGTGCACAACAAAGGCTTACAACCTATTAATGATGCCCATACTATTGAACAAGCAATTTGCCCAGCATTATAAAAGTGTACCCCACATGAATAGGCACCTGATTCCCCATTTCCAGATATGCACAGCTTGTATAGATTGCGAGCTTCTGTGAAAGCATCAAGTCATAGTTCAGGTTACTATATTTCCGACTGTACTGTTCACTGGCCGCTTAGCCCACAATATATGCATTCAGTATACCTCATAGTTTGGCAGAAGATCTTCTCACTACACCTCCCAGATCTCACTGCACCATCCCAGACCACTTCCATTCTAGCAGAATATCATCCCACCCTCCAAACCCTATAGCATCTTCAGGCAGACATTGAAGTACTATGCATGATTGGTACATGCTCAAAAATATATCAGGCGGTAAAATAGGGATAATTAAAATAAGATGTGTTCAAAACTGGACTTGAGCAAGGTACAATGTTTTATGGACTAATGAGATGAGAGTGACTCTTGATGAACCATATTGATGAGCCCATGGCAGGATCAGTAACACAGAGAGACCTTCACTTCAACCCACCAGCAAGGTGGAAGTGGGCACTGCTCTGGGGTGGTATTGTAAGGTAGTAGGAACATTAGAAGACACATACAGCTAACATTTTGCAGTGTCTGTGGGAGAATAACGTCATCTGCAGGTCAAGAGGAACAACAAGCAACCAAGTAGAAAACTTTGTTTCCTTGAGGGAAGAGTTTTAAGGAGATGTTGGGTCAGGTGACAGCTGTGGTGTAATTACTTAATGTAAAAGACCAGGGCAAAGAAGGAGGAGGAGGATTTGGCTCCAAAATATAGAAAGAAGCAGATGTGTGAGCAACAGTGTGGGCCTATAGACATCATTGCCATGAATGTCCCCATGAGTGACCAGATATCTGAGATAGCCTGAGTTAGGCTAGGGTCACACTTGTAGGGATGTTTTGAGGATGCCTGCGTTAATGTTAGGCTTTTTTTATGTTGCCATTTTGAGGCAAAATGAACGCTAACGTTAACGCATGCGTTAACGCATGGTGCATATATGTACCATGCGTTAACACATGTGCTTCCCATAGGAACCCATGTTAAAAAAACGCATGCGTTTTTGCAAATGCAGCAAGAAACACTGCTAGCAGCGTTTTTTGTGGCATTTGCAAAAAGGCATAGCGTTAAACACATTGCACTTTTGCAATTCTTTTTTAACATGGGAGCCTATGGGGGCGTTAAAACTAGTGTTTTTAACAATTTGCACTTGTGAAAAATGTTAGTTTTAGCGCTAATGTGACCCTAGCCTTACATTGACCCCCATAAGTAACCAGAAGACTAAACATTGGCCCCTGAAGGAACCCGAAGACTGAATCTCGAACATTGACATCTAAAGGAGCCCGAAGACCAATTGAAGTTGTAAGAAGAAAATCCTGTCATGCCTCGGGATTCAAATTGGTAAGCATGAGTTGTGTGATCTTCTTTCTCCTTTGAATCACTGAGTTCTGTTTCTTTAAGGGTTCTTAATATCTGTTGTCCATGTTTCCATTTTCAGGTGTCTTCAATTGTTTATTTAGTCTGCCCTGTCACCTTTTGGGTGATGCTATTTAAACTTCCTCCTGGCTGATCTTTTCTGCTGCTGATATTGTTTGTTCATCATCATCAACAGCCCATCCTAATGCAGCATTTTACTATTCCTTTGTAGGTTTGGTCCTTTTTTTTTCTCTTTCAGACACGCAGGGGCAAAGCATATTCCAGTGTAATACTTTGCTGGGGGATTCCTCTCCTTGAGGGCTGACTTCATACACCGGGTTATCAGGAGGAACCCTTCTCAGCACCAAGTGGGGAGTTGCTTCCCATCGATAATCAAACTTGTTGTTAGGATGCTTAGCCTTTAACAGCACCCTCTCCCCAATTGAAAGGGTACTTCCTGCACTGGAATTACTCATGGAGGATCCAGCACCTGAAATTTTTGTTCTACCAGTTGCCATAGAATCTGCATCCGATGCCGATATTTTCACACCCAGGTACTTCTACTGATTCTAGTGCAGTCTTCTTCAGTTTGGTGGTTCATTCCAGGAGGTTTCCGCTGCCCAGCATCTGAATTGAGTGCAGTAGTCCTCCACATTACACCAGATAATCAATGGGCTCTGCAGTTGTAGATGACACAAGCCATTGAGCTCAGTGATTGGTTGCAGTGATTTGAAGTACTACGGTATATGTGTGATGTTACGACTGCAGCCCATCAACAAAGAAAGAAGAAGTGCCAGCAAGGCAGCACTGAATCTAGGGAAGGTGAGTGACAATTCTGTAATCTTAGAGCATACATCCGTAAGATATTAGAACCTTTTCAGAGGAACCCCTGTGGTCATCTTCCAATTTATTTCTCACTCACTCTGCCAGATCAGAATATCCCACACACTACACTGATGAGGGGCAGGTACCCCGAAACGCAGCGTCTGTAGTTTGGGGTTCTGATCTGGCACAAATCCCTTAGTTATATTAAAAGCTTGTAGGAAAGCGATTATGACTTTGAGGAAGCTGCTTAAATGTGGCACGGGAGTTTCTCAACTTCCTTAGTGAAGTGCAAATTTGCATATATGCATATATCTGAGAGGAGGGAAGTGGCTTACAATCTCCTCACCTACTCCGCTCTCTCCATAAGGTTGAGAGCAAGTTCCCAGACCTTGTCTTAGCCCACTCACTCTGCCAGATCAGAATATCTCACACACTACACTGATGAGGGGCAGGTACCCCGAAATGCAGCGTCTGTAGTTTGGGGTTCTGATCTGGCACAAATCCCTTAGTTATATTAAAAGCTTGTAGGAAAGCGATTATGACTTTGAGGAAGCTGCTTAAATGTGGCACACGGGAGTTTCTCAACTTCCTTAGTGAAGTGCAAATTTGCATATATGCATATATCTGAGAGGAGGGAAGTGGCTTACAATCTCCTCACCTACTTTGCTCTCTCCATAAGGTTGAGAGCAAGTTCCCAGAATTTATTTCCCAGCATTCCTGCCAGCGACCCTATTAATTTAGACCTCTTTTAGGCAATATTCAAATTATTTTTAGTATTTGTCGGTCAAAACTAGTTATGCAAATGATTCTAGATTTTAGCTGATGCTTTTTTCGCTGTAGGTTTTACTCCAGATTTTGGTTTTCACACTGCTGTGTGAAAGAGGCTTTATGGATTTATCATTGCACATATTGGCCCTTGAATGTCGTCATATTTCTGTTTTGCCTCCATTACTGCTTGAACAGCTATGACAATTGCTGTCTGCCTGCATAAGTTCCTTTCATTTTAAAATACTACCCAAGTCTTCCATAAAATCTCATATTCTCATGGGTTTTCTCTGCACACTCTTCCTATCACATTTCAGAAATGCATTGGTAAGCCCCATTTTCTTTTTAAAATATTGGGCTGACTGAGTAACTAAGGTAAATTCTATCCTAACAGTAAATGGCACAATGAAAACAAGTTAAGTGTTGGATTTGGGCTCATTTAGCCCAGGACAGACAGTTATTCTGAGCCCTATCCACGCAAGTACAGTATATGAAATGTCACCATCCACATTTAGTTGTATGGAAGATCAATAAGATCCTAATAGAGTAGATGAGGTTTTCTAAAGCAATGGATTGGAGTTCCAAAGTAGATACCAATGGAGTTGTCTAGGTTTTGATGGCCATTTTTGATCTGATTCTAATAGGGGCCCATTATGGTGAAGAACCAGGGCTGATAGGAGGATCATCTAATGGACCATGTAAGTATATTCTTGATATTGTCTATGGTTATGGAAGAAAACTGCTACTTCCGTCATTCAAAATAATCTGCTAAAATAAAACCTTTGTTTTTTTTGTTATACTGTAAGAAATTTTACGTGGCAGTAAAACACACAGTTATTTTAGGAAGGAAACTGTGAAAAGAATCCAACACCGTGGGGAAGATGTCAGCCTCATATTTCTGAATAATGGCGGTGCGTCCCAGAGACACCACTGAGAGGGGAATGCTTTTTCCATTTTCTACTTGATGTCTTTGTTTCTTCTTGTACTATGGAAAGGATAGCTTCACTGAGCTTTTCATATAATCACATATGGTACCTTTACACGCCGCGACGGCAGGCTGGATACATCCCGCTACTTCACGTGCACGAGCACGCTCAAACGGCTACAAACGGTCAACGCACCCTCTTTACACGCCGCCATAAGGTGCGCTACGCCACGCTACATCTGTAGCTAGCTACATCGCCGGGTGTCTCAAGTAGCCAGCTGTAGCTCATGTACACACCGCTACAACCAGCTACTATGGGAGGACCTGGTGCAGCAGGGACAGCACATAGGCGTGCCACAATCTTGGATTACGAGCCGTCCGTACGATGATAGGACATCGCAATATCATCATGATTGGCCAGGCATCGCAGGAGGCTGAGAAATACAGCACGCTCGAGCGATTGTGTAGTGTGACTGGTCAGCTCCTTAAATATGCCGCCCTAGGCAGCGACTACCAATCGTCATGCAGGAGCTTCCTCCAATGATCGGTGATGGGGCGTGGTAACCCGGAGCCTGGGACACGCCTTAGCTACATTGCAGCTACAGCCCCGGGTGTCCGGAGTTCCCTTCCGTTGCTTCTTTACACGCCGATACAGCTCGCTACCATCGGCGATGTAGCCATCAGTTTTCGAGCAGAGCCCATAAACAGATGTATCTGTCGCCGGCTGTAGCGTCGCGTCTTCAGACGCCGCTACGACGGGCTACATTGACGCTACAAGCTACATTTGTAGCCTGTAGCGGGATGTATCCAGCCTGCCGTCGCGGCGTGTAAAGGTACCAATAGAGATTTGGGGAACAAGAGTCTCTGTGAAGTAGAATTGAAGATCTACCTCATACAGCATGAAAATATTAACAGATGATATCATCATTTTTCATTTCAGCTCGATCTTGAGCCATGGCGACTTGATGGATGAACAGTCTGTAGGAAGGAATCTTCTGCAAGCCTTGAGAGGTCCACCAGGGTGTGATGCTCCGTTATCTTCTATTCTTCCGATCATGATGTCCTTATCCAGTAATTGCTCTCTTCATATGATGTGCCCAAAGTAGGCAAGTCATAGCTTCATGATCCTTGCATCAAATTACATGTCTAGCCTGATTATTTTGTTCTTCTTGCCGTTCATGATTTTCCCATTCTCTTTGATGTCTTTGTTTCTTCTCATACTATGGAAGGGATAGCCTCACTAAGTTTTTCATATATTCATGTATAGATTTTGGAAACAAGGAATGCTGTGAAGTAGAATTGAAGCTCTTACTCATACAGCATGAAAATATTATCTGATTATATCATCATTTTTTATTAAACATCTTTCAGATCAACTTCGAGCCATAGCAACTAGATGAATGAACACACTGTATGAGGATCAATCTTCTGCAATCCTAGTGAGACCCACCAGTCTTCTCCATTGTTATCTTTATAGTATCAACCTATAGGGCTAATTGTCTTCCTATTAACCTTGTTCCTTCTATTCTTCCAACCATGATGTCTTATTCCAGTGATTGCTCCGTTTGTATGATGTGTCCAAAGTAGGCAAGTCATAGCCTGTTGATCCTTGTATCGAGTGACATGTCTGGCTTGATTTCTTTGTTTTTCTTGCTTTCCATGGTAATGATAACATCATTCTCTAGTAGCACATTTTAAAGACTTTGACTCTTCTTCTGTCTCGTTTTCTTTATCGTCCAGGTTTTGCATCCATAAATTTCTACAGAAAAGACCAGACAAGCTGTACTATGTTTCTTGATTTGAAGACCTTGCCCAGTGATTTCATTGTCGATCTGCCCATAGCTATGTTGAGTTGCTGAGCCCAGGGTAGCCTTGGCGGGTGAGGCAAGGCCTCTGTTGCGAACAGCTCTGGTCCTGCTGATCAAGCCCCAGCCGACTCCTCCGTGCAAAAGTCATATATACAGTGACCCTCAATGAGGGTTAAAGCACACATCGAGTCCATAATATGTTTTAGGAATAGTTTATTTACAAAGTCTCCTGCACAGGTACTCATCTTGAACATTTCATAAACAAAAAGATATTCACAGTATTACGTTTGCTGCAAGCAGCTCCCCCACTGTCCCAATGACACCAAGTTCCTATACCGCACGCCACAGGGGATTGCCGTGAATTTATACAGTCTGAAACTTTCAGGCCCTACCCCTTCCTTGGGGATACGTCCAAAAGACCTTAACGGTCCTCTGCCAGATAAGGTTTCCTTTCACCTTCCGTGCTGTGGTAGTTGTCCGCCCAAAATAGGGATGGGATTTACTACACCAAGACCAGAGGAAAGCAGCTGCAATTCAGGGCCCTGTTAAAGGCAAAGGCTAACACAGTGGGAGGCACAGTCATTTCTATTTAAGGTTACCATCTCATTTCTAGTCTCAATACCGGGATATGACCTGAAGGGTCTGATTAATTGGAGGTGGGGTAAGGTGTCAAATGATCTACTACTAGTTTGGAACTCTCCTGGCACCCACACACTACAAGCCCTTTTATTAGTTAAGTCTCACCTACAAGTAATACCCATATTTGTTGTAAATAATCTCAAACATGGCTGGGCACAGCTTGTGAAGCAGCTTCTCACCACTGGCCACTACATGGCTCCTGGCTAGACAGTCACACTCTACCTGCATTATCACACAGAACATAATACGGATTCAAGGAGGAGTCAACAGCATTCCGACCCCCTTATAGGTATTCTATTGACTTCCGGTGTCATCGCTTCATCTTGAATGATCATAGATCCGAGTAGGTTGAAGTCATTGACAACTTCCAGTTCATCAACATCTCAAATGTGGCCCATTTGTACCTAATCTAATATATAAAGCTGAATGTGTGTATGTGTGTATATCCGGGATTGGCATCTACACCGTCGCAACTATAGCCACAAAATTTTGCACAGTCACACGTCTCGACCCCGGGAGCGACATAGGCTATGTTGTGAGGCGAAATTTTAACCCTGCGCGTTCCAGTTCACCAAATCATTTTGGCCCTATCTACATAATGGGTAAAAAGTGAATGGAAAAATATTGGAGGAAAATCGACAGCTGTCAGCTATAGAGACAAAATTTTGCACAGTCACACGTCTGGACCCTGAGAGCGTCATAGGCTATGTTGTGAGGCGAAATTTTAACCCCGCGCGTTCCGTTCACCAAACAATTTTGGCCCTATCTACATAATGGGGAAAAAGGGAAAGGAAACGTGTGGGAGGAAAATCGACAGCTGCCAGCTACAGCTACAAAATTTTGCTCAGTCGCACGTCTTGACCCCGGGAGCGTCATAGTCTATGTTGTGAGGCGAAATTTTAACCCTGCGCGTTCCAGTTCACCAAAAAATGTTGCCCCTATCTACATAATGGGGACAAAGTGAATGGAAAAGAGTTGGAGGAAAATCGACAGATGTCAGCTATAGAGACAAAATTTTGCAGAGTCCTACGTCTGGACCCCAGGAGCGTCACAGGCTATGGTGTGAGGCGACATTTTAACCCGCGCATTCCAATTCACCAAACAATTTTGCCCCTATCTACATAATGGGGAAAAAGTGACAGTTGACAGTTGTGAATGAGAGGGGCTTAATGATAGCGCCAAAGACTAACAGCACATACCAGCATATAGACACTAAGGTGGGGCCCCAACATGAGATATTCACCACGCACGGGGACATGTATACACAACACACGCACACAAAGAGTAACAGCAAGTGTATAGTCGCTAAGGTCCAGCCCCAACATTGGATACTCACCACGCACCCGAACAAACAAACACACACACCACAAAGAGACACACACAACATAGAGACACACACACACACCCAAAGGGACACACACACACACTCTATAGCGACACATGCACTCACCCCACAGGGACACACACACACCACAATGAGACACACATGACATAGACACACACACCACACAGACCCCCCCCCCCACAGGGACACACACACATAGCCACCCTATAGGGACACATGCACTCACCCCACAGGGACACACACACCACAAAGAGACACACACACACACCACACAGACCCCCCACAGGGACACCCACACATACACACCCTATAGGGACACATGCACTCACCCATCAGGGACACACACACACCACAAAGAGACACACACCACACAGAGACACACACAACACAGAGACACACACACCCCACACAGACACCCCATCCCCACAGGGACACACACACATGCACACCCTATAGGGACACATGCACTCACCCCACAGGGACACACACCACAAAGAGACACACACAACACAGATACACACACACACCACACAGACCCCCCCACAGGGACACACACACATACACACCCTATAGGGACACATGCACTCACCCCACAGGGACACACACACACACCACAAAGAGACACACACAACAGAGACACACACCACACATACCCCCCCCCACAGGGACACACACATACACACCCCAGGGACACACACACCACACAGACAGACACAGATGTGCACAAATCACCTCACACAACTCGCCTCATACGTGTGCTATCTTTATTTTCCAAACATAAACATCTGATTAAAAACAGCCAATGTGCAACACATGTGCCATATAGGGAATTAAGGCAGATGTCAGTCACATGAGCTGTCTATTATGTGTATGTGTGAGGTAACATATACTGCCTGGCCAGGGGGTGCGTTTACTGTTGGCTGGAGATTAATTAGGCTGCCTATAGCAATCAATCACAGCTCAGCTTCTATTTTCCTACAGGTCATTAATATGACATATTCAAATTCTATTTTGTTATAGCTAACAGCAGTTATTTATTAACCCGGGCGTAGCCGGTTACTACAGCTAGTCTAATATATAAAGCTGAATGTGTGTATGTGTGTATGTGTGTATATCCGGGATTGGCATCTACACCGTCGCAACTACAGCTACAAAAATTTGCATAGTCACACGTCTGGACCCCGGGAGCGTCATAGGCTATGTTGTGAGGCGAAATTTTAACCCTGCGCGTTCCAGTTCACCAAACAATTTTGCCCCTATCTACATAATGGGGAAAACGTGAATGGAAAAGTGTTGGAGGAAAATCGACAGATGTCAGCTATAGAGACAAAATTTTCCACAGTCACACGTCTGGACCCCAGGAGCGTCATAGGCTATATCGTGAGGTGAAATTTTAACCCCGCGCATTCCAATTCACCAAACAATTTTGCCCCTATCTATATAATGGGGAAAAAGTGACAGTTACCAGTTGACAGTTGTGAATGAGAGGGGCTTAATGATAGCACCAAAGACTAACAGCACATACCAGCATATAGTCACTAAGATGGGGCCCCAACATGAGATATTCACCACACACGGGGACATGTATACACACCACATGCACACAAAGAGTAACAGCAAGTGTATAGTCGCTAAAGTGCAGCACCAACATTGGATACTCACCACGCACCCGAACAAACACACACACACCACAAAGAGACACACACAACACAGAGACACACACCTCCCCCAAGGGGGGACACACACAATCTATAGCGACACATGCACTCACCCCACAGGGACACACACACCACAAAGAGACAGACACACACATCACACAGACCCCCCCCACAGGGACACACACACATACACTCCCTATAGGGACACATGCACTCACCCCACAGGGACACACACACCACAAAGAGACACACACAACAGAGACACACACCACACAGACCCCCCCACACACAGGGACACACACATACACACCCTATAGGGGCACATGCACACACCCCACAGGGACACACACACCACAAAGAGACACATACAACAGAGACACACACCACACAGACCCCCCCCCACAGGGACACACACACACCACACAGACAAACACAGATGTGCACAAATCACCTCACACAACTCGCCTCATACGTGTGCTATCTTTATTTTCCAAACATAAACATCTGATTAAAAACAGCCAATGTGCAACACATGTGCCATATAGGGAAATAAGTCAGTCACATGAGCCGTCTATTATGTGTATGTGTGAGGTAACATATACTGCCCGGCCAGGGGGAGGGATTACTGTTGGCTGGAGATTGCCTATAGCCTATAGCAGTGATGGCGAACTCCAGGCCTCGAGTGCCACACACAGTGCAGGTTTTCAGGATTTCCTTAGAGTTTGACAGTTGGCAATTTGATTGCCAACTGTCAAATGCAATGGAAATCCTGAAAACCTGGACTGTGTGTGGCACTCGAGGCCTGGAGTTCGCCATCACTGGCCTATAGCAATCAATCACAGCTCAGCTTCTATTTTCCTACAGGTCATTAATATGACATATTCAAATTCAATGTTGTTATAGCTAACAGCAGTTATTTATTAACCCGGGCGTAGCCGGGTACTACAGCTATCTAATATATAAAGCTGAATGTGTGTATGTGTGGTGTATATCCGGGATTGGCATCTACACCGTCGCAGCTACAGCCGCAAAATTTTGCAGAGTCACACGTCTGGACCCCGAGAGCGTCATAGGCTATGTTGTGAGGCGAAATTTTAACCCTGCGCGTTCCAGTACACCAAACAATTTTGCCCCTATCAACATAATGGGGAAAAAGTGAAAGTTACTAGTTGACAGTTGTGAATGAGAGGGCTTAATGATAGCACCAAAGACTAACAGCACATACCAGCATATAGTCACTAAGGTGGGGCCCCAACATGAGATATTCACCACACACAGGGACATGTGTATACACCACACTCACACAAAGAGTAACAGCAAGTGTATAGTCACTAAAGTGCAGCACCAACATTGGATACTCACCACGCACCCGAACAAACACACACCACAAAGAGACACACACAACACAGAGACACACACACACCCCCAAGGGGACACACACACACTCTATAGCGACACATGCACTCACCCCACAGGGACACACACACCACAAAGAGACACACATAACACAGACACACACCACACAGACCCCCCCCACAGGAACACACACACATAGCCACCCTATAGGGACACATGCACTCACCCCACAGGGACACACACACCACGAAGAGACACACACACACACCACACAGACCCCCCCACAGGGACACACACACATACACACCCTATAGGGACACATGCACTCACCCCTCAGGGACACACACACCACAAAGGGACACACACAACAAAGACACACACACCCCACACAGACACCCCCCCACAGGGACACACACATACACACCCTATAGGGACACATGCACTCACCCTACAGGGACACACACACACACACACACCACAAAGAGACACACACACCACAGACCCCCACACAGGGGCACACACACATACACACCCTATAGGGACACATGCACTCACCCCACAGGGACACACACACACCACAAAGAGACACACACAACAGAGACACACACCACACAGACCCCCCCCCCACAGGGACACAAACATACACACCCTATAGGGGCACATGCACTCACCCCACAGGGACACACACACACCACAAAGAGACACACACAACAGAGACACATACCACAAAGACCCCATCCCACAGGGACACACACATACACACCCCAGGGACACACACACCACACAGACAGACACAGATGTGCACAAATCACCTCACACAACTCGCCTCACATGTGTGCTATCTTTATTTTCCAAACATAAACATCTGATTAAAAACAGCCAATGTGCAACACATGTGCCATATAGGGAATTAAGGCAGATGTCAGTCACATGAGCTGTCTATTATGTGTATGTGTGAGGTAACATATACTGCCCGGCCAGGGGGAGGGTTTACTGTTGGCTGGAGATTTATTAGGCTGCCTATAGCAATCAATCACAGCTCAGCTTCTATTTTCCTACAGGTCATTAATATGACATATTCAAATTCTATTTTGTTATAGCTAACAGCAGTTATTTATTAACCCGGGTGTAGCCGGGTACTACAGCTAGATGGTATCATCATAAAAAACAACCATGACTTTTTGACCTAAAACTGACACTAATGGATGAACCTCCTTTTTTATTATTATAACTTTTATAGGGCCCACCAGTGCACTGGTACTCTGTATATTGTTTTGTACAAGGATGCTTTGGCAAGTCCTTGACCCCAAAGTTAAAAACAAATCTTGAGATTATGCTTTATTGCAACATATACAATCGTGTGCTTCAAGCCTTGACGGCAACAATGCAAAATTTGGCCTCCTGGCCTCCTGCTATTGTAAGGAGATGGATATACTGCCCATATTCCCGCGTGAAGACACAAGTATTGTCCTGATGTGTAATAAGACCATGTGTAAGAAGTGACACAGGAAAAAAAGTATTGAACATATGAAGAAACAGAGATGTAAAAAGTAGGGATGGGCGAGTCTACTCGCTAGGACTCGTTACTCGGCGAGTAGTAAGGGACTCGGTACTCGGCGAGTTTCCCAGCGATTACTCGCACAGTAACGAGTCCAATGCAAGTCAATGGCAATCCTGGTTTTGTCAGAGTTTACTTTTTCTCACTCGCTAGACTCGCTATATCACATCGCTATGTAGCTTGAATCTCCCCAAATCGTTTAAACAATCGCACTGCTTCACGGATACCCGCTGTCAGCAGCGAGTCTGAGCGAGTCTGAGCGAATCTACGAATCCGAGTCCTGTATACTGTATTCGGGGCTCGCGAATACAGAATCAGTTATGTTCCGACAAAGCTTCCGAGACAGCCTAGCGTGTTAGGTCAGAAAACTTGTGAAGATGGACAAGCATGTTAGCCAATCATATTCAGTAATGCCACAGCCATGTTGGTTGTGGCAGGACTATGATTGGCTTCTGTCCATCGTGATGCCTATGTCATGTATGAGAGGCGAGGCTGTATATAAGCCTTGCCACCGCCATTTCCTCTACATTCCTGTGACGATCTGAGCTAGTGCAGGGTGAGGTAGATGCTGGAGCAGATCATAGGGAGTGTCAGTCAGTGTAGGGAAACTTCAAGATTCCTTATATTTAACCCAAACAGCTCTTGTGAGAGCTACCAGGAGGACAGAGGAGTACTGTGTAGAGGACTGTAGGCAGGCAGGCAGGGAGGAGCAGCCTTACAGGGCACACAGGACCGACCTCATAGCTTAGCTTACTCACTCAGCTTTCCTAATAGCTGAAGTCAGAGGCTTAGCTGAGGTACTATTTCTTATTTTTTTGCACCTGATAGATTTTGGGTCATAATAACCCCTTCAGCTTTATTTTCTCTGTGGCAGACCAGTGCGTTGCTGCTCTCCTACCTGCAAATAGCACGTAATTTTTGCAGGGACTAGTGTGCTGCTTCACTGCCAAGTGTTAGCACACACTTAACCCGCCAAAACGGCAATACGAGCGCTTTCCGAGACACATCTGCGATTTGTAAATCGCACATTACTCGCTATTACTCGCTTCCCCATTCATTAACATTGGACTCGCTAGACTCGCAACGAGTAGCAAGTCCCGGGCTCGGACTCGCTAGAGTCAAGCGATTCTGAGTAATTTAGGACTCGCCCATCACTAGTAAAAAGCCATGGAAAGTCAGGACACCAGCTGAAATTTATCAGTAATTAGAAAACTATCCTGCCCCATAGGGAAAAATAATATTAGCTGGTTCAACTAATGGCCAATAAAAGGTGTCTCACAACCAAGGTGCCACACAAGAAACATCTCATATTATTTTTCCCTATAATCGGCCAGCACTCACATCTTCATAAAAAATGCTTTATTGGATCCAAAATTTAAAAACAGCAGCAATGGTTAATACAACAGCACATAAAATAGTAATAAGGCAAGAAAGAAACATGAACTGCATTTTTCCTGCCTGGTGCTCTTGTTTTGGACCATACACCTGGACAGATAAGTTCATTGCTCTTTTTTGTATTTTTGCAACCCTAATGTTCCAAAAGATGCTGACGGCATTGGTTACAGAAGAATTTCTAAACTACAGAAGATTTCAGTGAGCATTGTTGGGGCCATAATCCAGTGGATGAAGTGGAAAGAACATCACTTCACTGTAGATCAGCCACGACCAGGTGCTCCCTGCAATATGTCAGACAGAAGAGTGTAAAGACTTTATCAGAAGAGTTGTCTCTATGTCCGCTCACCACTAAGAATTCATTGTTGAGCAAACACTAAGTTCAAGTAAGTTTAAATTTTGGTCAACCACATTTAGACAAGTCTGGGAAATACTGGGAGAATATCGTCTAGTCAGATAAGACCAAAATTGAACTCTTTGGTTGCTATAATACTGTACACATCATGTTTGGAGGCCAAAAAGCAATATATGTGAGTATTACCTCAAAACAGTATACGAACAGTAAAGTTTGGAGATGGGAACATTATGAGTGGGGCTGTTTTTCAGCATATATCACTGGAAAACGTCATATAATAGAAGGAAGGATTAATGGACAAATGTGCCTAGGTATTCTTGATAAAAATCTCCTGCCATCAACAAGGAGGAAGATGAAATCAGGTTGAACATTTCAGCAAGACAATGATCCCAAACACCCAGCCAGTGAAACGCTCAATTGGTTTCAGACAAGGCAAATAAATTAACCATAATGGCTGAGCCAATCACCTGATCTGGATCCAATAAACAATTCATGGAAGGAACTAATGGTGGGGTTACACGTCCCGATATCGCGGCGATATCGGAGGCAACGGCGCGGGAACGCGCATTTTTTCAGCCCTTTTCCCGATATCGCATCGGCGGTTTACACGCTGCGATATCGGGAAACAACATCCCTCCGATGTGTACGCCCACCAACCCAGTAACGACCATTTAACATGGGAGTTAATGGGTAGCGTCGGCGTACAGATCGGAGTTGGGCTGTCACACGCTGCGATGCTGCTACAAACGGCCATGCGATATCGGGGAGTTGAATAGCTCGGCTATTCAACCCCGATATCGTTTTGGCATCGTTCCAGCATCGCGTTGTACGCTCAAACCATGGTGTACCCAGGATCAAAACTAGGGGGGGGCAAGCCATGGTCGTTCAGGTTGCGCCCGCTTCTCGTACCATCACTGCGCAGCAGCACACGGGCCGCTAAGGGTCCCGTGTGTTTCACTGAGCCTCCTGCTATCCACTGCCGCCTACCTGCGCATCCTCTTACCACAGTGGTGATGCCGTGTGTTGCACAGTGGAACGAATAAAAAGCAGGAAGCACAACCTACTCCTAGTGTGGACTAGGCAGCACTTCCTGCTTTTATGCGTTCCACTGTGCAACTCTCGGCATCACCGCCTCCTCCTGTGACTTCAGTTTTGGGAAGCTGCGGTGGAACCAGGAGAGGTAAGTACAGATTTTTTTTAAGGAGTACACGCTGGCCAGAGGAGTATGGGGGGGGGGGGAAAGGGGTTGGCTCACCGTTGCTGCATTATACTGTATGGAGAATTATGAGGCTGTACTGTGCTATATGGAAGGCTGTACTATACTAAACACAGGACTGTGAGGGTGCATTATACTGTATGGAGGGCTATATGAAGAACTATGGGGATGCATTTTACTATATGGAGTACTATTGATGGTGCATTATACTGTATAGAGGACTATGGATGAATTATACTATATGGAGAATTATGGGGGTGAATTATACTATATGGAGAACTATGAGAGTGCATTATACTGTATGGAGGTGCATTATAATGTAAGGAGGCATACGAGGCTACATTATACTATATAGAGGATAGTGGGGTTGCATTATGATAATTGGATGACTATGGGGGTACCTTATGAATGGGGGACTATGGGATGCATTATAATACATAGAGGACTATGGGAATACATTGTAATGTATGGAGGAATGTGGGGATGCATTATAATAATTGGAGGACTATGGTGGCAGAGGAGGAGGACCATATAAACCATGATGGGGGACATATTCCAGGAGAAAGGCCATATACAGCAGGATAAGGGACATTAACACATAATGAAGGGGGAGAGGGGTCAATTTCAGACTCTTTATAGGATTTAGAATGTTACACGGGGCCCATACATCTGACCAACATGCACGTGGAAGGTGGGGGGCCTAAATTGCGCACCTGTGCCCATCAGACTTGTTACGCCACTGGGGAGCCCTATGGGGTCGGGGGCTGTATATGACATGGGAGCCCTATGGGGGGCTGTATATGAGATGGAAGTTCCATCTCTCATATACAGCCCCCCCCCCCATGTCCCATAGGGCTCCCGTCTCATATACAGCCCCCCTTAGAGCTCCCATATCATATACAGCCCCCTTATAGGGCTCCCATATCATATATAACACCGCCATAGGGCACCCAAATCATATTCAGCCCCCTCATAGGGCTCCTGTATCATATACAGCCCCTCCATAGGGCTCCCATCATGAGAGCCCTATGGGGGGGTTGTATATGATACGGGAGCCCTATGTGGTGGGCTGTATACGATATGGCAGCCTTATGGGGGGGTTGTATATGATATGGGAGTCCCATATCCCACACAGCCCCCCTAATGCCCCATAGGGCTCCCATATCACATATAGCCCCATAGGGCTCCCATGTCATATACAGCCCCCACCATAGGGCTCCAATAATGGGAGCCCTTTAGGGCTCATATATATGAATGATATAGGAGCCCCATAGGGATGCTGTATATGATATGGGAGCCTATGGGGGGCAGGGGCCAGGGCTGTATATGACATGGGAGTACATGTCATCTTATATACAGCGCACAGCCCCCACATAAGGCTCCCATATACAACCCTCTGGGCTCCCATCACCCCAACCCCCCACACATCACTTTTTTTACATACTTGATCTATTTTTTAACAGTCAGTCGTTCTCTTGATGTCTTGCCTCTGACTCTTCACTCACTCTGTCTTCACTTGTAGCTCGCCTTGAGCTCTTGGCTCCAGCCTCCCTCCTCACCAGACCAGGCCAGCAGTGTCCCCAGATGGACCCCACTCCAGCTTGCACCGCAGCCGCAGCCTGGGACTCAGCCTCAGCACTCAGTGCAGTCCCCCTGCTGGCCTGCCAGACAGTGCCTGCCGAGCTGATCTGCAGTCGGCAGACACTGTCTGTGTCTGAGGCTGCTGAGGGCGCCCGGAGATGTGATTATCCACCCTGCGCCCTGCCATGCCTGCTGGCTGCTGCAGCTGCCGGCCTGCCGCCGGCCCCCATGTCACTCACGGGCGGCGCACTGTGCCTCTGTGCCGCTGTCATGTCAGTGTGACAGTCACAGTACTATAGTACAATAGGTGCCAGGTGGGGTCCGCACAGTGCCGCGCTCACCCGGGGTGCCGCTGTCATGTCACAGTCACAGTAGTGACAGTACTACAGTAGGTGCGCTCACCCGGGGCAGCCTCTTGGGGGGGGCACCTGCCCCCCCCTGCCCCACGCTGGGTACGCCCATGGCTCAAACCATACAACGCGCAAGCGATATCGGGTCCAACTCGCGACCCACGTGACTTTTTGTCGGAGTTGGGTCGGAGTTGGACTCCGATATCGCGGCGTGTAAACCCACCATTAAGCTCAGAGTTCAGAGAAGTAGCTTCAGGATTTGAAGAGTGTTTGTATTGAATGGGCCAAAATCACACCTGAGCAATGCATGGCACTAGTTTCTCCACACTGGAGGCATCTTGAAGTTGTCATCAACAACTATGACTTTTGTTACAAAGTATTAAAATAATTTCAGTAAGTGTGCTCAATACTTTCTTCCTATATCATTTATTACTATAATGGCCAGTTTACACACACCAACTTATCTGTCCAACTTCTGACCAACTTGCTGGTTGCAGTGAAATCATGGACACATTGCTCCATTTGTACACAGCCACAAAATGTTACAATGTGTCCATGATTTCGCTGCAACCAGCAAGTTGGACAGAAGTTGGACAGATAAGTTGGTGTGTGTAAACTGGCCCTTACACATAACTTATTTTATTAAAATCTATGGCTTTATTTTTTGGCCAGTGTAGATTGGATGGGTTGTTACCGACAACTGGTGAGAAATTAATATCAATCACCTTTAAAAATATATATGTATAGACAGGGGCCTGATTCTATTGCATCGTGCAATTTTAAAACGTATGCAATTATATATTAGTCCAACTACTCTCGCTATTAATCCCAGTGGCATTGAGGAGGTTGGGGAGAGCCCACTGCTGCACAGAGTGGCAGTGGTTTGGCAGGCACTGCTGCTGCTCACCATCCCCTGCGTGCTCTCTCTCTGCTTCTTCTGTTACCCCTGGGCATTCTCTTTTTCCTGTGTGAGCTCTCTCTTCCCCCGTGTACTCTCTCTCCCCTAGTGCTATCTCTCCCTCCTCTGCGTTCTCTCTCCTCTTGTGCTGTCTTTCCTACTATGTGCTCTATCTCTCCCCTTGTGCATCCTCTCTTCCATTGTGCTGTCTATCTCTTTCAGTGTGTTCTCTCTCCCCTTGTGCTGTCTCTGTTCCCCCGTTGTGCACTGTCTCACTCACTCCTGTACGACTTCCCTTTCTCCCTGTACAATGAGCATTTCAGAGTGGAACACAAATGGAAGAAAGTGCAATAAAGCAGGATGGGTCCGCCCCACGGACCCAGGCGTAGGCGATAATAAATGCCTAGGCTGCAGCCAGTGTAGCTGACAGCGTGTGGGCCCCTTCTTACAGATGTCCTGTAGGTGGTTCTGTTTTCTTTGACTAATCAACCAAAAGAACATGCTTCTTCATATTCCTGTTTAGCTGTAATTTTCCAGTTTAACTGTAATTTACACAATGTCCTAGAGGCGGCGCTGTTTTCGGAACAAACCTACAGACACGACACACACACAGACAGACAGACAGACTGGATAGGGCTGTTATATAGTGTGTATATATATATATATATATATAGCGTATATAATTTCAGGCAGCTGTGGAAAAAATGCAGCAAAGGGTATGAGTACTTATAACAAAGAAAGTTTTAATAGCTATTTTTTTTAGCAATTCACGTGATGGAACGTAATTGTACGGAAGTGAAATCTTCATCAAATCAATATTTGGCATGATCACCATTTGACTTCAGAACAGCATTACTCTTTCTAATTCAGGGATTTTGTAGGATTATAATCAGGTATATGATTGACCAATTATATTTTTTTATTATATTATTATATTTTCATATGTTATTCATGATGGGTAGAGTAGTGGTTTAGTGGTTACCACAGTTGCAATGCAATCCCACCAATGACTACATTTGCAAGGAGTTTGTAAGCAATTTCCATGTTTGGCCATGTCCACACACCTCCGCTGTAAGTATTTAGCGGTTCTCCGCTACATACTTAGGTTTTTTCAGAGAAGCGGAGGTGCGTGTGCGCTACCGCTTTCTGTGGACACAGCCCATGGTTACCCGATGTGTATCGTGGTAACCATTTCACACAGCAGGCTGCCTAGTGTCCGCTTTCCCAGAGCGTTTCCCTGTGCACTCGGCTTAAGCGGACACTAGGCAGCCTGCTGTGTGAAATGGTTACCATGATACACATCGGGTAACCATGGGCTGCGTCCGCAGAAAGCGGCGGCGCACACGCACCATTTAGCGGAGAACCGCTAAATACTTACAGCGCAGGTGTGTGGACATGGCCTTTGTGTGGGTTTCCTCTTGATTCACGAGATTTCTCCCACACGCCAAAGACATACAGATACGGAATTTAGATTGTGAGCCTCAATGGAGACTGAGATGACAATGTCTATGAACTGCTGTGGAACATCAAGTGTCTCCCATTTGTGGCTGATTTGCTGTGGTTGTTAAGTGCTTCCACTTTCCAATAATATCACACTTGATCGTGGATTATTTAGGAGCGAAGAAATTTAATGACTTGTTGCATCAGTGACGTCCTATTATAGGACAGTGAGATCTTTACAATGAGCCATTCTGTCACAAATGTCAATAAAGCTAGATGGCATGGCAAGGGACTGGATATTATATACCTGTCGCAATGAGACTGAACAGTGACTAAAAGGTATGTCCTAATACTTTTGGCCATACTGTATAAATGCATTTATACTATATATCAAAAATTCATATGAGGTTTTAAATATACCCCACCAAGCAGAGTGCATCTTATGCTAATCACTGTAATGAGGGACTAGCATAATGCAATAATAGATGGATGTAATGTAGGAAAGTCCAAAAACAGAGCATTGCTCTGCTGTAGAATTAGCCACGTGAAGGTTGTCATTGTGTCAGGAACCAGGGCAGACCATGCATTCTTCAAGAAAGGGGGGAGGAGAGGGGAGGTGCAGCCACCTCATCTAAAAATGCTTTCATATACCATAATGCGTGGCAGGCACAGCCTATCCTTTCAGTTGGCTCCAATGGGAATCACCTCTGATAACAGAAGTCAACTACTTGAATGAGAATGACATTAAATGAGAACCATGCACCGTCTACGACTGATTAATAAAGAACTTTGAAGTGTCTTGGAGTGATTTGGAAACTTTTCTGCTTTCTGCTCTCCAACCTCAGGCCAAGAAGTGAAAATATGCTTAATATTTGCCCAAATTCAACACGCCCGTCCCCCTCCTTCTCAAAGTCAAGTCTTAAAGCCACAAGGAACAGTCGGTGGCAGCCTGTAGGCTTCCGCAGGTCAGTGCTTGTCCCCAGCGACTTGTCTCCTGGAAAATTGTGGTAAGAGAGTTGGAGCTAACACCTGTGATATTCTCCCTTATTGTGGTTCCCTCCCTCATTTTGTGCACTAAAGGTGTACAGCTAGTGGATGTGGCTGCCAAAAATATAATAATCTGGGAATCTTATTGTGGGTACTGTATTGTCTCAGCTTGTCAGATAGGTAATTCTGTCTTTTGGAAGCTCCTGTTTAAGAGCTCCATTCAAGGAAATTCTGCAGTAGCCCCTGCATTCCCGGTACAAGACTAGTGCTGTTTCTGAAAAAATAAATCTTTTTCTGATCATGATCAACCCCTTCAATCATACATATTCTAAATTCTTATTAATTGCTTGGTTTTCTACCAATCAGTAGTTGTTGCATTACACGGGTATATTCCTAGGTTTACACACTGATTCAAAGGAGTCCAACCTCTGGGCTCTGGGGTCATGGAGATAGGGGAGATAGAAAGAGAGGGCGCAAATCTAAGTGCAGATTATATAGTATAAGATAAGATAAGATAAACTTTATTGATCCCGGAGGAAATTACAGTATTACAGCAGCAGAACAAAGATCAAGAACATTTCACACTTTACAAAATACAAAATAAGTCTATATGGACAGCAGATGCGGGTAGACTGGTACATGTACCTCACCTATTCCCCCATACACATAGAACTTCACATAGTCTTGGGATGCTTTACACTTATACATTTGTTAAACATCCCCACAGCTGTCGGAACAAACGATTTTCTGTATCTTTCCTTTTTACACATTAGTTGGATTAGACGCTTGCTGAATGTGCTCTTCTGCTTCGCAAACAGTTCAGAGAGCGGGTGTACGGTAAAAGTTAACAAGTTTTCTGCTCACCCTTTGGTTGTCTTTAGTAGTTCATATATCCACTCCTTATGGGGTCACTTGATCTACCTCCTCCTTGTGGTGTGTCGGTCTCCCGCTTTGCTGCTACGTTCCAGAGTTGACATAACTCCCAACTCGGAGTCCGTATGTGCATTCACAAAAAAAGGATTAACTGGTGTATAGACGAGCGCTCCCGATTCCGGTAGAATCACAATCCAGGATCTTCTTATTTTTCAACAAGTAGTTATTTATTTCAATTAAAAAATTTCCAGTATATGGTGAAGAACATACAACGCGTTTACAGTAATAAATAAGCCTTCCTCAGGTATACAAGTGTATTAAGAAAGTAATAAGCCAGGAGCTCAGTCTCTATATAAAGAAATGTTCTTAATACACTTGTATATTCCTGTGATTCTAACGGTATCGGGAGAGCTCGTCTATACACCAGATAATCCTTTTTTTGTGAACGCACCTAAGGACTCCGAGTTGGGGGTTACGTCAACTCTGGAACATAGCAGCAAATCGGGAGACCGACACACCAAGAAAGAGGTAGATCTAGTGACCCCATAAGGAGTGGATATATGAACTACCAAAGACATCAAAAGGGTGAGCAGAAAACTTGTTAACTTTTACCATACTATATAATCTGCACTTAGATTTGCACCCTCTCTTCCTTTCTCCCCATCTCCAAGACTCCAGAGCCCAGAGGTTGGACTCCTTTGAATCAGTGTGTAAACCTAGGAATATTGTTGAAAAATAAGAAGATCCTGGATTGTGATTCCACCAGAACCAGGAGCGCTCGTCTATACACCAGATAATCTTTTTTTAGGTTTACACACTGGTATACAAGGTAGCTTTTGCAGTACATGGCTCAGTGGTTAGAACTCTTGCTTTTCAGTACTGCAGTCCTGGGTTAAAATCCCACCAGGGGCAATGTCTGCAAGGAGCTTGTGTGATGCTATTCATATTCAATACTTATAGGTAATTCAGAAGGCAGAGTAGCCAGATAAGCCACGGTCAGGAATTAGGAAGACTCATAGTGGATTCCAGGAGTTTACAGAGGTGTAATTAGGTAATGGTCCATGGTTTGGTTTCCAGGAAAGTACAAAGCATAAATAGAATCACCTGAGACATAGTTAGATAACAGTCCAGAGTCAAAATACTAGGAAATCACATCAAGAACAGAGAAAAGCAGAGAGGTAGTCAAGCAACAATTCAGAGTTAGTAGACAATGATCTGAACTAGACAGACACAGGTATCCAGGCCAACTGCACCACTCGCATAGAATGTACGATTGGCAGAGTTCTGGGAGAGGTTGCTCAGTAAGATGGAACACCAGAGCAACCCAGCACCTCCCAAAACCAGAATGGAGGATTGTTCTGCAAATCAGCATACTGAGAGACCAACACTCCCAGTTATTAGTCATAGCATATTCTTTATAACGTCCTAGGTGTGCTGAGGGCCTGGGATAGTTATAATAGAATCCAAGCACTCATCTGGTTCAGTTTCAAGTGATTTATTGTGAAGCACACATGGATGGTGAGGTGACAGCAGCAATAACGTTTCGGCCCCCAATTAGGCCTTTCTCAACACGTCACCATGGAACAGTACATCTGTTGCAGGCCTATTAGGCAGTGTATCTGTGCAGGCTTTGTGCTGTACCCATAGGTATGTGGAATGTTCCAGAATGCTGGAGAATCGTCTTATTATGTTTCTGATAGCCCCTGATGTGGTAGCTCCCAGTGTGTGACCCCTGGTCTGGGGAAGTACCGTTAGTATCGTAGTCTTGGGAGAGCCAGCACCGTCCGTGCCTAGGCCTATGGGTACAGCACAAAGCCTGCACAGATACACTGCCTAATAGGCCTGCAACAGATGTACTGTTCCATGGTGCAGGGGGCTCTCGTCTTACCATACAGTGCTCCATACCTGATGTTTACTCCCCTAACATCATTAGCAGTGACGTGTTGAGAAAGGCCTAATTGGGGGCCGAAACGTTATTGCTGCTGTCACCTCACCATCCATGTGTGCTTCACAATAAATCACTTGAAACTGAACCAGATGAGTGCTTGGATTCTATTATAACTACGATAGAGATCACCAGATCCTTTCCTACATAGCACCATCAACCTCCCACCACTGAGTGCTGGTCATAAACGATATAGAGGGCCTGGGATAGTAACTCTCTTCTAGGAGGACCACCGGACTCTCAGGTTTCCGAGGAAACCTCCAATGGAAGGCCCTGATAAACTGATGACACAGAGTGAGCCAGAACCCAGGATCTCTCCTCAGAACTGTATCCCTTCCAAGGAACCAGATAGTGAATGAAATTCCATACCCTCTGAAAATTAATGATCCTCTGCACCTCATACTTTAAACCTCCACCAATGGAGACAAAAGGAGGTGGAGACAGGGAAAACAAATTTGAAGGAACAAATTCTTTCACCAGAGATCTGTGAAACACATTAGGGATACAGAAAGACAAAGGGTGTTTCAATCTGAAGGCAGTCGAATTGACCATCTTCAGACCTCATATGGACCAATGAATTTAGAACCCAAATTCATCAACCTAGAATTATGTACTTAAGCACTCAAATGGAGAAAAATGGAGACAAATGAATGAAAGCCTTGATGCTGTGGCTGTTATTTTGTGAGCTCAAAGAAATAATACAAAATCTCCATCCAATGTTTCGACTCAAGCAGGAGTCTTTGTCAAGGGTATCGAGTCTGTGTAAAGCAAATACCGTATATACTCGTGTATAAGCCGACCAGTGTATAAGCCGACCCCCCTACTTTTGCCCCCAAAACCTGGGAAAACCTATTGACTCATGTATAAGCCGAGGGTGGACCACAGCACAGGTGTACAGCCCCCAGCAGTGTGGTATACAGGCCCCCCAATGGTAGTATACAGCAGCCTCCCCAGTGGCATATACAGGCCCCAGTAGTATATACAGCAACCCCAGTGGTATACAGTAGCCTCCCCAGTGGTATATACAGACCCCACCAGTATATACAGCAGCCCCAGTGGTATATACAGCAGCCCCAGTGGTATATACAGCAGCCCCAGTGGTATATACAGCAGCCCCAGTGGTATACAGGCCTCAGCAGTATTTACAGCACCCCCCAGGGGTTATACAGCACCCCCCAGGGGTTATACAGCACCCCCCAGGGGTTATACAGTGGCCCCCAGGGGGTACCCAGCAGCCCTCTGGGGGTACCCAGCAGCCCTCAGGGGGTACCCAGAAGCCCCCTGGGGGTACCAACAGCCCCCTGGGGGTACCCAACAGCCCCCTGGGGGTACCAACAGCCCCCTGGGGGTACCCAGCAGCCCCCAAATGCTGGCACTCGCCCCCCTTGTAAGGCCCCCCCCCCGCTGCTTCTCTTACCATCCCGGTGTTCTAATCAGCGCCGCTCCTCGGTGCTTCTTCTTCATGCTCCGTCCTCGCTGAATCCGGGATCTCCGGCCGTCGCGAGATGACGTCATATGCCTGCGACGGCCGGAGATCCCGGATGCAGCGAGGACGGGAGGATGAAGAAGAAGCACCGAGGAGCGGCGCTGATCAGAAGACCGGGATGGTAATATATAAGCAGCGGGGGGGGGGCCCTTACAAGGGGGGACAGTGCCAGCTTTTGGGGGGCATATATGCACTGTTTCCCCCTGCCACTGATTGACAGGGGGAAGCAGTGCATATATAATGAGCGGCCCCACGTGACGGGGCCGCTCATACAGCAGCCTCCCCCCCGCCTCCTCCAGCCTCCACAGCCCAGAGGTACCGTAGTGACTCGTGTATAAGCCGAGGGGGAGACTTTTCAGCCCAAATTTTGGGCTGAAAAACTCGGCTTATACACGAGTATATACGGTAATAAGATTTACAGTCACATATAGGTAAACAAGGTGAATAAAATAATAAATAATAAAGCACAGAGTCAAGGCATCCCCCAATGAACAAGGTGGAGAATCTAGAGCCAGACCATCATTCAAAATATTCAAAAGTCCTCTGCGGAACTGACACCTGAAGGCTGCGTCATTCCACAGCACTTGAGATGACCATTGTCATAAATCAGAACTACAGTCCTCAGTGTTGCAGCCCTCCTGAAATAGACAGTGTTCAGGTTTTTGCCTGCAGTAAGCGTATACTCCTGAAACGACAGAGCTCACATTGACTCCATCTGCACTATTAAAGTCAATGGCACATACGTCCGAATCCAATTTTGCGCAACCACTGAACGCGTGCAAGAACAGAATGTAAAGGTACACTAACAGTTTACTTAGCAGATCTTCAGTAACAAGTTAACACATGGCATAGTGGTTACAAACACTGTGAGCAGAATTATTAGTCAAGTTGTAGTTTAGGCCCCTTTCACATCAGCGTTTATTTGAAATCGCGGCAGATGCGGTGAAAAAACCGCATCTGCCGCGATTACCGCATACCGGCTGCACTTGCGGCACGGTTGCGGCACGGTTGCGGCAAGCCCCATACAATGTATAGGCGGGCTTGCGGCAGGTGCGGCAAGTGCGGTTTTGGCACTTGCGGCAGGTGCAGCCGCAAAAAAAATCGCGGTCAGCCGCGGTTTTTTCGCGGCCGCACCTGCGGCAAGTGCCAAAACCGCTCTTGCCGCACCTACCGCAAGCCCGCCTATACATTGTATGGGGCTTGCCGCAACCGCGCCGCAACCGTGCTGCAAGTGCAGCCGGTATGCGGTAATCGCGGCAAATGCGTTTTTTTCACCGCATCTGCCGCGATTTGAAAAAAACGCTGATGTGAAACGGGCCTTAGAGGAATATTTTTATTATTGATCAACAACGATGTTCTCAATCAACCCAAGACTCAAAAATATCAAAGCTTAATATTTTTGGAAGTTGGTGTGGGGTTTTTTAGATTTGGCTATCTTAGGAGGATATTTGTTTGTGCAGGTAACTATTACTGTTCAAAATTATTAGGCAACTTAATAAAAACCAAACATATTCCCATCTCACTTGTTTATTTTCACCAGGTAAACCAATATAACTGCACAAAATTTAGAAATAAACATTTCTGACATGCAAGAACAAAACACTAAAAAAATTAGCGACCAATATAGCCACCTTTCTTTATGATGATACTCAGCAGCCTTCCATCCATAGATTCTGTCAGTTGCTTGATCTGCTTACGATCAACATTGCGTGCAGCAGCCACCACAGCCTCCCAGACACTGTTCTGAGAGGTGTACTGTTTTTCCTCCCTGTAGATCTCACATTCTAGGAGGGACCACAGGTTCTCTATGGGGTTCAGATCAGGTGAACAAGGGGGTCATATCATTATTTTTTCTTCTTTTAGACCTTTACTGGCCAGCCAAGCTGTGGAGTAGTTGGGTGCATGTGATGGAGCATTGTCCTGCATGAAAATCATGTTTTTCGTGAACGATACCGACTTCTTCCTGTACCACTGCTTGAAGAAGTTGTCTTCCAGAAACTGGCAGTAGGTCCGGGAGTTGAGCTTCACTCCATCCTCAACCCGAAAAGGTCCCACAAATTCATCTTTGATGATACCAGCCCATACCAGCACCCCACCTCTAAGTTGCTGGCGTCTGAGTCGAAGTGGAGCTCTCTGCCCTTTACTGATCCAGCCTCTGGCCCATCCATCTGGCCCATCAAGAGTCACTCTCATTTCATCAGTCCATAAAACCTTTGAAAAATCAATCTTAAGATATTTCTTGGCCCAGTCTTGATGTTTTATCTTATGTTTCTTGTTCAAAGGTGGTCGTTTTTCAGCCTTTCTTACCTTGGCCATGTCCCTGAATATAGCACACCTTGTGCTTTTTTATACTCTAGTAACGTTGCAGCTCTGAAATATGGCAAAACTGGTGGCAAATGGCATCTTGGCAGCTTCACGATTGATTTTCCTCAATTCATGGACAGTTATTTCGCGCCTTTTTTGCCCAACATGCTTCTTGTGACCCTGTTGGCTATTTGCCATGAAACGCTTGATTGTTCAGTGATCACGCTTCAAAAGTTTGGCAACTTGAAGACTGATGCATCCCTCTGCAAGACATCTCACAATTTTGGACTTTTCAGAGCCCGTCAAATCTCTCTTCTGACCCATTTTGCCTAAGGAAAGGCATTTGCCTAATAATTAAGCACACCTTATATAGGGTGTTGATGGCATTATATCACACCCCTCCTCATTACAGAGATGTACATCACCTAATTTACTTAATTGGTAGTTGGCTCTCAAGCCTATACAGCTTGGAGTAGGACAACATGTATAAAAAGTATCATGTGATCAAAATACTCTTGTGCCTAATAATTCTGCACACAGAGTATAGTAACTTCCAAGCTATTTAAATTTTCATTTATATAATCAGACACAGTTATAATTTCCACTGGGTTGCTCATGTTTTTTCCAGTCCTGTGAGTCCCAGCAAAAGCCAGTATAGTACATGAAAGTCACTATCCCATTTCTGTGGTTTCATGTCTCTTCTCCTTCTAGAGGAGGGGGTACAGGTGGTCTGCCACTGAGGCGAGAATAGAACCTTATGCTCCAAGATGCTTCCTTATCTACTTGTATTCTCCTCATGGAGGAGGGTGGTAGTGGATTTGCCGTAGTGTCAGTGAAGAGTCTTTTGCTCGCAGACACTTGCGGAGGTCCCGCGCAGGAAAACCAACTTTTTATCACTTACCAGTCCATCCTGACCAATCACCACTTAGGTTTGGGGCCTTGTTGTAAAAGACTCTCTCTGGGGTCATCTTGGTAGACGATTGGTCTCTAGCTTCAATGGTGCTTCTCAGTCTGTCTTGTCAATAGCCTTAGATGCCCACACTATCTCATTTTGGTCTCTTGTCTCTTTTAGTTGGTTGCCATGAGTCACTACATGTGGTCTTAATGACTTCTCAGACCATAGGTCCATTCTAGTCACAAGCAGGGCTCTATCTGACATGGTACTTAAAACTGGAAATGTCACTAACTCTAGAGGCTAACTTCCCATTGTTGGGCTAGGCTACTGTGGCGCCCCACTAGTCAGGGTGCCACAGTAGGGGTACTGCACCCAAAACAGAATGTGCAGTATCCCAGTCATTGGAAGGGATAATGTCGAACTGAGGCTCTCATCCCAGCATCCCTACACGTACACTAGGGGACCAATCAGCTAACCCATTACCAGGGCAACCAGTCCCAGGGGGAAGGAGTGTTAGGGTAGAAGGAGCCGGTAGCAAACAGACAGATCTAGACTAGTCTGAGGAAAGAAGCAAGGAACGGGTCCTAAAGGGACACACAGCAGGGAGGGCGCCCAAAAAGGAGTGGCGACCCAGACAGAAGGGGGAGACCCAGTGCCAGACTGTCAGAGTAAACAGTCTGGGGGAATCCCGGTCCACAACTGGGTACCGGCTCCTAGTCCGCGGTACAGGCGAGTCCAACCATGAGCCGCCAACACTAGTGGGTCGCAGGTCTGCCAAGCAGCCTCTGACCTTGTCCACAATGTACAGCTCCACCAGGTACCCTCAAACCAGGTTAAGCCCCTTAGTGAAGAGAAGGGTAACGTCATCACACCTGACCGGCCTGGTAGGAAATGTGTTTGTACAGGGCAGCACACGGATAGAAAGGAGGTGCAAGGACAGTGAACATGGCAGAAGGAACATTTGGGGAGCCTCAGAGAGACTTTGTACCCTCCTGTGACTACCCAGCCAGCTACCTGCAAAGACTGTGTAACTGTGTACCTGAACTGCCGTGAACTTGTTACCAGTAAACTACCCATACAGAGCCCATAAGCTTCCGGTGTTTTATTCTGCTTAAGTTAATAAGTAGCTGCTGCCACAACAACCAGCTAAGCAGCAGCACTGCCCAGGGGACCCCGCTCCACCTGCAGGGAGGATTATCAAATGGCTTCAATACCACCATCCCCGACGGGCGGATAGATGCTCTGGTGAGATCACCAGAAACTGCAGGTGGCGTCACGAGACTTTATTTATTATTCTGTTACTTTTATTTTCCATTTTTAAGCGACCACCAGGACCACAGGCCTGGGCAGGCCACCTGTGACATTCCCCTTACAGAAACCACCCAGGTACTGAGTCCCCACGGCCTTGGGGCGGGTCAGCTATCTGGCGACCACAAACAGGATCGAACCAGCCCGTACTTAACGGGTATTGTGTGCCTTACGAACTTTGAAACTCGGCCCAAAAGAACTAAGAACTTTCAATACACGGTACAAAGAACTGTTTCCCGCCATTTCCAGAAAACCCCAAAATGGCGGCTTGAAAATGTAGCAGACAATGTGCTGGCCCATGGGGCGTGCCTCGGCCCCTTACCATGGGAGGGCCATACCAGACGCGCAAAACTGTTTGCCCTCCCCGATTGCCACCAAACAACCAAGGGGGCGGGCCAGAGACTAAACTACCCTTGCCGGAAACTAAAAATGGCGGCAGGGACAGCGCTACGCAACAGAGGTCCAGCAACCAGGAGCTTGAACCGATAGCAAGAGACCGGACCATGGTTGAGCACCCAGTTACCAGAGAGGATCCGCCCGTTGAACTGAAGCCCGTCACCAGTGCAGAAGTCGGGGCAGAGCCAGATGACCCTGAAGCCCTACCTGATGACAGCGGGAGCGAGACCAGAGCGGAGCCCGACGAAGCTGAGGAGCCACCCAGCCAGCCAAGCTCCGAGGAGGATGACCAGAACGGTGACATTGAGGAAGTCGGGGAATCCGGGCTCCGCACAGTGCAGAAGGAGCCTCAACCGCACAGACCAGCTAGACAAGTCGGTGTAGCCGCCATGACAGGTGAGCAGAAAAGTGCACCAGCTCCGGCCCGGAGCGGGACCTGTACCATAACGACCGGGTTAGCTATGAGCAGCACGCAGGGCCAAGAAGATGGTATGCCCTGCGTGTATCTAAAGTGTAAGGACACTATGGACACCAGGCCTTGTAAATAATTATGTTTATGTACAAACTGCCTTTGAAAGACTCATAGACTTATGTGAGAACTTTGATTTCTTTCCTTGTTCATTATGTGAGCCTGTACTGATACTTGTTAAACCAGAGACTCTAATTGTGCCTTAAAGCAGCCCAGCGGTGAAAAAGGACACTGAGCAAAGTGAAGGACTATTACCGCTGGGTCCGCAGATGTGCGAACCGGCCCAATTAGGCTGATGTTAGTTTAAAAGTTTGCAATGTTCTAAGAAAGGTGCCTCCCATAAAGGGAAGAAAAAGTACTGTAATAGTTTGTTAATAAAATGTTTCCTGTTATGTTCCAGCAAATACAAAAAAGCTCTGTACAGGGTTTGGGTAGAAACACTTGACAACAAGTGTGTTTTACCAAAGGGGAATGTGGCACCCCACTGGTCAGTGCGCCAAAGTAGGGGTACTGCTCCCAAAACGGAGTGTGCGGTATCCCAGTCATTGGAGGGGATAATGTTGAACTGAGGCTCTCATCCCAGCATCCCTACAAGTAGACTAGGGGGCCAATCGGCTAACTCGTCACCAGGGTAACTGGTTCCGGTAAGAGGAGTGTTAGGGTAGAAGGAGCATGTAACAAACAGACAGATCTAGTCTAGTCTGAGGAAAGAAGCAAGGAATGGGTCCTAGAGGGACCCACCACAGAGAGGGCGCCCAAAAAGGAGTGGTGACCCATACAGAAGGGGGAGACCCAGTGCCAGACTGTCAGAGTAAATGGTCTGGGGGAATCCCGGTCCACAAAGGGAACTGGCTCTGAGTCACGGTACAGATGAGTCGAACCCTGAGCCGCCAACACCGGTGGGTCGCAGGTCTGCCAAGCAGCCTCCGACCTTGTCCACAATGTACAGCTCCACCAGGTACCCTCAAACTGGGTTGAGCCCCTTAGAGAAGAGAAGGGTAACCTCATCACACCCGACGGGCCTGGTAGGAAGTGGGTTTGTACAGGGCAGTGCACGGATAGAAAGGATGTGCAAGGAAGACACAGAGGAGAGTGAACGTAGCAGAAGGAACACTTGGGGAGCCTCAGAGAGACTTTGTACTCTCCAGGTACCCGCAAAGACTGTTTAACTGTGTTCCTAAACTGCCGTGAACTTGTCACCAGTAAACTACCCATACAGAGCCCATAAGCCTCCAGTGTTTCATTATGCTTAAGTTAATAAGTAGCTACTGCCACAACAACCAGCTCAGCAGCTGCACTGCCCTGGGGACCCCACTCCGCCTGCAGGGAGCGTTATCAACTGGCTGCAATACCACCATCCCCGGCAGACGGATAGCGGCGCTGGTGAGATCACCAGAAACTGCAGGTGGCGTCACGAGACTTTATTTATTATTATTCTACTTTTATTTTCCATTTTTAAGCAACCACCAGAACCACGGGCCTGGGCAGGCCAAACGTGACAGTCCTTTTTCAGGAACCGCCCGGATACCAAGTCCCCACGGTCTTGGGGCGGGTCACTAGTCCCAACACTTAAGTATTATTTGCTCTATTGTCTTGAAACTACTTATACAAGTTTTATACATTATACATGAAAACATTGTATCTTACATTAGGCTGAAGAGGTAAACATCACATACTAATACTTTTCATTACATAACAATTCTCTTACCATAAAATTTACAATTCAAATTACATTACCACAATGTGATTGGTATCTTCAGGGAGGAACTTGGATGAAAGTCTAACTCCTTAGGGCACTTTCACATATGCGTTTTTCTTTAATCCGGCGACAATACAGCTCTTTTTTAAAAACCGTAATGCAAATCATTGATTTTCAATGGGCACTCCAGCTCATCCGGTTGCATTCAACTGCATCCAGTTTCTGCCGGATCCGAAAGAAAAAAATTTTTACCAAAAGAAATGTAACGTAATGTTTTTTGGGGTTGTTAAAAAAAACGCCTCCAACTGAATTTGGCTTAATGCAAAATGAAATATAATGGTCGTCAATGAATGCTGGATCCGACAGAAGGTCTTCATACTGAGCATGCCATAACCCAGTTTTAGCCACTCCCAACACCCATTCTGGAAAGATATATAAAACTTGCTGAATCATGTTTGTTCAAGGGCTTGAGAGCTTCCTGAATTCTGACAACTTTCATCCATCTGACTTCTGGGGTCCACCTGACTATTGTAAGTATATTTCAAAAAACGCCATATTCCTGTCTGAGTTTCTAATCTTCTAATCAATTTTTTTTATTTAACAGCTCTATAAATCTGCTGTCCCGAGATGTCATCCATCCATCCATTCATCCATCCATCCATCCATCCATTCATCTCACTTTCATTGTAATCATGCTTTTTTATTTTACAGCGCTACAAAACTACATGCTTGAGGCGTCTTTCCTTCCTCCATCCATCTGACTGCTGGGGTCCACCTAACTATCACTATGGAAAGTGATGGGAGCTCCCCTGAATGCCACCCAAGGAATCATATAAGTAGCTCATGTAAAACATATGTGCCCCCTAATATATTGATTGTACATGCGATTTTGGAATACTAATTTTATTAATCTCATCTTTTTAAAGAAAAGTTTCAACAGGGAAATCGGAAGAGGATCAACAGGGTAATCAGGGTGGAGAAAAGCCAGCTGGGGGATTGTAGAGTTTAAGCACCTGTTCATAACACATCACACAACGTAATGTATTCCATGCAATGTTATAACAAAAGAATAATTTTTGCTTTCAAAGGCCACAGGTGCTGCAGTTTGGGGTACTCAACACCAGGGTCATTAATTAAGTACTTTAATTAAACACAGTGCAAAAATTGCTTTTTATTCCACTACTTCAATATGTAATTCCATGTATATTTAGGGTTAACAATGCTTGAATAAGGCGCACCAGGAAGATGGGGATGTTGACAACTTCCTTGACAGTGACTTCATCAACTTGGTGAAATCTCAGCCTACTTTGTAGTACCAGTCCGACTGTTTTTTTTTCTCCTACAGTACACACAAATCTAAGATGTATATTTATTTATGTTTTCTCCACAGAACCATTGGCAGCACACTGGAGCCCACAGCCACAGGCTCCTCCTACATCTCTCCTGTAGAGGTCCAACAAGAGACCGCCACCACCAACACCTATGAGCCATCTGCCTCCGCAACCCTGTGTGAGCATTCCACATCTGCAGGACCATCTTGCAGGCCTATGACAGGCAAGACGAATGGCACAATGTTTTTCTCCTATCCCAGCCCTCTGACGCTGCCAACACCACTTAAGTTTTTGTATCTGAGTTGTCATTCAGGACGCGGTTAAGCAACTAGCTCAGCAAATGAGTGATGGCTTCCGCGTAATAACGGAACACCTGAATAGACTGGGAGCAGATGTAAACAGACCAGGACACATATAGTAAAAGGAAAGCCAGCTCACCTAGTGCTTGAAGTCCAGCTTCCATGGAACCAGGTGGCTCCACACCAGATAACATGCTTAAGGATAAAAAAGGGGTGTTGCTCCAGCGTCTGGTAAAATAATTCTTTATTTTTCGTCCATTAAAAACTTACAAAATTACAAAGGTTACATAGACAGGGTAGGGGAGCAAGACACGTTTCGAACGCTCACTTGCGTTCTTTATCACAGCTTAGCTACACAATGAAAAGGATTTTCTAAAATACTAAAACTGTGCCAATGGAAACAGTTGGAACAAGTCACATGACACAATTACAACAATGAATACATTCATTAAGCAACAGGTGCATGAAAATAGTCAATAGTGGTACATGGCTTCTCTCTTCATATTAAAACCTTTTGGACTTCTTGAATCCAGATTAAATATCCAGTATGCTTCTTTTGTCAATAATTTGCAATTCATATCTCCACCTCTTGCATGTGGAAAAAGTTTTTCAATACCTAAATCTTGCAACGAAGATTATAATGGCCCCATCTATTAGAATAGGAGCCATCATGAGGCAACAGGCACAGTGGTCAGGAAAGGGTTAACATTGTTTATAGCCTGAAGGTTTGGACCGCTTCTGCGTGCCTAAAATCCTAGGGGATGGATAGGTCATTTCAGGTCAGATGGCACTGACCTTTGTGTATAAAAGAAAGTCCCTAGGGCTGAGGTGATCACTCAGAAAATCGTCACCTGAAGAAATTATAAAGAAAGAAGCCTCATGGTGCTCCTTATGGAACAGCTGCTGGCAAGAGCAGCAGATCGCGGGGCAGAAGACTGGCTGAGCAGCTGTCTGCAGAGCCTGAAGACGGAGCGGTGGCTGATGGCGGTGTCCCGGTGCCAGTGTCAGACAGCAGGGAGCTGGATCCCCTGGATGCCTCTGAGCAGCGGAGGAGCCAGAGGCGGTGGAGGAGTCGCCGAGATGCATAATCCTCGCCAGTAGTCAGCTGGGTGAGGGAGGCTTCCTGGAAGCGGACGGCCAGTTTCACGTGACACCGGCCCTGCCTCACAAATCTTGTTGGCCATTGCGAGATCACAAAGGCTCGCGAGTGAACCGGCGAGAGCTGTTACGGAAGCTGCGGTATCGGAAGCCGCATCACAGCACCCCCAGGACCGGAGTGCCGCTCAGCCACCCCTGCAGAAGAGCTCCATTGGGGTGGCCGTGGCGCTACAAGTCTGGGGCGCTTCAGAAGAAGATGACACAGCACCTGTGGATGGGGTCCGTCTTCTGAAAGATCGATTCCGGTAATGAGCCCACCTCTGCACCATGGGCTTGATGTCCCTCTGCCTAGAGAGCCCAGCACTGCACCTGGAACTGGTGAGCTGACTTCTTTTCCCCTGATTGTATTAAGGAAGTGGTTGCCTCTGCTGTTTCTGCAGCATTGAGGGCGGTGGGTGCACAGGGCATAGGCAAGTCAGGGTTTCCCCCCAGGGCGGCAGATATAACTGGTCCAGTGTCACAAAAGAGAAGATTTGTGGCATTTGATTTTATAGACGTCTTCACTCTTCTCCTGTCTAGGGAATTAAGCAGATGGGAAAGGAGGGAGGACAAGGCAGAGGAGGATAGGAAGCATATTTATAGGTCATTTATAGGGATGGGCGAATCCTGAAATACTCGGAATCGCTGGACTCTAACGAGTCCGGGTCCGAGACTCGGTACTCGTTGCGAGTCCGAATAGTAACCTGTATTTTTGCAGTGTATCTATACAGATACACTACAAAAGTACCCTAAAAGTTAATCTAAGGGGTTAAAAACAATAAACATTCATACTCGCCTTCTGTGGGGCCTGTACCTTATGTACCGGGACCGGTACCGAAGACCTCCGGACGTCACAAGACCTCAGATCACCGGGAGAAGATGGGCTGAAGGACCTGTGAGATTTCAGCCAATCAGCATGCGGCTAGCGGTCACATGGGTTTGTCACGTGGTCGCACTGCCAGCCAATGAGCGATCTGGCCAATCTGATTGGCTGGCAGTGCGGCCACACGACAAACCCATGTGACCGCTCTGCCGCATGCTGATTGTCTGAAATCTCACAGGTCCTTCAGCCCATCTTCTCCTGGTGATCTGAGGTCTTGTAACGTCCAGAGGTCTTCGGTACCAGTCTCGGTACATAAGGTACAGGCCCAACAGAAGGTGAGTATGAATGTTTATTGTTTTTAACCCCTTAGATTAACTTTTAGGGTACTTTTGTAGTGTATGTGTATAGATACACTGCAAAAGTACAGGGACTCGCTACCCCCGAGTAATTCCTAAGGAAACTCGGCGAGTAGCGAGTCCCCCGAGTCCGCTACTATTCGGGCGAGTCCCGAATAGTAGTGAGTAGATGCGCCCATCGCTAGTCATTTAATGTTTGGTTACAATGTTTTTGTATTTACACAGCTGTTTTAGGGGAAAAGTCCCCTGACTTGTGCTGCGGGCTTTTCCAGCATATTAATAGCATGCTTACAGGCACTTTGGAGATACTGCATGGCTGGCCTATGACGAGGCCTATCGTCAGAAGCTGGTTGTGCAGCCCTCCCTCAAATGGGGATCCCAAGATGTGGGCCTGTGGCTTCACATGATGGTGCCTCAGTGACAGGTCACACCACTAGCAAGCTCAGCACAGCCCATTCGTAAAGGGCTGTGCTTTGCTTTTAATGAATTAGCGAGCAAGTAGGCGCAGAATTGCAAATACCGGCATAAATGCTAATTTTGTAATGCCGCACATTCTGCTGCCAAATGTTATAAAAAGAATGGTCAACCTGCTGCGGCTTCTAGGGAGTCATTTTTAAAAAGCGGCGACTCCTGTGAAGCTCAGAGAAATGTTGCCTTGGCTGAAAAAGTATCCCGAACGGCAGAAGGCACCGCTAATTGAATCTGGCTTTTCGCATGGATTCTTTGTTCATTCTTTTAAGGGGGAAGGTTGTGTGGTTGTCCCTAATTTACCTTCAGCTCAGCACTATCCACTGATTGTTGAAGACAACATTTTTAAGGAAGTTCAATTGGGGCATTGTGCCGGCCCATTTTTGACACCCCACTTGGAATAGTGTTGAAGAAGGATCCTGGATCATTCCGCATGATCCACCATCTTTTTTACCTGCCTGGGTTCTCCCTTAATGACCAAATTGATGCTTCTGTGGCGTCGGTAAAATATGCGTCTTTCGAAATGGCGATAGACATGTTGCGTCGGGCAGGTAAGAACAAAGTTATTAGCCAAAACTGACATCTAATCGGCATTTCAATTATTACTGGTCGACCCAGCGGGCTTTAATTCATTGGGTTTTACATTTCAGGGTTTTTATTTTTTCGACAAATGTTTACCTATGGGTTTTGCGATGTCCTGTTTTATTTTGTGGTATTTTCCTCTTTTTTGCAATGGTGCATCAAGTCAGTTTTTCTGGGAAGTGTTATGACACATTATTTAGACGATTTTCTTTTTATAGGCCCTCCCCATTTAGACGATTGTTTCATACTCTTGTCAACCTTTTTGCAGCGATGGAAGCGTTCCCATCCCTGCAGAAAAACGGTGCTACTGTGCACTTGTCTAGAATATTTCGGTATCGTCATAGACTCCCAGACTATGGAATGTCATCTGTCTGTTGACAAAATTAATTCAATGTCGGCTTTAGTACAGGATTTTTTGTTACGGGACCATGCGTCTTTAAAGGAGTTCTAATGTTTAATTGGGAGCCTTAATTTTGTACTTAGAGTGATCTCGATGGGCAGGCCATTTTTGCAGAATTTGTATGATGCAATCAAGGGCTATTCTGCTCCGACGAACAGAATTTTGGTTTCTCTCTCAAACAGGATCTGGTCGTGTGGAACGAGCTTTTTCAGGAGTTTAACGGTATAAACTGCTGGCAAGCTCCATTTGTTTCTTCTGTATCACTTTCTATGTATTGTTTTTCCATTGCAACTGGCTTTAGTGCTTATTTTTCTGGGCACCGGGTATCTCATGTATGGCCTGGTGGTTTGTCGGCGCTTTTTCGTGATAATTCGACTCTCAGGGAAATTTTTGCTGTTACTGTAGCATTTTCACTTTGGGGAGTGAAACTACGAGATAGGAGGGTTTTATTAAAAGTTACTACAAAAAGAGGCTACAAAAGGAGTTTGAATTAACAATATAAATATCCAGTGGTAAACATTCATTGCAAACTTTAGTTGCGACAACTAATATGAACTTAATCAAAAGAGGAAATAGTTGCTTTGCAACAGGGATAACATTTTATTAAATAATCCGCATCACACCCCTTGATGAAGTGTAGCGGTGTAGGGGCGGGGCGGGGCCGGAGGTTCTTGTGTACAACATGGGTATGTGACTTAGGCTAGGGTCACATTTGCTGTTTTGTTTTCAAATCCGGATCTGTTTTTGTCAATTTCAAATGCCGAAAACTGGATCCGGATCCGCACCCATAGGCAGCAATACAAAAACCGGATCATCTTAACTGCCTTGCGTTTGCCGGATCCGGTTTTCCGATTTGCGGTAAAAATCATGCAGGCAACGTTTTTCGGACAGGTTGCCAAACCGGATCCGGTTTTGATAACATGGGTGTCTATGTAAACTGTACCCGGTAACGCAAGACACATATGAATGCCTGCATTACCGAATGTGTTTCGTTCAAAAATGGAGGGAATGCAAATTTCGTGATGTCACAGGTCACATGATGGTCTATCTGGTGATAAGTAGCAGGCAGGACTGGAAGGCACACTGGGCAGGTGCATGCTATCCCAGCAGGTGATTAGTGATCCACAGCAGTGCATGATGCAGACACGACATGCACAGGGCCATCATTTTGCACTTCACCATTGGCACACATGCTGCATTGTTCTGCACACAACATGAGTACCACATTAGCTACCGGTAATTATCACTCACCCTAAGTAGCACCCTAAGTAGCTGACTGCTGGGCAGCTGTGGGCCGGTGTCCTGCTTAGGATCCTGCTTTGGGAGGAAAATGGCGTCGAGACGGAGGGTCAGAGGTCGCGCCAAACCGGTCATCCGCACATCAGCAGGGTTAAAAATTGCATCCGATTTATTTACCGGACTGGTGGAATCCGACACTCATAGACTCCCATGTTATTACGTGCTGGATTGCTGCGGGGCCGGTCAGATCCAGGTGGATCCGATTTTACACTATTTCAGTCCCGGAACACAAAAACCGTGTTGGGAAGCAGGGGAACATTTATATATCTGCAGCGTCTACTGCATCCGGTATCGGATGCCACGTTAAGGGCACATCCGGTACCGCATGCGTTTTTAGGGACACACTTTTTCCAGTGGCAAATTAGAGGCACAGGGTAATACCGGACCCCTAATGGATGCAGTTACCGGATTGTGCCTTCCAAATGTGATCCTAGCCTTAGACAATTGGCAGCTGAGCTGTACTACCTGCTCATCAAACTTTTGGTTGGTCAACTTGAACCAGGGCACTGAGCAGTAATTTACCGTAGTTTAGGGGACCTAGGCAATAGCACTTGCACTTTATTTGGGCTGGGAGTGATTGAATTGTTGTACAGCTGTGGTAATGATTCATAATTGGAAAACAACAGGTTAATTTGCCCTATTGTTTCATAGAAATTCATGCCACTTACAGTAAGATCTATGGGCAGCGCTGCCCATACATCTACTGTATAAAGCTTCAGGACCTCAGACAGCGGCGCACATGCTATAGCGATAGCTATAGTAGGTGCGCTGCTCTGAGGAGCCCGGCGCTTTCATTCATAAAACTGTACAGCAGCTGTCAGGAGGCAGTTTCCAAAATGGGGTCACTTGTGGGGGAGCTCTAATGTTTAGGCACTGTGAGACAGTGCGGGGGATCATATGCGAGGGGCGCTATGTCTCCCCAGAATGCGCACTGTCACGTATTGAGCCCAGTATAGGGTGTGAGAGAAGGGGACGGTCCGCTCCCTCCGCTCCGGGTCTTGCAAGGTCCCGGAAGTAGACACGGAGTTAAAAGCCTGGTCAGGAGGCAGGGCGGGGTTCCCTGTACACAGAATTGTGCCTTAGCTGCAGGAGCAGCAGAGAGATAGACAGGAGAGGTCTAGAGTTCCAGAGGACCGTGTGCTAGATTAACACGGCCTAGCCCCGGAGGGCTGGGAGCTCGGCGTGACCTATAACGGAGGCCTTTGGCCTGGAGGACCCGGGGTACGTTATATGAACTGTGTCTTGTGTACCCGGCTGCGACCCGGATTCCGGCTGACTGTGCCATCGCTGTGTGTACCAGCAATAAACACCGGGTCCTGTTTGAACCACTACCGGGCTCTACGTGTTTCCTGACTTGCAATCCAGGCGCTGCCCCACATATGGTGGAGAATGCGGGCAAGCAGGCCGGCCCGGTGAAAGTGACTGTTTCATGAGGCCAATGAGCGGCGCCTGAAGTGAGAGGAGCAGCCGTCAGAATAGCCGCCAGTCTTGCGGGGTGCCTGGCCCTGTATGTCCATACTTAAGCCAGCCACGCTACAGTTCAGGCCTGCCGCTGATATGGTACTTACCCAGCAGCGGCAACAAGAACAGCAGGAGCAGCAGCTCCGACAGCAGGAGCAACAGCAGAAAACAAATGAACTGCTCCTGCAGCAAATTGCGATCTTACGAGACCCGCCAACAGCACCTCCCCCGGAGCGGCGTGAGGCCCGGGACCGGGTCCGGTCGGCCCTGCGGAAGCTGAGTCCGGAAGACGACGTAGAAGCCTTCCTCACCGTCTACGAGCGCACTGCAGAGCGAGAAGGCCTCCCGCCGGCTCAGTGGGCTGAAGTCGTCGCGCCATTCTTGATCGGCGACGCCCAGAAGGCCTACACCGACCTCAGTTGGGAGGATGCCCAGGACTACGCCAAACTCAGAGGTGAGATCCTTGCGAGACTGGGGGTCAATACTTATGTCCGAGCCCAACGGGTGTTTTCCTGGTCCTATGTGGAGTCCAAGCCGGCTCGCTCCCAGGCGTATGACTTATTGCAGTTGGTGAAACGGTGGCTCCAGCCTGAGAGCTTAACTCCGGGACAGATGGTGGAAAGGGTGGTGGTCGACCGGCTGGTTCGGACTCTGCCGGTTGCGATACAGCGTTGGGTGGGGCAAGGGGACCCGGGTACCTTGGACCAGGTGGTTAGCTTGATAGAGCGATATACCGCTACCGAGGAGTTCATACGGGACTCTGCCCCACTGCGGCAGTTACGCCGGCCTCTGGAACCGGGTAGAGGTATTCGTTCATCTACAGGGGACTCTCCTAAAAACGTACCCGCTGAGAGGATACCCCAGAATGGGGCTGGCAGGAAACCAGGCTCCCCGAGAAGGAGCTTCCGACCCGGCGCTGCCACCGCTACGTGGTGCTGGCGGTGCAAAGGACCGGGACATGTGGCTGCCTACTGCCCACTAACAGTGGAACCCATGGACTGCGGGTTCACACGCCGGCTCTCGATGTATGCCAGCCCCGTGTTCACCGCAGAGGGAGTGGTTTCCCTAACGGCACCACATCTGTGCCCGGTGCTCATAAATGGACACAGAGCAGAAGCTCTCTTGGACTCTGGCAGTTTGGTGACGCTGGTTCGTGCGTCCTTAATCCCCGGGTTGCAACTCACTGGGGGATTGGTAGGGGTCCGGTGTATTCACGGGGACCTACGCGAGTATCCGACCACGGAAGTAACTCTATCCACTCCCTGTGGAGAGGTGACTCACGTGGTCGGAGTGGTAAAATCTCTACCCTACGGGACTGTGCTGGGAAGAGACTTACCGTTGTTTTGGTCCTTATGGGGAAGGAGGAGTAACCCTTCTCTGAGGCCAGGGAATCCGGGTGCTGAGCCCGACGACCCTGAGACCGGGACACCTGCCGTAGGGGTCGCCAACATAGGGCTAGAGTGTCACCCCGATAGGTTCCCGCTAGACGTATTGGCAGGGGAGGTCGAGGAGACCCCACCGCTTCCAGAGTTGGAAGTATCCCGGGGAGCGTTTGGGACAGCCCAGCTACAGGATCCCACACTGACCCGGGCCCGAGAAAGGGTAACTGAAATAAACGGGGTAGCTCAGCATCCGGGGGCAGAGAACGTATTTCCACGCATGGTGCTTAACCAAGAGTTACTCTATAGGGTGGACAAAATCCGGGATGAGGTCGTGGACCAACTGGTAGTACCGCAGCCACACCGCCGGGCGGTCCTAGAGATGGCCCACTCCCACCTGCTAGGGGGCCACCTTGGGGCTAAAAAAACGCAAGAACGCATCTTGCGGAGGTTCTTCTGGCCGGGCGTGTATGCGGATGTCCAGAGGTACTGTGACTCTTGCCCGGAATGTCAGCTGACCACACCCATTGCCACCTTCCGTAGTCCATTGGTACCTCTACCAGTTATAGAGGAACCTTTTGAACGGATCGCAATGGATTTGGTGGGGCCTATAGTGAAATCAGCCCGAGGCCACCAACACATACTCGTGGTTGTCGACTACGCCACCCGGTACCCGGAGGCGATTCCGTTACGGCACCCCACGGCGAAACTGATTGCCCGGGAGCTGTTTGCCATGTTCTGTCGCCTAGGACTACCTAAGGAAATCCTCACAGATCAGGGGACTCCTTTTATGTCCAAAGTGACCCGGGAACTGTGTAAATTGCTCAACATAAAACAGCTGCGCACCTCGGTGTACCATCCCCAGACAGACGGGTTAGTTGAGCGGTTTAACAAAACCCTGAAGTCCATGCTAAAAAAAGTGGTAGCAAGGGACGGAAAGGATTGGGACATGTTATTGCCCTATCTAATGTTCGCCATCCGGGAGGTACCACAGTCGTCTACGGGGTTTTCCCCTTTGAACTGTTGTACGGCCGGCATCCTAGAGGGCTATTGGATATTGCCAAAGAGACGTGGGAACAGGAACCCACTCCCTATAGGAGCGTGATCGACCACGTGGCGAAAATGCAGGACCGGATCACAGCGGTCCGGCCGATTGTAAAAGAGCACCTCATGGATGCCCAAGGGGCTCAAAGCCGCAGGTATAATACACGGGCCACCGTTAGGACCTTTGAGGTGGGGGACTGGGTATTGGTCTTAGTGCCCACCACAGAAAGCAAATTATTGGCCAAATGGCAAGGGCCCTATGAAATCCGGGAAAAAGTAGGGGAGGTCAATTACAAGGTATACCAGCCCGGGAAAAGGAAACCCGTGCAGCTATACCACGTGAATTTGCTTAAAGCGTGGAAAGACCGGGAGTGCCTGATCACGGAGGCATCCGATGTACCTGGGGACCTTTCCCCTTCGGCCCCAAGGGATGCCGAAGGGGTACGAATAAGCGACACCCTCACTAAGGCCCAACGACGGGAGGCTCGAAAGTTGGTACAGCAGAATCCCGATGTGTTCTCTGACCTGCCCGGGCGCACTTCGGTCATTCAGCATGACATTGTCACTGAGCCCCGGGTAAAAGTGCGAGTGAAACCGTACCGGGTACCCGAGGCCAGACGGCAAGCCATTGCGGCCGAGGTTAAACACATGCTTAAGCTAGGGGTGATAGAAGAATCCCGGAGCGAATGGGCTAGTCCCATCGTGCTCATTCCAAAGCCGGACGGATCGTTGCGTTTCTGCAACGATTTCCGGAAGCTGAATGAGGTGTCCAAGTTTGATTTATATCCCATGCCCCGGGTGGACGAGCTGATTGAAAGACTGGGGCAAGCCCAGTACTTCACAACGCTCGATCTGACAAAAGGTTACTGGCAGGTGCCGCTAACAAAGGCGGCCAAAGAAAAAACCGCCTTTGTTACTCCGGAAGGTCTCTATCACTACGTCGTGTTGCCGTTTGGGTTGCATGGAGCCCCGGCCACATTCCAGCGGCTCATGGACATAGTGTTAGAACCTCATCGGAAGTACGCGTCCGCCTATCTAGATGACATTATCATCTTTAGTCCGGATTGGCATACCCACTTATCCCAGGTTCAGGCCGTGGTGGATTCCCTCAGGACAGCGGGCCTGACGGCAAATCCAAAAAAATGTGCCATGGGGCTCGAGGAGGCCCGGTACCTGGGGTATGTGATTGGGCGAGGGGTTATCAAACCCCAAATAAACAAAATCGAGGCCATTCAAAATTGGCCCCGACCGGTGTCTACCAAACAGGTGAGGGCGTTCCTCGGCATAGTCGGGTACTACCGACGCTTCATACCCAACTTTGCTGGGCGAACGGCGGCCCTGTCCGACCTGTTAAAAGGGAAGAAAACGGCGTTGGTGCGTTGGACTCCCCAAGCAGAGGTAGCCTTTCAGTCCATGAAGTTGGCCTTGTGCGGACAGCCCGTCCTCATCAGTCCTGACTTCAAACGCGCCTTCGTTGTGCAAACAGACGCCTCGGAGGTGGGGCTGGGGGCTGTGCTGTCGCAGGAAGTGGACGGAATTGAGCATCCGGTCACTTACTTGAGCCGGAAATTGTCCCCGGCGGAAAAGAATTATAGCGTAGTGGAGAAGGAGTGCTTGGCCGTTAAATGGGCCTTGGAGTCCCTACGTTATTATTTGCTCGGGCGACAGTTCCGGTTGGTTACGGATCACGCTCCCTTGGTCTGGATGCGAAATGCCAAGGAACGGAACGCTCGGGTTACCCGGTGGTTCCTGTCCCTCCAAAACTTCAATTTTACGGTGGAGCATCAGGCTGGCAAGTTGCAGGGTAATGCGGATGCCCTGTCCCGGGCACCCTGTTTGATGGCTGGGGTTCATCCCCACAAGTTTGAACCGAGGGGGGGGGTGTGTGAGACAGTGCGGGGGATCATATGCGAGGGGCGCTATGTCTCCCCCAGAATGCGCACTGTCACGTATTGAGCCCAGTATAGGGTGTGAGAGAAGGGGACGGTCCGCTCCCTCCGCTCCGGGTCTTGCAAGGTCCCGGAAGTAGACACGGAGTTAAAAGCCTGGTCAGGAGGCAGGGCGGGGTTCCCTGTACACAGAATTGTGCCTTAGCTGCAGGAGCAGCAGAGAGATAGACAGGAGAGGTCTAGAGTTCCAGAGGACCGTGTGCTAGATTAACACGGCCTAGCCCCGGAGGGCTGGGAGCTCGGCGTGACCTATAACGGAGGCCTTTGGCCTGGAGGACCCGGGGTACGTTATATGAACTGTGTCTTGTGTACCCGGCTGCGACCCGGATTCCGGCTGACTGTGCCATCGCTGTGTGTACCAGCAATAAACACCGGGTCCTGTTTGAACCACTACCGGGCTCTACGTGTTTCCTGACTTGCAATCCAGGCGCTGCCCCACAGCACACAGGGGCTCGCCATACACGACATGGTATCCACTTACAATTCCAATTGCTAGTGGACACCATGTCACGTATGGAGAGCTCCTATGTGCCTAAATATTGGAGCTCCCCCACAAGTGACCTCATTTTGGAAACTAGACACCCCAAGGAACGTATTTAGATGCATAGTGAGCACTTTGAACCCCCAGGTGCTTCACAAACTGATCCGTAAAAATGAAAACGTACTTTTTTTCACAAAAATCTTTTTTTTTTCCTTTTTACAGACTAATTTGTGAAGCACTTGGGGGTTGAAAGTGCTCACTATGCATCTAGATTTTTTCCTTGGGGGGTCTAGTTTCCAAAATGGGGTCACTTGTTGGGGAGCTCCAATGTTTAGGCACACAGGGGCTCTCCATATGCGACATGGTGTCCGCTAACAATTTGAATGGAAAATTAGCTCTAATAGTTAGCGGACACCATGTCGCATATGGGGAGCCCCTATGTGCCTAAACATTGGAGCTCCCGCACAAGTCACCCCATTTTGGAAACTAGACACCTCAAGGATTCTATCTAGGGGTATAGTGAGCATTTGGAATCTACAGCTACTTCACAGAATTTGATAATGTCATTATGAACATTTTCTTTTTTTCACACAATTTCTCACTTTAAGGGTGCTTTCACATCTGCGTTTTTCGTAATTCGCGGCAGATGCGGTGAAAAAAACGCATCTGCCGCGTTTACCGCATAACCGTTCCACTTGCGGCGCGGTTGCGGTTTTTTCTATGCAAAGTATAGGCGTACTTGCGGCAGGTGCGGCAAGTGCGGTTTTGCACTTGCGGCAGGTGCGGCCGCGAAAAAAAACCGCAGTAAGCCGCGTTTTTTTTCGCGGCCGCACCTGCCGCAAGTGCAAAACCGCACTTGCCGCACCTGCCGCAAGTACGCCTATACTTTGCATAGAAAAAACTGCAACCGCGCCGCAAGTGGAACGGTTATGCGGTAAACGCGGCAGATGCGTTTTTTTTCACCGCATCTGCCGCGAATTACGAAAAACGCAGATGTGAAAGCACCCTTAGGGCCCTTTCACATCAGCGTTTTTTGAAATTTGCGCCAGATTACAGTGAAAAAACCGCATCTGCCGCAATTACCGCATACCGGCTGCACTTGCGGCACGGTTGCGGTAAACGCCATGCAAAGTATAGGCGTACTTGCAGCAGGTGCGGCAAGTGCGGTTTTGCACTTGCGGCAGTGGTCACAAGGGGTTAACTGCAGGTCATCATCCCTGTGTGGTCACAAGGGGTTAACTGCAGATCCAGTAACCCCTTGTGACCACACAGGGATGATGACCTGCAGTTAACCCGTTGTGACCACACAAGGGGTTAACTGCAGGTCATCATCCCTGTGTGGTAACAAGGGGTTAACTGCAGATCCAGTAACCCCCTGTGATCACACAGGGATAATGATCTGCAGCTAACCCCTTGTGACCACACAGGGGGTTAACTGCAGAAGACCCTGTGTGGTCGTTGAGGGGTTAACTCTGCCTCTGTTCCGGCGCACGCAGAGCAGCGGCGCCGGGACAGAGGCAGAGAGAAGACGGCCGGCGATGCTGCAGGATGGGTAAGTATGAGAGCAGGGAAGGGGGCCCGGGGGGGAACGGAGCATAACGGGGGGCTGCAGATCGGAGGGAGGGGGGTCGGGGATCGAGGGGACAGCATGGGGAAGACCTGGAGAAGGAGGGGGGGCTCTGATGACCGGAGGGGAGCCGCGCAGGGTGGAGGGGGAGCTGGGGAGCCGCGCAGGGAGGAGGGGGAGCCGCGCAGGGAGGAGAGAGAGATCAGGGGTGAGACCAGGGGTGAGGGGGGATGACATTGGGGGGCCACTGAGGGGACCAGTGGCCCCCCAGGAATGGCGGCATCTATATGCGATCTGACAGATCGCATAGAGATGCAGCGGAGGCGGCGGGTTTGGCGCCGGCCGCCGCCATTTTTAGATGGTTAGGGGGTGGGGGGGTGTGGGGATGATGATCCCCAGTACTGGGGGTCTTGGTGGGCTAGGGGGTTAATGCTTTCACTTTGTTCCGACATGTGTTTTCATGTCGGATCAAAGTGAAAGCATTTTTCCCGGCACTTTCACTTTGTGCAATGTGATGATCGGTAAACGGTGCTTACCGGTCATCACATTACAGGTGCTGGTAAAAAACTAGCTAATTACTAATCTCTAGGGTGTCAGCTACAATCGGTACGCTGACACCCTAGAGATTTTTGCTACAGGGGCTGTGCTACAGGGCATTTTCTAGCCTGACGTCTACAGACGTACGGCTGGGCTTTAGTACCCTTTTTTTCCGACGTCTGTAGACGTTAGGCTGTCGTCTAGGGGTTAATTTACTTGAAGACTTGTGGTCTATTCTGCCTCAGGTTTGTTTTGATCCCTACGAAACTTCTATGTTTAGGGTGATTTTTTCTTTGACGTTTTTTGCTGCACTTTGGGTAAGAGATTGTGGCGGTGAATAAAAGGGATGTCACTGGACTCCATCTTTCCGGCATTTCCCTACAAATATTTTAAGACTTCAGTTGAGACGGTCAAAGACCGATCAGCACAGGAGAGGGGTTTCTATCCACTTATCTGCTATGGGATCATCAAATATTTGTCCTGTTTCGAACATGTCCACTTGGATCTTGGCTCATGGTCTTTTTTCCGGCCCTCTATTTTTACACGCTGATGGCACTCTCGCCACAATGTTTCAATTCTCTGCGGTATTGAAGAAATGTATGTGGGTGTTAGGCTTATCACACCTGGATATCACATCTCACTCTTTTCGTATTGGGGTGGCTACCTTAGCTGCTGTCAAAAGATTAGTGAGCGAATCAATTAAGTGCATTGACAGGTGGAAATCGAATTCCTCTAAGCTTCATGGTCGCCCAGAATTTTTTGCCTCTCTCTTGACATTATTTGTAGGGGCCAAGGTCATATGGATTCTCAGCTATTAATTTATTTTCTGGGCCCAGCAAAGAGCAGCGAGGCAAAAGTATTCTGATAATCTTTCCTTTAATACTCAGGACGTTCAAATTTATTGGCATGGTGTAAGGGACCTTCGCTGAGGCAATGTAAGTAATGTTACATTGGATTTGCTGAGACGTTTTTCCTCAGCCTGACGCCATCATTTTTCATGGAGCAGTAATGACATGGGTAAGGTCAGGACTCTTGACATATTGTGGCACATGAAGCGTGATCTCTACTGGCTGTCTGAGCACTTTCCTAGTACTGTTTTGTTTTTTTCTAAGATCGTTTCTCGGGCTAGCCTGGCAATAGGACGGCTTTATGTTCTTGGAAAAGATCAAGCAAATAATTAATAGGGATATAGCCAAATTTTTACCCATTGGCCTAGATGTTTTTAATGTGGGCCTTCAGAAAGTTGTGGAGTTGTGTGGGGGTTTCCTTGCCTCGCTGAGACTCGGACTAGTGGGGTTGCCCAGCTTTGCTGGGTGTACCAGTTTTAATATTTATTAGATTATTGATTATTTATTATATTTATTGGTTGATAATTTTATTCATGAGGTTAATTTATGAGTAAACCTTAATAAAGTACCACCAATTTTGTTTAGCCCACAACATTCTGAAGTGTCTTTATTTTATTAAGCTGAAGGTTACATAGAAGCGTATGCCTTGTTGCCTCATGTGCTCAATAATAAAATGCTTTGCAATAGCAGAAACATTTTTACTGGTGTTATTTGAATTGAGTGCATCATTGTAATGTTCATTAAACCTGGTTTTTAATTTAAAATTAAATATAAAAGTCCAGCACTCAGGTCTTTGCCTCTGATTCTTTATTGGAAATTCAATGCCATCACATCAGGGGCAACCAATGTGTATACCGACGCATTTCGAGCCACGACTAAGACATTATTTGTTGAAACGCGTCGGTGTACACATTGGTTGCCCTTGATGTGATGGCATTGAATGTCCAATAAAGAATCAGAAATTTTGGATTGCATCTCTGTCCGGACCAAGGACTGTGTCCATGCACCGTCTACTGCAGCCGGAGTTCTAGTGATTGCACCTGCTGAGCTGAGATTTCCTTCCTCCCTGTTCCCTTTACTACTTGGTTTTTAATTTTTGTGTAGTGCAACCTATGTAAAATTTATTGTATATGGTGCAATTTATTTTATATACCATGTTCTCTAAATCACAATTAACATACTGTTTGATTTTATATTTGTTTGAATGATCAGAATCATAAAAAACAGAACTGCACAGTGTGCATGAGCACATGCCACATCTCTGTGAACCATGTATAAACTGCCCCTTTGGCTAGGGTCACACATGCCAATCAGTTTTCTCCACTGGTTTTAATAACAAATCCATTTTTTTAGGCAGTTTTTTGAGCCTCCTGTGCAGCTATGCATTTTTTTGGACTTTACCATTTTCTGCCAAAACTTGCTAACAAAAACGGATCCGTTTTTTTACTGCACCCAAAAACGTTGCTGCAGCGTTTTTTGGGTCCAGTAAAAAAGCAAATAGCTTTTGTTAACAATACAGTCACACTTGATCCCAGGATTCGTTTTTAGCATCAGTTTTTGGACTTAGGAAAATAAAGTTAAAAAACTGATGCCAATAACGGATCCAGGGCTTATGTGTGACCCTAGCCTTTTGCTGCAGCCAAGTGCTTTTTTTTGTTTGTGGATCAGAAAAAAATGTTGAAGAAAGTGAGTCACATAATGAAGGTGCTATTTTTGCCACAACATTGCAGCCATTTTTCAAAAAGCCTGCTAATGGTACCGTCACACGCCGAAATATCGCCAGGCGATATGTGGCAATCTAACGTGCGCGCTCATGTTTTTCATGGTCGCCTCAGATCGCCGATGGCGGCATCACACGCCGCAATGTCGCCATGAAGACAAGGCGATGTGTTGCTCCGGAAATCGCCTCACCTACAGCGGAACCAATGTGGGCGTACATGTTCAGCGCGGCGAGGAGATAGGCGTGCCACAGTGGTTTACACCGCACCCCATACACGCTCATTGGACAACGCAACAGCGTTACAATTGGTCAGCCTGCTCTGGAAGGCTGGCTAAGGCTAGGGTCACACTTGGCATGAGTTTTTTTAGTGCCTTAAAAAAAAGCATGCGTTATTGCATGCTTTTTTCCATTTCTGCATGCGTTTTTTAAAGTGTCTGATGGTACCCTGCGTTTTTGCATGCGTTTTTAAATCAGCACCCAAAAATAGTGCATACACTATTTTTTGGTGCTGTTTTAAAAACACATGCATTTTTTAACATGGGCCCCTATGAAAAACGCATGCGTTTTTGGATGGTACTAAATGGTACTAATGTACCATGCGTTTTTACATGCGTTTTTGAAGGCAGCTACTCACATAAGTGCAAAAACTCATGCCAAAAACTTATGACACTTTAGACATGTGTTTTTGCTATTAGGGCATGCGTTTTTTAACATGGGGGCCTATGGGTACGTTTTTCATGCTTTTTTTAAAAACGCAGTTCTCCTAAAAAGCACGAAAAAACCAAGTGTGACCCTAGCCTAATACATGACGCCATTGTCTATCGGAATTTGGCACAAATACACGCTCGTGTCGTCAATTGTGGCTCCTGCAACACACATTCGAGGCGTAAAAATGTCGCACAGGAGCGGTCTTGTGCAGTACAGTGGATTACACTAACAATGGCTAGGTGTGCGTCTGTAGGTGATTGCGGTAAGCTACAAACAACACTATGAACATATGTGCCTGTATTGGTCCACGACATGCCAGAGCTGCCATGGCTGAACTGAACTATGTATGTGCACACATCTTTGCGTGTGTGTACTGAAGTGTACCTACATCCCTCACAAACACCATTGCATTCTCCATGTGTGTGGACATGGTCCCATGTGGCCAAACACATCATAATGGAGTGCGTGGCCCATGGCACCCATCTACGATGTGTAGGCCAACATTTGAGCTGTCATGTGTGGCACTATACTCCACACAGCGCAATTTCATACACACGGACAACAAAGCTTGCGCTATTCAATGGCACGCGTAATTGCAGTGAGTTTGAGGACGGTTGTGTAGCTGAAGATGTGTGTGGTGCTGAAAGGACAGCTCTTCAAATATGGCGCCCTGTCAACTGACAGCCAATGGGAACGCAGTAGCCAACACCAATCATCGCAGACGGGGCGTGGACTACAGAACGCTTGAGGCACGCCTATGGAAAATCATAGGCAACGCTCTTTCCATCATTATCACCCTGTCACACAACACAACACGGAAATATCGCCTTCAGGATTGCAGCTGATTAATAAGCACTGTTCAGGAATCAGGCGATGACTGGGGGGCGATTTATCGGCGTGAAGTTCCCAAATCACACGCCGCAACTGTGAGGCAATTTCACGGCGATTGCTCCGGGGTGACATATCGCCTTTATGATTTCCAGGCGAGATTGCGGCGTGTGATGGTACCATAATGTATCAATAAAAAAGAGGAGGGGGAACAAGAGGCACAATAGTGCCCTATCACTAGTGACACAAAATATCAAGGTGATGTATAGGGGTTCCACTCACCTATGTCAGTTGTGAGACCCACAACTGGTTTGAAGGCATATAGTAATACTGATGGCTGCTGCTGGACTTCCACCGGCCACTCACTCGTGGAGACACATCAAGATGTTGTTGGGAAACGGTGTTAAACAGTCCGCGCTGCCAGATCAAGACGACACTCCAAAGAACACACGTGTTGGTGATGTTCAAACAGTTTTCCTTTATTCTCTCCGACGCGTTTCGGTGTTCTCCTGGCACCTTCTTCAGGGATCCCTGGAGTTTCGTCATGATCTGGCAGAGCGGACTGTTTAACACCGTTTCCCAACAACATCTTGGTACCATAATGTTTCATCCTCAAAAAGTATTGGTAGATGTTTAGTGAACAATTTTCTTATCTCTGAAAATTGTGCACTATATTGCAGCGAAATGACAGGTTTACTTTTCAAAAACATTTTTTGTTTTTGTTTTAGGACGTAGTAGATCAGTCTGTTTTTGTCAGAAATTATTTTCTTACCCCTGTCCAGTATCCATTGGGGATAACCCCGTTGTTTTAATCTTTTTTAAGTTGATGTTATTTCATTTTCAACAAATACGGGATCAGAGCAATTTCTGACAATTCTTGTGAACTCACCTACTGGTATAGCCTTAGGCAGGCTTCACACCACAGTTTGGCTGATCCGGGGCTGTCCGATGTGAACCCGACAACCCCGGATCAAATTTCAGCCCCATAGTACTCCTATGGGGCCGGATGGGGCCGGATGGCAGATATTTGCCATCCGTTTCCATCTGTCCTGGAGGACAGTGTTTTTGTATCCGGGGCAAAAATTGGATCCTCCCGGATCCTCCCGGATACGGCGCGATTCGGCGCCCCCTAATATGGGAGTCTATTGCGCCGAATCTGATATAAAATCTGATCCGGCTCCCAGACGCTGGGTGTTGAGGCTCAGCAACGGCTGGCGCTGAACTTAAGCACCATGGAGAGTTCCCCGCTGAGATTTCAGGACCACCGCTAGCGATTTTGAAATTTCAGCAGGGACAGCTCCTGAGCCATGTGATCTGCCGATTCCGGCAGGAAACAAAACCGGAGGGGATATTTTCCCTCCGACTCTGTTCTATCCGGGGCTATCAGGTTCTGTCCGGTGTTTCCTGCAAAACACCGGACAGAACCTGATACATCAAAAATGTGATGTGAAGCTGGCCTTACCTACATGCTACGGTCGACTGCCAGAAAAATGAATCATGGAATTACCTGCAGATGGTTTGCGATGGATAGCAGAGGATGCAAGTTCACCTGAAATGCCTGTAGGAATGAAATGTAAGAACACCAAAGTTTTTTTGAACTATAGGAAACAGTAAAGCGCAAATTAAATGAATTGTCATTCAAAAATGTGACAAATTCTGGAATGGCAGATACCGTACATATCCTTGCCAGATGAATACCATATCATCAATAAATCTACCATACCAGGATAAATTAGAGATATAAGGATTACTGTCTGAATACAAAAAAACAATGTTCCCAATACGACATAGTCAAATTTGCAAGAGAAGGTGAGGAATGAGCACCCATTGAGACACCTTGGGTTTGTAAATAAAAAATTCTGTCAAAAACAAAATAATTATGATTTAATAAAAACTTGGTCATATCTAATCAAATAAAATTTGCATTAAATAAGGGTTCATGCTGTACTTCTCTAAATGGAATCTCAATAGCTATATGACATGGTATGGAAGTGTATAAAGAGTTAACATCACAACCCATCCAGGTGTAATTTGATGACCATCTTTTGTTTGACATCTGATCTAAAATATCCTTGTTGTCTTTGATATATCCAGGCACGCATTGTACCAAAGGTTGTAATGGTGGGTTTACACACACCAATCATTGTATCCAATCTCTGAACCAATCTCTGGTTGCAGTGAAATCATGGACAGATTGCTCCATGTTGTACACAGCCACAAAATGGAACTATGTGTCCATGATTTCACTGCAACCAGAGATTGGTTCAGAGATTGGATACAATGATTGGTGTGTGTAAACCCGCCATAAGACCGAATCCAACCACTTTCCCAAGCGTTCATTACATGATCCAATTCCATTGATTATCGGTCGAATTGGGGTGGAAAGATGTCTTTATGTACCATTGGCAGAGTGTGCATTGTAGGTATTACAGGATTCAATGATGTTAAATATTCACCCATTTTTTGTTAATATGCCTAGTTTTACACCCTCCGCTACTAAGATGATAATTTTCTCACTGATTTTTTTTTGTTGGATTGAATTTTAAGCGAGAATATATCTTCTCAACAGACAAAAGCTTCAAAATCTGCGCCTCATAGGTTTCGGTGTCTAAAACAAATTTTGCCACCTTCATCAGCCTTTTTCACTGTGATATATTTCATGGATTTTAACTCATTGAATGCTTTGACTAAATCTGGACTCAGGTTAGGTGAGGTATTTTGATTGATTTTTAAACTTAAACTGCGTAATTCCCTCTCCAAAACCTCCTGAAACCGCTCCATACAATCAACACTTGAGTTGACAGGATAGAAATAATGGTTTTTCATCCTGATATTGTCCAACTTTAAAATATCTTCAGATGAATTTCCTCTTAGTTCTTCCAAATTCAGTGTAGCAATCTGTTCTGTAAAATCCCATCCTCGATAGATATTTTGACAGACATTTTTTTCCTGTTCAGAAACATCATCTTCTTCACCTGCAAAATGTTTCTTAACCGTGAGGTTTCTTATTAAGCGGTTAATGTCCATGATTGTCCCAAACAGGTCAAAATTTTTCTCAGGTATAAAATTAAGGCCTCTTGACAGCAAAATAAGTTGTTCATTAGAAAGAGCGCGGGAAGACAGATTTAATACACTTGACGTTGCATCAGTTATTTCTTGTATCTTGTGGTCATGCTGTGCATTCCGCCTGTGTTTCCTTCCGCCCCGGCTTTTGCATTTTTTGCAACCTTTGTTATGAGAATGGCATCACCAGTGCTTTCAGTTTCAGACAGAGTTGAAATTACTGAGATGTTGGATTCTGAAAAACTGACCGATAATGGTCTGGTTTTAGATGTATCAAAGTCTTCTTTGTTTTTCTGATTCTATTTAAGAATGGATTTAGGAGTGCGATCACCACTTGTGTTGCGACTCCGATCATACACATGATTCAGAGAGTAATCTAGTGTGTCCCTTTGAAATTTACGCTTTTTTATTTGCATGATATTATCTTCTTGTTTAGTGACAGATTTCAGAATTTTAGCAAGGGACTCATCTAGTTCCTTCTGTTATCCATTCTCAATCAAATCAGATTTTTTAGTTTCAATGTCCTTCTGGATGACCTGGAGTTGTATGTTCTCAAATTTTACAATTAATTTCATGAGATTCAAAGAGCAGTTGCTCCAAAATGCTGTTCCAATCATTCATGAAGTCCACATTGTAAACTTTGGTTGGTATGTTCTTAAGTCTCAGACCCCATGTCTTTGTTTATATACTTTTGTAAAGTTGTGGAATCCCACCATAACTTCGACTCTTCCAGCATCAGTTTCTCCAGGTTTATTAACCGCATCAGAAAAATCAGAGCTTGTTGAAACACTTTCATTATCTGTTGCTAAATGAATGTATTCATTGTTGTAATTGTATCATGTGACTTGTTCCAACTGTTTCCATTGTCACATTTTTAGTATATTTTAGAAAATCCTTTTCATTGTGTAACTATAAGCTGGGATAAAAAACGCAAGTGAGCATTCAAAACACGTCTTGCTCCCCTGCCCTGTCTATTGTCACGTATGGGCTGCCTTATGCTCATGAGTGCTGCTGTTGTTGTAAACTTGAGTCTTTTTTCCCTATTCAGTTTGCGGCTCTGCAGGTGAACTGAGCCTCTTTCCCTATTCAGGGTGCGGCTCTGCAGGCGAGGTTGCTGCATGTTTGTATGTGGATACAACTCATGCTCAGGTGAGCTAAGGGGCATGTCTGGACTGGTTATTCCCCACCCCTCGGCCATAAATAGGTCAGCTCACAGTCACCTGATGTCGCTGATTCAGTTCATTTATGCTCTGTGACCTGTGGAGTGCAGACGCTGATCTGACGCTGCTGTTTTTCTCTCCATTGGAAGTTGCTGGTTACGTGGTCAGTGGGTGGAGGTAGGAGCTTATGCCTAGGGCTTCTCAGGAGCTTTAGAGACTTAGATTGTACCTGCTGAAGCGCCAAGACAGGGCGCAAAATGACGTAGTACCCCCCGTCCTCCCACCCGCTGTGCACAACCTGTTGTATGAAGACTGAATAAATATCCACTGCCAGAAGCCTTGAGTGCGGCTCCATTTCTTCTTTATTTGATTGAGGTAGGAGCTTATGCCTAGGGCTTCTCAGGAGCTTTAGAGACTTAGGTTGGTGGCTCGGACCTCCTCACCTTTAGAGGTACCTCCAAGATCAGCGTGAGCCCGGGACCCCAGCATCACGGCCAAAGTAGGCTCCCCTGACCCCCTAAGTCCAGCTTCTTGCTACCCTGGCCTCCCAAGCATGGCATCTATGCAACCTTTGTAATTTTTTAAGTTTTTAATGGACGAAAAATAAAAAAAAGAATTATTTTACCAGACGCTGGAACAACAACCCTTTTTTTTCCTTCAACAGACCAGGGTACCATTTTTTCATGTCAGTAGCCCAACAAATGGAAAAACCTGGGCCCACCCTTCAGCTGCATGTTATGCAGGCCTGCCAGGATACTCTACTACATGTGCAGCAGCTTTCCCCCAGCCAGCAACATCTGTCTTACCAGCAGTCTGCCCCCTACCAGCAGTCTTCCCTCTACCAGTAGTCTTTAGAGTGGCACCCCAGAGCCCAAATGCCACAATGTCATTGCCGCCTTCGGGGGAGAGTGTCATACATGAGAGCAACAGAGGGTATCCACACCAGGCAAACCAAAGCACACAACACCTCCAGGCCTTAAAGGGGAGCTCTAAAACCTGGGTTCAGGGCAGCTCTCCTATAAATTCCAGTCTGGGACTGAGTTAGCTCAGTTCCTAGGAGGACTGAAGAAGACATCCTGTGGATTGGAGCAGTGCTAAGCTCTTCCCAGGAAAGCCAAAGCCTAGCATGAGGGACCCATAGGCAAGGGTCTGAGGAAGTCGAGGAGAGCCTGTGGAGTGGAGCAGGGTCGAGCTCATCCCAGTGTAGAGAGCGCCAAAAACCGGACACTGGAGTCCGAGGCTGTGCAGGGCCTAACGTCCTGGCAGCCACCACCGGAGGGTGGGGGATTCCAAGTCCCCCAGCCACACCAAAGTGCCCACAGGCAAAGCAGGGCAGAGAGCCCAGGAGTAGCCGCCAGTGAAGTGGAGCTGGAGAAGGACTCGAGCTGCCTGCCATAACAGCACAATGCAGGAAAGAGAGAGAGGGCCACAGCTCAGCTTAAGCAGCAGCAGGGACCCGCAGAGAGAGCGCAGCAGGGAGGCCTCAGAACTTGCCGGGTGAGGAAAACCCCGAGTTGCTCCCAGGTTGCACAGACTCAGAATAACATCACCTGTCAGTGTCCCGGCTTGCACTAGTACGAACAGTAAAGGACCAACAACCGTGATTCTGTCTGTTACTTTGCACCCTCCGGGGACCCGTTCCATCCAATTTACTATATATGCTGGTAATGGTCAGCCTGTACCACAGATAGGGTTCAAAGAGGTGACAATAAAGGTGGGGCAGGTGGAATTAAAGGCCCAGGGATTGATAATTGTTGATGTTGATTGACGAGAAAGTAACCCAATGATAACCTTAGGCACTAATGTTATTGAGTGTTGTCTAGGGAGATTATTGTTTTCTTACAAGAGGTTGCCGAAATTCCCAACCTCGGACAGCAGTAAGTCCTGCAGAAAGAGATAAGACCCTGATGTAGAGGCAGCAGGTGGAGCTGTACGGAGGAGAAGTCGGCAGTGTAAGAGTAAGTGATCTGGTACCAATTGCAATACCCCAAAGAGTGAAATGTTAATTTGGTTTAGGGCAGCAATAGGCCATAGAGGGCAAGATTACCAAGCCCTGGTGGAGCCCGTGTACTCAGACAGTAGGCCCACTGTCCTGACAGCCAGAAGGGTAGTTGCTGTCCGCAAGGGGAGGGTACCTGTATGTGTATTAAACTATGGTGAAGAAGAGGTCAAACTGCCTAGGTATGCTACCATTGCTAAGTTATGCACTGTCAACAACAACTCCATCAAGGCAGTAGAACCCTTGAACTCGTCTGACCAACCCGTCTGAAAGCTGGAGGATTGGTGCCAGACGTTACATGTAGGCACTGACTCCACCCTTTCACACCAAAAGCATGGAGTTTACAGGGTAGTGCAGGAATATGAACAAGTCTTTAGTAAAAATCCTTTAGACTTTGGTCAGGTAAAAGGGGTTAAACATCATATCCCCACAGGTGACCATCCGCCCATTAAAGAGAGATACAGACCTGTACCGCCAGCTCACTATAAATGTACCAAAGAGATGTTATGGGAGATGAAGGAGGCTGGCATGATAAGAGATAGTTGTAGCCCCTGGGCAGCTCCTCTAGTCCTGGTAAGAAAGAAGCATGATACAATGAGAATGTGTGTTGATTACAATCAGATTAACCAAATTACACATAAGCAATTCAGCGAAGAGGGGAATCAGGGCACAAAGCGGTGACAACAATCGGGTACCGGGACGTTCTCCCTTGAAGCCGGGATCCCCTTAGGTGGTGCAGGCCAAAGCACCAAACAATAACAGGATGATTGAAGAAAAGGCAGCACTCACCGGAATATGTGTAGGGTGATCTTTAATCCATAATATCAGGAAAAGACAGGGTGCAGGGAGGTGACCACGGAGGGCCGGAGGACGACGACGCCGTTTCGCAACAGCTGTTTCTTCTACGGGTCCAGAAAAATCTGGACCCGTAGAAGCAACAGCTGTTGCGAAACGGCGTCGTCGTCCTCCGGCCCTCCGTGGTCACCTCCCTGCACACTGTCTTTTCCTGATATTTTGGATTAAAGATCACCCTACACATATTCTGGTGAGTGCTGCCTTTTCTTCAATCATCAAATTACACATAAGGATGCTTACCTATTACCCAGAATTGAAGAGTCACTGGCTGCATTGAAAACTGCTAACTACTTTTCCATCTTAGATCTCAACAGTGGGTATTGGCAGTTTCCTGTAGCAGAGGCGGATCTGGAGAAGTCAGCGTTTGCCACGACAATGGGCCTCTGTGAATTCAACTGCATGCCATTTGGACTCTGGAATGCCCCGAGAACATTTCAGAGGTTGATTGAGAGAACTTTGAAACGGTGTTCCTGTACTTAGACGACATCAAAGTCTACTCCAAGACGTATGAAGACCATCTAAAGCATTTGGCTGAAGTGTTTGAAGCATTGTCCAGTTATGGCATGAAAGTGAAGCCATCCAAGTGTCACATGTTGAAGTCTAAGGTACAGTACCTCGGTCATGTTATCAGTGCTGAAGGTGTAGCACCAGAACCTGAGTAAGTCACTGTCATTAGAGACTGGCCAAGACCAACCACGATCAAGGAAGTGAGGCAGTTCCTGGGGCTGGTAGTATACTACCAGCGGTTTATTAAAGGGTTTACAAAGATGGCAGCATCCCTGCAAGACCTCCTGGTAAGCTAGTCCAAGAAGGCTAAGAACCCGAGTCCTTCATTCAAGTGGGGCAGCAGAGAAGAAGACTCTTTCAATCAGTTTAAGTGGGCCCTGATGGGGGATGAGATCTTAGCCTACCTATGGTCAGCCGTTTATGTTGTATACGGATCCCAGCAATGTTGGATTGGGAGCTGTATTGTCCCAGGTGCAAAGAGGAAGAGAACAAGTGATAGCCATTAGGAAGCTCCATCCTACAGAAAGGAACCCAGAAAACTACAGCTCGTTCAAGTTAGAGTTCCCCACCATAGTCGGGGCGGTCACAGAACATTTCAAACAATACCTGGCTGCCACAAAATTTACCATCTTCACAGACAATAATCCGATGATTCACTTGCAGACAGCGAAGCTAGGTGCACTAGAACAGCCCTGGATGGCCCGATTGTCCAATTACAATTTTACCATCAAGTAACGGGCAGGCCACAAGAACGCCAACGCTGATGCATTGTCCAGGATGCAGCATTTGCAAGATGCGGGAGAAGACCTGGTGGAGCTGGAAGAGATAGAGCTACCGGCTTTTCACAGCCCCCATCTGTCTCAGTGTGTTAATTATGTGAAAGACAAACGTCAAGAAGCCACGTTGAACCCATTGCCTCACCCACCATGGATGGGCAGACACGCAAGATAGTGATCCAGCTATTCACTTAGTAAAGGAACTGTTGAAAAAAGCAGACTCACGTTCTATCCCAGATGATCCACAGGACACACAACAGCTGTGGAAAGAGAAAAGTAAGTTGTTAATTTATGGAGATAAGCTGTGCAGACATTACACTAATCCACAAACCCATGAGCTTGTCTGGCAGATAGTAGTTCTGAGATGTCCAGATGGTCCTAGAGGCATACCACGATGCAGCATTGCATTTTGGGTGGAAGAAGTTGGAGGTTCTGCTGAGAGAAAGATTCTACTGGGTTGGCATGAGGAAAGCCATTGAAAATTGGTGCAGAGACTGTGGCCCATGCAACCTGAGGAGGAAGGATCGAGAATGCCAGAGAGTCCCACTAAAGCCAATGTCACCAAGCAACCACTGGAACTTGTGGCCTTAGATCATGTGAAACTGACTATGAGTAGATCAGGCCATGTCTATGCCCTCACCATTGTAGATCACGCCTCTCGTTTCTTAGTAGTAGTACCAGTGAAGGACTTAACAGCCAAAACAGTGGCCAGAGCCTTCCAAGCCCATTTTTGTTGGGTTATCCAGAACAGGTGTTAACAAATCAAGGACCAGCCTTTGAAGCAGAGATATTCCATGAATTCTGTAACATGTATGGGTGTAAGAAGATAAGAACTACACTGTATCACCCACAAACAAATGGAAAGTGTGAGAAGCTGAATCAGGTAGTAATATACCTGTTGAAAACATTGCCATTAGAAGGAAGGAACCTGAAAGTTGCCAGATTTAGTGGATTTATACAATCATGTGAGCAAGACCTGGCAAATTACCCATTGACATGGATATGGTAATAGTGAAACCAGATGTAGATTCACCAAATTCTGATTGGGATACAGAATGTCAATGCCAGTATTGTAAAGTACAAGAATGTGTAGAAAGAAGTTTGTCCCAAGCCAGAGAAAGACAAGAGAAATCCTATAATAAGCATGCTCCTGCAATTCCCCTAAAACCAGGTGAACAAGTCCTCAAGAGAAAGAGACGTACCAACAAATTTTATGACCAATGGGAATCAGTACCATACGCTGTGTTACCTTCAAATTTTAACAATACCAAGGTGTGTCTTGTTAGTAAAGATGGAGGAAGACATCAGCAGCAGTTTCAAGAGACCATCTCAAGGTATGTCCTGATCAATTGAAACACAGAGAAAAAGAACCATAGATATCTTTACCTGTAAAATCAAAAGAAGAAGAAGTGATCCATACAGTACTTGGAGACTTTCCTAAAACGTGGACACAGTACAACGGGGCAGTAGTCGTCCCTATGTTAGCTTTTCACCTAACTGTGGTACCCGAACTAGCAAGATGTGAAGAACCACAACAAGGAGGTATCAGAAGCCGCACCTGTAGAGGAACAGGAAATTCAACCTCCTGCTAACAACTTGTCAGTCCCATGGTGAGACTAAGACCCCATTCTGAGGCACCAGCACTGTACAGAACTACACATAGCACAGTGCTCAGTATGCCTGTGATAGACATTCCAGACAGGTCAGCAGAAACCCCTCTAGTAAGAAGGTCACAATGCACAGGGTCAGATTTAGCACTTTACAGGGATTAGTAGAGCTGTTCAACCAGGTTAAAATGTTTTTCCTTGTTTTCATTTAAAAATGTAAATGCGTAACTAAGTAACCAATAAGGATACGCACCTACACGACTTACTGTATGAACTTTTGAGCCTTCTTATTCTTGAACTTTTACTAATTTAAGTATGGACCAATATGCAACTGGACTAGTTGTGGTAAAGACAATGTACATATTTCTTCATCAGCCAATGGTGTAAGGACTAAGCGCCATAGCGAGTTTTCTTCATTTTCTTGGTTTTTGTAATTTTTTATTTTAAGACTCTGTACCTTTTTTTATTGTTATTTACTACTGTTATGCTTACAAAAAGGTTGTCTCAGTCCGGGAGTACTGAATTTCACTAGGTGGGAATGTGACACGCCAGAGTCCGGATGCCACAATGTCTTTGCCACCCTCGGGGGGTAGTGTTATACTTGAGAGCAACAGAGGGTATCCACACCAGGAAAACCAAAGCTCACAACAAATTTCTGCCTCCAGGCCTGAAGGGGGACCTCTAAAACTTGGGTTCAGGGCAGCTCCCCTATAAATTCTGGTCTGGGGTGCAGTTAGTTCAGTTCCTAGGAGGACTGAGGAAGACATCATGTAGACTGGAGCAGTGCAAAACTTGTCCCAGGAAAGCTGAAGTCTAGCTTGAAGGACCCATAGGCAAGGGTCTGAGGAAGACGAGGAGAGCCTGGGGAGTGGAGCGGTGTCAAGCTCACCCTAGTGTAGATAGCGCCAAGAACTGGACACTGGAGTCCGAGGCTGTGCAGGGCCTAACGTCCTGGCAGCCAACACCAGAGGCTGGGGGATTCCAAGTCCCCCAGCCACACCAAAGTGCCCACAGGCAAAGCAGGGCAGAGAGCCCAGGAGTAGCTGCCAGTGGGGCTGGAGATGGACTCGAGCTGCCTTCCATAACGGCACAACACAGGAGAGAGATAGGGCCGCAGCTCAGCTTAAGCAACAGGGACCCGCAGAGAGCGCAGCAGGGAGGCCTCAGAACCTCCTGGGTGAGGAAAACCCTGAGTTGCTCCCAGGTTGCACAGACTCAGAATAACTTCACCTGTCAGTGTCCTGGCTTGCCCCAGTACCAACAGTAAAGGACCCGAGGAACCAACAACCGTGCGTTTGTCTGTTACTGTATATAAAAAACTCCCCTGATAAAATACGAGTTATAGAAACGCTTCAGGATAACTATGCAAGTAGGGAGAGATGCGGTCTTGAACTTCAGGAAATAGTGGTCATTATGAAAAGGACACTTTCCAGAGAAAAAGGTTCAGATGGTCAAGCATCCATCTATGAACGACCACTTGGTGAGATCGTTCAATATACATATATATATATATATATACGCTGCTAGGATATTTTAATGCATAGGTATTCTATGTCATATGTGAGTCATTATGCTGAATCACTAGATAAGAACACATTATATCTCAAGCCATATGTGTTTTTGATTGCATGATACTCTAGCAATCTCTTTGTGTGGTCCTTGTGCTGATTGTTTGAGCTTAGTATCCGCACTAGGACTTTCACTATATGGGTATGTGCCGACAGGGCGTTTTTGCCGCGGTATTCTGCGGTTTCCGCATGCAGAAAACCATTGGTTTTATGGTAATATTATGCTAATCTGTTCCTGCGGTTGGGCTTCCCAGCAAAACCAATGTGTTTACAAAAACGCTGTGCCCACACATTGGTTTTGCAAGTGTGGAGAACTGTCAAATCCCTGCGTTTTTGGTGCGGATAGCAAAGAATTGACATGTTCATTCTTTCTGCGTTTTTGGTGCAGTCAATGGGAAAAACGCTGGAAAAACGCAGCATCGACAACGCAAGAAAAACGCACAAAAACACAGTAAAAACGTGCAAAAAACGTGCAAAAAACGCAGACAAGATCTTAGCATTTCTCCTGTCAAGAACTCTAGGATCCTCAGGTTTTCCTGCGTTCATGACTGCACAAAAAACGTCCTGTGGGCACATACCCTTATTGTTCACTAATTTTAACACACTCATTCACAGGTATCTATACCTTTTTAAATATAATACCTAATAAAGGTTACGTGGTAGATCTATATTTTCATTTATTCACCATTTTTGCTGTGTCATTCTATATAACGTTGGTGATTGCCTTAAAAAAATCCCACTTTGTATGTTATACTTTTATATTTTGACACATCGGACTCTTATGGATGCAGCAAAACAAAATATGTAAAAAATCCAAACATCCCCTTATCCCCTCATAAGAAAGTGATAAAGAGGCTAATTAAAAATGTTTGATTTTATAAAAACTTTTTACCTTATTAATTCATTATTTATACACAGACAATAGTACATATAATAAAAAAAATACAGTATATAATAGATGCCTCCAGTACAAATGAGGTAGCTGAGATTAATTCACATATCTTTATCCGTTCTATAATATTAGCTTTATGTGAATACGTTATATTCAAAAAGTAGAGGGAGGATGTCTCTCCAGGGGCGGACCCAGACTGTAAGTGGGCCCCTGTGTAAGAAATTTTTCGGGCCTCCCTTCCCCCCATCCCCTCATAGTTTTTTGTATCCGGTGAGATCAGGCGAAAACTGCATCTGCCTGGATATGGTTTTTGCCCTTAAACCAGATGAAACTGTAATGTAATTATACTGGATTTGTATACAGTTTCCGTTGGGAGCCGTTCGCACGATACGTATTTTGCCTCTTATTTGGTGCGTATACACAGCAGATCTGCAACAAATATGCAGCTGTGTGTTTTTCCAGCAAAGTTTATGGGTTTGCTAATTCCTGTCCACATCCGATATGCTGTGTATTTTAGTGCAGGAAAATTTGCACATATCAATTCTTGCTGCAGATTTTCCCACTCTAAATGTATTGTATATATAATATTGAGGCTATGCAGGGCTGTATATTATATGTGGAGGCTGCTGCTGGGCTGTATATATTATTTGCCAGTTGCAGCCTCCAAATAATATATACAGCCCAGCACAGATTCCAAATAACATACACAACTCAGCATAGCCTCCAGTTAATATATACAGTCTAGCACAGCCTCCAGGTAATATATACAGTCCACCACAGCCTCCAGGTAATATATATGTGGCGCCCCGCAACGAGTGCGTCACAGAAGGGTATTGCAGCCAAGACAGCAGCAGCAATATTCTCTGACTCAGCAGTCACACGGTTAACTCAGAGATCCATACCCTACATTCATCACCTAGCATAGAGGGCCAATCAGGTCCTGGTGGGCGGAGTGTAGCGGTAGTGTATAGTGGAGAACTGAGTACAATTAGACACAGTAGTGTTGGAGTAACAACAACGTAGGAGAAGGAGATAAACCAACAAGCTCAGCAACCTAGGAGAGGGGGCCTGCACAGTCCCGTGCAGCTCCCCTGGCCATCACCCCGGTTGAGCGCCATTAATCCCGGTGCCTTACCAACCGAACAACGGGCATCAACATGCGTGTCCAAAATCATCCTGTGCCCATCTACAGCCGGTTTGCTGGTACCGAAGCTAGGAGTTGTTCAGCACTTCTATGCGAACCAGAGGAGTGGAGGGACCGCTTTACAGGCGCACCCTACCACCGCCACACACAGTTGTCTAGCCAGCGGTGTACCCACCAAAAGGACCCAAGGCTCCCCAAAGCATCCAGAACGTATACCCCGGATAGGGCATTCAAGCAGCCTCCTTGTACCCGATCTGGCATTCCTGGGCGACAACGGCAACACAAGTTTAGTTAGAATGGAGGAACACCGCGGATCTCTGAGAAACACTGGTCATTGCTGAGTCCACCCGGTCCACTACCCATAACTGTATACCATGTACTGCCTGTTGGTTACAGTAAAGACCCCGTTACAGAGACTTACAGTGTCCTTCTTATGAACTGTCTATCCGCACACTAAGGTAACCGCAGCTGCCTCAGAACATCTTGTGCAGCTCCTGGCTCCGGGGATCACCGCTCAGCCTGTGGGGAGCGTTCCATCTTGCTGCATTCCATCCCCCGGAGGCCCCGCAGCGCCGGTACAGTTACCGGAACTCTCATAGGTGGCGTCACGACAAATTAACCCCTAATCTGGTCAACCCATGACGTCACTCTCTTTTGATCTGTACCACCGGGCCCCACTACCGGCAGGCGCGGTCCATCCGTGACAAGGAGGAAGACGAAAACGCCTGCCCCTCCGGAGTCCCGGCCACGGCGAGTCAGACAATGGCGTCATGAACAGGATACGTGCAGGCCCGTTCCCTAACGTGTATAATGTGCTAAAAAAAAACACTTTATTTCAACAAAAAAGACTTTGTTCGTCCCAAAAAGAACTTTTCCCGCCTTTTCACCATTGGCCCAAGATGGCGATCCCCGCCATGAGGAGCCGCCACATGCAAGCCCAAGGGTGAGCCACAGCCCCTCTTCGTGGGAGGGCCAAGGCAAAGGCGCCAAAATCATTGTCCGCACTGATTGCTCGAAACAACCATGGGGGCAGACCAAAGACTTTTTCCCACAATTGGACTACAAAAAAACCCACAAGGAAGTGGGAGTGTCAGACTCTTCTTCACCAGCTCTTCACCAGAACGGTTACCGGTTGAGACGGGTGTGGTTCCTCGACAAGATGACCAGCACAAGACTCCATGACCTGATGCAACAGGTGGAAGCTGAGGCCAGAGCAGCCATAGGCCATCCTGGTTCGGGTCCCGTCTTCACTATCGACGGCAGCCCCGACTTCTGGCAGAAGGCTCTGCAAGACCTAAGGGTGCGGCTCCTAGAAACCGTTGAGTGGACGATCCGCAGTTGGAGCGCGAGCTTGGACAGCCGACTACATCGTGCGATGCAGCAGAGCCGCTCGGGTGCAACCACTCCAGGACCTGACGACATCTCCAGTTTCACCACCGCCTCACCAACGCCCACCAACTGTCCTGCTTCGTCGCCAGAGCCGATAGATTGCGTCATTCAGGTGGAGACCACAGTACACCCCGTTCCAGCGCCTGAAGTCGAATCCGTTTTAGAGCCGGAGCTTGCAACCCGCTCCAGTGAAGAGGTCGACATCTACCTGGTTCCCACCGAGGAACCCGCGACCAGTCTTACCACCACTCTAGAGACTGTGGCTTGTTTCTTCCCCGACCCGGAGACCTCCTCTGCTACTACGGAGGCCTACCTGGTTCTTGGGATTGAAACATCACTACCAACTGCAACAGAAGAAGAGGCAGGCAGCCTGGAAGCCCTGCAGGACAACCCTGTGGAAGGAGCCACAGCACCGACACCCCGTTGTCCGGTGGACCCCATTCCAGCATCTCCAACAGCCGAACAGCCCGATGTGATCGTTGAGGGAGAGGAGTTTGATGACGACGACGAGACCCACAGCACCGCTGAGGACCTCAACACTGGGTTCGCCTGGGGAGATACCATGGACCCTTCGGTCGAGCAGTCTGCTCTAGTACGCTGGTCGAGTGCATCCGCAACACCTTCCCTGGTGCCGTTCAACCGGCGTCCGATCCAGACTGCCCACCAAACTCAAGCCGTTCAACAGCCAACATGTCGCAGTGACTTTATTCACACCCCGCACCGCTCCGACGATGATATACGTCGCATCCGCAGAGAGGAGTGGCGGGCTCAGATACGCGCCAACATGGAGGCCCGCGCCGAGGCTCGCCGTCAACCCCCGCTACCTGATGAACTCCGCAAGAAAGGAAGGGTGAGCACTTTCAACCTATCCACTGGGTGGGATTTTGCCAGGGAGGAGGGCGTGTATGAGTAAGTGTTTGTGGGGCGTCGTGATGTAGAGTCACACTTGCCGTGATGACACCCAGATCGTGACCTATATAGAGGGGACATTATTACCTACGAGCGACATGCATGCTACGATGGGTGGTTCGCTATACGGGTGCGCAATAGTGCCCTCGATAAGTGACTTTGCTGTTTGAACTTTGCAAAAGACTTCTTCCCGTTTAGTAGATAGCACCGCAACCTGGCGGCTATAGCCTGGACTTATGCTAAGGACAGCTGACTGCCCACCGGGTCCAAAAAGTGTTTAACCTGTTTTCTTTACTTGCAACATTTTAAGTAAAATGCGTACCTGTTGTTAATAAAAATGTTTATTACCTGTTATAAAAATACAAAATATCTCTGTAATGTTTGGTAGCGCGACACTTGGGGACAAGTGTATTTCACCAAGGGGGATTGTGGCGCCCCTCAACGAGTGCATCACAAGAGTGTATTGCAGCCAAGACAGCAGCAGCAATATTCTCTGACTCAGTAGTCACACGGTTAACTCAGAGATCCATACCCTACATTCATCACCTAGCATAGAGGGCCAATCAGGTCCTGGTGGGCGGAGTGTAGTGGTAGTGTGTAGTGGAGAACTGAGTACAATTAGACACAGTAGAGTTGGAGTAACAACAACGTAGGAGAAGGAGCTAAACCAACGAGCTCTGCAACCTAGGAGAGGGGGCCCGCACAGTCCCGTGCAGCCCCCCTGGCCATCACCCCGGTTGAGCGCCATTAATCCCGGTACCTTACCAACCGATCAACGGGCATCAACATGCGGGTCCAAAATCATCCCGTGCCCATCAACAGCCGGTTTGCTGGTACCGAAGCTAGGAGTTGTTCAGCACTTCTATGCGAACCAGAGGAGTGGAGGGACCGCTTTACAGGAGCACCCCACCACCGCCACACACAGTCGTCTAGCCAGCGGTGTACCCACCAAAAGGACCCAAGGCTCCCCAAAGCATCCGGAACGTATACCCCGGATAGGGCATTCAAGCAGCCTCCTTGTACCCGATCTGGCATTCCTGGGCGACAACGGCAACACAAGTTTAGTTAGAATGGAAGAACACCGCGGATCTCTGAGAAACACTGGTCATTGCTGAGTCCACCCGGTCCACTACCCGTAACTGTATACCATGTACTGCCTGCTGGTTACAGTAAAGAACCCGTTACAGAGACTTACAGTGTCCGTGCCTTCTTATGAACTGTCTATCCGCACATTAAGGTAACCGCAGCTGCCTCAGAACTTCTTGTGCAGCTCCTGGCTCCAGGGATCACCGCTCAGCTTGTGGGGAGCGTTCCATCTTGCTGCATTCCTTCCCCCGGAGGCCCCGCAGCGCCGGTACAGTTACTGGAACTCTCATAGGTGGCGTCACAACAAATTAACCCCTAATCTGTTCAACGCATGACGTCTCATTGTTTTGATCTGTACCACCAGGTCCCACTACCGGCAGGCGCGGTCCATCCATGACAAGGAGGAAGAAGAAAACGCCTGTCCCTCCGGAGTCCCGGCCACGGTGAGTCAGACATATACAGTCTAGCACAGTCTCAAGGTAATATATACAGACCAGCACAGCCTCCAAATACCATATATAGCCCAAGACAGCCTCCCCCAGGTAATATATGCAGTCCAGCATAGCCTCCAAGTAATATATACAGCCCAAAACAGTCTCCAGGTAATATATACAGCCTAGTATAGCCTCTGTATAACATATATAGCCCAAGACAGCCTCAAGGTGATCTATAGCCACCCCTCTTTTCCCCTTTCTTTCATAATGCTCTCCCCCACATGCGGCTCACTTTCTTCATAGTGCTTCTCGCCCTATATGCCTGGGGGAGAAGCTTGGCTGTATCAAGGAAGGGGGGGCCTGGGGGCTGAGCTTCTCCCCCAGGACCCCCCCTTCCTTGATGCAGCCAGTTTGGGGGATAAGCTTGGATGCAACAAGTAAGGGGGGGTCCTGGGGCCCTTTGGAAGGGGGCTCCTGAGAGAGAAGCTCGGCTGCATTAAGGAAGGGGGAGCCCCTAGAGGGGGTCCTGGGGGAGAAACCAGGGTACACATCGGGTTACTAAGCAGAGCGCTGCGCTTAGTAACCCCGATGTTTACCCTGGTTGCTAGTGTTCTCCCACTTAGTAACCCGATGTGTACCCTGGTTACCAGGGAACACATCGGGTTAGCTGGTCACTGCCCCTGTCACAAACAGCGATGCAGCCTGCCCAGCGGGAGATCGCCGATTGAAAAATGGTCCAGAACGGTTTGTCATGATCAGCAATCTCCCAGCAGGGGGCTGATCGCTGCTGTGTGTCACACACAGCGACAACACTGGCGAGGTCACTGCAACATCACAAAACCTGTGTTAACGATATCGCTGTGTGTGAAGTACCCCTTAGGGTTAGAGGGAAACTGCAGCAGAATTTACCCCTATTAACTAATTACAGCACTGCATTTGTCATTACCTGTCACCCCCCTGGTGCTTTCCAAAGTAAAAGCACCACTAAATGCAGCGTGTATGTTGCATTCAGTGAAGGGGTCTCCCATGTCTCTACCTCCCATTTTCCCCATAACCTGTAAAAAACAATTTTGAAAGTTTCAAGATAAGAAGTCCGGAGGGACTTACTAATTTCTCATTTCTCGCTGTTCACAGGGTCCTCCCACCCCCTGCCTCTCTATTCCGGCTCCTGCCCCTCTGTGTCACATACTGCCTGTGTGGGTATCCCCTCCTCGCCTGCACCTCAGTGTCTGAATTCATGCAGGCGCACATCGAGGAATTGGTAGGAGCGGGTCCCGGCTGCTGTAACTGCGCATGCGATGGAACATCAGTGCCAGAGCCCGCCCTGTTAAAGATTATGCTGTATGCGGGGCGGCAGGGCGGCAATCTGGCACTGACGTTCCTGTGCATGCACCGTTCCAGCAGCCGGGACCCGCTCCTACCAATTCCTTGCTGTGCGCCTGCATAGGAGAGGAGAGGAAACCCACACAGGCAGGAGGCTGTGCAACAAGGCAAGAGGTGGAACAGAGAGGCAGGGGGCGCAAGGACACTGAGAACAGCGAGGACTGAGAAACTATTAAGTTCCTCCGTACTTCTTATGGCTCAAAGAAGAGACCAATGGGGAACCCCACGTGTATCGCTGCAAAACAGAGCAGCTTCCTCAGGGAAGAAGAGAGTAGGAAACACCATGATCAGCAAATCATAGCATCACCCTTGTAAGAAAAAAGAATTGTAAGATGCCTTTAGGTATTTCTGAGCTTATATGTTCTTCAGTTGTGTAACTTGAAGCTCATTGTTTCCAACACAAAGGTCCAACGAGGCCCTAAACTATTGCAAGTGTGGCGCCCCTGTGACCAGGGTGGCCACAGGTAGAAACTGTAGCCAGGCATATCCAGACATATCCACTGACATGGGACCTAACCCGGAGCCTGGGACTCTAGGCAGGCAAGGGGTAGTAGGACTAGATATGAGTGGGTGAAGTGTAGTCATGGTAACAGACGAGTATAAAAGGGAGAAACAGGAAGCAGTTAGCAAGTAGGTAAGTGCTAAGCAGAAAAGACCGGACCAGTACCATCAGGTCCAGGAAGACGTGAGGACCGGCAGATAACTGACAGAAGAGCTTCTCCTGATATTACTGGGAAGTTACACTGGTAGAGAAGGACCCGGTTATCCCTTGTGAAACAGGGATACCTAAGGTTAGGCTAAAACCAGAGTGTCAGCTCTGAGGGGGACTGAAGATTTAAACCAGATCACCAGACAAACTGACGGGGGACACAGATTCCAGGTCTGTGTTCCCAATACAGGGTTGGGGGCATAGCAGCAACCAAGAGGACGCAGCTTACTGCCCATAGACTTAGGGGGAAGCTACTATTGGGGACCGAGCTGCTGCTCCGCAATCCACCTGAAGGGAAAGACAGAGAATCAGCCTGAAAGGACACATAGTTGGAGTGAGGAGTCTAAGAGTGACAACCTGGCTGCAGTGGGTTCAAGTGTACCGGAGTCAACTGAGTAAAGCTGTGGAAACTGTATTGCATCGTGCACTGTGTGACTGAAGAATTGGAGAAGTAAACTGGGGTGAACCCTGCTTCAGTGTCTGTGTCCAGTTCCAGGTATAAAGAACTGACAATCCTCCATTTTACCCTGTCAGGAGCTGTCCCGAACCCTGGCGGGCTCATCCCCTTTTCCTGCAACATCTATAATAACCATTACAGACTTCAATTACACTGCCCCGGGAACCAGGCTCTACCTGCGGGGAGCCGTTCCATCTAAAGCTGCCAAACATCATCCCCGGAGGTTCTGCAGCAGCGGTGGTCCCATTACTCACCACAACCCGTGGGTGGCATCACGACAAACCAAATCCCCTGTAAATACACCCCATTTTATTGTGCGAACACGGGACACGGTCCGGACCAGGACCGCCGTGACATCCTCCAGCATTACCCCGGTCCGGCACCGAGTACCCCGTCCCAGTGAGCTCCACACAAGTCTTTAATAGCGTAGGACAAAGGGACATTTTGGGCCCCTCGGCTTTAGGGCCCGGCTGTAGGTCCCTGCACCTATTGTAGCACCTATCTATGATGTTCTATTGTCTGCCAGATTTATATACCGATTCTTGAGTAAAATTTCGGTTAGTACATTTGATCCTTCAATATTTACCATACTACAAAGCTTCGTCAGAGTTTACATCTTCTAGCTCTTTGCTCTTCCTAGCAACAGCCAGCTCCCTGACCATCAGCGGCGTCCCACCCCCTCACACATATTATATCCCAGCTGTAATCTATAAAACAGTACTTTCTGGCTAGAATTCCTGGGTTGTGGGATCTGCGTCTTAACCTCCCCCTTTTAAATCCCAGTGCTGGCGGCTGGTGCAGTGATATGGAAAGTATTACTTGTCCATATGCAGAACTCAGACCCCCACACACTCCACACATGGTATATGGCTATAGGAAGAATAGACTTTAAAGAGTTAACAGCTATACCGGTATGATGTGGCCTAAAATCTATATGTGATGTCGCCAACTGTAATGGATTTGTACAGTGTGATGAATTTGCACTAGAGGATTAATATCACAGTGGTGGTAAACAATCATAATCTACTCCAGGAGCCCCCTATCCATATCTCTTCCTCTTTATGTAGACACTAAAAGTTGTCTTATCTCTTCTATGAACAATCTCAGCCTCCACGTCGCCTCTTCAGAACTTCCCCCATCTCCAGAACTATATGCGTTGTGTCCTGGACTCCCATTATCCTTCTATCCTTTCCTTTTTTTCTCCCTTTTGCTGTTCTTTCCTTTTTCCTGTATTATTTTTTGCCTTTCTCCACCCTCATTCCCCCTTGACTTTTAGTCTATAATTCTTTTCTGCCTCTGTGTTTCTCCCCCCTTCTCAGTTGCTCTGCTCCTGAAGAATCTGGAAAGTCAGACACAGTGGAAAATATGATGTTACAGCCCTCAGTTAAAATACTTCCACAACTCTGGTCCAGGCATAACCTGTCTCTTGTCACTGGTCCATAAAGCACATATATGAAACATCATATATGTCAGTTTAAACAAATATAATATATGCCAGCAGCAAAAAAAACTGTGTTTCTACAAAGTAATTTGTTCCATTCCATCGGTACTGTATTTTATATTTTATTATTTTATCCATTTTGGGCCCATAGTTGAGTCATTAGACCCATAATTTGGGTTGAGGTCATCCGAAATTCTCAATGCGATTCCTTTTGTCATATGATTTTATACAGCTTTGCTAATAGTAAGACCTCACAATATTTAGACACTGAACAAAGATGAAAGACGCAGTAATTTATGAATCCCTTAATTGCAGAACAGGAGGAGGATGTAAGTCATAATGGACCCAATGGACATAGTTAAGTTAATAATTTAAACTTGTTGACCTTCTGCCCCCTGTATAATTAAGGGCAAATCGCTAGTGGTGGCCCCATTAATTAAACTGTAGTAAATGATCCAGATGTTGCATTAGCACCAAGGGCCCTGGAACCTGTGAGGCCCAAAAGTTCCCTTTGAGTCATTTATAAGAGAAACATATCATTTTAAAGACCTATATTTGGAAGAGATTTCGGGGCCCACAAGCTTCATGTTACACCAATGGGGCACTATTATTGATTTTGCTTTGGTGTTTAGAAGCTTGAAGTTATGCCTCTGTACATTACATATAGGGCTCAGTTAGCTCAAGATCTGAACATCTGATGGAGCACTATTCAATCCATCATCCAAAAATGGAAGGATTATGGCACAACTACAAATCTACCAAGACATGGCCACCAACCTACACTGATGTGCAAAGCATGGAGAATATTAATTAAGCTGTGCTTACATGTAGCGATGTTACAGCGACCCGACCAACGATCATGATTCCTGGAACATTCCTATGTGATCGTTGGTGAGATGCCAGACAGGCAGATCTCACCAGCGATCACCCAGCGATGTCCTGACATCCGACGGTCGCTGGGATCGGTCAGGGTATCGGGCGCACACTGCGTGTCGCTGGTCATTGCACCTGTCACACATGCCAATGCATGCGTGACAGCAGCAGACCAACAATTGAAAAATGGTCCCGGCCATTCCGCAGCGATCAGCGAGCTGATCGCTGGTCGTTGCGGCATGTCACACGAAGCGAGGTCGCTGTGTAAGACCTGTTAACAGTTCTTTAACCATGTATATAAATGTTTGTGGACTCTTCCTTGTGTTATACTGCCACCTGCTGCCAAAAAAAGAAAGGATAGCAGAGATAAACCCCCCTGCTGCTGAGAGTGACATGGAACAGTCCAGGAGATGGATGGGTGGGTCTCCACAAGGAGAAGAGAGACGACTTCCACGTGTGTTGCAGAGAGAGACAGACCTAAAGAGACTGGATGTGGAGTGAGGTGCCAGACTGCACGATCAAGGCAGAGATCCAGGACAGAGATCCAGGACAAGGACTGAACTCCAGAGACGCCTGTCAGCGAATTACGGGCACCAACGGCAACGAGGTACCTCGCAGTAAAACTCGCAGTAAAGTGTGCACACTGTTTTAGTTAGGGACAGATAGGAAGAAACTCTGCAGTTCGATATACAAGGAATAGAAAGAAAACAAACACTCTGCGTCTCGCTCGATAAAGACTTTGCATTTCTTTATTTAAAGACATTCAGAGACCTTGCATTCTCGGCAAACTAGTCACAGTGGTTATATATATATTGTATTTACTTTTGCACACCTTCCCGCTCCTTCCCTTCTTTCCCGCACTTTTCCCCCAGTTGTATTAAAAGTGCATTTGTTTAACACTCTGTGTTCCGTGCAGTCCTTGTGTATCCCGTCACCTGTGGGCTATTACACTTGGCGTAGTCGGCAGGATACGCAGGCTGGTACTGAACAATGGAAGGACAGAGGGATGTTGTTGATGTAAATGTTCCAATACAACCTGATGGGGGAATACCAGCAAGGCAACTGTCCCTGGGTGCTATGCTGACCCATATACCAAAATTTACTGGCAACAATGTACCTCTCCATGACTGGGCGCAGAGAGTGAGGGGCATGTTGAAAGTAGCAGGAGTAACTGCAGAAAACCAAGGGGAGATACTGTTGATTGTCCTTGAGGGCCATGCTCAAGAGACTGTTTTATTGCGCCCTGAGAGTGAAAGAAAGACGTTAGAACAGGTGGTGAAGATTCTGGAGAGGGTGTATGGCGGCAAGCCAGAAGCAGGTGATTTGCAGGCACAACTGTTCTACCGGCTGCAGGGTGAAGAGGAAGGCTTGCCACAGTATGCGAATGCCCTCCAGAGAATAATGAGACAAATGCTTACAGCAGAGCCAGAGCTAGCACAGACCCCTGGTTACGCTGACCGTACCCTGCGAGATCAATTCCTCAGAGGATTACATAACCCCAAGATCAGAAGTGCTCTCCGTGAACGGCTCAGGGTGGAAAAAAAATTAACTTTTCAGGAAGTACTGGAAGAAGCAGTCTCCCGCACACAAGCTGAAAATTGCGACCTGCAGAACGCGGGGGAGAAGTTTGTGCTCATTGGGTAGTTCCAAGTGAGAGAAACCGAGAACCAAGCCAGCTTGAAGCTAAAGTGGATCAGTTACAAGAGACTGTTACTGCTCTACAAGAGTTGCTGAAGAATATGCCAGCCCCGGCGTCAGAAGTAAGAACGGCAGCACCGCGGCCGGGTACCCGCATGTATACCTATCGAGAAGAGAGGGGACAGATCGAGTAGAGGCGATCCAGACCCGCTAGAGACTACCAATGCTGGAACTGTGGAAATCGGGACCATATATCACGGCAATGCCCGGAGAGGAGGATGTCTCAAGAAAGACCGCCGTTAAACTAGTACCTCCCTCTGTGGTCGGGCACATGGGGGGGGGACCAACTGAGCTTAGAGAAAACAACCGCCCTGAAGATATAGCAGCCAGCACGCCAACAATCACAGCCGAATTTGAAGGGAAAGCAGTAAGATGCCTGATGGATACTGGGTCTCAAGTGACCACCATGCCAGAACAGTTCTTCTATCAACACTTTGGACAAACTGTATCCATTGATAAGAGGACACATATCAGACTGAAGGCTGCGAATAATCTTCCCATTCCGGTTGTACGGGTCGTGTGGATGAACATACGTGCCTGTAGTCAGAACTTAGGCCAAAAAGGGATCGTGTTAACGGAGGGCCGGTATGACAGAGAAGTGCCGGCTATCGTGGGCATGAACATCCTGAAGGAACTAGACCAGTTGCTCTTCAACAAGGAAGGCTGTGATTACTGGAAAATGACTGCTGCTAACAGGCCCGCTCAAAAGGTCTTCCAGCACCTTATCCGTGCCAGGGGGCTGTGGAGGAATGGTGGGAGCCGCTACCCAGTGGGGAGGGTTCGAGTCCCAAGACAGACAACAATTACTCTACCTCCAAATCGGGAGACAGTCCTCACCTTGCCAGTCGGGGCCCATTGTATGCTCGAGGGGATGGAGGTGTTGGTAGAACCTTACCATAGTGAAGAGAACGGAGACGAACCGTTGGTGGCTCGCACTTTAGCAACAGTAAGAAATGGAAGAGTCCCTTTCCGTTGCGTGAACACCGGTGAACAGGCCTACACCTTGACCTCGGGAGTTGTTCTGGCCCATGTCTACCTGGCGCCTGGAGAGGTGGCAAACGCAGAATTGATTGAATTGAAGCCCATGGCAGGGGAGACCTGGACTTTGGCTGTTTCTATAGAGAGAGAGGAGAAGCCCACTGATCAGTGGAACAGTCAAGTTATCCTAGGACAGATGGAAGTAGACCTGACACCCTTCGCTTCAGAGCAAGCCCAGGCCATAGAAGACTTCATCTGGGAGAATCAAGCCACGTTCTCCCGTCATGCAGAAGACTTCGGCTGTACTGACAAGATTCAGCATGAACTACCCACAGGAGATGCACCACCGATCAGAGAAAGGTACAGACAAATACCCCCAAAATATTACCAAGAGGTGGAAGAGCTCTTGGCACAGATACTGAAGAGCGGGGTGATAAGAGAGAGTCAAAGTCCATGGGCTGCCCCAATCGTGCTGGTCAAGAAAAAGGATGGGTCTACTCGCTTCTGTGTTGACTACCGCAAACTTAATGGATGCACTGTTCGTGATTCCTATCCCCTGCCCCGGATAGAGGAGTCCCTGTCTGCGCTTGGAAAGGCATGCTACTTCTCCTCCCTTGATCTTTTGAATGCAAGCTATAAGAAGTCCCATTTACAATTTGCAAATTTGTAGCGAACACAGCTAGCTTTTGGAAGAAGGTGTTCTGGGGAGATACTAAAGTATGACTTTTGGGCTAAATGCAAAATGTAATGTGTAGTGGAAAAATAACACAGCACATCACACTGAAAACACCATCCCCACCATCCAACACGGCGGTGGCAGCATCATGCTATGGGGTTGTTTTTCTTTATTAGGAACAGGAAAGCTGCTCAGAGTTCATGAGAAGATGGATAGGGTAAATACATTGCTATCCTTGAGGAAAACCTACAGACTACACTTGAGACTGGGGCATAGGTTCACTTTGTAGAAGGAGGTCAACCCTAAACACACAGCCAAAGCTACAATGGTATGGTTTAGAGTAAAGCATATTCATGTTTGTGAATAGCCTAGTCAATGTCCAAACCTAAATCCTATTGAGAATCTGTGCAAGACTTGAAAATTTCTGCTCAGAGATGTTCTCCATCCAATCTCATTGAACTACAGTTAGTTTGGAAAGAAGTCCAAACACAAAAAGGAACCAAGGAGGTACTCACCGCTGTATAAAATCTTCCTTTATTTTCTCTTTGACTGCTTCACAGAACCAAGGTGCAGGTGTACGGAGTATGCAGACAACATCCAGATGATTCACACACTACAAAATGCTTCAAACGTAGCCCGCATCCTTCATACACCTGAACTTGGTTCTGTGAAATATTTGAAGATAAAATAAAGGAAGAATTTACATAGTAGTGAGTGCCCCCTCATTATTTTCTGTGTTTGAATTGCATTATTATGTGGATTGTCTTTGGAGAGTGGGGCACATCAGCTAATCGAAGCAGATTCCAGTACAGGGAAGATGGTGTGTCACGGTCCGTGCTGCTGTCTCAGTGGGATCCCAAGGGATGGATGTCTCCAAGAAGTCACAAGGAAGGCAATGGTTCCAAAGTAAAGATCTCCTTTATGCACCAACGCGTTTCGCACGCGTTGGTGAATAAAGGAGATCTTTGCTTTGGAACCATTGCTTCCTTGTGACTTCTTGAGACATCCATCACTTGAGATCCCATTGAGACAGCAGCGCGACGTGACACACCATCTTCCTATACAGAGCGTTTTCCACGTACGAGTGGCTGGTGGAGGTCATGCAGCAGCTATAAACCAAAGGCTTATAAACAGTTGTGGTCACACAACTGGACCTGGTGAGTGTACACCTATTGATATACTCAGTGTGTCACTAGTGATAGACACTATGCGCCTCTTGTCTCCCCCTTTTGTATTATTCGAAAGAGATTCATGCACTTTGATATCCCGTCTAATGACAAAATTGGCGCAAGCCTTTGGTGCAGTTCCATTCTACACTTTGCATAGTTTGCAACAAAGAATGAGCAAAAATTTCAGCCTCTAGATGTGTAAAATCATGCACAGTTAGTCCTACAAAGTATTGATTCACGGGAGTTTAACACATGTCACAATTTTCAGATTTATATTTTTAAAATATTTATAAAACATTTATCATTTCCTTGGCAAATACTTACTACTTTGGGTAAATGTATCACACAAAATCCCAAGAGAACATTTGAGTTTGTGTATATAACCTGAAAGAATGTGGAAAAGTTAATGAGGTATGAATACTTTTTTAAGGCACTATATTTGTCAGGGTAGTCCAGTTAGCTCCCCATCTAGATTTTGACCTATCATATGTGTGCATGAACATACATGGAAAGTGTAAAGTGTAAACTTCAGTCGAACAAGATGGAAGTAGTTATAGAAATAATACATAAGACAAAGATAATTTCAACATTCTTCATAGTACAATCTGTATTATAAGCTGATGATCCTCAGAACTGGTTGTCGATGCCCCTTCTCATCATCTAACCACGTTAGAGTTTATATGATATGTATTGTGTACAGTGCACAGTACTGTGCAAAATATTTGGTTGTTGTGGAAAAAACTGTAAAGTATGCTATAACTAGTGATTGGCGAACTTGAACTGTAAAATTCAGTGTCCGTACCTGACACCTAGTGTCCCTGCAGAGACCCTGAATACAGACTTATCAGGGAAGTCCGTGTTACTGTTCGGGTTCGGCCGTTTGGATAAAGGTTGTTAAATGCTGCTAAGTAGCCAATCAGCAAGCTTTACTAGTGCAAAATGGGGATTAAAGCAAGATAAATATATTTACCAAGGTTTAGCGCTGCTGCCAGACTGCTTCTGGTCCGCTCATTAAATGTTATGAATATTCCCCTACTTCCCCTGCACACTCTCTATGACAGTGACTTGCAATTAGACTGCACCTCCACCCTCTGTGCCAGCGTCTGTGATTGGTTGCCATATAAACACCACTGTAAAAATAAATAAATAATTGGAAAAAGAGGCGTGGGGTTCCCCATATTTTGATGCCCAGCTAAGATAAAGCACACAGCTGTGGGCTGCAGCCTCCAGCTGTGTGCTTTATCTGTGCTGTATATTAAAATACGGAGGACCCCACACTGTTTTTTCAAATTATTTAAAAAGTAATTATAAAAATAGTGCGGTGCCCCCCCCACACCAATTTTGAAACCCAGTCCAGAAGGCTGTGGGCTGATATTCTCAGTCTGGGGAGGCTCATGATTATTGTAACCTCCCCAGGCTAAAAAAAGCTGAATTTGCGCATCCATTAGTGCTTTACTCTACACCAGGGCAATTGGGGTAATATAAGGGTTTAAGGACACCTAATGACTGCTGACCTCAGTGAACTCGCTTAAACCCACTGTGAGATTGCAAGACACAGCGTACAGCAATCTGGTAATCCAGCAGCGAATTTAACTGAGTTCACTGAGGTCAGAGGGGAGACCCAAGTGCGAACTCTGGTGACGTGACCACCAGATTGCTGAACTGCTGTTGCACTGTGTCCCACAATCCGAGAGTCTGAAAATCTGGTAGCGGATTCAAGTGAGTACATACCGTGGGAATATACAGCTGTGAACTGAGATGAATTTCTGCCGGATTGCTGGACACCTGTTCTCTAATGTTCCACAAACTGTCAATCCTGCAACTTCAACTAAGTTCACTGACAGCAGCGGGGAACTCAGTGACATCCCCGCTTCTAACAGCTGAGGGCTCCCCCTTGACTGTCAGTGTGTCCCAGAAGCTCCAGTGAGTGGTCACGTTTTCCATCACTGCAGCTTATTGATGCAGCAGAGCAAGGATTGTAAAGAAGCATTGTGTGGATTACTTCAGACCTGCAGGGGTGTTTTGAGGAATAATAAAGGGATTAAAGAGGGTGGTGTGTGTGTCTTATTTCAAATAAACAGCCACTGGTGAAGAAAGGTTTAAATGACCATGCTGCTGGAATCAAGGAAATATCACATTTCGGAGGACATCAATCGTAGAATTAAATCTGCGGTTTATTAGTCAACACATTTCAGGGCTCCAGGGCCCCTTCCTCAGGACAAACCAATGTTCCTGAGAAAGTGGCCCTGGAGCCCTGAAACGCCTTGACTAATAAACCACAGCTATAATTCCACGATTGATGTCCTCCAAAGTTTGATGTTTCCTTGATTCCAGCAGCGCGGTCATTTAACCCTTTCTTCACCAGTGGCTGTATACTTTTACCTTGGGGACCGCTGCAGCTGTTGTGACTAGCCCTCGGGTATCTGGGCCCTCTGCTGCGGTAGGGATGTCACTGGTGGCCTGCCCAGACCCGAGGCCCTGGTGGTCAACTAAAAAGGGTAGTTGGAATGGGAATAAAAGTTTCTAAGTTTATCATGATGCCACCTGGAGATTCTGGTGGTTAAGCACCAGCGCCGCTTCAGACCTCCGGAAGGCGAGGTACAGCAGCTGAGATGGTACAGCTCCCTGCAGGTGGAGCTGGCCCTCCGGGGCAGGGAAGCACCTGTAGTGATGGAAGTGCTGATGATGGAAATAGACAAGTGGCAGTGCAGCGGTGATATAAGCACACGGAGACTCTGTCACTCTACCCGGGTACTTTACTAGAACAATGCTGGTCGTGGTACAGTTCACAGAAGACAACAGTTGTTAGGTAAGGGTAGCCAGCCGGATAGTCACAGTGGGCTGCAGAGTCTCTCAGAGGCTCCCGCGGTATGCCTTCCTTGCTCTAACCTGTGTCCATTGCAGCTGCCTGACCTGGAACAGCCCGCTTAGTAACAGGCCCAATTGGGGTGCTTCCTGAGTATCTTGGCTTCCCCTCTCCTGTCTCCTGTACTGGGCCTCAACCCCGGTGGGTTATTCTGGTGTGACTGGTTTCCTTTGACACAGTGTCGGGGCCGGTAGACCCCTGACTACCGGTGTTACGACTCAGGGGCTGAACTCCCTGTGCGGCGTCCTGGTAACCGGCACTCCGGTGTATGGACCAGAGTTCCCTCCCAGAGTATGGTCGCTCGGATCTGGGAGGTCCCCTCCTTCAGTCTGGGCTGCCTGTTCTCTTTCTCCAGGCCCCCTCTCTCGGCGTCCCCTTTCTCTCTCTCAGGGCTCCCGTGCTCCTTCTTTCCTCAAGGCAAAACTAGAATCCCCCATTTTTCTGTCTCCCTCCTCCCCTAACTCTACCCCCCAGGGTATGGGTCCTCACCATTTGCATTCCCACTGTGACAGGGGTGACCACACACTCATTTAAGGGTGCAGTACCCCAACTGTGACGCCTGACCAGTCGGGCGCCACAGTTGCAAGCTTGGATAGTGGTTGTGACTTCTCACAACTCTCAAAGGTGAGCCTCATTCCTTTACACAAGCTAATTTATACCACAGATAAGACCCTATTTACGCTTTATCTTCCCTTCTTCTAGTTTCTGTTATTTCAAATAAAGGATTTTTCTGTGTTAATGTTTGTTTCTTTTGATTTACATGTTAGTAATAGGGGGTCTCATAAACCCCTACCCATTTCTAACCTAGGGCTTGAAGGCAGCAGTGATTTTTGACAAATTACAGCTGTTATTAACCCCTTATATTTCACCGATTGCCCCTGCACCAGAGCAATTGGGATGAGCCGGGTTGGCGCTAGGATTGGCGCATCTAATGGATGAGCCAATTTTGGGATCACTGTTGGCTGCTATTTTTAGCCTTGGGAGGCTGCAAGATGTTGACAGTTTGTAATATACCTCCTGTCAACATTTTGCATTGTCACTCAGATATACCTATTTGCATCTGACAGAGAATGACTAGGGGGCGTGTTTATGTTGAAGCCTGCATGTAAATGGAAAACAGGTTGTTTAGGCCCAGACTCCTCCGAACACGCCCCCACCCCCAGTAACAGTATACCCAGCCACCTCCAGACACTACAGCCCGCCCCAACCCCTAATATGACCACCCACCCCCATTACACACACGATCCCCTCATCCACTGACATAGTATACCAAATCCGCAGCTGTGTGTAGTAGATAGATTGTGTCAGTGCAGGAGGGGACTGCTGAATGTAAAGCAATATAGTGTGTGCTCTCAACTACTCCCCTTTCGCCGTGCTGTTAGTGGAACCAAGGACTGCAGTCCTGGCTCTCTGCGCAAAGACAGGACCGGCTTCACTGCACAGAAAGCCTATCCTGTCTACACCGCAGCTGCCGGCTCTCTGTGTCCCGTTGCTCTGTGCAGTGGAGCCGATGCTCCTCCTCTCTGTGTCTTCTGCTGCACAGAGCTGGACATAGAGAGCCAGCACTGCGGTGTAGACAGGACTGGCTCTCTGTGCAGTGGAGCCGATTCTGTCTTTGCACAGAGAGTCGGGACTGCGGTCCTCGGCTCCACTGACAGCGTGGCCAAAGTGGAGTAGGTGAGCGCACACACCATATTGTTTTTACATTCAGCAGTCCCCTCCTGCACTGACATAATCTACTTCACCCAGCTGCAGATTTGGTACACTGTGTCAGTGGACGAGGGGACCGTTGTGTGCAATGTGAGTGGGTGGTCATATTAGGGGTTGGGGCAGGCCTGTAGCAGTCTGGGGGTGGCCGGGCATACTATAGACTGGGGAGGGGGCGTCTTTGGAGGAGTTTGGGTGTAAAGTTCTCCATTTACATGCAGGCTCCAACACAATCATGCCCCCCAGTCGTTACTCTGGCAGACGCAATTAGGTGATATCTGGGTGACAATGCAAAATGTTGGCAGGAGGTATATTACAAACTGTCAACATTTTGCAACCTGGATGCACATGGAAATTCTCAAAAAGCCGACAACCTCTTTAATCTTAGTTAGGTATCAAAATTGGGGGGGACCCTGGAGACTTTTTAAATTATTTAATTATTTATTTACTTATTTTTAAATGGCATGGGATCCCCTGCATTTTGATACCTAGCCAAGATAAAGCACAAAGCCATGTACTTTATTTGTGCTGTATATTAAAATACAGGGGACAGCTCACCATTTTTTCCAGTTATATTTATTTATTTTTACACTAGTGTGTGTATGGCAACCACTCACAGAGGCTAAGAGTACAGTCTGACTGCAACCAATCACAGATGCTGTCACAGAGGGTGGGCAGGGAAGCAGTGTAACAGGGGCGCGGAAACTTTGTATGTATAATTGTTTAGCTGTTATCTTCATTTTGCTTCCTTTTGCAGCGCCCTAGCTCTAAGTACCACCATTTAGTAGCACAGAAGTTGGGATCCCCATAGATTTGGGGTAGATATGCGGTTAGGAGTGCGGGTTCAAGTTCGGGTCAAATCCAGACCAGAACTAGAGCTTTTCTACGTTCATCAAGATCCACTGAACCTAAACATCTGTGGGTTTCCCATCTCTACGTATAATTACTTCACCCCCTCATCTGTTTTCACCATCCTGGCCAAGCCAAATCTTACAAGTCTGATTTATGGAATGCTTGAACATACCAAAATAATTATGAGATTTTTTTTTCACTTCATCATTGTGGTAAATTTTGGTTTCTATTATTATTTGCGTTTAAGAAAATATCACAAAATATGCCAAAAAATGTAAAAAGTTTACAATTTTTGAACTTTGAATTTATATGCCCTTAAACTAGACAAATCAAACAAGATCATTAAAAACATAATTTTTTTTAAGAAATTAGAAGGGTTAAAAGTGCATCATCAATTTTTAATTTTTCCAATAAAATATACAAAACCAATTTTTTAGGGACCACATCACATTTAAAGTGACTTTGAGTGGTCTATGCAAATAGAGTCTGTGGAGCCTCGTTTAGGAGTCTCAAACACGGAACTAGCCAGATCTGGCTACTTCCGTGTTTGAGACTCCTAAACAAGACTCCGCGGACTCTATTTGCACATTTGTAATTCCCAGGGGGCAATGCACGTAGGATTTCACTATGTTGTTGTTGGCTGCCTGCAGTGTTTTCCTTCACTGGTCTCCCTGAGATCAGTGATCGCTTCGTGAGTTGAGTGGTCTATGTGACAGAAAATACCCAAAAGTGACACCATTTTAAAAAGTCCACCCCTCAAATTGATTAAAACCAAGTTCAAGAAATTTATTAAGCCTTTAGGGGCTTCATAGGAATTAAAGAAATGTGGAAAAAAAATATTGCTTTAGCATGAAATTATGCATTTTTACAAGAGTAAGGCCGGCTTCACACTGCGGCACGATCCGGTCCGGGGCTCTAACAGCCGCGGACCGGATCAGCACACAGGACTGGAGGGCTATTATGCCCTCCAGTCCGGTGTGCAGCCGCACGCAGTTCCCGCTGCTGATAAGTCAGGACCGCGGGCGCCGCGGTCCTGACCTGTCAGCGGCTGCAGCTGCGTGCGCTGCACACCGGACCTAAGGGCATAAATAGCCCTCAAGTCCTGTGTGCTGATCCGGTCCGCGGCTGTCAGGGTCCTCCCGGACAGGCCCGGACCGGATCGTGCCGCAGTGTGAAGCCGGCCTAAGAGGAGAAAATGCACCATATGTGGAGGAATACTATTGTTTGGGTACACGGCAGGATTCGAAATGGAAGGAGCCCAATTAGACTTCTGGAGCACAAAATTGGCTGGAATAGATAGTGGACGCCATGTCGTTTTTGCAGAGCCCTCAGTGTGCCTAAATAGTGGAAACCCCCACAAATTACCCCATTTTCAAAACTTCACTCCTCAACCAATTAATTTAAAGGTGTAGTGAGGACCTTGAACCTGCATGTGCTTCACAAAATATTATAATGTTGAGGAGTGGAAATAGGAAAATACATTTTTGCCACAAAAATGTTGCTTCAGCCCCAAACTTTTTTGTGCACTTTCTCCTGAATAAACTGAAACCCCATACATGGGGAAAAAACATTTTTTCAGTGCATGGCAGAGCTCAGAAGGAAAGGAGCGCTATTGAATTTTGAAGCGCTATTATGGCTGGAATAGATAGCGAACACCATGTCACATTTAGTTCCTGACATGCTAAAGCAACATATACCCCCCACAACTGACCCCCATTTTAAAAACTATACATCTGAAGGAATTAATCTATGGGCGTTGTGAGCATTTTTTACTCACAGAGTAAAAAATTGTATAACATGTATAATCATAAATCCTCATTTTTTCCAATAAAATGTTTCTTCGGCCCCAAGTTTTTAATTTTCAAAAAGGGTAATAGGAGAAAATGAATTGAAAGATCTGTTACACAATTTTTTTATGTGGTTGAAAACTACTTTTGAGGCACAGTGCAAAGATCAGAAAGGAAGAAGCGCCATATTGCAGTGCACATTTTGCTGGAATGGTTTGAGGGTGCCATGTCACATTGACAGAGCTCTTGAGTTACAGTAGAACTCCCTCAAAAGTAATACCACTTCACAAACTACACCCCTGAATGAATTACTCAAGGGGTGCAGTGAGCATGTTGACACCAGTGGTGTACCACCAATAGCGGCAGACCATGCAGCCGCTATGGGGCACATGAGTGCAGGGGACACGGTGGCAGTGACGACACCAGGTCCCCTCTCCCCCACTCAGCATCACACTTTGCTTTCAACTGCTACATTTGAAAGCAGTGATGTAATTGAGAGTGGCCCCACTGTCTGCTTCTTCCCTCATAATTCTCCTGCTGGATCTTAGATCTGACAGCTCAGGGCAGCAGGCATGATGACACCACTTCATCGCCCCTGCTGTGCAGAGCAGTGAAGACAGAGTTTCAGAATGCTCCTTGCCAAGACCAAGGCAGTCGAGGACTAGTGATGGGCGAATCCTAAATTACTCGGAATCGCTTGACTCTAGCGAGTCCGAGCACAGGACTCGCTACTCGTTGCGAGTCTAGCGAGTCCAATGTTAATGAATGGGGAAGCGAGTAATAGCGAGTAGTGTGAGATTTACAAATCGCAGATGTGTCTCGGAAGCTTCAGCCTGAAGTAATCCTAGTTTTGTCATTTATTTGCATTGGACTCGTTTACTTTGCAACTGTAATCGCTGGGAAACTCGCACAGATAAGAGTCCTGTCTTCTCTGTGTGCTGGCTGCCACAGCTCCAGGGTCCTAGAGCCCGCCTGCTGCCTGATGTAGCAGTGCTGAGATTGTTCTCAGTCTGCTCATTCCCTGTGTACAGACATGAATGTCTGTGCACAGAGATGATGTAGCAGAGCTGAGATTGTTCTCAGTCTGCTCATTCCCTGTGTACAGACATGAATGTCTGTGCACAGAGATGATGTAGCAGAGCTGAGATTGTTCTCAGTCTGCTTATTCCCTGTGCATAGACATCTATATTTATGCACAGGGGATGTAGCAGAGAGGACATCGCGTTTTGGACTGCGTCGGACGGAAGAGGATTTTTTTAATTAAAGATGGAGTCCCTAATGGCTTTTTTTTTTATTTCTAATAAAAAATTTTCCTTGTGTTGTGTGTTTTTTTTAAAACAATTTAATAGAAATTCATGGCGGTCATGTCTAATATTGGCGTGACCGCCATAAATTTCGGGCTTAGGGCCAGCTGATAATACAAAGCTGGCCCTAACCTCTTTATTACCCAGCGTGCCATCGCTACCAGGGCCGCTGGAAGAGCGGGGTTCAGCGCCAGAGGATGGCGCTTCAATGAACGCGCCATCTTCTGGGGCGGCTGCGGGCTGCAATTTGCAGCGGGGGGTGCCCAGAAAGCTTGGCCATCCCTGCGCTGCGGATTCCAGCCCCCAGCTGCTTAGCTGTACCTGGCTAGACATAGAAATTGCGCGGAGCACCACGCATTTTTTTTTTATTATTTCATGAAATTCTGAGATTCTGACTCTGACTCTGAGACTCTGACTCTGAAATTCATGAAATATTTAAAAAAAAATGCGTGGGGCTCCGCGCAATTTCTATGTCTAGCCAGGTACAGCTAAGCAGCTGGGGGCTGGAATCCGCAGCGCAGGGATGCCCAAGCTTTCTGGGCACCCCCCGCTGCAAATTGCAGCCCGCAGCCGCCCCAGAAGATGGCGCGTTCATTGAAGCGCCATCCTCTGGCGCTGAACCCCGCTCTTCCAGCGGCCCTGGTAGCGGTGGCACGCTGGGTAATAAAGAGGTTAGGGCCAGCTTTGTATTATCAGCTGGCCCTAAGCCCGAAATTTATGGCGGTCACGCCAATATTAGACATGACCGCCATGAATTTCTATTAAATTATTTAAAAAAAAACACAACACAAGGAAAATTTTTTATTAGAAATAAAAAAAAAAGCCATTAGGGACTCCATCTTTAATTAAAAAAATCCTCTTCCGTCCGACGCAGTCCAAAACGCGATGTCCTCTCTGCTACATCCCCTGTGCATAAATATAGATGTCTATGCACAGGGAATAAGCAGACTGAGAACAATCTCAGCTCTGCTACATCATCTCTGTGCACAGACATTCATGTCTGTACACAGGGAATGAGCAGACTGAGAACAATCTCAGCACTGCTACATAATGTCTGTGAGCAGGCGGGCTCTAGGACCCTGGAGCTGCACAGAGAAGACAGCTGGACTCGGCTCGCAAAGAAACAGCAGTTATCTGCGAGTTTCCCTGCTATCACTGGCACAGTAGCCAGTGATTACTCGCACGAGTCTAATGCAAACAAAGGCAATCCTAGTTTTGTCAGCGTTTCTGACAAAACTAGGATTGATATTGATTTGCATTGGACTCGTGCGAGTAATCACTGAGAAACTCGCAGAGTACCGAGTCCTGCGAGTCCCTTACTACTCGCCGAGTAACGAGTCCTAGCGAGTAGATTCGCCCATCCCTATTGAGGACCAAAGAGAGGTATTTATTGTTTTTTTTTAAATTAGTGAGTATAATTATACATTGATCATAATACCACATGGACGATTATGTTCCGTGCTTATACTATGTGCAGTGAATGGTCACTGTAATGTAATCAGTCACTGCAGTGTAGCTGAGCTGAGAAGCTTAGAGGGACATCATTGTGGATGTCCTGCGGAGGGTATGTTTGCCATAAATTAATGGGTAGAAGAGGGTATCTGCATGTTTTATGTTAAATTAAGGATTTTTCTCTGTGTTTTTTAACTATTTACTCACCAGATTGGCAATGTGAGGGTCTCATAGAGGCCTAAACATCACCAATCCAGGGCTTAATGACAGCTGTCAATTCTCAGCAGTCATTAACCCCATTTATTACCCCGTTTGCCAGTGCACCAGGGCAGAAAAAAGAGCCGAGGCAAAGCCCTAGGATTGGCACATCTAATGGAGCTGCCTCTTCTGGGGAGGCTGCAGCCCGCTATTTTTAGGCTGGGGAGGGTCAAAAACCATGGCCCTTCCCTGCCTGAGAATACCAGACCCCAGCTGTCGGCTTTACCCTGGCTAGTTTTTCAAAATAGGAACCCTGTGTAATTTTTTTCTAATTGTTTCTGTTTTGGAGTACCAGCCAAGGTAAAGCCACCAGCTGTGTCCTGCAGGCTGCAGCTTTACCCTAGTTGGCGATCAAAAATAGGGGTCGATTTCCCGGTCCACTGGCTGCAGGATCCTGCATTTGACCTCTGGAGGTCCCGGCGGCATTCGGAATAGTTCACCTTCTGAGCTCTGTTGCAGTGGGACCTCTTCAGACATGTGGGACCAGCACTGGATCCTGACCTCGCTGCAGATCAAGTTCAAAACAGGGTTCCCTGTTGAGCTCCAGCCCACATATGTGGAGATCTCTTCTTCGGGATGCTCCAGTGGTGGTGAGGAAAATAAACTCCTCCAGAGCTGGCATGTCTTGTGGTGGATCCATCATGTCTCCAAAGTCTGACTGCAGGCACATGGTAGCACACTGTTGTTAAACAATACAGCAATCCCAAGATGGCGCCGGCCTCCACCCTTTGCCTAGGGTCCCTCCTCTTCCAGCAGCAGGACCCAATTACTTAGGGGATATTATTTTTTGCCCAACCTACTTGCCTTAAAGAGGACCTGTCACCCCCTGGTGCTATGCTAACTGAATGCAGCACTGAATGCAGCATGTCTGCTGCATTCAGGGAAGGGGTCCCCCATGTTTCTAGCCCCCCTACAAGTTGTTAAAAAGACTTTATAAAGTGTACAGATAACGAGTCCGGAGGGCCTTACTAAATAATGAGTCATCGCTGTTGCTGGTGTCCTCCCTGCCTCCTTCCTCTCTGTGCAACCTCAGCCCTCTCTTGTTCAGCCTCCTGTATGAGTCATTGCTGATGCAGGTGTCCTCCCCGCTTCCAGCCCTCAGCGATGACACATACAGAAGGCTAAACAAGAGAGGGCTGGAGGCGGGGAGGACACCAGCAACAGCGATGACTAATTACTGAGTAAGTCCCTCCGGACTCATTAACTCTACACTTTATAAAGTCAGCTTACAGGGGGGCTAGAGACATGGGGGACCCCTTCGCTAAATGGGAAGTGCTACATTCAGTTAGCATAGCACCAGGGGGGTTAGCATAGCACCAAGGGGGTGACAGGTCCTGTTTAAGCTCCTCATGAATCCCTCCATGGGGTGGGCTGCAGATGGCACCTGACTTACACATCCCTATGCCACAGGAAAGAATTGGGCTTTTGGTTAGGGCTATTAAAGCCTGACATATTCAGAGGAGAAATAAGAAAAATAAAATAGTTTTATCAGCTCACCAATTCATCTGGAATGTTGAATAAGGCTAGTGGCCAATGCATGGACAGGTACAAGCGCCAGTTCCCTGGCAAAAGATGAAGTACCTTAACAGGAAAATAAGAAATTTTCCCAATAAAAAAGGAAAGCACTTGCAAAAAATAAAGTTACACATAGTTCTCTTCATAAAAAATTGAAAAACTTTATTAGTGCATACTCAAAGAGGTTAAAATCGCACATACACATTTCCAGCAAAAATAGTCTTACCCATTATAACATAGAGAGGCATGTATAAAGTGAAAACCTCTATACTCACATATGACTACAAGTCACTGTGGCGCCCCTGAGGACCTATTGCCACTAGATGGCGCAGCAGCCGGGATCGGTAAATCGCTCACCCCAAAAAACACACCGAACACACTTCGATCACAAGACTAGGGACTCTATGCCCAGCAACAACATGGTGGGAGAAGACAAGTGGAGGGTGGGAAAGTTAGGACAAGACCCAGTTACGGGAGGCAACAAAACGAGACAACACCAAGTTCAGGAAGCCAATCAGCCAAGGGAAATGGAGGAATCAAGTTCAGTCAGAAGGAGAGGCGAGAACACCGTTATACAGGACTGAAAGGACACGGATACCCGGTGGCCTGTGCCACCATGAGGCTTGTCCGGGTCCCGGGCAGCAGACTGTGGTGAGAGACATAAGGGGTCCTAGGTGTGCTCGAATTAGCTAGGACACTGAGGGAACTTGGGCCGCCACCAGAGTGCTGGCTCTGCTGAAGTGGCCAGGACGCTCTACGCTCCAACCACAGACACCAGCGGGGTGCTGGGTCTTTATGTCCCGTGACCCAAACTCCGGCGCAGAGAAAAGAAGACCACTGTATTAGGACTAGGGGACCCAGCAGGTGGCCCACTGAAAGACCGTGGCCGCTGGATCATAGCTAGTGTGCGGATCGACCGAAAGGCCCATGAAAGGAACACGAAAGGGGGATTTTGATGAGCTATCCTGGCCGCTTAGACAACAAAAGAGCCGCCACTGTACTGTCTGTAAACTAACCACCTGCCAAGAAAGAGAGTAAACCGGATTAAAGCTCAATGCTGGGAGAGATTGTGATTACTCTACCTGAAGAGAGAGAGACTGATTTCATGAACCGGCAGCAGGAGACTGCCTGACTGTACACATGAACTCTGCACCCCCCCAACGAGTCCTGCACATCCATAAACTCTACGGTTGCCCTGGGGACCTGCTCTTCCTGTGGAAGCTGAACCATCCTCACTGCTACTCCCATCATCCCCAGAGGTCCGAACTGCAACAGCGGCTATACAGGCCGCATTCCACAGGTGGCATCACAACACTCTTTTGTTTTAAAACTTTTATTTTTCTCCATTTTTCCAATTCCCCTTTTTAACTGCTAGTCCGACGAGGGGATCATGGACTGGGTCACGCCACCGGGACATCTCGCAGCCCCAGAGCCCCAGACGATGACGAGAGGGCCCGGTTCTCCATGATTAATGATATAACAGTTGTGCACATGCCAAAATTCTCTATTTTAAACATATGAAAGGAAAGGAGAAAAAGGGACTGCACATTTTCAAGAAGCAATATCTATATTATAGTGTTTTATGAGTGTGAACAGACCTATAAGACCATGTATATGTATATGTAAGCATATAATGGACATATGTTATTTTTATCTGAATTGCTGGGAGATAAGTGTAGTAGAAGCCTGCTGCTGACCCTCTGGAATAATAAAGGGTATCTCTGTAAAAAACATGAAAAACTCTCTTAAAGGCATATTTAAAGGAGATTTTAAGGTTCCTAGAGTTCACAGCTGCTGGCACATGTGGCACACTTCCAATGGTTCAGAGCCTGCAGGTGTCCCAACACCTAGAAACTTGAAGAAGCTTAAATTTACTGGTTGAAAGCTGTGGGTAGACCCAATGGCTGTAAACTCAGGTAAATTACCTTCTCCAGGCTATAGGGGGATGTTGCCTGGAAGATAGCGCTGGCTCTAAAGCTTCTTTTAAAAAGAAAGAGACGTAACCAATGTGATGAGTGATGGCTGCTCTCTCCCCTCCTGATCTCACTATAGAGTTCTGTGGGATTATAACTGACATATCTGCAGGTTCCTCTCAACCTCAGCTTCCATATCACAGGCGGACAATGCTGCAACATTGTGGCAATACAGTTTAGGGTACTTACACATCTGCATTATTTTCAGTTTATGTATATCAAGGAGCAGCAGATGTAGGGTTATTAATGACCGCACTGTCGAGATCCATGAAACATCAAGAGTTAAAGAGAACCTGTCACCTCATGCTACCCCCCTGACCTATCATTAGCTGTCCCTACCCCCTCCTAGCTGCTCCCTAAGAATCCCCTCTCTGCTGTAAATCCGCCCTATAAAGATGTTTAAAAATGACTTATAATTTACAGGCCGTCACTCAGTCAAGAGACTGGAAATGCGGCTCCAGGCTCCATTCTCCCCTCTTTGCTGCATCACTGCACGCCCCGCTAAGCATCATTATTCTTTCTTGATCTCCTCCTTTGTTGGAATCTCCCGCCCTCCTCTCCTCCTATGATGCACCAGCCCGATGCCTTGTGGGGCTTAATCATGTGGTACGGCGCATGCTTCAATTTGTGCACTGCACATGCGCCAGAAGCGTCATATCCGGGCGGTGCATCATAGGAGGAGAGGGGGCTTGCCACAAGTGCGACCGTTAAGCGGCAGATGCGGTATATCTGCCGGATCTGCCGCAATTCAGCGAAAATGCTGATGTGAAAGGGGCCTTAGCTGCAAACAAATGTTTTAAAGTCAAATTTCAGTTGTCTGTTCTGTGTCAGCTACCTCTCTCACGCTCTGGTCACACTTGCCAGCTGTAATTGCTTTGGGAAAATTTTTTGGAAAAATGTTGTCAATTTTTTTTCTAACTGTATAAAGATAAGTTGGGCTCACCCTAGCTAGGGTGCTCAAGGGTAAAAATTCGATAATATATATATGTGTACCCTGGCACACCAAAACTTGAAGACAATGAATTCACGTGTTAAATGTCCTTATATTATTGAAATGTCAGCACTTGATCAAAAGAAAAAAGTTGTACAATTCCTGACGTTTCAGCCACACTTGGCTTTCATCAGGGGTTATCTACATAACAGAAATACAAAAGAAATATCCAAACATATATATAGGTACATTTACAATCAATACAGAACAAAATACATACATGCACAATCTGACCTGACAGTTGAAACTAATATTACAAATAGCTTACAACGATGTTGATTAAGTTCAACCAATATCAAGGGACAATATAATAAATGAGTAATATGTCAGCGTAGTTACACAATACAAAAGAAGGTAGAAAAGCTTTACTCAAAAAATCCTTTACCTAGGTGATAATTGTCCACGTCACTTCAGTGCTGAATCAAACTTCAGAACCATCTTACGGACATATATGCAGGAACTAAGTGCCACCGTTTAAACATGTGAATAAAAAGCAATAAGTGACATGTAACATATACCAAGGTATAACAGTATAACTTGAATGTAGACAATATATCATTAGTCCTATACTATGGAGGAATGTAGAAGACAAAATTGTAGCATCAATTGTGTATTTATTAATTACTCTATGTGGGCCTCCATAACCATTGTTATAGCTATAAGAATATATAAGGCTGAAATGATAACAGGAGAGACTAGTATAACCTTACTATGATTAACATACAATTATCATGTATATACAAACAAACACCTATATAAAGTGTCATACCTTAATGATGTGCTTTAGAGATTTAAATAATCTCCACCAGAAATCATTTAGGGAACATAGTATCCCTCCTAAAACCTTTAGATAAGAAAGTAAAGTGTTTCAGATTATATATTATGACTAGCTGTGAGCCCGATGCAAATGCATCGGGATTCTAGAACGTGCATTAATTTGATTATAGTAGTTATAGCTACTTTTTGGGGGAGTCCAATACTTTTTTTGGGGGGTCCAATACTTTTTGGGGGGGTCCAATACTTATTGGGGCGCGTTCAATGCTTTTTGGGGTGCGTTCAATACTTATTGGGGCGCGTTCAATGCTTTTTGGGGCGCGTTCAATGCTTTTTGGGGCGTGTTCAATACTTTTTGGGGGGCGTTCAATACTTATTGGGGTGTGTTCAATACTTTTTGGGGCGCGTTCAATACTTATTGGGGTGCGTTCAATACTTTTTGGGGCGCGTTCAATACTTATTGGGGTGTGTTCAATACTTATTGGGTGTGTTCAATACTTATTGGGACGCGTTCAATACTTTTTGGGGCGCGTTCAATACTTATTGTGACGCGTTCAATACTTATTGGGGTGTGTTCAATACTTTTTGGGGCGCGTTCAATACTTTTTGGGGCGCGTTCAATACTTATTGGGGTGCGTTCAATACTTTTTGGGGCGCGTTCAATACTTATTGGGGTGTGTTCAATACTTTTTGGGGCGCGTGCAATACTTTTTGTGACGCGTTCAATACTTATTGGGTGTTGTTCAATACTTTTTGGGGCGCGTTCAATACTTTTTGGGGTGCGTTCAATACTTATTGGGGTGCGTTCAATACTTTTTTGGGCGCGTTCAATACTTATTGGGGTGCGTTCAATACTTTTTGGGGCGCGTTCAATACTTATTGGGGTGTGTTCAATACTTTTTGGAGTGCTTTGCTGGGCTAAACCTGAATGGTGCACAGGGGATTAATCACATGTCAGGTCTGTGTGTGAGTGAAGATGTGCTGATTGACTCACTGGGTTGCAGCTGGGAGTGAGTAGGCTGGATAGGAACCTGCCAGGTGTCTGAGTGAGGAGAGGACGATTCAGAAGTTCAGAGCACTGGCATGTGAAGAGGTGCTGGAAGTGATCCGTCCTCAGTGGGTAAGTGATGGGAGCCTACCAGCTGATGTGTGCATGGCAGCCAGTGTCCAAGGGCCAGGCGGTCACAGCTGACTTTGGGACATTGAGGGGGGGGGGGGGTCTGTGCGGCCATTGAGGGGGGAGGGGGGGGGTCTGTGCGGCCATTGAGGGGGGGGGGTCTGTGCGGCCATTGAGGGGGGGGGTCTGTGCGGCCATTGAGGGGGGGGTCTGTGCGGCCATTGAGGGGGGGGTCTGTGCGGCCATTGAGGGGGGGGGTCTGTGCGGCCATTGAGGGGGGAGGGGGGGGTCTGTGCGGCCATTGAGGGGGGAGGGGGGGGTCTGTGCGGCCATTGAGGGGGGGGGGTCTGTGCGGCCATTGAGGGGGGAGGGGGGGTCTGTGCGGCCATTGAGGGGGGAGGGGGGGGGTCTGTGCGGCCATTGAGGGGGGGGGTCTGTGCGGCCATTGAGGGGGGGGGTCTGTACGGCCATTGAGGGGGGGGGTCTGTGCGGCCATTGAGGGGGGGGGGTCTGTGCGGCCATTGAGGGGGGGGGTCTGTGCGGCCATTGAGGGGGGGGGTCTGTGCGGGTAGTAGTAGTAGGATGATGATGATGATGATGATGATGATGATGATGATGATGATGATCTGTGACTCGCAATGCTTGCACTACCCAGCGACTCGCATGGATCCCCATTCAACGTATAAGGGGACTTGCGGCGGCTGACGTAGCGACTCGCAATGGCCTCGCGGCCATTGCTCGCGCTACACAGCGAGTCGCAATGAATCCCCATTGAAGGTATAGTGGGACGTGCGGCAGCTGAGGTAGCGACTCGCAATGGCCTCGCGGCCATTGCTCGCGCTACCTCAGCGGTAAATCGCTAACTTTGTAGCCGACCCTCTGGTTCTATTTTCGGCCAGCGACTCGCAATGGCCGCTTCGCGGCCATTGCTCGCGCGTGGTGACGTCACATAGTGACATAGCCACGCCGATTTCGGGGGCCAACACGAAAATGCCTACGGCAATTATAGAGTAGATAACTTTCATAGTTTAACTGGTGTAAAAAATGTATATATACCTTTTTAGTATAGCAGGGATGCCTGTCCTTTTTTAAGGAATCATATAATGTCCTAATGGGAAACCTTTTTAAGAAGAGACTAGCAGGTGCTGGTAATATCATACAAAGTAATGTACCAGTGAAATAAGGTAAACCATAATTGAAAATAAGCCCTAGGCGGGTAAATAGTGTGACACATACAGCGCCACCAAGTCTGAATCTGATTAACATAAGTAACACATGTAAATTAGCTGGTTCAATATTACCTGGAAGACAAATGCCAGTAGCTAAATATGAATGGGGTAACAACGCCCTATAGGCAAACAATGTAATAGAAACAGCATAAATGAATGATCTTTATAGGTAATAAACCTGTGGGTAAACATATACATACCTTTATAAAAGTGAGGTTCTCTCCAACAGCACGTCCCTGCAGCGTGTGCTGCTTCTGGGAACGCTGTGCTGTTTATAGTGCGCGCCTCCATTGTCAGGTGACGTGAATCTGGTGACGCGCTTCCGGTTCCTGGTAATGGAACGCAGGAAGCATTTGTGCGGTGAGACGCATGTCTTCTGCGCATGCGCAGAGCGTCTACATCGCAGAGTGTCTCAAACGAACAGCTAAGCGGCTGACAAAGGCATATATTACCCACTGGTGTCCCAGAAAATGCTGCAGTGCCAGAAGAACAGAATATTGTTTATCATCACGGTCTCTGCTAAAAAGAAAATGATAAGACTTAGTGGCACAAATATTGCACACTATCCTAATATGAAGCCAAAGAATATGAGTCTGCACACATTGGAAGCAGCAGTGTGAACTGCGACCAATCCCCACCAAAAACATGAAAAAACAAATGCAAAAACCGTATAAGTGTCACACAAAAGGCGCTCTGCTGTAAAAATTATAAATAGCAAGTGCCGTGACAAAAAAACAGGGCCTTTTGGTTTATACGTTTTTGCAAGAAAACGTACAGTAAGCTGCCTCACCAACTTCACGGTGGGCCCTGGTAGAGACAGTCCTAACTCTGTCCCGAGTATTACGTTAAAAACCTGCCAATGTGTACATACCTCTAGGCAGGACGCGGGAGAGCACAGGAAAATCTCACCTTGTAAGGGTGTGTGGCAGGCAGCTCTGTGTGCAGACTTCATAGGGGAGGGGCAGGTGCCTCCAATTTCTGCTGTACCAGCAGGGTTAAACATGAAGCCAAAGAATATGAGTCTGCACACATTGGAAGCAGCAGTGTGAACTGCGACCAATCCCCACCAAAAACATGAAAAAACAAATGCAAAAACCGTATAAGTGTCACACAAAAGGCGCTCTGCTGTAAAAATTATAAATAGCAAGTGCCGTGACAAAAAACAGGGCCTTTTGGTTGATATGTTTTTGCAAGAAAACGTACAGTAAGCTGCCTCACCAACTTCACGGTGGGCCCTGGTAGAGACAGTCCTAACTCTGTCCCTAGTACTACGTTAAAAACCTGCCAATGTGTACATACCTCTAGGCAGGACGCGGGAGAGCACAGGAAAATCTCACCTTGTAAGGGTGTGTGGCAGGCAGCTCTGTGTGCAGACTTCATAGGGGAGAGGCAGGTGCCTCCAATGAAGAGTGAACTGTTGGAATTTTTTAACAGTTTAAACTCGATGGATCCTGATTTGTCCTTTACTATCAATTATGATAACATTGCTATTAATTTCTTGGATACATGGGTCAAAAAGGATGAGAGAGGTGAACTCTATACTGATCTCTATATTAAGCCCACAGACACTAACAGTCTTCTCCATTACTCGAGCTGCCACCCCAAACATATTAAGAGCAGTGATGGGCGAATCCTAAATTACTCGGAATCGCTTGACTCTAGCGAGTCCGAGCCTGGGACTCGCTACTCGTTGCGAGTCTAGCGAGTCCAATGTTAATGAATGGGGAAGCGAGTAATAACGAGTAGTGTGCGATTTACAAATCACAGATGTGTCTCGGAAGCTTCAGCCTGAAGCAATCCTAGTTTTGCCATTGATTTGCATTGGACTCGTTTACTATGCAAGTAATCGCTGGGAAACTCGCACAGATAAGAGTCCTGTCTGCTCTGTGTGCTGGCTGCCACAGCTCCAGGGTCCTAGAGCCCACCTGCTGCCTGATGTAGCAGAGCTGAGATTGTTCTCAGTCTGCTTGTTCCCTGTGCATAGACATCTATATCTATGCACAGGGATGAGCAGAGAGGACATCGCGTTTTGGACTGCGTCGGACGGAAGAGAATTTTTTAAATTAAAGATGGAGTCCCTAATGGCTTTTTTTTTTATTTCTAATAAAACATTTTCTCTGTGTTGTGTTTTTTTTAAAACAATTTAATAGAAATTCATGGCGGTCATGTCTAATATTGGCGTGACCGCCATAAATTTCGGGCTTAGGGCCAGCTGATAATACAAAGCTGGCCCTAACCTCTTTATTACCCAGCATGCCACCGCCACCAGGGCCGCTGGAAGAGCGGGGTTCAGCGCCAGAGGATGGCGCTTCAATGAACGTGCCATCTTCTGGGGCGGCTGCGGGCTGCAATTTGCAGCGGGGGGTGCCCAGAAAGCTTGGGCATCCCTGCGCTGCGGATTCCAGCCCTCAGCTGCTTAGCTGTACCTGGCTAGACATAGAAATTGCGCGGAGCCCCACGCATTTTTTTTTAATTATTTCATGAAATTCATTAATTAATAATAAAAAAAAGGGCTCCCCTATATATTCTTGTGTCTGGCCAGGTACAAATAGGCACCTGGGGGTTGGGGCAGCCCGTCGCTGCCTGCTGGATCCGGCTGGTTCCAGAAATACAGCGAAGCCCATGTAATTTTTTTTCTGAAAAATCAATAAAACAATCCTAAAAAAGGGACTGCATCTTTATTAACCCCTCGACCATGGTCCAGGGGTTAATAAAGATGCAGTCCCTTTTATTTACATTGTTTTATGGATTTGTCAGAAAAAAATTTCACGTGGGCTTCGCCGTATTTCTGGAACCAGCCGGATCCAGCAGGCAGCGACGGGCTGCCCCCAACCCCCAGGTGCCTATTTGTACCTGGCCGGACACAAGAATATAGGGGAGCCCTTTTTTTTAATTATTTCATGAATTTCATGAAATAATAAAAAAAAAATGCGTGGGGCTCCGCGCAATTTCTATGTCTAGCCGGGTACAGCTAAGCAGCTTGGGGCTGGAATCCGCAGCGCAGGGATGCCCAAGCTTTCTGGGCACCCCCCGCTGCAAATTGCAGCCCGCAGCCGCCCCAGAAGATGGCGCGTTCATTGAAGCGCCATCCTCTGGCGCTGAACCCCGCTCTTCCAGCGGCCCTGGTGGCGGTGGCACGCTGGGTAATAAAGGGGTTAATACCAGCTTTGTTATACAAGCTGGTATTAAGCCCGAGATTCTTAATGTCAGGCCACGTTTGACCCAGCCACTAAGAATCTCCAATAAAGGGTTAAAAAAACACAACACAGAGAAAATTTTTTATTTGAAATAAAAAAAAAAGCCATTAGGGACTCCATCTTTAATTAAAAAAATCCTCTTCTGTCCGACGCAGTCCAAAACGCGATGTCCTCTCTGCTACATCCCCTGTGCATAGATATAGATGTCTATGCACAGGGAATGAGCAGACTGAGAACAATCTCAGCACTGCTACATCATCTCTGTGAGCAGGCGGGCTCTAGGACCCTGGAGCTGCGGCAGCCTGCACAGAGAAGACAGCTGGAGTCGGCTCGCAAAGTAACAGCAGTTACTTTGCGAGTTTCCCTGCTATCACTGGCACAGTAGCCGAGTCTAATGCAAGACAATGGCAATCCTAGTTTTGTCAGCGTTTGCCATTGATTTGCATTGGACTCGTGCGAGTAAACGCTGGGAAACTCGCAGAGTACCGAGTCCTGCGAGTCCCATACTACTCGCCGAGTAACGAGTCCTAGCGAGTAGATTCGCCCATCCCTAATTAAGAGGTCTTTACCCCATTCACAACATTCTAGGGTGTCCAGGGTAGTCTCTGATCCAGCTAGAGATGAGTATTAAATTTCAGAATAGGGATTATCCCATAGATCTCAGTACTCCTCGGACGTTTGTATAAGGCATCATGACAACCTCAGGTAGCTTGTGTTACTACTTTCCATCCATTCCACACTCTGGTCCGTAACATTGTGATAAAACATTGGCCGGTTCTTAGGAACTCATACCCAGATATATTGGAGTTTCAAAATAATCCACTTTTTTGCCTTAAAAGACCTGGCAATCTTAAGGACCAGTTAGTTAGGGCCGACTTAGGCTCTAATTTGCGGATACCTAAACAGACCTTTTTATCTAGTCGACGTCAGAGCACATATCCCTGCCTGGGGTGTCTTCAATGTTCGCATGTGATAAAAAGTGATACCTTTAGTCATCCTAGATCTGGGAAAACTTATAAGATCAGGGACATTTTCACTTGTGACGCCAGTTACGTGGTATACTTAATTAAGTGTCCTTGCGGTCTCGGATATGTTGGGGAAACAACCCAGCATATCCGAGACCGCATAAGTAAACACAAATCTACGATACGCTGCAGTCAGACACTTCTGCCTATTCCCTATCATTTTGCTAATTCTAAGCATTCTGTTTCACAGTTACACTTTCAAGTTATAGATCACATACCTGTCACTAGACGGGGTGGTAACAGGATCAAACAATTAAAACTCAAGGAGTCCTATTGGATTCATGAGTTGCAGACCCTAGAGCCCATGGGTTTTAATAGGGAGTACGAAGTGCATTTCTGACGGTTCAGGTACGGGTTGAGGCTGTTGTCTCTTGGGATTTGTGGAATTTTGTACCACAATCTCTATGAGGAATGACTTTCTGTGGAAGGGGTCATTGACCATGGTGGTGTAATTACTGTGGTAGATATTACTAAAGAATAGTTAATATAGCATTATTGGAGGGTTGTTTATCTGCTCTGGGATATACACATTCATTTTATATATCTCATTGGAGAGTCTTAGTGTTAGGATAGTGTGCAATATTTGTGCCACTAAGTCTTATCATTTTCTTTTTAGCAGAGACCGTGATGATAAACAATATTCTGTTCTTCTGACACTGCAGTATTTTCTGTGACACCAGTGGAGTAATATATGCCTTTGTCAGCCGCTTAGCTGTTCGTTTGAGACATTCTGCGATGTAGACGCTCTGCGCATGCGCAGAAGACATGTGTCTCACTGCACAAACGCTTCCTGCGTTCCATTACCAGGAACCGGAAGCGCGTCACCAGATTCACGTCACCTGACAATGGAGGCGCGCATTATAAACAACACAGCGTTCCCAGAAGCAGCACACGCTGCCGGGACGTGCTGTTGGAACAAACCTCACTTTTATAAAGGTATGTATATGTTTACCCACAGGTTTATTACCTATAAAGATCATTCATTTATGCTGTTTCTATTACATTGTTTGTCTATAGGGCGTTGTTACCCCATTCATATTTAGCTACTGGCATTGGTCTTCCAGGTAATATTGAACCAGCTAATTTACATGTGTTACTTATGTTAATCAGATTCAGACTTGGTGGCGCTGTATGTGTCACACTATTTACCCGCCTAGGGCTTATTTTCAATTATGGTTTACCTTATTTCACTGGTATATTACTTTGTATGATATTAACAGTACCTGCTAGTCTCTTCTTAAGAAGGTTTCCCATTAGGACATTATACTGTATGATTCCTTAAAAAAGGACGGGCATCCCTGCTATACTAAAAAGGTATATATACATTTTTTACACCAGTTAAGGACAGGCATCCCTGCTATACTAAAAAGGTATATATACATTTTTTACACCAGTTAAACTATGAAAGTTATCATAATATATAATCTGAAACACTTTACTTTCTTATCTAAAGGTTTTAGGAGGGATACTATGTTCCCTAAATGATTTCTGGTGGAGATTATTTAAATCTCTAAAGCACGTCATTAAGGTATGACACTTTATATAGGTGTTTGTTTGTATATACATGATAATTGTATGTTAATCATAGTAAGGTTATACTAGTCTCTCCTGTTATCATTTCAGCCTTACATATTCTTATAGATATAACAATGGTTATGGAGGCCCACTTAGAGTAATTAACATATACAGAATTGATGCTACAATTTTGTCTTCTACATTCCTCCATAGTATAGGACTAATGATATATTGTCTACATTCAAGTTATACTGTTATACCTTGGTATATGTTGCATGTCACTTATTGCTTTTTATTCACATGTTTAAACGGTGGCACTTAGTTCCTGCATATATGTCCGTAAGATGGTTCTGAAGTTTGATTCAGCACTGAAGTGACGTGGACAATTATCACCTAGTTAAAGGATTTTTTGAGTAAAGCTTTTCTACCTTCTTTTGTATTGTGTAACTACGCTGACATATTACTCATTTATTATATTGTCCCTTGATGTTGGTTGAACTTAATCAACATCGTTGTATGCTATTTGTAATATTAGTTTCAACTGTCAGGTCAGATTGTGCATGTATGTATTTTGTTCTGTATTGATTGTAAATGTACCAATATATATGTTTGAATATTTCTATTGTATTTCTGTTATGTAGATAACCCCTGATGAAAGCCAAGTGTGGCTGAAACGTCAGGAATTGTACAACTTTTTTCTTTTGATCAAGTGCTGACATTTCAATAAAATATGGACATTTAACACGTGAATTCATTGTCTTCAATTTTTGATGTGCCAGGGTACACATATATATATTATTGAATTTGTTTCCAAAAAACGGTTCGTTAATCGATGGGGCACTTTATGGGTCATTCCGTTTTTGAAGACCTCTTCCCAGGGTCAAAAAAATGTTGCAAGCAATGTTTTTGGGTGCTGGAAAAAACAGACTGTTTTTTGGTAACATGGGGCACATATAGGCACCATCCATTAACGGATCTGTATTTACTAGCATTTTTTTTGCCAAAAAATGGCTAAGTACAAAAAAACGCAGAGCAGCACAGGAGGCTCAAAAAGCACCCAAAAAAACTAATTTGATAAACGGAACACTATGAAAAATGGATTGGCATGTGTGACCACAGCCTCACACTGGTAACTCCCCCTTCAATGTATAAAAAGCTCTGGAGGCGGAGTTATTTTCCAGGCAGCATTCACCCTATAGCCTGGAACAGCTCATCTACATAAAGTGATAAAAAAAGATCATTTCTCCACAACAAGGCAACTAATATGAAGCATACAGGTATGATTATTTTCTGCATTTATAACCTGTATGCCTAATATGAATCATTTTGATAAGTCAAATGTGGTGACAGATTCCCTTTAAGTTCTAATGATAAAAAAACAGTAGATTAAAGTACTGTAGCACTCCTGTAATGAACTATAACTCCAAGCATGCCATAGGATCAGCAGGAAACACTGTGAGTTATACAGTCATGGCCACAAGTTTTGAGAATGACACAAAAATGATATTTTCACATGATCTGCTAACCTCTGGTTTTTATTTGTGTTTGTCTGATGTTTATATCACATACAGAAATATAATTGCAATCATATTATTAGTACCAAAATGTTATATTGACAGTTAGAATGAGTTAATGCAGCAAGTTAATATTTGCAGTGTTGATCCTTCTTCTTCAGGACCTCTACAATTCTCCCTGGCTGCTCTCAATCAACTTCTGGACCAAATCCTGACTGATGGCAGTCCATTCTTGAATAATCAATGCTTGCATTTTGCCAGAATTTGTTGGTTTTTGTTTGTCCACACCGTCTCTTGATGATTGACCACAAGTTCTCAATGGGATTAAGATCTGGGGAGTTTCCAGGCCATGGACCCAAAATCTCTATGTTTTGTTCCCTGAGCCATTTAGTTATCACCTTTGCTTTATGGCAAGGTGCTCCATCATGCTGGAAAAGGCATTGTTGGGCGCCAAACTGCTCTTGGACGGTTGGGAGAAGTTGCTCTTGGAGGACATTCTGGTACCATTCTTTATTCATGGCTGTGTTTTTAGGCAAGACTGTGAGTGAGCCGATTTCCTTGGCTGAGAAGCAACCCCACACATGAATGGTTTCAGGATGCTTTACAGTTGGCATGAGACAAGATTGGTGGTAGCCCTCACCTCTTCTTCTCCGAATAAGCTGTTTTCCAGATGTCCAAAACAATCGAAAAGGGGATTCATCAGAGAAAATGACTTTACCCCAGTCCTCAGCAGTCCACTCCCTGTACCTTTTGCAGAATATCAGTCAGTCCCTGATGTTTTTTTCTGGAGAGAAGTGGCTTCTTTGCTGCCCTCCTTGAAACCAGGCCTTGCTCAAAGAGTCTCCACCTCACAGTGCGTGCAGAAGCACTCACACCAGCCTGCTGCCATTCCTGAGCAAGCTCGGCACTGCTGGTAGTCCGATCCCGCTGCTGAAACAGTTTTAAGATACGGTCCTGGCGCTTGCTGGTCTTTCTTGGGCGCCCTGGAGCCTTATTGACAACAATGTAAGCTCTCTCCTTGAAGTTCTTGATGATGCGATAGATTGTTGACTGAGGTGCAATCTTTGTAGCTGCGATACTCTTCCCTGTTAGGCCATTTTTGTGCAGTGCAATGATGGCTGCACGTTTTTCTTTAGAGAAACCATGGTTAACTGAAGAGAAACAATGATACCAAGCACCAGCCTCCTTTTAAAGTGTCTAGTGGTGTCATTCTTACTTAATCATGACTGATTGATCGCCAGCCCTGTCCTCATCAACACCCACACCTGTGTTAATGGAACAATCACTAAAACGATGTTAGCTGCTCCTTTTAAGGCAGGACTGCAATGATGTTGAAATGTGTTTTGGGGGTTAAAGTTCATTTTCTAGGCAAATATTGACTTTGAAAGTAATTGCTATTAAGCTGATCACTTTTTATGACATTCTAGAGTACATGCAAATTGCCATTAGAAAAACTGAAGCAGTAGACTTTGTAAAAATTTATATTTGTATTAGGGATGGGCGAATTACTCGCTACTATTCGGGACTCGCCCAAATAGTAGCGGACTCGGGGGACTCGCTACTCGCCGAGTTTCCTTAGGCGTTACTCGGGGGTAGTGACTCCCTGTACTTTTGCAGTGTACCTATACAGATACACTACAAAAGTACCCTAAAAGTTAATCTAAGGGGTTAAAAACAATAAACATTCATACTCACCTTCTGTGGGGCCTGTACCTTATGTACCGGGACCGGTACCGAAGACCTCCGGACGTCACAAGACCTCAGATCACCGGGAGAAGATGGGCTGAAGGACCTATGAGATTTCAGCCAATCAGCATGCGGCAGAGCGGTCACATGGGTTTGTGACGTTGCCGCACTGCCAGCCAATCAGATTGGCCAGATCGCTCATTGGCTGGCAGTGCGGCAACGTCACAAACCCATGTGACCGCTCTGCCGCATGCTGATTGGCTGAAATCTCATAGGTCCTTCAGCCCATCTTCTCCCGGTGATCTGAGGTCTTGTGACGTCCGGAGGTCTTCGGTACCGGTCCCGGTACATAAGGTACAGGCCCCACAGAAGGTGAGTATGAATGTTTATTGTTTTTAACCCCTTAGATTAACTTTTATTGTACTTTTGTAGTGTATCTGTATAGATACACTGCAAAAGTACAGGTTACTATTCGGACTCGCTGGACTCGCAACGAGTACCGAGTCTCGGACCCGGACTCGTTAGAGTCCAGCGATTCCGAGTATTTCAGGATTCGCCCATCCCTAATTTGTATCATTCTCAAAACTTTTGGACATGACTGTAGTTCTCCTCAAAGGCAAAGGATAATAGTAAACCACTTGACATGAATGGAACCTTCTTAAAGGGAACCTGTCTGCTGATACAGGCTCTGTGACTTTATGTTTTTCCCCGAAACTCTGCAGTAATTCACAGAAAAACATACTGTACTTTAAAAGTCACCAGGGCCGAGCTGCACCAAAGACTAGTTACCACATGTTTCGCTAGCATTTGTTTTCCTATTTCAACCTCTAGGTGCATCTTATAGTCTGGTGCGCCTTATTGTCCAACAAATAAGGCACATAATAATTATAACTCAGACCTGTGGTATGCTTTTTCAGTACCATAATGCATTAATCACATTGTCTAGTGCATTCTATATTAAGGTACCGTTACACGGCACGACGTTGGAACGATGTCGGCAACGATCTCGTGGGCGCGCGGTTGTTTCAGACTTCGTTATGACAACATTGGTGAGATGTCACACGTCTAGATATTGTGGACAATGCACCAACAATGTTGTGAGCAGGTATTGTTCGCACAACCCAGCGAACGATACCTGCTCAATGCTGTGAATGTGTGAAGTCGTAAACAACATCGTTATCGTGGTGTCAAACACAACTATATACCAGGTTGGCTGATCGTTGATCGTGTGGTTTGAGAACATGTTCTGAAGCCAGCGATCAGCGAACCAACGATTTATCGTTACAGGTCACATGGAACGACGTCTTAACAATGACACTGGAACGACTCCAAACCCGTGATATATCAGTGACATCGTTAACAATGTCGTGCCGTGTAATGGGGCCTTTACTGTAAAACATTCATAACACGTATGTATGGTGTCATTTTACCACTGTATGTTATAATGACAAAATAAATTTGTAATACAAACCTACTGTTTGGTATATTATTAGAGCGCCAAAAAGCATTCATCAGTCTGTATTTTAGTGCATTTTCCAGTGCCATGAAATATGTAAAATGATGTTGTCTTATTGGAGTCATACCGTATAAAGCATATATTATACAGTTGTACTGTATACTAATGTAGTGTCTTAACTAGGTATTCACAAAGTTCCATAATGTACTATAATACTACCCTTTTGCATTTATCCTATAACTTGATGGTGTATTATTATATCACTATATGTTTTGCATTGCACAGCTCTATATTATCATCATTATATTTCATCCATCATACAGCTCTGTAAAGTACCAATAAATCAGTATTATGTATGAACGATACAGCTCTATTGTGTATTATTATATTACTATATTGTAGGCATCATACAACTCCATAGTGTACTATTATATCATACCATTCCATCCATCATGCAGCTCTTTTGTGTAATTTTATATTACTATATTGCATCCATTACACGTCTCTAGAGCGTACTATTCCAATTTCAATTTCATTTAATTGTGACTGACAATTGGATACCATGTGAACCGTTTTCCTCCAAGTTTCTCTGTCACAGCATCTTTCAGTTCTTGGATGTTCAGTCTCATGTCTGCCATGATGATGTCCAGCCAACAGGTCTTAGGTCATGATGGTGTCTAGACAACAGGTCTTAGGTTTTCCCTGACCTCTACTGCCACTGACCATACCAAGCATCATGTCCTTCTCGAGGGAATTTGCTTTCATCACATGGCCAAAGTTTTATGACTTTTCCCTCAAGGGACATCTGTGGATTGACACATTCCAGAACAACCTTATTTGTGATCTTGGCTGTCCACGGGATTCGAAGGAGTCTCCTCTAGTACCACAGTTCAAAGGAATCAATCTTTCTTTGATCACCCTTTGACAAGGTCCACGTCCCAAACCCGTTCCACGAGATTTGGAATACAATGGCTGCTACCAATCATCATTTGGTAGTGATCAAGATGTCCCTGCACTTTCACAGTTGCTTCATGACTATCATTGCCACACGATCCATAGCAAGCCACCTCTTGATTTTAGCTGTAGAGCTGCCGTTAGTGTGGCGCCCCGCAACGAGTGCGTCACAGGAAGGTATTGCATCCCTGACTGAAGATGTAATATCTTCCGTCTCGGTGATGACATGGTTAAACCCAGAGCTCCATACACCACACAACACACTAGAGGTAGAGGGCCAATCAGGTCCTGGTGGGAGGAGTGTAAGGTGTAGTGTGGGGGGAGAAGTGAGGAACATAGGAGAAGTCGTCGGAGGAAGGAAGAAGGAACAGGGACCTGCACAATGCCGTGCAGCCCTGATTTCCGAAACTTTACCGGCGGGGCACCATCAAGCGGTGACCCAGAACGAAACACGGGCAGCTACCGAGTGGGTTAACACTTACCCGTGCCCAACCCACCGGACGCCGGGTCCGAGGCAAACAGATGTCTACCACTGTTCTGCAGAAAACCGGAGTTAAGGAACAGCTCTTTAGGAGCACCTCACTTCAGCCGCAACCTAGCCATCTTGCCAGCGAGATACCCACCCTAGGGAAACAGGCCCTTGTTCAACTGGGAGGTATTCCGGTAGGGAATCCTAAAGAAGTCTTCCCTGTACCTCGACCTGGCGTACTAAGGCGACAACGGCAACTAGACAGGAAAGCTAGTAAAGGAGGGACACCGTGGAGCTCTGGGCTAAAACCAGTCACCGCTGAGACCACCCGGTCCGTTACCTAAAGACTGTATACCGTGTACCACACCAATCATTACAGTAAAGACCCGTTACAGAGGAATCTGGTGTCCGTGCCCTTCTTCAGAACTGTTATTAACTCTGTCCAGCAACTACCCAAGCTGCCGTATTCCACCCAGTGCAGCTCCTGGCCCCCGGGACTCCTGCTCATCTTGCGGGGAGCATCCCATCTAGCTGCCGCACATCCCCCGGAGGCCCACGCAGCGCCGGTGCCATCACCGGACTCCCACAGGTGGCGTCACGACAAACAAGAATCATCCTCATCCCTACTATCCCTTGGATATGACCACCGGGCCCCACAGCCTCAGGTGCGGAACCGTGACAAGTGCTGCATCGCCTGAGACGTGAGCATCCGGCAATGGTGAGTCAGAATTTGGCGTCACGAACACGATACGAACAGGCCCGTTTCCCAACGGGTATTGTGTGCCTACAGAACTTTACTCGGCCTAAGAGAACTTTTCCCACCCTTTTCTACAGGGCCAAAATGGCGGTTTCCGCCATGTGAAACACACTGTGCTGGCCCAGGGGCGTGCCTCCACCCCTCGTCGTGGGAGGGCCATGGCAGAGGCGCCAAAATCCTTGCCCGCCCTGATTACTGGAAACAACCAAGGGGGCGGGCCAAAGACTTCAGCCCACCCATGGACTACAAAACGAAATGGAAGCAGGTGTGGCAAGGCTTTTCCAGCAAGCTCGACTACAGGAACATGTACCAGTTGTTACGGGTGCGGTTCCTGGAAGAAGCGAAATGGCAAACCCGAGGCTCCGCAAGCTGATGAGAGAGGTCGAGAAGGAAGCTCGAGCCGCCATCGGCAACCCCGGCCCAGGTCCCGTCCTCACCATCAACGGGGACCCCGAGTTTTGAGAGACCGTGCTCCAAGATCTTCGGGTGCGGTTGATGGAGGCCACGGAGTGGACAATCAGGAGTTGGAGCGTGAGCCTAGCCAGCCGACTACACCGGGCTGTACAACAGAGACAAGTTACCTATCCCACTCCAGCACCGGAGACCGGCCCCGAACACATTGAGGCCTACCCGGTTACCGGAGAAGACGCACCACTGCCAACTGGTGCGGAGGAGACAGAGGAAGGAGAGGCGGGCAGCCCAGAAGCCCCGCAGGGCGAGATGGAAGAGGACCATGCGATTCCAGAACCCGATCGAAAGGATAATCCTGTCCCAGAACCCCAACCAGCCGAGGAGCCTGATGTGGTCGTTGAGGCCGTAGAGGACGAAGACGACGAGCGTCCCAGCGAGCCTGAAGACTCGACACACACTGGTTTCGAGGAGGAGGAGAAGGCGGAAGTTCCCGCCGAGCAGTTGCAAGCGGCTCGGGTCGAGTGGTCTGGTGCTACCGCAGTGTCCACCTCTAATGTCCGTGTACCGGTGCAGGGCTACAGCCAAATCCAAACCCGCAACCACGCCAAGAACCGGTGGGACTACGTCCAAACAGTCCAACATCCCAACGATGCCATACGACATCGCCGCAGAGCTGAGTGGTGGGCCCAGGAGCAAGCAAACCTGCGGGCTCACGCTGAAGCTCGCCGCCAGCCACCACTACCGGAAGAACTCCGAAAGAAAGGTAAAATCATCACCTTTAATTTGGACAACGGGTGGGGTTTTGCCCGGTAGGAGGGGGTATATAAAGAAATTTTTGTATCCCGCCCGGACGTCGAGTCCCATCTCCCTAAGGGACACCCCAATCGCGACCTGTACCGGGGAGAGGCCATTACCTATGAGCGCCATGCTGGCTACAGCGGGTGGTTTGCTCACCGGGTCCGTAGGTGTGAATTACACCCTTAAAAAAGTAACCTGCTTTATAACCTTGTTTTATGACCTTGTTTTGAACTTTGAAAATGACTTCGTCATGGACACTTGCCTGTTTATTATGTGCCAGTAGAGCGGCCCAGCGGTAAAACCCTGGACGTTACTAAAAGACAGTGACCCTGCCCGCCGGGTCCGCAATGGTTAACCGGTTTCGTTTGAATAAAAATGTTTGAAACGTTATAAGTCAATGTGCCTCCCGGACGGGAAGAAAAATTAAGCAAGCGTAATTGTTATTAATAAAAATGTTTCATTTTCTTTTATGTTTACAAAAATATGAAAATTCTCTGTAATGTTCGGGTTCCGTGACACTTGGAAACAAGTGTAATTTCCCAAGGGGGAGTGTGGCGCCCCGCAACGAGTGCGTCACAGGAAGGTATTGCATCCCTGACTGAAGATGTAATATCTTCCGTCTCGGTGATGACATGGTTAAACCCAGAGCTCCATACACCACTCAACACACTGGAGGTAGAGGGCCAATCAGGTCCTGGTGGGAGGAGTGTAAGGTGTAGTGTGGGGGGAGAAGTGAGGAACATAGGAGAAGTCGTCGGAGGAAGGAAGAAGGAACAGGGACCTGCACAGTGCCGTGCAGCCCTGATTTCCGAAACTTTACCGGCAGGGCACCATCAAGCGGTGACCCAGAACGGAACACGGGCAGCTACCGAGCGGGTTAACACTTACCCGTGCCCAACCCACCGGACGCCGGGTCCTAGGCAAACAGATGTCTACCACTGTTCTGCAGAAAACCGGAGTGAAGGAACAGCTCTTTAGGAGCACCTCACTACAGCCGCAACCTAGCCGTCTTGGCAGCGAGATACCCACCCTAGGGAAACAGGCCCCTGTTCAACCGGGAGGTACTCCGGTAGGGAATCCTAAAGAAGTCTTCCCTGTACCTTGACCTGGCATACTAAGGCAACTAGACAGGAAAGCTAGTAAAGGAGGGACACCGTGGAGCTCTGGGCTAAAAGCAGTCACCGCTGAGACCACCCGGTCCGTTACCTAAAGACTGTATACCGTGTACCACACCAATCGTTACAGTAAAGACCCGTTACAGAGGAATTTGGTGTCCGTGGCTTTCTTCAGAACTGTTATTAACTTGTCCAGCAACTACCCAAGCTGCCGTATTCCACCCAGTGCAGCTCCTGGCCCCGGGACTCCTGCTCATCCTGTGGGGAGCATCCTATCTAGCTGCCGCACATTCCCCAGAGGCCCACACAGTGCCGGTGCCATCTCCCACAGGTGGCGTCACACAAACAAGAATCATCCTCATCCCTACTATCCCTTTGATCTGACCACCGGGCCCCACAGCCTCAGGGCGGAACCGTGACAAGTGCTGCATCGCCTGAGACGTGAGCATCCGGCAACGGTGAATCATTACTGTCAATTAGGGACCCCACAAACAGGGCCGTTGTCAGCACCTGACACACCCAGGCAAGTGACGGGGCCCTCCACAGTTGAGTGGGCCCACTTGCCATCTGCGACAGGCAGCCCTGATGGCAAGGGGCCCATTAGGAACAGAAAGTCCTGGTGGTGAGGGGCCCCAGCTGAGTGCACAATATAGCGATATGTATTCCCACATGGTTTATTTGCATGTGATGCAAATTAGCCTTGTGATGGCACAAGCAGGGCAGCGGCACAGGCGGCAATGTCCTAGTATTATTGAATACGGGGACACTGCATTGATCCTCTGTGCACGCTATCTGCCACTTCCATGTTCACTAGAGGCAGCTGAGCTCCCCTGAACAGGAAGTGGCAGTGCTGAAGCTGCAGAGGTGTTGGTCACAGTGTGAGGAGTTTCTCTCCTTACACTGCCTGCATCTGTGCAGTCTGCAGAGCGGTGTTGAGGAAGAGGGAGCATGGATCCTGGAGCAGGTAAGTGTTGGATGGCTGAAGGGAGCAGACAGCCTGTGAGGGGGCCACATGGAGGAGTGGGGAGTGCATTCTGAAAAAGGGGCCACAAAGTGGGAGAAGCAGTATGAATTGGGTGGTCCACATGGGGGGAGAGGCAATATGAAACAAGGGGGCCACATATGGGGGATATGCAATATTGAAAGGAGGGGCACATGGGGGGAGAAGCAGTATGAATCAGGAGGCTAACATGAGGGGAGAATCAGTATGAATCAGGGAGACACATGGGGAGAAGCAGCATGAATTGGGGGGCCCACAAGGGGGGAGAAGCAATATGAATCAGGGGGGCACATAGGAGGAGAAGCAGTATGAATCAGGGGGGCCATATGGAGGACAAGCAATATGAAACAAGGGGGCCGCATATGGGGGGAGATGCAGTATGGAAAATGGGGGAATGCATATGGAGGTATGCAGTATGAATTGGGAAGCCCACATGGGAGGAGAAGCAATATGAAATGGCGGGACACATGGGGGCTAAATATATTACCTGGAGGCTTTGTATGGATGTATATATTACCTGGAGTATGTGCTGGACTGTATATATTATTTGGAGGATGTGCTGGGCTGTATTTATTATTTGGAGGCTGTGCTGGACTGTATATATTACCTGTAGGCTATGCTGGGCTATGTATATTATTTGAAGACTGTGCTGGTCTTTATCTAATATTTGGAGGCTGTGCTGGGCTGTATATATAGTTTGGAGGCTGTGCTGGGCTATTTATAATGTTTGGAGGCTGTGCTGGGCTATATATGTTATTTGGAGGCAGTGCTGGGCTAATATATATTATTTTGGATGCTGTGCTGGGCTGTATATCTTACCTGGAGGCTATGCTGGGCTATATATATTTTTGGGAGGCTGTGCTGGGCTATATATATTATTAGGAGGCTGTGCTGGACTATATATGTTATTTAGGAGGCTGTGCTGGGCTAGATATATTATTTGGAGGCTGTGCTGAGCTGTATATATTATTAGAGGCTGTGATGGGATATGTATATTATTTGGAAGCTGTGCTGGGCTATAAATGTGGAGCCCACTGGGACGGGGTACTTGGTACCGGACCAGGATATCACTGGGGTAATCAGGACAGTCTTGGTCCGGACAGTGTCCCGAGCCCACAGTAAAGGTTGGGGGTTATTTACAGGGGATAGAGTCGTGACGCCACCCGTGGTATGTGGTCAGGGTGACCACTGCTGCTGCAGAACCTCCGGGGATGATGGATGGCCTGTGATGTGATGGCTCTACACGGACAGAGCCTGGTTCCCGGGGCAGTAGTGATGAAAACAGTTGTGAGGGAGAACAGGGTTTGCAAGGATTACACAGACTCACGGTTTTGTAGTTTTTCAAGTCTTTACTGAAGCAGATGGTAATTCAGCTGAGTACTGTCCACGGAGTCTGTACAGGGGCCGGGTTGCTCCCACCTGGCCGGGTCCTTTGGCTCCCTGTTTCTGCGCTGTGTGAGTGGCCCTGCTACTGCTTTAGCTAAGCTGCGGCCCTTTCTCCCCTCACGGGTACCAATCTGCTAGGCAACTTGAGTCCTATTCCGTGTTCCTGACCCCGCCGTGTTTCTTCGCTGTGGTACAGTGAAGATGTGGAACCTTCACTAATCCAGTGTTCACTGTACTGTTTGTGTCAGGCACAGCATCGGATGCAGTATCCGTTCCATGCGCTTCTCTGGGGCGAGTCTCAGAGGACTTAGTCTCCCAGGGGTGTTCCTCTCTGCTCCTTCTCCTGTTCCTCAGACCCTGGCCGGCCTGGAATTGGGCAGTGGACCGTGGGTTGAGCCTAACGCAGCCCCTTTACACCCAGGTCCGTTTTCCTCAGTGGTGCTCCGCACTGAACTAATAACTGCCACTTCCTCTCCACACCAGAATATACATAGGAGAAGCAGCTTTAGCTCCCCCTTCTGGCCTGGAGGCGCTAGTGTAGTGTTGTAGGTTGTGTGGGGAGTTAACCCTTTGTGGTGTTGTTACTGTGGCACATGAACCCTGGGTTGCCACATTCCCACTTAGTAAAGAACAGTACTCCAGGACTGTAGGAAAAACAAATAACATAACAACAATTATTATATACAGAGTCTTAAAAATAAAAATATACAAAAACCACTGAAGTTCAAAAAGAGTCCAAAAAGTTCAAATCAAATCAGTCCTTCCGGGGGTTTAGTCTATTGCCTCCGGGACTGGTAACTATATATAATTAGTCTTTTCCACAACCAGTTCCGTGGTAAGTATGGTCCGTAGTTAATAAAAGGAAGAAAATGTTCAAGAATACGTAAAGAGTTCATATAGTATAGTCTCTGTAGGTACCGGCCTTTTAAAGTTGTAAACAAATATAACAAGTTCCTACGGGTGTCTGTGGTTTAAGTGCAGTAGGCTCCTAAGCCCTCGGGTCATCGCATAAGAGGCCAAGTTCTTACTCTCCGTGACTGCCACCTAACACCATGCTACACTCACCCTATTTCGTACACTTACACTTTACCGGGTTGTATTTAACTTTATAACAACATATTTACATTTCATACATTTGATTCCACACTTTATTCCTTGTACCTAGCGGTATCTGACCCTGGGTGCTATGTGTGATCTGCGTAATGCTGGTGAACTAGGTGTACTTAGCATAATGGTGTGGGTGGACGTGTACCTACTTAGAGTATCGGTTACTATTGCAGATGGAGACCTGACAGTAGGACTGACAAGCTCACTGGTACCAGGAATTGGTTCTTCCTCAACAGGCTCAACTTCCTGTTCTTCAGGTCTTGGGACTTCTTGTTGTACGGGTTCTGGCGTTGGTTCTACATTGGAGGGAAAGCAATCATGGGGACTACAACTGCTCGTAGTAATTTGGCCATGTTTTAGGGAAATCTCCTAAGACGGTATGGAACACATCCTCTTGTTTCCTGACAGGTTGGTCCTGTAGGGTAAGGTTACTTCTGGTGTCTTCAAGGTTTCAGGACACGGTTTGAGATGGTCTCTTGACACAACTGCTGACGGTCTTCCTTCGTCCTTGCTGATTAAACACACTTTGGCATTGTCTAAACTTGATGGTAAGACTGTATATGGGGTGGTTTCTCCACTGATTATCCAGTTTGTTGGTGCGTCTCTTTTTCTTGAGAACTTGCTCACCAGGTTGTAATGGGGTTGCTAGAGCATGTTGGTTAAAGGTTCTCTCTTGTCTTGCTCTACCTTGCTGAAGACTTTTCTCTACGCACTCTTGTACTTGGCGATACTGCTGTTGACGTAGTGTATCCCAATTGGACTCTTCAACTTCTGCATTTGGCTTCAGAATTACCATATCTAAATCAATTGGCAGCTTATCGGGCCTTGCTCGCATAAGGTAGGCTGGGGTGCAGTTTATAGAACTCACTGGGACATGGTTGTACAAGTCTACAAAGTCAGGTAATTTCTCTGGCCATTGATTTCTCTCTGACTCTGCTAAGGTTTTCAACAGGTCAATCACAATATGGTTCATCTTTTCGCATAAGCATTGTTTGGGGATGATAGGCTGTCGTGCGGATCTTCTTACAGCCGTACATGTTACAGAATTCCTGGAAAATCTCTAACTCGAAAGCTGGACCCTTGATCTGCAAGGACTTGTTCCGGGTATCCATGAGGTCTACAGAAATGTGTTGAAATGCTCTTGCAGCTGTCTTTGCTGTCTGGTCCTTGGCAGGGGAGTAATGGTTCACGATGGTTAAGGCAATAGACATAGCCTGACCGGCTTGGTGACAACTTGACGTGGTCTAACGCAAACTAACTCAAGTGGTTGCTGGGTTACTATGGACTGGAGTGGGGCTCTCTGACTCTGTTGATCCTTTCTTCTGAGGTTGCACGGGCCACATTTTCTACACCAATCTTCAATTGATTTTCTCATGCCAACCCAGTAGAATCTCTCTCTTATGAGCACTTCCAACTTCTTCCATCCAAAATGACCTGCACCATCGTGGTAGGCTTCTAAGACCATTTTGACGTCTCTCTTGGGTACAATAATCTGACAGACCAACTCATGTGTTTTAGGGTTGTTGTGCCTTCTGCACAGCTTCCCTTGATATAGGAACAACTTGCTTCTTTCTTTCCAGAGTTGTTGGATCTCAGCTCGTTTAAAGCACATTCCCAGGCAAAGTGACCTGGTTCCTTGCAACGGCAGCAAATGGGCTGTCCATCCAGCTGATAGCGGTGCTGGGTCATCCTCTCGTCACTTGGTACTTCCTGGGCCTCTTCCACGGGACATCCTCCTTACTGGTCGCCAACTCGATCTTGGGTGTATGCGTGGATCCACGCAGCTCCTTGATTGCTTTAGCCATGGAATCAACAGTGTCCATTAGGGCATGTAGCTTTTGGCTGAGGGCCTCATTAGAGATAGGCTCTTTGCAGTTAGCAGCAGTCCCTAACATGGCAGATGTAGCTAATGCTCCTGGCTGCTGAGGTGCTGCTGTAGGGCCTTGAATAGAGTTTATAGCCCGGGGCTCCTCTATCTGCTCTATCTTTTAGCTGGGCAAAAGTTTTTCCGGGATTCTGGATGGTCATCATGCTCAAATGTCCTCTGAGAGAAGGGGATAGGAGGCCCTCTATGAACTGATCTATCAGAATTTTATCAGCTCCTGGGGCTAAGGCAGGTTCTGCTAATTTGAGTGCTTTGAGCGCTTTCTGCAGGTTTCAGGCATAATCTCTTGCGCTCTCTTTAGGCTTTTGTTGGCATCCAAAGAACCTCATTTTAGCCCGTGTGTCAGCACTGGACTCAAATGCTGCTTTCAGTCCAGCCACAAGATGCTCTACAGTGTTTTTGTCTGTGTATGGCCAGGACGTACCTTCCCGCTGTGCATTGCCGGTTAACTGCCCAATAATCATACCGACACGCTGGACTTCTGTCAGGGGGTACATAGCGTAGTATGCTTTTATTTTTGTAACAAATTCATTAAGGGTATTGGGCTCACCTGAGTATTGTGGTAGCCACATTGCTCCCGGAGTGTACGGCATCAGGAACGGCATGATGGGTGCTGCTTCTTGCGCTGCAGCACCGCCAGGTGCTCCGCTGTTGTCCGGTCCCACAGAATCTCCTTGTTGCGACATTCTTGCGCCCTCTTAGTTAATGTCGACCCTCCTGGTCTTCACTTCCATCTGGATGTCTATCAAATGTTCCGCGGTGGGACAGGGATTCTCTTCCCCACCGGTTAATGTCAGCACAGAGAAGGAGGCTTGCTTCGCGCTCTTGCAGGGTACCGCCCATGATGACACGCCCCCTTTTCTTCCCCGCGCGTCGCGGTCTTTGTAATGGCAGCAGTTCAAAAATTACCAGTTCACATAAATCACGGCACACGGTACCCGCTTTACCGGGTATGGTAGATCCTGTACGTGATGCCAAGTTGTGGAGCCCACTGGTACGGGGTACTCGGTATCGGACTGGGGTATCACAGGGGTTATCACAGCGGTCTTGGTCCGGACCATGTCCCGAGCCCACAAGTAAAGGTTGGGTGATTTACAGGGGAAAGTTCGTGACGCCACCCGTGGTATATGGTAGGGTGACCACCGCTGCTGCAGAACCTCCGGGGATGATGGGTGACAGCTTGAGATGTGACGGCTCTCCACAGGCAGAGCCTGGTCCTTGGGGCAGTAGTGATGAAACAGTTTGTGAGGGAGAACGGGGCTCAGCACAAGGATTACACAGACTCACGGTTTTATAGTTTTCCAGGTCTTTTACTGTTGATGGTAATTCAGTTGAGTACTGTCCACAGAGTCTGTACAGGGGCCGGGTTGCTCCCACCCTGGCCGGGTCCTTTGGCTCCCTGTTTCTATGCTGTATGTGTGGCCCTGATGCCGCTTTAGCTAAGCTGCTGGCCCTGTCTCCCCTCACGGGTACCACCTTGCTAGGCAACTTGAGTCTTGTCCTATGTTTCTGACCCCGCCGTGTTGCTTCGCTTGGTACAGTGGAGATGTGGGACCTTCAGTAGTCCGGTGTTCACTGTGCTGTTTGTGTCAGGCACAATCTCGTTATCCGGTATCCGTTCTGTGCGCTCCTCTGGGGTGAGTTTCAGGGTAACTCGGTCTCCCAGGTGTGTTCCAGAGATGCAGTAGGGAGATGGGAGAAAGCTCCACAAAGTTAGCTATCACTGCAGCTGTCCACCAGTCAGGCCTTTATGGCAGAGTGGCTTGACGGAAGCCTCTCCTCAGTGCAAGACATATGAAAGCCTGCATAGCGTTTGCAAAAAAACACATGAAGGACTCCCAGACTACAAGAAATAAGATTCTCTGGCCTGATGAGCAGGGGATTAACTACCACGGTGCAGGGGTTGTGATCGCACCGGGCCCTGCAGCTTAGGGGGGCCCCAAAAGTCCCTTTGGCCTATAGAAAAGACTAATACTGTTAAAGATTTTTCAATAATTGGGGTCCCCGTTGGAGCTTTCGCATCGGGGCCCTGGGTCTGAAGTTACGCCACTGCTGATGACATGTAGATAGACCTTTTGGTGATAATTCTAAGCGGTACCAGCGGAGAAAACCAGGCACTGCTCATCACCTGACCAATACAATCCCAACAGTGAAGCATGGTGGTGGCAGGATCATGCTATGTGGATATTTTACAGCTTCGGTGACAGGACGACTGGTTGCAAATGAAGGAAACATGAATGCGGACAAGTACAGAGATATTCTGGATGAAAACCTCTTCCAGAGTACTCTGACCTCAGACTTGGCCAAAGGTTTACCTTCCAACAAAACAATGACCCTAAGCACATAGCTAAAGTAACAAAGGAGAGGCTTCAGAACAACTCTGTGACCATGCTTTACTGGCCCAGCCAGAGTCCTGACCTAAACCCAATTGAGTATCTCTGGAGAGAACTGAAAATGGCTATCCACCAAAGTTCATAATTCAACTTGATGGAGCAGGAGAGGATCTGCAAGGAAGAATGGCAGAGGATCGCCAAAGCCAGGTGTGAAAAACTTGTTGCATCATTCCCAAGAAGACTCATGACTGTAGTAGCTCAAAAGGTGATAAGGATATGTGCTCAAGATTCGGAGGCGCTGCTTCTTGGATGCAGTGCCTCCCGATCAGCAGGAACCTGTGGTAGCCAGAGGTAGACCACAGTCGGCCTGTGCCACCATCTCCGGTGGGTGCAGAGCGGCTTCTCCCAGCATGCAGTCGATGGGGACTACTTCCGGCTCCACAGCATGAAAATTAACAGGCTGCGAAGATGCGGGAGTGTGACAACCCCCACTTCAGCTGGAAGAACGCTGCGGACGGGTGAAGCGTAGTGGGTAAATCCCATCCACTATTGCCTGTACTGTACCACGCGGTGTTTTGGACGCAATGGCAAGATGCTGCATCCTATATGCTGCTTTTAACGATCATGAGCACACAACCTCACAGTGATATCCAATATATTTTCAGTTTTATTTTACATAAATACCTGTCAATTAGTAACTTTGTAATTTGTGACAAATTGATCAAATAGTTTCTGCTTTTTCTCAAGTTCTCTCTTGTTATTTTGTTTTCTGATTTTTCCAGGTCAAATGCAACTTTCTGTAAACATCGCAAACGTTGATGCAACTCTCCAGTTCCTCCCTGGCGTAATTCCATGTACGCCAGTTATTTTGGGGCATTTTTGCGACATTGCGCAAAATGTGGCACATTTTGCACAAAAATGGTTTGAGGGCAGAGAAATAAAGATAATTTTCCACAAACTTCATGAATCATGTGCATCATTTTGGGAAAAAAAAAAAAAGCGACGGTCAAAAGTGAAAATTGACAATAAAATGCAAATGATGTCTCTGGCCCATATTGTATACATTACTTTTTGCTCTTTAAGACAACTGTCATATATCACAGCTGTTTCCCTAGTTACCCTCATGTACACTGATCTCTGTAGTGGACGATGATCAGAGTAGATTAGTGATTCATGTTCTGTATGGTCTCATACTGTACATGCTGGTACAAGCTCGCTCATACATTGACAGTTCGCACTCCAGAACATAGACCTCATTGTTCTGCCGCTGTATTTCCAGGGTAAGTGGCTGTGTTAATGGTTACTTCAAGTTTAATTTCCCATGTCCCAGGAGTCACAGGAATAAGACTTCCACTTTCTATTAGACTTTTAAGTAAATAAACATCGAATTGCACATCTGTATCTGCTTAAGACAACATCTGGCAGAGACGGCACAGGTGTAATGTGCCCATTTTTATAAAAGGTATGGATCTGTGCACAGGCTTTATATCAGGCTTATATAGTCACGGGCATTTGTACCAAAGAGCTTGGCCCTCTGGTAGTTATGGCCCATAATTAGGGATAATGAGGACACTCCATGGAGACTTATTCTACTACAGTATAAGACAAGTGAAGGGACGAAAGTAAGAATAGCGTTCCCTGTCACTGAGTTTACCCCTTCACCCCTTGGCGATTTTCAATTTTTTGCTTCAGTTTATTCCACCCCTTCTTCCAAGCACATACTGTATAGCTGTATGAGGGCTTTTTTTTGCAGGACCAGTTGTATTTTGAATAAAGCATTAATTTCAATATTGGCACAAAACTACATGCATTGTGTTCAATGTGTTCATCTGCTAACTCCTGGCAAAAAAAAAAGCACCAAGACCCAGTATTTCCTGCAGTTTACATGCTCTTTTAGTGTAATTTTGACGAAAAAACAGCATACATTGTGGTAAATGTGTTCATTTGCATCTCTGGCAAAAAAAACCACCAAAACCGCCACACAATTGAGCTCTTATTATAAAATAATTTCTTGAAATAATTTAAAAACAAAAACCACAAGGAGCTTCACTGTATTTTTGGATGCCAGCCCGGCAGCAGGCAGGCACAGGCAGTCCCCTAACCCCAGTTTCCTAGTTTTGTACCTGCCTGGAAACCAAAAATATAGGTAAGCCCTTTTTTTTTTTTCATTATTTAGGTATTTCATGAAATGATTAAAAAAACGACGTGGTCCTCGCTGTATTTTTGGTTTCTATCCAAGTATAACTAGGCAGCTGGGGCTGGTCTCCTTACTGTGGGATGGCCACCCAAACTTTCTGGGCATGCAGCCGCCTCAGAAAATGGCACATTCATAAAAGTGCCATTTTCTGGCGTTGTACCCCAACTCTTTTAGTTGCACTGGTGCTGGTGGCAAACTGGTAATAAAGGAGTTACTGCCAACTTTGTATTGGCAGCTGGCACTAAGCCAAGAATTCATAATGTCACAACAATATTAGACCCCGCCACTATGAATTTCTAGTAACCATTAAAAAAACACAACACAGAGAAAAAATATTTTAATTGCAATAAAACACAAAACATATCCCTGGTTCCCATTTTTAATAACCCAAGAACAAACCCTCCAATGATAAACCCACATATCTGTCCCTCAGCGAACATGTTCAGCTTTGCTGCATCTTTGTGAGCAAACACACGTCTTTCCACAGCAACTAGCAGACTCACACTGACTCCCGGGTGACATGAGAAAGGTGAACAAAGTTCAGAGCTGAGCCCTGTCGGCCGTGAACTCATGTGACCCTATGAACTGCATCACAGCACCTGGATCCCAGATGTAAGTGAGCAAGAGAAGCGCTCACTTTATGTTTTGGATCCAGATGCTGTGATGCAGTTCATCTTGGTCATCGGAGTTCATGGCTGACAGGGCTCAGCTCTGAACTTTGTTCACCTTTGTCATGGCATCCAAGTGTCAGTGTGAGCCTGCTAGTTGCTGTCAGCTCTCAACTCAGGTAACCTTGACCCTGACATCACGGTGAGCACATCAGAAGTCTTTTTCTTCGTGGTGTTTGCGATGATAGGATGTTCCTGTCTCTCTGCCTGTGGATTACGCCAGAGAGTTTTTGGGTTAATAAAGATGGCAACCAGGGATGTTTTTCGTGTTTTATTGTATTTACAAACATTTGTTGTGTTGTGTTTTTTTTTATATTTACTAGAAATACATAGAGGCTGGGTCTAATATTAGCCTTACACTATAAATTTTGGGCTTAGTGCCAGCTGCCAATACAAAGCTGGCATTAACCTTTTTATTACCCAGTTGCCACCCCCCTCCCCCCAGGGCCACTGGAAGATCTGGGTAAAGCACCTGACAAATGGTGCTATGAAAGAATGCACTATTTTCAAAGGTGGCTGTGGGCTGCGATTTTTAGCATGGGGGGCCTCCAACCCCCTAGCTGCCTGGCTTTTACCTTGGCTGGCATTCAAAAATAGGGCAAAGCTCATGCATTTATTTAAATTATTTATTTAAATAATGAAAATGATAAAATACCAGGCTTTCCTGTATTTTGATTGCTAGTTAAGGTAAAGCCAGGCAGTTGGGGGTGGCAGCCCATAGCTGTCCACGTTATCTGCACTGAGAATCAAATATACCACAAAGTGCTATGACATTTTTTTAATTATTTCTTTATTTTTACAGTACTATGATGTCAGTCAATGGATGAGGGGCACAACAGACAATCACAGACACTGTCACAGAGAATGGGCATCTGTGATTTGCTGCTGGAGTAACCTGAAACCAGCCCATACATTCTAGCATCTAGAATATATGGGCAGTTTCCAGGCTACTCCAACAGCCAATCACAGATGCCCATTCTCTGTGACAGCGTCTGTGATTGGCTGTTGGGTCCCTCTGCAGTGAATATCCAGGAAGTTAATGAGCAGCCCAGAAGTACAAGCGGTGGGATTCCGTTAAGGCTGCTTTCACATCAGCGCTTCACACTGATCGCGGCAGTTGCGGTGAAAAAACCGCAACTGCCGCGATTACCGCATAACGGCTGCACTTGCGGTTCACCTGCGGCAAGCCCCATGCAATGTCTTTGGGGCTTGCGGCAGGTGCGGCAAGTGCGGTGTAGTTGTGGTTTCGGCACTTGCGGCAGATGTGGCCGTGAAAAAAAACACGGCCACATCTACTGCAAGTGCCGAAACCGCACCTGTCGCACACTTACCGCAAGCCCCATAGACATTGTATGGGCCTTGCCGCAAGTGAACCGCAAGTGCGGCCGTTATGCGGTAATCGCGGCAGTTGCGTTTTTTTCACCGCAACTGCCGCGATCTGCGTAAAACGCTGATGAGAAAGGGGCCTAAGTATGGTGCTGCTGTTTAATAACTATATGCTTTGTTTAAGAGCTTCCAACCATGATCCAAACTCAAACTGTTCGTAATCTGTGCCCGAACACTAGGTGTTTGGTACAGACCCCGAAATCTACAGTTCGGGTTTGCCCATCACTAGTCACATTCTTAGGCCCCAGCCTAAATTTGATAAAGAAAATTAGATCTAGAGAAAAATAAAGACCGTCTGGCCTGTCTTGGGGTGAACCGTTTGGCTGATTCAATATTAGCTAAATTTTTTTGATCTGTTGCAACCATGACTTCATGAATTGCTTAAGACGGTGAAAGGCTTGGAGTAGTGGATTATATATGTTTTTAATGCCAGGTCAGTTAACAGATGCCTATAAGCTAGAGCAAAATGGCTTGTGATAAGATACAACGTGAGCAAGGGCAGACATTTTCTACCTGTCTTATGAATGGGGCTTTGAGGACCAGCCCCCATTTTCCAGATGGTTCATATGATTTCTTTATATTGCTTGTTTTAAAAAAGGCTTCTGTGGCCAGTTTAATCCAATGTTAGTGTGCAGTCTGATTATTAGGAAAGAATGGGGAAATTTAAGGGATACATCATGCTTGACTTGTCTATGCCCTTTGTCAGATTTAGAGAAGCTTTGCAATTTTTTTTATGAGATAATCACTGATGTAACACTGATGGTAAAAACTAAAACACTGACCAAATGCTAAAGGAAAACGTATCATTAACAATGACATAAATCGGTCCACGTTGCTGAGTATGAGGCCGATCACTGACATATGAATGAGGCCTTATTGATATTTGAAATAATTTTCATAATAAGCACTTGTCTGCTGAAGGCACCAGAATAGATCAGGTGCGGTCAAACTGTGCTTTGAAACGGGACTCGTGGATGAAGAGAATTGTGAAATGAACTTGAAAATGTATTGAATGCACACAGAGAAAGGAGAGATAAATGGACAGATGAGATGACAACATCTGCAAGGAGTTTGTATGTTCTCCCATTAGTGCGAGTTTCCTCTAGGCTCTCTGATTTCTTCCCACTCCCAAAAGACAGTGATAGAAGTAAGATTGTGAACCCCAATGAGAACAGCGATGATCCCACCAAGGACAACATCTACAAGTAGTTTGTATATTCTCCCCATGTTTGTGTGAGTTTCCTCCGGGCACTAGAGTTTCCTCCCACATTTCAAAAAATGCACTATGTCTTATTTTCAGGAGATGTCTTATTTTTCCATCATCCCCTTCCAAACCCCAATATTCCCATGCAGCCCCCAATATCCCTATAATCCCCTTATGTATCTGTCCAACCTCAAATGCTGTTAGGACAGAGAGATTCTGCCATCACAAAAAAGCTGGAGGATTCGATGGGAGAAGGTGATACTTGAAAATATCTTTGAATCACTTAAATGTCAATATATAAGGCTGTGTGAAGGAAGAATGGGCTGTTGATCTCACAGCAGTATGTTAATTTCAATTTTGAAGAATTACTTTGATATTCCAAATCCAATTTGGTGGAGAAAAAAGGTATTCCACTATTATGCTATATGACCACTGTGCTTATGTTTTGTGCTGCATTCGTGCTGCGTTTGCTAGCTGTACAAACGCATCTGTCTATAACAAAAGCAGCAAAAACTTAATGCAATTGTGGTGCGTTTGTGCACATACAAACGCAGCAAAGAAACAGCACAAATAAGGGGACGCACAAAGACAGACAGAGACACAGACACACACACAGAGACAGACACACAGACTTTCTCACCCTCCCCGGCAAACCCCAGTGATATCTTCCTCCATGTACCAGCGGCAGCCGTGTTTATCTATCTTCCAGATCCTGCACATCATGTGACAGGCTGAGTCACATGACTAGTCACATGGTGCAAAGGTCCTGGAAGATAGATAAACACAGCTGTCTCCGATGCATGGAGGAAGAGTCACTGAGGTTCACCGTGGAGGGTGAGTATTGGAGCATTTTTGTAATGGAAATCGCAGGAAAAAAGCATCACAAATGGACTGTAATACCCATCTGTTTGTGCTGCTTATTTGGGAGGTTTATAAGGGTGCGTGCACATGGTCCGGAGGAGCTGCGTGTTCGACACAGATCCTCCGGACCTGAGTGAAGCCGCGGGTGGCCGCAAGGAGACCGCAGCCGCCCTGTACTCGCCGTGTGCTGCGGTGCAGGGCGGCTTCTCCCTGCAGTCACCCGATGGGAGCCGCTTTCCGACTCCGCAGCATGAAATAAACATGCGGAGGAGGAGCGGACTCCCATCAACCCGCACCACAGCTCCAAAGACGCTGCGGGTGGGTTACGCATACTGAGGATGGGATTTCTTGAAATCCCATCCACTATGCTAGAACTGTACGCAAAGACGCTGCGTCCAAACCGCTGCGTATCCTCATCGTGAAGATGCAGCCTAATGGAGTCTATCTGGGGAGTCTTGGGAAAACCCAGACCAAAAACTGGCATGTTAACTGACAGTGACATTACAAAAATGCTGGCGGTTTCCGCAAAAAAAGTTCAAATGTGGGCACAGCTTTTGGAAAATCATGTTGACTATCATTACAAAGCTGTGGGTGCTGCGTTTTCGGTGCAGAAACACAGCAAAAAAAATGCAATGAAAATGCACAGTGGGCACTTAGCCTAAGGATGAGGTTTTTTTTCAGAAAGTTACAAGTGAATGTTGCCTATGTGAGAATGTTAAACAAACACTTTAGAATTGATATGCACAAGCAGGGACATAACGATCGCGGTCACAGGGGTCGCGACTGGGTCCGAGCCTATAAGCGGCCCACGCCGCCAGCCGCCCCCTGTGCCTGCCGATCCCACCGCCCACTTCACAATGGATGTTCGTCTCCAATGAAGCACATCCATGTTACCACACGGCAGAATACGCCGCTTTGGGGCCTGGGAGGGGAGGGGGGAGCCTGCTGCTTCCAACTACTGCTGACTGTGCCCTACCCCTCCCCTTGCTTCTTCTTACCAGCCTTGTGCATTCCACTGTGGAACTCATACATCAGGCTGCACTATATTAGGCTGCGCTATATGGAGAGATGAGGCTGCACTATTTGAGGCTGCACTATATGGAGAGAGGAGCCTGCACTATATGAGGCTGCACTATATGGAGAAAGGAGGCTGCACTCTATGGAGAGAGGAGGGTGCACTATTATGAGGCTGCACTATATGGAGAGAGGAGGCTGCACTATATGGTGAGAGGAGACTGTACTATATGAGGCTGCACTATAAGGAGAGTGGAGGCTGTGTGGCGCCCCTATGGGAAGGCGCCACAAGGAGGTACTGCACCCAAAACAGAAGGTGTAGTGCCTCTGTAGTCATGGATGTGGGATTCTTACAGAGTCTGTCACAAGCACTCATACAATAGGCCACCTTAGGACAGGGGACCGTATATTTAGTAGGACCCAGGGGGGGAGCCTAGAGTAGAGCGGGAGACTTAGAGTGACAGTTAGTCAGTCAGAGGAAGGACTGTGCTGAGAAGGCAGCAAGGACAAACATCAGGAGACTGCGTCTGTGACAGGAGGATACCTCTTTGGAGAGAAGTGACCCAGACACCGGAGGAGACAACCCAGGACCAGATGGAGCCGACTGGAGAGTCCAGGTCATCACCGTCATACCCGGAGCCAAGGCAGTCAGTTGGTCTATCCCTGGCTGCAAACCGAGAAGCTGTAGGACTGACATAAGGAAGCCATAGTGCCATGGACTGAATCCCTACCTCTGTCCCAAATTGGGTCCAGGACACTTTAGGGAAAGGACTGAATTCCGGTGACAGGAGGATTATTTTGCTGTCACTCCCGTCCGTACTGGTTAGGAACCGACTGTACAGACCAGGGGACCGGTGAAAGGGCTCTTTAGTGCGGTTAATGACAGTTAAAGAGACACCCAGACCCAGAAACCTATTGCAAAGATACCACCGACAGACTCTGCAGAGACTCCTCAAAATCTGTGGCTACAACCCCGTAAAACCGGACTATACCGTGTACCTGTTTTCATCTGGTGACAGTAAAGAACTTCTTGAGCTGATCTGGTGTCTGTCCTCCTTTTCTCTGCCGCCCGAAGGTCCCCACAGCATCAAATCGGTGAGGACTACTACTCCCCTTTTCCACACCGCTGCCCTGAGTTAAAGCTCCACCTGTGGGAGCTGTACTACTCTGAGCTGCACCTCCATCACCTCAGCGGCTGGCCGTAGCACTGGTATCCACATTACCAGGTACCACACGTGGCGTCACGTTACCATTTCCCCATCCATCATCATCATCCCGCTCCATCCCCCTCATTGAGGGTCCAGGGCACGGAACCAGGAACCAACCAGCCGTGGTCCCCCACCGAAGTAACAACCTGTCCCGGTATGCGAGTACCCCCTACCCTGTCGACCGACTCAGCTGCACTATATGAGGCTGCACTATATGGAGAGAGGAGGCTGCACTATGTTAGGCTGCACTATATGGAGAGATGAGGCTGCACTATATGGAGAGATGAGCCTGCACTATATGAGGCTGCAATATATGGAGACAGGAGGCTGCACTCTAATGGAGAGAGGAGGCTCCACTATATGAGGCTACACTATATGGAGAGAGGAGGCTGCACTATATGAGGCTGCCCTATATGGAAAGAGGAGACTGCACTATATGGAGAGAGGAGGCTGCACTATATAGGGAGGAGGCTGCACTATATGGAGAGATATGAGGCTGCATTATACTATATGGAGGGCTATGAGGCTGCCTTATGCTACATTGAGGGCTTTGAGATTGCATTATGCTATATGGAGGGCTGAGGTGGCATTATACCTTATGGAGGGCTGTGAGGGTGTATTATACTATATGGAGAAATATGAGGCTGCATTATGCTGTATGGAGAGCTTTGAGGCTGCATTATGGTATATGAAGGGTGGATAATGGAGGTGCATTATAATAATTGGATGACTGGGGGGCTACCTTATGATTGGGGGACAATGGGATGTATTATAATACATAGATGATTATGGGGGTACATTGTAATATATGGAGGAATATGTATTAAAATAATTGGAGAACTATGGTAGCGGGAGGAAGAAGACTATATATACCAGCACGGGGGACATATATACCACGATAAGGGCCATACTCCAGGATGAGGGACATTAATACATAATGAAAAGGTCTTTATAGGATTTAGAATGTTAAACATGGCCCATACAACTGACCTACGTGCGTGTGTGTGTGGGGGAAGGGGGGCAGGTCTAAATTTCGCACCGGACTCTAGTTACGCCACTGTGCACAAGGGTATAGACATTTTATTGCGGTCAGGTTGGGAAGTGGCCACTCTCTAGAATTTATTGGATAATTAGGAAGGCATTGAGAAGGTAGATTTTAAAGGGAACCTGTCATGTCATTTATGCCCCCAAACCTATCACTACCTGTCCCTGCAGGTTCCTACTACATTCCTAATTATATCTGTTTGACCTAAATGTGAGGTATAAATGTGGAAAAAAGCGATTGATTAGTTACATTTTTCAGTTTTTTGGGGGAGTCCCTAGACGCAGTTTGTGGGTGTATTGGTTATATCGGAGAGCTCTGGAGCATTACAAAGCCGGCCCATACACCCGATAATCCCCCACAATGCACCAGACTGGAAATGACGCGCAGCGGCATCAAACCCAGAAGGTAGCACCCACCAAATTTGAAATTCCAGGAGCACACTACTGAATTAATTATCACGCCCACCAGGGCGTAATAACACACCACATGGGGGGAGAATGGACCCAGAGAGCCTGCCACCCATCACCCACAGCTCGCCCACATGTCTAGGAACGCTGTCAGAACGGGGATAAAATGTAAGTTATCAATTGCTTTTTTCCACATTTATACCTCAGGGATGTAGTAGGAAGCTGCAGGGACAGGTAGTGATAGGTTTGGGGGCATAAATGACTAGACAAGTTCCCTTTAAAAGTTAAACTCAGAAAAGGAGATTGAAATTATCTCTCCAACACACTAGAGTAATATTTATAATACTATGAAGATTTGCTTGGTAAGCGGTGACTATGGAATGGTATAATTTAATATTCTACATAGATTATGTTATAGCCCTCAACTAATAATCAGAATGGATCCAACTAGGTCATGGAATTGTCCGAAATGTGATGACAAAGAAGCAAACTTTACCCACACAATATGGAATTATGTCTCTATCAGAAATTTTCTTTTTAAGTTTTTGAAAATATTATTATTATTTACTAGCTGGGTGCCCGATGCAGATGCATCGGGATTCTAGCAGAGCGAGTCTCTGACTCGCAATGGCCGCTTCGCGGCCAATGCTTCGGTCGTATCCACATGACGACATTGACTCGCAGCGTGAGCGGACTCAAAAGGGGCAAAAATCCCATTCGTGATTATATAATAGAAAGGCCTTCAGCTCGATCTTAAGATATGGTGACTTGAATGAACGCTCTGAAGGAAGATTGATCGTGTACAAGCCTAGATTGGTCCACCACGATCTTCTCCACCATATTTTTGATAGTATCTCTATAGCTATCAGGTTGCTTGTCTTCATTTTTGCCTTGTTCCTTCTATTCTGCCTACCATAACATCCTTCTCCAGTGATTTCTCTCTTCGTATGATGTGTCAAAAGTAGGCAAGTCATAGCTTGGTTTTCATTGTCTTGAGTGACATTCCAAATTTTATTTGTTTGTTCTTGTTGCCATCCATGGTATTTATAACATCCTTCTGAACCACCGCATTTCGAAGGTTTTGATTCTTCTTCTGTCTTCTTTCTTTATTGTCCACGTTTCACATCTATATATTAACATAGAAAAAAACAGAATATGTATGAGCCGTGTCTTCGTCATCAGTGAAATGATCCTCCATTTGAAAACTTTGTCCATTCACTTCATTGTAAATACACCTTTTTAGATAAAGATATTCATCAAGACCAGCATTCTTCATGCCAGTATAGATTAGGTGGTGATTGTTTGAAGCAATTTTTATTGAATTTTAGTATAAGAAGTGAGTAATATATCATTAAAGGAGCAGTTTGTACAATGTTCTTGTTATATGTACAAGTATAACTTAAGACAAGTGAATTACAGTATTGCGTTGTAAGGTACAACGTAGGTTGTGTTGATAATCAAGTAGATTATGTCTACAATCAATTTAATTGAAAATAATCTTGAATATGTCTATAACAGTTAGAGATATTGGTCTCAAACAAGTATTTTCTATCAAACCAGAGTTAAGTCAGAAATATTAGTAAATAATTTGCAACAATGGTAGTTCACAGAGATGTGGAGTAGGGTGGAGGGGAGAAGGGAAGATGAAGGGTGGGTATGTTTTGGAATTGTCAAAAGATTTTGTGGATTGTATGAGTTGGGCTTTGTGGCAATTTTTAACTGTCGAGTGAAGTTAATGTCAGTTAGGAGTTTAAGATTCGTTCTGAAGGAGCGGAGATGGGAATCGTGCATTCCAGTTGCCCCACTTTTTCTGGCATTTATTTTGTAGGTTGTTCTTGATAGCGAAAGAGTATTCATATGAATTATGAGTTGCAATTCTTTCTAAGGTCTTTTGAATTGATGGTGGTTGAGGATCTCTCCAGAAAGAGGCGATGATGTTTTTGGCTGCTAGGGACATTTGGGACCCCATAGGCTCCAGGGACCGGGTGCGAGTGCAACCCCTGCACCTATTGTAGTTACGCCTCTGGGTGAGGTTTAGGGTACTGAGATGGGTTTTATATATGATTGTATATATAGTTTATGTTATGGTTTTTATAATATCTATCAGACATGTTGCAATCCAAAATGCCTGTGCCTTTTTTCCCCAACATCTGTCATGAGGGTAAAGTTGAGCTCTCTATATACACATTCAGTCAACATTAATGTGACTTATAGTGATTATGTAGATACCTTATTGTTGCCATTAAGTGATCCTCATAGAAGCTGGACCTTCCAAACTTAATCACTTACATCCAGGTGTTTCTGCTGGATCTCATTTAAATATTTAAAGCGTAACTGCCGTTTAAGTTTTAATTTAAAAATAATGTAGAGCAAGTGACTTTAATACATTTTCAAATACACTTCATTAGAAAATTCTGGTTGAAAAACCACTCAGAAACCTTCCACAAGGTGTCCCCAGTACACTGTGTGTGAAGCACATATATGTTCATTATCAGTCAGATCCATCTTCACACTGAATATGAAGCATGTTACCATATAATGCAAGGGGGCGTGGCCTATGCTGCTGACTGACACACCTACAACATAGTTGCTAAGCAATGTCAGAATGTCAGGATCACTGCAAACTCCTCTTTACTTGGCATAAGCCTCTTTGATCTGCAATCTGGCTCTGCACAACTCAGTCACAATCTCTGGTAACCCCTTGTCTGCTGGCTCCCCACACAGCTCGCTATCATACTGCTCTTAGAAGCTGTTGAAATACACACACAGTGCTGACAGACGCTGGCCAAGCCCACACAGCCATAAAATGCAGTTTTTAAAAGAGCACAGAAAAATGTGAGAAAATAAGTCACATGGCACAAAAAATCATTATATTAGCTGCTATGTAACCCATCATTAATAACCAGCCCAGTATTGTGTTTTGTTTTTCTTTGTCAATGAAATGACATTTACACTTTTAGGGTAACCTGTCATGTTATACTGAAGAAGGAGCTGAGCAGATTGAATTATAGTTTTGTGGGAACATAATTCGTATGACTTGTAATATGTTTGCTTAAATCTCTCCACCTTCTGTGCTTCAGAGTCAGGTGGGTGGTTCCATATAGCTGTCAATCACTAAGTAGAACCATACACTGGATGCATAAAAAGAACATTTAAATGAATAAAGTATAGGTTAAACTAGGAGAAAAAAAACAATAAATGCAGAATGTTTTGTTTCATTACTTTGTTAAAAGATTTTATATGGGGTGAAGGATCTGGTCTACCTAAGACATCTGTGGTGGATACTGGTCTAAATCTTTCTCCGTAAACACACAATTTCTGCAGTGAGGATGTGACATCTATGGCCAGGTTCATATTACGTCTATGTACGGTAACTGGCAGTAAAAGTGGCGTTTTTAGGAATTTTTGAGCGCATACATTTTTGTTACTTCAAAACCATATGCGCTACATGGGTATAGACAGATAGATCAAAGGATAGATGATAGATAGATAGATAGATAGATAGATAGATAGATAGATAGATATAGTGTGTTGTGAAAGTATTCGGCCCCCTTGAACTTTTCAGCCTTTTGCCACATTTCAGGCTTCAAACATAAAGATATAAATTCTAATATTTTTGTGAAGAATCAACAAGAGGGACACAATCGTGAATCGGAAAGAAATTTCTTGAATATTTTAAACTTTTTTAACAAATAAACAACTCAAAAGTGGGGCATGCAATATTATTCAACCCTTTACCTTCAGTGCAGCAAACTCACTCTAGAAGTTCAGTGGGGATCTCTGAATGATCATTGTTGTCCTAAATGACTGGTAATGATAAATAGAATCCATCTGTGTGTAATCAAGTCTCTGTATAAATGCACCTGCTCTGTGATAGTCTCAGGGTACCGTTACACATCGCAATATCGTTCCGATATCGCATACAATTTCACGGGAGCACGCACGTTATTGGCACTTGTCCAAGATTGCATAGGAGATGTCACAAAGGGAGATATCGTCAGGCAACGCAACTAGGATATTGTACGCAACTTTTTTGCGCTGGGTATGAGCAACCCAAGGACCGAGCATTAACATTGTAGTGAATAGGGGAAGTTGCGTTTAAAATCATAGTTGCGCCGTCAGGGTACCTTTACACGCCGCTACTGGCGGGTGGATACAACCAGCTACTTGCGAGAAATGTATCTTGCATCGGCAATGTACCCCGTAGTAGCGGCGTGTGAAGACGGTAGTAGCCACCCGGCAGTAGATGCACCTGTTTCCGAGCACTGCCCTGAAACAGGTGGCTACACAACCGATTGTAGCGACCTGTATCGGCGTGTAAAGAAGGAACAGAAGGGTTGTTTCTACACCATGCTATGTACCTGGTATTAGGAAACACCACAGTTTTTGTATCCAGTACATTATGGCTGGCTATACCATACCATTAGTAATGTCTCACAATATATACGTAATTCTGGAAAAAATACGGACTTATAATCAAACATGACCAATCGCAAATAATTACTTAGCAAGGTTATTCCCCTAGGGGAAGAAAAACGATCAGAAGGTCATTTATATGAAAATATTAATTTTTATTACTATACAAAAGACTACACGGTACAGGGGGTGAGAGTAAGGTAGTAAATCCACTGATACAATTGGTATAAAAATATATATTATACCATATGCATACTTCAAATAATTCAAATTACTCATATATCAATACATCAAGAGTATACATAATTCTATTTGGGGTACTGAACCACCACAATTTTTAATAAAATTCCAAACACAGGAGACCTTCATACTCCACTGCAGTACATATTATTATAAACCACCATAATATATGGTACATGAATTTAATATTTATATATGCTTTTATAGTATGTGGATATAAGCGGGGTCAGGGTTGGCATTATTGTCATAGTGTCATACATATTTTACTCTCACTTTCATATCATATAGTTAGAAAGTCTACATATAATTCGGGTAAATACCCAGTTAATATTATTATTACATGCAGACAATAATTTGTATTATTCCATAGAAAGAAAGAAATTATTGGATATCATAATATGAGAGTATCATATGCATTTTATACATATAGCCACCATTTCAAATGCAGCTGTGTGGCCCATGTGGAATTCAGAGTTTCACATAACACAGGCACTACACAAGCAAGCTTATGCCTGCAGCGTTATCAGCCTCTCAAGGGAGGACATGTGCTGCAGCTATCACCAGAGTCCGTACCACCTCACCTAGATGTAACCATAGATCATTTAACCACTATGTTCAGGCTCCAATATATACTACAGTTTAGGAAGGTCAATAAGTCGTTATATTGAGGTTCATACCTGTTTAGATTGATGTTTGTATCAGGCGTGCGCCCTTATGCGCATTTCAGATTACTCCTTCGTCAGAGGGCATGGGTGAGTGAAGGAAGGGGGGGGTTTAAAAAGCAGTATCAACCAATCCGCATGGAGTATCTGTTGCTAAGCAGCAGATGCTTCCATTCAATTGCACAGCCCGGCCGCAGTCATCAGCGGCGTCATGGAGAGGCGTGTCAGCGCGTCAGCCGACACGCCGCACGCTCTCCCTACGTAGCTACAGTCAACACGCAGCGTCTGTTGCTAGGCGGCAATCACTTATGCTCAATTGCACAGCCCGGCCACAGTCGTCATCGGCGTCATGGAGAGGCGTGTCAGCACTATAGCCGACAGATCACGCCATCTCCATATAGACGCCACCAGACGAGCGGGTCGGTATCATTAAGCAAGCGGCCACATAGCAAAAGACTACTACAATGATTTAATAGTTGGACATGTCATCTACCGGAGGGATGATATAATTAACCCTTTGAGGACCATACAAATAGCATGTGGCACATTCTCAAATGAACCAATGCCTCTATCTTCTATCTATTGCATATAAGACACAGAAATGTTCATATATATTACACACAGTCAGTCACATATGTTTATATAAATATATATGTGCAATATATCCATTGCTTGATATGGAACATATGATATTACTTTTTATAGAGTGGAGATGTAATTTCCCATATACTCATCATACTAATCGATACATTACATGGCACCACTAAACCACACAATAATTTCATTGTATAAGTTAGATATTTATACCAAATATGTTCTAGTGGTTACCATGCCACCAATCATTACATATTGTGACTAGTTATATCACGTCACATCAAATTAGGCAATATACATAATCGGTCCATTCCTTCATCTGATGATATATACAATATCAATGTTTTCTTTTTCACTGATCACTTGTTGAATGGTCACATATAGTCATATTCAAACGGAATCAAGGTTGTCTCACTGCAAAAGTGAAAATTAAAAAACAATTAATATAAAAATAGAAAAATTAAAACCACTTATAACCCTACGTCAATATGAACTTCACAAGTATGGAACATAACTAATGGTTTCATTCAGGCCTGCTGGTTGGACAGTTTTTAGAGTCCAAATCCAACGTGATTCCAATTGGGCTAATTTAACCGTGGCATTCCCACCCCGTATCCCTAAATCCACCATCTCAATACCACGTATCATGAATTCCTTCCCATTACACTGGTGATGTTTTTTGAAATGCCTTGGAATCGTCTTCAACAAGGTATCATCCTCACTATCTCTGGCTGCCTCAATCCCTAGTATGTGCTCCCTCACCCTCACTTTCAATTGACGACCAGTCAACCCTATATAGATCTTTTTACAGGGACATATTCCATAGTATACAACCCATCTAGATTCACAAGTAATGCGTTGTTTGATCGTATACGTTTTAGATCCAGTTGAATCAACAAATGATCCGCTACGTTCTATGTTGGGGCAGGCTACGCATCTACCACAGGGGAAGCAGCCAATTGAGGGTGGGAATTTATCCAAAAATGTTCCTTTAGTATATCCTTCATAATGGCTTCTGATCAGGTGATCTTTTAAATTCTTACCCCGTCTGATAGCCATTAGTGGTTGAGATGGTAGGATTTTTGCCAGGGTTGGGTCTGCTTGTAAGATATGCCATGATCTCTCTAGGGCTTTACGTATCATTCCATATCCACTATTGTAGCCCGTAATAAATCTAACTGGAGTAGTGGAATCACGATTCCCTCGTGAATATAGCAATTGATTGCGTGATGCGTGCTTTGCCCTATTATACGCTTTCTTAATCATTCTTTTGCTGTAGCCACGCTCTATGAACCTTTTCCTAAGATCAACAGCCTGTCTCTCAAAGTCCTCAGTCTGAGAGCACATCCTTCGTAGTCGGAGAAACTGACCAGTTGGCACAGACCCTATCATGTATTTAGGATGTGCTGATGTAGCATGCAGCAGGCTATTGGTGGAGGTTGGTTTCCGGTATAGAGAAGTCTGTAGTACACCTTCCTGATCGCATTCAACAGTTACATCAAGGAATTCTATCTTTGTCCCTGAATATGAATATGTCAGATGTATGTTATTATTATTGGAGTTCAGATGTTTCATAAATGGTTCGAGTTCCTTCACTTCGTCCTGCCATATAAAGAAAACATCATCTATATATCGCGCCCAAAAAGGGACGCGATCCGCAGGAATACCACCATCTGTCAAAAAGAGGTCCCTCTCCCACAGCCCCAGGAACAGGTTTGCATAGGCTGGTGCAAATGATGCACCCATTGCCGTTCCCTGGAGCTGTAGGTAGAAGGACCCCTTGAAAGTAAAAAAATTATGAGTCAATGAGAACTCCAATACACATAAGACAAATTCCACTAGATCTGCTGGGAGGTGTGAACTACAGAGGAAAAACTTAACTGCCCGCAATCCATCGGCATGTTTGATGTTTGTGTATAGGGATTCGACGTCCCCACACACCATTACCGCATCCCCATTTAGAGAAACTCCATCTACTTTTTTCAAAAAATCTACGGTATCCCTCGTATATGACGGCAGCGATTCTACAAAGGGCTGGAGTATCGAATCCACCCATCTATTTATATTCTCTAGAAAGTTGTTATTTCCCGATATAATCGGTCTCCCGGGTGGAACCGTCTGACACTTATGAATCTTTGGTAGTAAATACAATGTCGATATTGACGGTTCCACAACACGTAGTGCTGAAGCCAGCCGACCAGTGACAACACCCCCATCTACTGCCGCATCAAGTATCTTATCTAGTTCATCAATGTATTTGGAAAGAGGATTGAAGGTCAATTTCTTATAGCAAATTTTATTGCGTAACTGTCTAAATACCTCATCCTCATACATTGATTTCGGCCATATCACGATGTTGCCACCTTTGTCAGCCGGCTTCAGCACCACGTCCGGGAGACTTTTTAGCTCTTTTAATCGTTTTCTCTCGCTGCCCGTCAAGTTATCCCTACCATCATATCGAGGGATTTTTTCCAGATCACCTGATACCACCTGTACAAACAGATCAATATTGGCACATAAAGAGAGAGGAGGGAATTTTTTTGAATGTGGTCTAATGCTAGATGGTATCTTACCTCTCTCCGACACTTTGTGCTCCAGAGAGAGATCATCCAAATTGGTTAGTACCGCTTGTTCTTCCTCTGTAGGGAAGACAGAATGCACACTTGGATTAAAGAAATGCCGTTTAAAATATAATGATCTTGCAAATAATTGTAAGTCTTTAATGGCCTCAAATGTATCAAATCCCGCCACAGGTGAAAAGGTTAATCCTTTAGACAATAGTGAATAATCAGAGTGGGTCAGAACATAGGAGCTTAAATTGATTACCTTATTATCAATCTTGTTGTCATTTGGTGATCCTGATTTATTCTTGCGTTTCCGCTGATTATAAATCGGGTAATAAGGTGTGCGCATATTTCTTGTTCTACGATTTCCGCCACCTGACGCTCCCTGCTCTGGTCCACTCACATTCACATTAGTTTCGGATTGATCACTGAGTGATGTCACTGATGAATGGGATTCCTTACGTCCATCATCAATTATCTGCATTTTTATTCTCTTCCAACTGTACATTCTGCCCTCCACTTTGTCCTTCATATCCCTTTGGAACTTCCCAAGGTGTACATCACGTATTTTTTTAACACATACATCCAATTTCTTTTCCAATAGATGGGTGGATTCGATACTCCAGCCCTTTGTAGAATCGCTGCCGTCATATACGAGGGATACCGTAGATTTTTTGAAAAAAGTAGATGGAGTTTCTCTAAATGGGGATGCGGTAATGGTGTGTGGGGACGTCGAATCCCTATACACAAACATCAAACATGCCGATGGATTGCGGGCAGTTAAGTTTTTCCTCTGTAGTTCACACCTCCCAGCAGATCTAGTGGAATTTGTCTTATGTGTATTGGAGTTCTCATTGACTCATAATTTTTTTACTTTCAAGGGGTCCTTCTACCTACAGCTCCAGGGAACGGCAATGGGTGCATCATTTGCACCAGCCTATGCAAACCTGTTCCTGGGGCTGTGGGAGAGGGACCTCTTTTTGACAGATGGTGGTATTCCTGCGGATCGCGTCCCTTTTTGGGCGCGATATATAGATGATGTTTTCTTTATATGGCAGGACGAAGTGAAGGAACTCGAACCATTTATGAAACATCTGAACTCCAATAATAATAACATACATCTGACATATTCATATTCAGGGACAAAGATAGAATTCCTTGATGTAACTGTTGAATGCGATCAGGAAGGTGTACTACAGACTTCTCTATACCGGAAACCAACCTCCACCAATAGCCTGCTGCATGCTACATCAGCACATCCTAAATACATGATAGGGTCTGTGCCAACTGGTCAGTTTCTCCGACTACGAAGGATGTGCTCTCAGACTGAGGACTTTGAGAGACAGGCTGTTGATCTTAGGAAAAGGTTCATAGAGCGTGGCTACAGCAAAAGAATGATTAAGAAAGCGTATAATAGGGCAAAGCACGCATCACGCAATCAATTGCTATATTCACGAGGGAATCGTGATTCCACTACTCCAGTTAGATTTATTACGGGCTACAATAGTGGATATGGAATGATACGTAAAGCCCTAGAGAGATCATGGCATATCTTACAAGCAGACCCAACCCTGGCAAAAATCCTACCATCTCAACCACTAATGGCTATCAGACGGGGTAAGAATTTAAAAGATCACCTGATCAGAAGCCATTATGAAGGATATACTAAAGGAACATTTTTGGATAAATTCCCACCCTCAATTGGCTGCTTCCCCTGTGGTAGATGCGTAGCCTGCCCCAACATAGAACGTAGCGGATCATTTGTTGATTCAACTGGATCTAAAACGTATACGATCAAACAACGCATTACTTGTGAATCTAGATGGGTTGTATACTATGGAATATGTCCCTGTAAAAAGATCTATATAGGGTTGACTGGTCGTCAATTGAAAGTGAGGGTGAGGGAGCACATACTAGGGATTGAGGCAGCCAGAGATAGTGAGGATGATACCTTGTTGAAGACGATTCCAAGGCATTTCAAAAAACATCACCAGTGTAATGGGAAGGAATTCATGATACGTGGTATTGAGATGGTGGATTTAGGGATACGGGGTGGGAATGCCACGGTTAAATTAGCCCAATTGGAATCACGTTGGATTTGGACTCTAAAAACTGTCCAACCAGCAGGCCTGAATGAAACCATTAGTTATGTTCCATACTTGTGAAGTTCATATTGACGTAGGGTTATAAGTGGTTTTAATTTTTCTATTTTTATATTAATTGTTTTTTAATTTTCACTTTTGCAGTGAGACAACCTTGATTCCGTTTGAATATGACTATATGTGACCATTCAACAAGTGATCAGTGAAAAAGAAAACATTGATATTGTATATATCATCAGATGAAGGAATGGACCGATTATGTATATTGCCTAATTTGATGTGACGTGATATAACTAGTCACAATATGTAATGATTGGTGGCATGGTAACCACTAGAACATATTTGGTATAAATATCTAACTTATACAATGAAATTATTGTGTGGTTTAGTGGTGCCATGTAATGTATCGATTAGTATGATGAGTATATGGGAAATTACATCTCCACTCTATAAAAAGTAATATCATATGTTCCATATCAAGCAATGGATATATTGCACATATATATTTATATAAACATATGTGACTGACTGTGTGTAATATATATGAACATTTCTGTGTCTTATATGCAATAGATAGAAGATAGAGGCATTGGTTCATTTGAGAATGTGCCACATGCTATTTGTATGGTCCTCAAAGGGTTAATTATATCATCCCTCCGGTAGATGACATGTCCAACTATTAAATCATTGTAGTAGTCTTTTGCTATGTGGCCGCTTGCTTAATGATACCGACCCGCTCGTCTGGTGGCGTCTATATGGAGATGGCGTGATCTGTCGGCTATAGTGCTGACACGCCTCTCCATGACGCCGATGACGACTGTGGCCGGGCTGTGCAATTGAGCATAAGTGATTGCCGCCTAGCAACAGACGCTGCGTGTTGACTGTAGCTACGTAGGGAGAGCGTGCGGCGTGTCGGCTGACGCGCTGACACGCCTCTCCATGACGCCGCTGATGACTGCGGCCGGGCTGTGCAATTGAATGGAAGCATCTGCTGCTTAGCAACAGATACTCCATGCGGATTGGTTGATACTGCTTTTTAAACCCCCCCCTTCCTTCACTCACCCATGCCCTCTGACGAAGGAGTAATCTGAAATGCGCATAAGGGCGCACGCCTGATACAAACATCAATCTAAACAGGTATGAACCTCAATATAACGACTTATTGACCTTCCTAAACTGTAGTATATATTGGAGCCTGAACATAGTGGTTAAATGATCTATGGTTACATCTAGGTGAGGTGGTACGGACTCTGGTGATAGCTGCAGCACATGTCCTCCCTTGAGAGGCTGATAACGCTGCAGGCATAAGCTTGCTTGTGTAGTGCCTGTGTTATGTGAAACTCTGAATTCCACATGGGCCACACAGCTGCATTTGAAATGGTGGCTATATGTATAGAATGCATATGATACTCTCATATTATGATATCCAATAATTTCTTTCTTTCTATGGAATAATACAAATTATTGTCTGCATGTAATAATAATATTAACTGGGTATTTACCCGAATTATATGTAGACTTTCTAACTATATGATATGAAAGTGAGAGTAAAATATGTATGACACTATGACAATAATGCCAACCCTGACCCCGCTTATATCCACATACTATAAAAGCATATATAAATATTAAATTCATGTACCATATATTATGGTGGTTTATAATAATATGTACTGCAGTGGAGTATGAAGGTCTCCTGTGTTTGGAATTTTATTAAAAATTGTGGTGGTTCAGTACCCCAAATAGAATTATGTATACTCTTGATGTATTGATATATGAGTAATTTGAATTATTTGAAGTATGCATATGGTATAATATATATTTTTATACCAATTGTATCAGTGGATTTACTACCTTACTCTCACCCCCTGTACCGTGTAGTCTTTTGTATAGTAATAAAAATTAATATTTTCATATAAATGACCTTCTGATCGTTTTTCTTCCCCTATGGGAATAACCTTGCTATGTACCTGGTATGTAGCTGGGGCGTGACACAGGCTCCGGGTTACCGCGCCCCATCAGCGATCATTGGAGGAAGCTCCTGCGTTACGATTGGTAGTCGCTGCATAGGGAGGCATATTTAAGGAGCTGACCAGTCACACTACACAATTGCTCGAGCGTCATGTATTAAACAGCCTCCTGCGATGCCTGCCCAATCATGATGTTCTTGCTTTGTCCTATCAGCGTACGGACGTCTCGTAATCCACAATTGTGGCACGCCTATGTGCTGTCCCTGCTGCACCAGGTCCGCCCATATTAGCTTGTTGTAGCGGTGTGTAAATGAGGTAAGGTGAGCTACAGAAGGTTACTTGAGACACCCGGCGGTGTATCTAGAGATAGATGTATCCTACTGTAGCGCACCTTGTGGCGGCGTGTAAAGGTGGTGCGATTACCGTTTGTAACCGTTTGTGCGTGCTTGTGCACGTGAAGTAGCTGGTTGTATCCACCCGCCAGTAGCGGCGTGTAAAGGTACCTTCACACTGCAGGATCATGCCAGATCGCAGATGCTACATTGTACGGTTGAAAGGCTTGCACAATCTTCTTGCAATATCGTACCTGTGATTTATTGCAGTTGCATTGCCCTTTTAAATGACACAACGCACCAACGATATCAACTGCAATGACCACACCATGTGGCTTTTTGTCGATGTTGCATTGCGATATTGCAAGATGTAACGGTACCCTCAGAGTTCTGTTTCAAGTGCAGAGAGCATCATGAAGACCAAGGAACACACCAGGCAGGTCCAAGATACTGTTGTGGCAAAGTTTAAAGCCGGATTTGGATACAAAAAGATTTCCCAAGTTTTAAACATCTCAAGGAGCACTGTGCAAGTGATCATATTGAAATGGAAGGAGTATCAGACCAGTGCAAATCTACCAAGACCAGGCCGTCCCTCTACACTTTAATCTCAAACAAGGAGAAGACTGATCAGAGATGCAGCCAAAAGGCCCATGATCACTCTGGATGAACTGCAGAGATCTACAGCTGAGGTGGGAGAGTCTGTTCATAGGACAACAATCAGTTGTACACTGCACAAATCTGGCCTTTATGGAAGAGTGGCAAGAAGAAAGCCATTTCTCAAAGATATCCACAAAAAGTCTTTTTTGAAGTATGCCACAAGCCACCTGGGAGACACCAAACATGTGGAATAAGGTCTTCTGGTCAGATGAAATCAAAATTGAATTTTTTGGCCGCAATGCAAAACGATATGTTTGGCGTTAAAGCAACACAGCTCATCACCCTCAAAACACCATCCCCACTGTCAAACATGGTGGTGGCAGCATCATGGTTTGGGCCTGCTTTTCTTCAGCAGGGACAGGGAAGATGGTTAAAATTGATGGGAAGATGGATGGAGCCAAATACAGGACCATTCTGGAAGAAAACCTGTTGGAGTCTTTAAAAGACCTGAGACTGGGATGGAGATTTATCTTCCAACAAGACAATGATCCCAAACATAAAGCGAAATCTACAATGGAATGGTTCAAAAATAAAGATATCCAGGTGTTAGAATGGCCAAGTCACAGTCCAGACCTGAGTCCAATGGAGAATATGTGGAAAGAGCTGAAAGCTGCTGTTCACAAACGCTCTCCATCCAACCTCACTGAGCTCCGGCTGCTCTGCAAGGAAGAATGGGCAAGAATTTCAGTCTCTCGATGTGCAAAACTGATAGAGACATACCCCAAGAGACTGCAGCTGTAATCGCAGCAAAAGGTGGCGCTACAAAGTATTAACTCAAGGGGGCCGAATATTATTGCACGCCCCACTTTTCAGTTTTTTATTTGTTAAAAAAGTTTAAAATATCCAATAAATTTCATTCCACTTCCCGATTGTGTCCCACTTGATAGATAGATAGATAGATAGATAGATAGATAGATAGATAGATAGATAGATACATGGATAGATAGATAGATAGATAGATAGATAGATAGATAGATAGATGTTAGAATAGCAGTACCAGTCTCCCCGCTCTCTCTGCTGCTCCCGGGTCGCTGTGTGATTATTCATGAGTTTAATGAGCCTCACCGGAATCAGCAGAGAGAGCTAGGAGACTGGTAAACTAGCTATTCTAACATCTATCTTTCTATCTATTCTATATATCTTTCTATCCAGTCATCTATCTATCCTATCATCTATTTATCTATCCTATCAAAAACACAATATAAATCAATGCTGATGATTTGCAGAAATCTGTAGCATTGCGTTTGGTCTCTAGCAGACAGAAAAACGCTGCAGTTCACATTGGTATGGTCAATTTTATTGCATTTCTTATGACACTCTCAATTTATCTAGTCACATTTCAGATCCACATAGTACTGGAATAATTCTAAAAGGTTGGCTTCACACCACGACAGAGTCCAGTCCGGGCCTGTCCGGTGTAAACCAGACAGCCCCGGACCGGATTTTGGCCCCATAGTATCCTATGGGGCCGAATGGAGCCGGATGGCAGCTCTCTGCCATCCGGTTTCCATCTCTCCGGCAGAATCCAGGAGAAATCAGATTTTTCTCACCGTACACAAAAACGTTGCTTGCAACATTTTGTGTCCAGGGAGAAAAATCTCCCCAAATTGACGTATCCCGGATCCTCCCGGATTCCCCCGGATCCGGGATGATCCGGTGCAATCCGGCACTCCCTAAAATGGGAGTTTACGGGGCCGGATTGCACCGGTTCGGGAGGATCCGGGAACCGGACACCTGCAGCTGCACGCCGCTGTTGTTTCAGGACCGTGGCTAGCTCCCTGCGAGCCGCGGTCCTGATCAATCAGCGCGGCAGCTGCGTCCGGCAGCACACCGGACCGGAGGGCATAGTAGCCCTATGGTTCTGTGTGCTGATCCGGTGCGGGGCTGTCAGGTTCATCCCTGACAGCCCCGGATCGGATCTTACCGTGGTGTGAAGCCACCCTTAGATGGCAACTACGAAGTATTCCAGTAGATCAGAAGAATTTTTAGAAGTAGTGGTATGGTAGAAACTGGTTCCATTAAAAAAGTGTGTTTTTTTTTGTCCAGGAATAACACCAGTATTGTCTATTGGTTATAGCAGGTATTGTAGCTCAGGTCCATTTACTTGAATGAGGCTGAGTTGCAATACCAGTCATGGTCTATGGAGAAGAGTGGTGCTGTTTCTGGAAAAAGTAGACTCTATTGAAGGAAATTGTTAGTGATGTTAATCCTTTTTAGAACATTTCATAGTGAGCTTGCAAATATTATTGTACAGCAATGGAAGAATATCTTATTCTTGTTAAGGTGTACACTTTAATGCAGCAGGTGGGCGTCTATATACGTCACCTGTAGCTTCCCCGCCGCTCCAGCTAAATATGTTTCCCACATGGCAGAGGAACGCTACAAATCAAAGCCAGCAGGGAAGGGGTTAAACCTGCCCCTAGGAGAATTCCTGACTGATGTGAATTCCTCCTGTTCTGTGCACTCCTCCCTCTCCAATGACATAATGTAATGGACTTTTAACTATTTCCCTCCTGTAAGAGCTGTTCTCTCATAACCCACCATAGTGTTGAAATCAAAGTTAATTGCAACTTTTACCTTCCAGTTGGGAAGTCCTACAGACTCGAGTAGGGTACGTCTCATGGGTTATGTGATTTATGACCTGTTGCTTGTATAACTGTTAAAAGCAGATGTGAACTTTTGCAATTTCCTTGTGATTTTGGCTTGTCAAGCCCCACTGGAAGCCACCATACTTCTTTTTTGGACATCCCAAAGTCTGCTAAATTTGTCTCCTTCTGTCTTATTTGCATACTGACAAAATGAGTGATCATACATGACCAATGACATAGGGCGGCATGTTGGCTTACAATGACGTAGGGTAGCATGGTAGCTCACAATGACGTAGGACGATATGATGGCTCACAATGATGTAGGATGGCATTGTAGCTCTCAACAACGTAGGGTGGTATGGTGGCTCACAATGATGTAGGATGGCATAATGGCTCAGTAGTTACTGCTGGGGTCCAGGGTTCAAATCCCACCAAGGGCAACATCTGCAAGGCATTTGTATGTTCTCCCTGTGTTTGTGTGGGGGTTCTCTGGTTTCCTCCCACAGTTCAAAGACATACTGATAGGGTCCTTAGATTGTGAGCCCCAATGGGGACAGTGTTGCAAATGTATGTAAAGAAGTTTAAAAGTTAATAAATATAACAATAATGACATCTTCAAAGCAATATGAGAAGGAGCCAATATGGACATAAGCCAAAAGCAATGGGCTCTGCATGACAGCACAGACCATCCCTATAGGTCCATATGAAGGACCAATATGGCTTCTGTCTACATCCATATGTTGCTTTCGTGGCACATTTTAGATTTGTTTTAGTATTTACCACAGGAAAAATGCTAGATAAAATACGCTAATTTCCGTGCATATTTTGGATGTGGACTTCTCCGAGTCACTTGAATGGGTAAAAAATGCTGCGAAAACACTGAAAAAACTGACAGGCTGTGGATATGAAAAAGGCTTTGAAGATTCAAATCAGCAGGGAAAAAAAGAGCAGTTTGTGCAAAGATTTTTGAACTCTTATTCATTTTGCTGGTACTTTAAAAAACTGCAAATTATTTGAGGCAAAAATGTACAAACAAAAACACAAAGTGTGAACAAGCCCTTCAGTGGGGCTTCCTTTTGCTTTGTTCTTGTTGCAGGCACCAAGAAAGCAAAAACTCAGTGCTTGACTATTTCCGGCAGGTTAATAAACTACTATGTAGACCTGTGTCTCAGTTGGAGAACCAAGTGAAGCTGTTCCAGAGCCCTGTTTTTAGGTTCACTCAGGATCCCCATAGATAGGGATCATTTACTATTTTGTAAATAACATGTCAACACTTTATGACCAACCATGAAATGATCTATATTCTGGCTGCATGATTCTGGCTACTTTTGTAAATATATTCTCCCCTTTTCTTATATTTTGCTCTTTTATAACCAACAAGGAGCGGATCCCTCCTTCTATATATAATTGGGGTCCGTTAAGCAGTGATTCCCATCTTGTAATGCTCCAGCCTCACCAGAGGGACCAATGGGCCTGTGATGCACCAGGACAAAGGTGTGACCCTGCTCCATTCATGACATATCTTGAAGCTTGTGGGCCCCAATGCCAAATCTGCAACAAGAAACCCAACTACCTGTCTTAGACTGGCTTCACACCATGGCAAGGTCCGGTCCGGGGCTGTCCGGGATGACCCTGACAGCCCCGGACCGGATCACCACACATAACTGGAAGGCCAAGTGTGCCCTCCGGTCCTGTGTGCAGCCGGATGGCTATAATTGCAGCCGCAGCTGCTGATTTTTCAAGACCGCGGCTAGCATGGAGCTAGCCGTGGTCCTGAAATCACAGCGGCGTGCAACCACTGGAATCCGGATTCGCCCCCGGACCGGGGCAATCCGGCCCCATAGGCTCCCATGTTAGGGAGAACCGGATTGCCCCGGATCCGACTTTTTGGGATGTTTTTTCACCCCGGACGGTGAGAATAAACCGAATTCTCCCGGATTCCACCGCAGGGATGAAACCGGATGACAGAGAGCTGCCATCCAGCTCCATCCAGCCCCATAGGCTAGTATGGGGCCAAAAACCGGTCCGAGACTGTCTGGTTTACACCGGACAGCCCCGGACCGGACTGCGCCGTGGTGTGAAGCCTGCCTTAGAAAGTATTGTTCTTCACGCATGGGCCAAAAGGACCTTCTGAGTCCCCTTATGTTTCAAAGCCTGGATGTAACTGTAACCCCTTCACCCACTATAGTTACACCCCTGCTCTACAACTCCTATAGTTATGTCCCTGAGGTTTTGTAATATATGAAGTGTCACATGTTGATTTTTGTTTGTTTTTTTACTCCTACGGCCAATGAAGGTCAAAATACTGAAAACAGGCCATCAATATCAGATCCCTGACTCTTGACCACCCCTGCTTAGTTTTAGTTTTCTCAGTGGCTGATCATGACACTCACAAAAACTTTATCCCGCTCAAGTGAATGATGCGCCAACCCCTCAGTCACCTAGTTGGAGGGAGTGTCAGGAGTCAGACCCCATCAATTTGTTATTGATGACCTAGTTCTCAAGATAGGCTCTCTATGTACAGTCCCTGAAAAGCCCCATAGTATATGCGCACATATTTTTTTCAATCGGTCAAGTTGTTCAAGTGGAAAACGGTTGAGAAAACGCAGATGTTTTTTTTGTCATGAAGCATCTTTTTTTTTGGCTGTTTTGGTTGTTTCCTGACCGCCCTTGTGTTTGGCCACCGGCAGGTTCTTTTTTAGCATTGCACCAGGGTTTGGGGCATCATTTCCCTGGTATTTTCTGGACTTATGTTGTTAGTTAAATATAACTTTAAAAATTGCATCTTTCAGCGTTCCCGTTGACTTCTATTATAAAGTATCCGCATCTGCAGAGCGGAAAACACCTAAAGAATGGTCAGGTCTCTTATTTTAACCACTCTTCATCTTTGGAAACCTGAAGCATTTGAAAATTGCTCTAAAGACTGGACATACTTTATACACAGCAAGGGGGGCATAACTATAAACATACCTTCACACGCGGCAATATTGCTAGGCAATTTCACTGGCAATTTGCTGGTTGCAGTGAAATCATGGACACATTGTTCTATTTTGTTGCTGTGTACAAATGGAGCAATGTGTCCATGATTTCACTGCAACCAGCAAATTGCCAGTGAAATTGCCTAGCAATATTGCTGTGTGTGAAGGTACCTTAAGGGTACCTTTACACGCCGCGACGGCAGGCTGGATACATCGCGCTACTTCGCGTGCACGAGCACGCTCAAACGGCTACAAACAGTCAACGCACCCTCTTTACACGCCGCGACAAGGTGCGCTACGCCACGCTACATCTATAGCTAGCTACATCGCCGGGTGTCTCAAGTAGCCAGCTGTAGCGTAGCGTACCATGTTTACACACCGCTCCAACAAGCTACTATGGGCGGACCCGGTGCAGCAGGGATAGCACATAGGCGAGCAACAATCTTGGATTACGAGCCGTCCGTACGCTGATAGGACAGCGCAATATCATCATGATTGGCCAGGCATCGCAGGAGGCTGAGAAATACAGCACGCTCGAGTAATTGTGTAGTGTGACTGGTCAGCTCCTTAAATATCCCGCCCTATGCTCCGACTACCAATCATAAAGCAGGAGCGACCTCCAATGATCGCAGATGGGGCGCGGTAACATGGCGACTGTGTCACGCCTTAGATACATGGCAGCCACATCGCCGGGTGTCCAGAGTTGCCTTCCGTTGCTTCTTTACACGCCGATACAGCTCGCTACAATCGGCGATGTTGCCTTAAGTTTATGAGCAGAGCCCATAAACAGATGTATCTGTCGCCGGCTGTAGCGTCGCCTCTTCAGACGCCGCTACTACAGGCGATATGGACGCTACAAGCTGCAATTGTAGCTTGTAGCGCGATGTATCCAGCCTGCCGTCGCGGCGTGTAAAGGTACCCTAAGGGTACCTCTACACACCGCAACCGTGGGAGACAATTTTGGTGGCGATATTTCTCGCTGGAATGATCGCCAACAAATTGCCTCCTTATTGCTGTGTGTAAATAGGGAATTTGGCAGCGATAAAACCAATGTCGCCTAGTTTCGATTTTAGAGCAGTGCTCTGAAATCGGAATCAGGCGACATTGGTTTTATCGCCGCTAAATTCCCAATTTACACGTCGCAATAAGGAGGCAATTTGGTGGCGATAATTCCAGCGAGAAATATCGCCACCAAAATTGTCTCCTGTGGTGGTGGCATGAGATGGTACCCTAACAGGAGCAGAGGTTGCAATTGAACCCAGGCCCCGGATCCCTAGGGGACCAAAAAAGTGCCTTTGGCCTATAGAAAAAAAACAACTTTTAAAGACCTGCCATAATTAGGGGCCTCGTTAGATGTTTGTACTGGGGCCTATGAGCTTCAAGATATGTAATTGCACAGAAAGTAAAAAAAATACAAGGTTTTTACATAAAAATTACTATGTTCATTCTTTTGAGCGTTTAGTTAGCATTAATTAAGTTGGGTTTTGGAGCACACCCTTTGGCAAAAAAAAGATATATGCACATACCATAAGTGATATTTTTATTTAAACTAGGCATTAAATAAAAATTAATTACCGTACATTGCTCCTTTCATTTCATTTGAATTTCTATTATAAGAAAAAAAACATGGTTACAGACTCCAGATAACACCTTAGCCATAATGTAGGAATTTCCATATCAAACAAAGTGTTTGCACAATGCTGATAAGGACCATAAGATAGAAACAGATCTGTCCACGCATGGATGTCTCTGGACAAAATATATTTCGACTCCATATAACATTGTTGTAGAGGAAAAAAATAATCCAAAAAGATCTGTCTATAGAAGTCTGCACCTGGTTTGCTAACTTAAGATACCGTTACACGCTTCAATGTTGAAACGATCTCACTATCGATCTGGGGGGGGGGCGCAGTCGTTAGGACATCTTTTTGACATCGTTGGTGAGATGTCACATGTGTAGATATCGTGGATGACACACCAACGATGTAGTGAGCAGCTATGGGTCGCACAACCCAGCGAACGATACTTGTTCATTGATGTGAATGGACGAAGTCATGAATGACATCGTTATCGCAGTGTCACACTGACCAATGCAGCAGGTTGGCTGATCATGGATCGTCTGATTTGAGAACATGTTCTCAAATCTGCGATCAACGATCCAACGATTTATCGCAGTCGTATCGCGGTGTTACACGAAACGACGTCCTAACAATGTCGTTTCGACGACTCCAAACCCGTGACGTTTCAGCGACATCGTTCACGATCTCGTACTGTGTAACGGGGCCTTTAGGCTTTTTCTGTGATTCTGGTTGCTGCTGATGAGGATCAAAAGACAGAAACAGATCAGTCCATAAATGAATGACACTTAACCCATAATCATGTGTGCTGACTATGAAGGTCCTCAATATGGGTCAGAGTCAATTATCCCTAAATTAAAAATTTTTTTTTTTTAGAAAGATGTTGCATTAGGCTTCAAAAGAGCAATTTAAGAGTAACATGTGGCTACCAGAATGATGCAAAACCACTACCCTGGCTATCATGGACTACAAATTTTGATCTATATATAAATCTTAAAGTAACATAAAACAATGAGTAATTGCTGAAAATGTATTTTAAAATATGAACTGTATGGATATATTATCTAGGATATATAAGTGGAAAGATGGACTTTGGGGAAGTGTCAGGGCACACAACATGCACATGATATAATTTCTTTGCCTTTTTATATTAATACAGGTGGCATTTTTAATTCAGCGTAAGTGAAAGTTTCATGGACATTGACCATTATGGGAGGGTCTATTGTGTAGGTGGTCTGCAAGTCATTAGAAGGCAATTATGGCTTCAAGTTCACAAAGTTCAGTTTTAGTGACGGTTTTAGAAATAATTTCAGTATATGTAGATGCATAGAAAGATAGATGAAAAATAGGTAAAATATAGATAGATAGAAGATAGATAGATAGATAGATAGATAGATATTAGATAGATAGATAGAAGATTAGATAGATAGATAGATAGATAGATAGATAGATAGATAGATAGATAGATAGTGCAGTAGTGTAGAATAGACGACATTCCTTACTCCAGTCTCTGTGCAGTCAGACTGCTAGTGGTGAGGTGGCAATGTCTGTTTTCTGCTTCTACATATAGAAAAAAAAATGCATTCTTTTCTTTGCTGTCATGCTTCAAAAATTAAAGACACATCTCTGCCCTGGATGGCTTCCAGTCACAGAAAATCACAGGGAGGGCCGGGGAAATGATCATGCAACGTGTCTGCGTGGATGTGTGGGGCTGGACCAAGCTTGACTTGGATGGGATTTCTGGGCTGTACTGTGGTTCTAATTACACTTTATACTATCACACAATAGTCATTGCAAAGAACACCATCCCCCCAATACAACGTGTCAGAGAGAGGGAGAGGAATATCTGTCTATCAAGCATTTTATATCAATCAAGCTAATGTGGCTGTCTATCTATCTATCCTCTATCTATGCTTCTATCTCTCTATCTATACCTCTATCTATCCTTCTGTCCCTTCTATTTATCTATCTAGTCACCTATCTATCCTTCTATATCTATCCCTCCTATGATCTATCTATCTATCTATCTATCTATCTATCTATCTATCTATCTATCTATTCCATCTCTAAGTAATGTATGTTTTTGAGGTACACTGCAACCATTACAGCATTTTTTACACCTCTATACTATGTTAAAGTTTTGTGAAGCTTATTTCTCTGACAGTATACTCTTCTGTGTCTTAGTGTCCATGACACATGTATAAGGTCACATTTAGGTGTCCGTTTTTCACCTATGTCTTTAGCTATAAATACTAAATACTATTGAATTATCCTACCACTAAGGATGCGGTTTGTGCCGGAAACGCGTCAGGGTTCAGTTTGATGGGTGAGCTCATCGCCATCTTTTAAAGTATGCCTCAATAACGAAGAATTAGAAGAAGGATGTGCCGAATATGTTCTTTTTTTCTGCACCATGTCTTCTTCAGGCGGACTTCATTCTGAGCACTCCATATATGAAAACAGCGTTCTATACACATCAGTAGCTCTCTCTGCCTATATATCATACATCTTTTATCCATTATCTATATGTCAAAAACACGGATGAATTACTGATGGTAAAAACTGACATGGTGACCAAACACTGATGGAACGCGGATCCGAAACACTGATGATGCTCGGGCCATTTTTTGCACATACATCTGAATGAGGTCTACGATGGTGATCTGATAGGATGGACATTGCTAATAAATCACCATTAAGTGACATTCTGATATGTGGGGGAAGCCCATCATGTGCATTTTTAGGATACACATAACTTAGTCTTTTCAAAGTAATGTCTTCTAAATGGGATTGTTTTTCTAGGGGAGGGGATTTTCTTATTCAGGATCCTTATTACTTGGTCAGTGTAAAAAGTGGTTTCAAAGAGTTTCTCCCTTTGGAGGACCAGTCCTGTCCTACATATACATGTTTCTCCTTGATTTAATTGATCCATTAATAATGCCTAAAGTCTGTCTGGTCATTACATATTGATGACCTATTCAGAGGACAACTCATCAACACCAGATCGGCCGGCGTCTGACCAATCAGCTGCCACAAGCTCCAGCAGCCAAGTGATATAAAGACATTGAATGGTACTGCAAGGCACAGTAGTGTGTAGCAGCCGGTGTTGGGTACTGCAGATGAGGGGAAAGGCCTGAGCAAATGATATCTGATCGGCGAGAGTATTGGGTGTTGGACCACCACCAATCTGACATTGATGGTCTATTCTACAGATAGGTCACTGATATGTCATTACCAGATAACCCCTTTAATTTCTCCAGTGGCGGCACTGCTGGGAAATTGAACACTTACTGCCACCTCCCCACAAATTCAAGCTGATTAATAGAGATCAGAGCAAGGCTAAGCTTTAGACCTAGCTTATTGACCTCAGTACACATTTCTAGAACTGATTGCCCAATGCTGTTAACTGCTTTATGTCACTCACTGGTAGCAACCAGAATCTCGGAGTTTAAGGACTACAAAGTCATGGTGGGTCGTGAGTTTACCCCTTTCTCAGTTGGACACTAATTGCACAGTGAACCTTGTCAATTGTACAGCTTACACAGTGTGTGGAATAAATCCCATCTGGTGTCCAAGAGTGACCCAACAATGGATAAAATGTAAAATTGAATTTTTACTAGATTCATGGATTATGGGCTGCCAGTCATCATATCCAGTAAATTAAAGGGACTACATTATTTTATAGGATGAAGGATATACTTCATAGAGTATTACTGTGCTTAATAAAATGTCATTAGTATATTCCCTACTCATTGTAGGCTCAGGCTAGTCCGCAAGGCGACATTCTAAAATGGCTCTATGTTCTGACGCAATAATGAGGTCCAACCCCAATAGGGGTTCAAATAGACCACCCCAAGGACAAGTCTGTAGATGATTGGGGTATATCACATTTTAAGGTTCCCAAATATAGTATCTGTCCTTCTCGGTTGTATAAACTGGGTGCAACAATGATAGTACAACCACAGAATAAACAGGGGATATAAACATGTTCTGTAGAACCATGGATGTGCTAATAGGAAAACCTTCAATCTGTTGTGTGCAATGTACCCCTGTTCAACACTGACGTACACTCAAAAGTACCCAGTAAGCCATGATATGCATTCTCTTTGATAGGACCTTCACAACACTGCTTTCGATGTGTCTGTGATAGGACCCAGGCAAGTTGGCCACACGACATTTTGACCCTTTTAGAGTCACTATTTTGATAAAATTCACCAAGTTTCTCAGTATTACCTCCACACAACATTCAGGATCAATGACTGCTAGGTGGGTCTACTGTGGGATAACCCACCAAACATCTCCACATATCTCAGCTTCCTGATATTCTGATGTTGGGCTTAATAGCCAACACACTTAAGGTTTATGAGTTATGGCTTCACTTGAAGAAAATTCCTATATTCATGCCTTTTTGAGACATTACATAAGGACCCCATGCTTGGGACCTCTCCCTACAAGCCATATTGGACTCAAAATAACCATGGCCATGATACTTGGGTAAGCAGTGGCTTCACTTGAAGTTTGTGGGACCCAATTATAACCCGTCTTCGATAGGGACCTTTAGGGCCTGTTTAGGCCTCATTAATAATGCATGCACCCACTATGGTTATATCCCCATGAGTAAAATGCACCAAACCCCCTCTTTCAGCAGGACAACCCTAGGATTATGCGTAATTTGCCATGTTGATTACTCAGTAGAACATATACCTACAGACCCCTTTATAGAAGTCGGCCTGGGTGACATCCTAATATGGTAAAAAACTGACCCCACAGAACTGGAGCTGTTCACCAATGTTCTGACACCCCCAAAAAAAACAGTGGGATGTCATGGCCGGCCAGACATTTTCCATTCTCCTTATGTATAAACCAGAGCCACAAACCCAGAAACCAGCGGCAAGTGAATATCCTGAAATAAAAAGTATATAAAACACAAATCTCATTAATTGTATATCATTGTCTAGTATGGAGGACGGTTCATTGAGCAGTCACTGCTGGCTAAACATACACTGCTCCCTATAATTGCTGCCTGTAGAAAAGAAATGACATATTTCATATATCATTTTCAAGCGTCCAACGTGGCTCTTCTTAAACAGAAACAAATGTGAGCCACGACCAAAAATAGAGGGCAAAAAGCTAGGTTTCCTACAGATTATCTTTAAACATTGCTTTCTTTTGGGGGGGTCGGATATTAGGATCTGAGTTGGTCGTTCAGGTGATACTGCTTTGAGGGTTCACCTGTGGCCCTATAGAAACTATACATGGTACCAGCCTGCCAACTGGCAAACTCAGCTCTGCTGTATGGTTTTTGAAGTGGAAAGTATATAGTTAATTCAAATACTATATATATGTGTATATATATTTACATATATATATTGACATATATATGCATATACGTGTGCATATATGTGTGTAATATATAACATATATATGTGTGCATGTAATATATTATATATATATGTTTATGTATACATATATATGTGTATATATATATCTACGAATACATATTTATATGCATATATATGAGTGTTTATATATGTATGTATATACATATATAAAAGTATATAAAGAAAGTTTGATTAACCCAATTATTACCCTTTATAAAAATATTTGACAACTAATCTTCCCATCATTTCTACTTCTTGAGATTACATTGAGTTTTTTGCCCCTATTGTGCACTAGACATTTCATTATTGCTAGCTCCACGTTGGCGGATATAGAAGAGCTGGGTTTGTCATTTCACTTTATTTCTTCCCAGAATTAAATAGAAATCTGCAGACATCCTATTGTGATAGTTCAAGGTCTGCAAAGTTACCAAACTCAGCTCTGCTACATCTGACAAACTCATTTCTGCAGCAAATAAAGTTACACATTACTAGGGGAAAAAACAACCATTTACTCTGAAAGGTTTGTGGACTTTTAAGTAGGTGCAGGGCAGGTTGATCCCATCACTAGGTAGCTCAGATAGTAGTCACAGGTATATGGGATCCCCAATTTTGGGTTCCTCATTAAGTTCTATATGAAAGACAAAGTATCTTGTCTTGGCTAAGAAAGACTAAGCTAGAATAAGACTCCTCAGCCTTCTGCGCAGGGAGGAGCTGCCTTTGTTTGAAGTCCTTTTTTTTCCTTAGGAGTCTGTGCATGAGATTGGTATTGGTTAAAGGGCTGGACCAATGTTCCAACCTTAAAAAAAGGGGATAGAGAGTGCAGGATCCCAGGACCCCACCTCTCAAAGTGGAGCATAGATATAAAAGGGGACCCTGTCCAGCTGGGACACAGTAGGAAGTTTCTGCTGGGGTCTGCACTGGAGATATACCACTAAACCTACCCCTGTATGACTAGGAACTAAGAAGATCTAGACAGGACCACAGAGAGTCTACATGTCTGATTTCTAGACATGTTCAGCTTTGTGGATACAAGATTACTGCTGGTAATAGCAGCAACAATCCTAGCAGCAAAATGTCAAGGAGAAGATGATGGTGAGTGCAACTTCTGTTATCTGCTCAGGTCTTGGATGGTCACCTACATCACCAAGGATGGGTGCACCTGAAGGGTCCTCATTGTCATAGATACTATGTATGCAAACTGATGCTGTCCAGATCCTGGGGCAATGCTGGGACTTGTAGTCCTACACTAAAAGTTGCATCTGGAAAGCTTATGTTTGCAATATTAATTTTGAATTTTGCATGCATGTACTTAATGGGTTAAATGTATGTAGGGTACTATAAAGAACCAATGTAAATTGAGATCTGGGATTCCTCTTTATCCTCTTTTCCTGTATGAGTTAATGCATTGTTTTTATTGAAAACATATTATCTCATGATTGCCCTGAGTGTTCTGCATGGAAATTGGGCTTGGGGGACAGAAAGTTGCATGTGGCTTTCATTACACTCTGTTAAACTCATCAGATGGTGGGGGGGAGCAGGATAATAAAATATGGTAAGGAGTGATTCATCTGGGATTGTTAACAGATTCCAGCATATAAAAGTCTAGACATAACTTCAGAACTCCAGCATCAGGATGCTTACTTACCATACTGGTCCAAGCTGCTACACTGCCGCCACCTAGTGGCAACAATGGAAATTTCAAGCAGGATGCAAAATATATTGTGTTCCTTCCATAACAAGTACTACCCATTTTACCATTATAATGTGTTAATTCTTTTTTTTAATTTAACGTCTTTCAAATCTTAAAACTGATTAACATACAATGTTCTATTTTTTATGTGTTTTTAAGTTTTATATTATTTCCTGTATCTGTTTCATCACTGCCACCTAGTGATACTAGGATGTATAGCAATTACATTAATGGGTGCGGTGGGAAAAAAAAGTGTTCCAACTTTTGTTCAACCCCTGCATGGGCTTTTTTAGGTTATTTTTGGATGTTTTACAACTTTTTTAACTATGCATTTATCTTTATTACAATTAATTATATAATTATTATTTTATTAAATTTTTTTTATTTTTTATTTTTTTTTTTTTAATCTTTGGATGTTTATGGATAGCTGGAGGCGGTAGATGTATATATGTCACTTCTGCTTCAGTGAGATGATCTTCAGCCCCCTATTAACATTCCACTTGTACCTGAACATGCCTCATCCTGTACATCCTCTTCTTCTTGAAGGCCATGGTTTCCGCCTCCAGCGTAGGATCTCACCACCAGCCTCTACTCCCACCCAAAACATTTTCACCTTCTCAGATTCCATTATTCCTCCTCCTCCCTCTGCCCTGAGCGCAGCATTATTCCCCCTCTTTTGTCCCTCATGTATCCAGAGCCGTTATGATGCACATTGGTTTGGATAGAGCTTCGCCTGGAAAACACAGATCTCTTCCAAATATTTTGTTCTCCTTCCTCCTCCCACCCTCAGTATTTTTGGCAGCTTTTACCCTTGTCTGGCTGATGGGAACCAGATGATGGTTTTTTTTCTCTTGTTTCTTGCTTTTAATCCAGATGTTAAAAAAAAAACCAGCTGTGCCCCTTCCTCCCTTGCACTTTAACCCCTTGCATGTGAAAGGTACTTTTCACGGTTCCTAGAGGAGATACCTCTCTTCGCAGGTGGGCTTCCACTCCGACATTAGATTGTGATGGTCTACGTCTTCTTCCGCACTAACATTGATCATAATGTCGTTGCAGACAACTATTCTCAATGCACCTATGAAGGTACTAGGTATAATGACAGAGACGTATGGAAACCTGAACCCTGCCAAATCTGCGTATGCGACAGCGGAAACGTCCTTTGCGATGAAGTAATCTGTGAAGACATCACCTGCTCAAACCCAGAAATCCCATTCGGAGAATGTTGTCCAGTTTGCCCAGACTCTGACTGTAAGCAATAAGGGGTGATGGGCAATGTAGGCCTAAAACTTACAATGTCATAGTGGTTTTAATAGCAAAACATCCCATAGAATAAAAGCATATGTGCATTGACTCCAACATCCAATAATTAGTAACTAAAGCCTTTTTCTTTCTATCCAACAGTCACAGAATCTCAAGTTGAGGTGAGTCAAGTTTTGGAGAACATCTAATGTATCATCTATTATGCATTCACTCTTCTTCATTTATACTTGCGGCCTTTTCCTTAATATGTTTTACTTTTCTTCATTTAGGGTCCTAAGGGAGAGACCGGCCCACAAGGAGAGAGGGTGAGTGTCAGGGTTTAGGCCAAGATATCAGTCAACCATATTTTACAGCATCCCTGTAGATATTATTTGACATATATAAGCTGATGACTTTCATGTCGAGGCTGAGGAGCTTTGCCCTTTAAGCAGGTTGTTACCTGCAGGAATCTGATCTTTGCCCTTAGAGAGTCTAATTCTGTTAAGAAATCCCAAATAGACAGCTCAGGGTCTCTACAGTTACTTCATTCTGTCCAGACTTGTACCTAAGACATTCCACACTTTATGTGACAATAACTCTTAGTAATTACATCACAGCTCTTATGTGTATGGAGTCTTGCTGTATGATATTCTAGTAATTGGGCATTTTATTTTTCTACAAAGGGACCACCTGGCCCACCTGGCAGAGATGGCATTCCCGGACAACCTGGAATTCCTGGACCCCCAGGCCCACCTGGTACACCTGGCCTTGGCGGAGTAAGCACTCTATCTAGTCATACCTTTTGCCTCCATTATGGCTGACCAATTGTCTTGTCTAACCATGGTACTTCTTTTCTCCTCTATAGAACTTTGCTCCTCAAATGTCTTATGGTTATGACGAGAAATCAGCTGGTGTCTCCATGCCCGGCCCAATGGTAAGAAACCACAAACTTGCATTTTACAACTGAAACAATACTTCTGGAGGAAAGGAATTACATAGTCATATCAAAGTATAAGTGATTCCAACATTATATAGCTTACAAATAATGGAAAACCTGCTAATTGAGGTTATGCTAATTGAGGAGATCTAAACTCAACTTGACATCTTTTTCTTTTATTTTAGGGTCCAATGGGTCCTCGTGGTCCTCCTGGCCCTGCTGGCTCCCCTGTAAGTATCTTTATGTTCTGCCTATACATTGCTAACAGATGTCATGCCACCACTGGGCCTTGAGTGGGACATATAGTAGCAGTTATCTAACCTATCTCCTCTTTAACATTTTACAGGGACCTCAAGGTTTCCAAGGACCCCCTGGTGAACCTGGTGAACCCGGCGCAAGTGTAAGTATATTTTCACCCTTCTGATTTGGTGCTAAAGCTGTTGTAAATGGATATGAAGAAATTGGGAAAGTAAAGTCTAGTTATATCCAATTAGATGCACTAGGCCTCTCCCAATAACAAAAGTCAATTCCTTTCATGGCTTGCTGCTATGGAGGAAGATATGGTGTCATTATAGTGTAATATCTATAGAGGCAGCCACATAGTGTCAATATGGTGTCTTACATATGCAGGCTGCCACATGGTATCAATATTGTGTTATATCCATGGAGATAGCCACATTTTATCAATATAGTGTAATATCTTTGGAGGCCACAACATTTGTCAATATGGTGTCATATCTATGGAGGCTACCATATTGTGTCAGTTTGGTGTCATATCCACGGAGGCAGCCACCATTATGTCAACATTGTGTCATATCCACGGAGGCAGCCACATTATATCAACATTGTGTCATATCCACGGAGGCAGCCACATTATGTCAACATTGTGTCATATCCACAGAGGCAGCCACATTATATCAACATTGTGTCATATCCACGGAGGCAGCCACATTATGTCAACATTGTGTCATATCCACAGAGGCAGCCACATTATGTCAACATTGTGTCATATCCACAGAGGCAGCCACATTATGTCAACATTGTGTCATATTCATGGAGGCAGCCATATTATGTCAATGTGGTGTCATATCCATGGAGGCAGCCACATTATGTCAGTATAGTGTCATTGGTGTCATATCCATGGAGGCAGGCACATTATGCCAGTATGGTGTCATATTCATGGAGGCAGCCACATTATGCCAGTATGGTGTCATATCTATGCAGGAAGCTACATGGTGTCAATATAGTGTCATATCTATGGAGGCAGCCACATGTTGTCAGTATGGTGTTATATCTATGGAGGCAGTTACATGGCGTCAATATAGTCTAATATCTATGGAGGCAACCACATGGTGTCAGTACAGTGTAATATCTATGGAAGCAGACATGGTGTCAATATGGCGTCATAATCTATGGAGACTGCCAAATGGTGTCAGTATGGTGTCATATCTATGAAAGCAGCTTCATGGTGTCAATATAGTGTCATATTTATGGAGGCAGCCATATTGTGTCAGTATGGTGTCCTATCTATGGAGGCAGCCAGATGTTGTCAATATGGCATCATATGTATGGAGGTAGCTACATGGTGTCAATATAGTGTCAATATTATGGAGGCAGCTACACAGAGTTAGTATAGAATAATATCTATGGAGGCAGCCACATTGTGTGAATATGGTGTCATATCTATAGAGGCAACCATATTGTGTCAATATAGTGTCATATCTATGGAGGCAGCAACATTATGTCAGCATGGTGTCATATCTATGGAGGCAGCCACATTGTATCAATATGGTATCATATCTATGGAAGTAGCTACATTGTGCCAATATAGTGTAATATCCATAGTAGCAGCTGCATTGTGGTAATATAGTGTAATATCCATGGGAGCAGCTACATTGTGCCAATATAGTGTGTTATTGATGGAGACAGTCACATGGAGTCAATGTGCAGAAGAAACAGACAATATGGAAGAAGAGCAAGTTAATAATTTGCTGTTTAGGCCTCATCACTGACTGTCAGTAAGGTCCTAATCCTATCCAAAAAGCTTTCATTGCACTCAGAGCAAGCCCCACAATGTCCCTGTATATAATCTTGGATTTTATTCACATTTATATAATCTTTTTTAAATTAAGGCTTCCCTGGCATTAAGTTCTGGCCATAGACAACATGGAAAAACCTTAGCCTTTATAACATGCAGGGTTAGTATCTTAATAGAGGCCCATGGGCATGGATCTTGGTGTACGGCCTGGTTATAGTACACATAAGGTTGGCTCAGTTTAAACGAACCAATAGATGAGTTTTACCATAGATGAGTTTTTTACATCTTATATTTCATTTGATCTTCTTTTTTAGGGTGCTATGGGACCCCGTGGACCTGCAGGCCCTCCAGGAAAGAACGGTGAAGATGTAAGTATTATATTGATTTTGATTTGTATCCAACTAGGAGTCTAAAAAGAGTGGTCATATTTAATTTTATTGTAAACTATAACTTTCATAGACTGGGTAATCCCATTTTCTATATTCATAAAGTCCTGTTTCATTCAGAACATTAGAATTAAATGATGCTATTTATTATGGACATAAAATTAGTGAAGTCCATGCATGAAGAACCAGCTATAAAGTAGGTTTTGGCCAACTGAGCTCCTCCAGCTGCATGGCAGGATGGCACAGTGTTACAAGCATGGCATATTCCAATGTCCCCATTAGATAGGTTTCAGGTATTGTAGTATGTGCCCAGTGATGAGCGGAAAATTGTACCCAATGGTAGAATATAGTAGGTTCCTCTGTAAACAACCTACCTTTATTTTTCTTATAGGGTGAAGCTGGCAAACCTGGCCGCCCTGGTGAACGTGGACCCCCAGGCGCACAGGTAAAAATATCACGTCATTTTAACATACTTTTTAAGTATTAAATAATATAAGGCTTTCTTAGAGATAATAAGATGGTATGTGACAACTGTGTGAGTTATACTTATTATTAGCTTCATAATAATTCCTATGAAAACCGAAGAAACAGTGAATTTCTTTTTTATGACTTTATTGGATATTATTTGTTGTCGGTGAACTTACAATGCCCATTAGGTTTTTAGTACTTTGTAGTCATTAGCTTATTGTCAATGGCTGTGCCTAACATTCTCACAATTGCATTTTAGGGTGCCCGTGGTCTCCCAGGAACTGCTGGTCTTCCAGGAATGAAGGGACACAGAGTAAGCTCAACATCAAAACATCATCCATATGCTTAGGCATCCTTCAAAAGTGGTGCAACATCTCATAACCTTTCTTCTCCACACATAGGGATTCAATGGTCTTGATGGTGCTAAGGGTGATACTGGTCCAGCTGGTCCCAAGGTAGGTTTGGCTTATAAAACACTGCAGATAATGGCTGAGTGATGGATATCTTGATTATGGTGGACTTAATTTGTTAATCTCTGTTTGTTTTAGGGAGAACCTGGTGCCCCTGGTGAGAATGGCTCTCCTGGACAAGTGGTAAGTAGTATTTTTTGTAAGAGAGAAGTTGATAATTTTATGGTAGTCAGGTTATCACATTCCCACAATACAGAAAATAAGGAAAACAAACTAAATATTGGTAATTAAATAAGTGTATATATTACTTGTGTACACTTGCAATATATATCCCTTTTGCCGATAGAGAAACATGGTGGGTGAGGATGCAATTTGTCAATGTGGATAACTAGGCCCCAAACCATTGCATACGGATGCTCTTATGTTAAGTGACAATGAAGAAAAAAATTAGGTTAAATGGGAAATGTTAGAAACCAAGACAACATCATATATAGGGTTGAGCTTTTAAATAATCATGAGATTTTAATCTTTTCTTCTTATTTAGGGTCCACGTGGTCTCCCTGGTGAGAGAGGCCGTCCCGGACCCTCTGGCCCTGCTGTAAGTATATTGGTTCTTATCTCCAAACCCCTAATGGTGTGATGAAGAATCATCTAATAGGTATTAATGGGAATCATTTCCTACTTTTCCAGGGTGCTCGTGGTAATGATGGTGCTCCTGGTGCTGCTGGTCCCCCTGTAAGTAATCTTGGATTACTATGAATAAAAAAAATTGTATAATTACCTCAATATTTATAAATTTAATGTTAGTTAAATGGAGGCACCTGTCCTGTTGGAGTAAATCAATCTAAGGACCAGGCCTCATTAGTTATTACTATAGATAATTTTCAGTCCTTGAGAAAGAAGAAAAAAGCAAATGTTTTGTATTGTGACTTTCTAAATTTTTTACATTTTAGGGCCCCACTGGCCCAAGTGGACCTCCCGGATTTCCTGGTGGTGTTGGTCCCAAGGTAAGACTTCATTCACCTTCAAGAAGCACTATATTTTCAAAATTGCATCCCTGCAGTAGCTGTAAATATATGACAGATATATTACTAGTTAAATAAATGATATATTAATGAAACCAAGTAGTGTACGCCCTTCATACCCTCCAATAGGTATTTTGATTATGTGCCAGCTGGTCACACTTCTGGCCAGATAATCCACATCTTAGAAGATTAGATGCTCCATAGTGACCCATAAACTTTATCACACAGGGTGATGCTGGTCCCCAAGGATCTCGTGGTTCTGATGGTCCTCAAGGTGCTCGTGGTGAACCTGGTGCCCCTGGCCCAGCTGGTGCTCCCGGTGGTGCTGTAAGTGTCCTTGGCATTTTCATACTCAAATGATGGAATCATCACCAGAACAGATCCAATGACTGGTGTCTTCTTTATTATAGGGAAATCCTGGTTCTGATGGTCAACCTGGCGGCAAGGGTGCCACTGTGAGTATTGAGTATATTTTTATGCTTAACCACTCCCATGCTGTACACCTCAGTACAACCCACTAACAATTCTATTGTATTGTCCACTCACTGTTTTAATCATTACCTACATCATCTAAAAAGGTATTTAATACCACTAATAAATATATCTTTTTAAAATTATATAGGGTGCTCCTGGTATTGCTGGTGCTCCTGGTTTCCCTGGTGCCCGTGGTGCTCCCGGACCTCAGGGTCCTGGTGGTTCTCCTGGTCCCAAAGGTAACAATGTAAGTATAAAAATAAACATGCTCCATCTTTTTTGGTGTTCTGAATGCATCTTCTGAAAAATTCAAGAAATTGTAGTCTTCATAGAATCATAGCAACATAGAATGGTAGAGTTGGAAGGGACCTCCTTGGTCATCTGGTCCAACTGCCTGCTCAGAGCAGGATTCACTAAATCATCCCACTTAGTAGGTCAGTTCTGACCACTAAGGTTATGTGCCAACGAGCAAAATGCAGGTGCAGATTTTTGTAGACATAAATCTGCACCTTCTGACAAAATATGCACCAAAAGGGTGTCATACCAACGATGCGTTTGTTGGTGCGTATTTCGTGCGGGAAGTTGCAGATTTATTTTGCATAGTATAAGAAATAGATTTTTTTTTTGTTAACTTGGTCTAAAATGTTACTTTATCTATACTATACAGGGAGAACCTGGTGCTTCTGGAAACAAAGGTGAAGCCGGTGCTAAAGGAGAACCTGTAAGTATTGTTTTGATCTTCCCTTTCTTTTATTTGAACTGATCTGCTCACAATGAAAAGAAAATGCTCACCTTTATAATCTTTTTCAGGGCCCAGCTGGAGTTCAAGGACCCCCAGGTCCCGCTGGTGAAGAAGGAAAGAGAGGATCCCGTGGAGAACCCGGCCCCTCTGGACCTCCCGGACCTGCTGGTGAACGTGTAAGTGGCCAAAAAAGTCTTCTTTGCCAGAATCTATGTTTAGGGCTTTGGAGAGTTCCCAATTTGAGCAATACCTACTGACTATTTCACTTTCCTTCACCCATCTTCTCAGTTACTCTACAGATACTCTGTAGTCAATAGGGCCTACAAAATATTAGTGTATATCTGAAAATTATCTACCACAAAATCTTATTCCTAATAAATCTTAAGGAACCGAGAATATCGGTTCATAAATATGAATGTATAGTGCTTGAAATGAACATTTTAACAATAAATTGTCATACTCCAGAATAATGTTTCTACAAGTATTGGTATGCTGCCAGTGCCGTAACTTGAAGCTCATGGGCCCCAATGCGAAAGGTCCAATGGGGCCCCCAATTATTGCAAATTTATAATAGCAATAGTCTTTTTTTATAGGCCAAAGGGACTTTTGGGGCCTCCTAGGCTCCAGGGCCTGGGTGCAAATGTAACCCCTGCACCTGTGGTAGTTACGCCTCAGTTCGCTGCAATGTTTGTATATATCTACAGTAAAATATATTGCTAAAACCACCTGGACATGTAGAGAATTGAATCCATGCTGTAATATTCCATAATGTAGGTCTCAATAGGTTATGGAACAATTCCCAGCTGATCTTCTGACTTACCTCAGGACACTAGTTTATTGATAGTTAAGGCCTAAAACTGACCTTAGTCCAATAGAAAGGGCAAGTAATTTCCTTGACCAGTTTACATGTCAGTGACATCATGTAAGTAATTCAGTGATGTCACTACTTCCTGTTGAATTAATGGCCATCTTTACCTCAGAAATTGTCACCCATCCCACAAAATGGCTGCCTACATATATCAATAAAAGAACAAGGATCTTTGAACCCATTCATTTCTTTGCTTCATGTATGGGAATGATAATATATACAAAAATCTCACCAAAAAATATTTATCAGGTTAATACTATTGCCTGGATATAGTGGGGTTCTTCAGATTTTGAGATATTATCTCCTTGTTCATTTAGTAATAGTCTGTATGCTTACTTAATAGTAATAAGCTTTTGCACATATATTCAAGGCAGGATGGCAGCCATTTTCACAATCCTACTTCAATAAATCATAAGTATTTTGTTAACATGTTGGCAAATCTTGGGCCCTGGTTTGTCCTTAATATTTATGTTTTTTCTTTTGTCATCTGTCTTATTATTTTATGTCTATCTTTTAACCAAGGTTTTTCTACCATATTTTTTTCTCCATAGGGTGGCCCCGGAAGCCGTGGTTTCCCTGGTGCTGATGGTGCTGGTGGACCTAAGGTGAGACTTCTACTCTATGGAAAACTTAATATTCATATTATCAGAAGTTATGACAGGAATATTGTTACATTGAATGTCCAACATAGTGGGAAAATGTGAGATTTCAAAGTTAGTGGACAATCTATTACACACTGGATTGGGTGGTAATACTACTTGTTGTAGATATAACATTTTACTACTGGAGCTGATATTGCCACCTATAAGACTGTGACTTGAGAGTTATACTCTTATCTGTATCTAAACTTTAACTCTTGCTCTAACCTAGGGCCCCCCTGGTGAACGTGGTCCCGTCGGTTCTGCTGGTCCCAAAGGATCTCCTGGCGAGTCTGGTCGTCCTGGTGAGCCTGGTCTTCCCGGTGCTAAGGTAAGAGCATATACCTGGACATGACACGAAATAGCCAAAAATGGCTAAAAGCTCTTATTCAGAAATGAAATGTATGATTCTCTGTTAACCAGAGAAATATAACTTAACCTTGTTTCTTTCTATTCCACCTTTTTAGGGTCTGACTGGTAGCCCTGGTAGCCCTGGCCCTGATGGCAAGACTGGTCCCGCTGTAAGTTGACTTTCTTACCTTCCATAATTTCATATACTTTAGATATACTTCACTGATTTTTCCATTCTAACCTGTGACTTTTTTTTCCCAACCATGAAATAGGGTGCCCCTGGTCAAGATGGCCGCCCCGGACCTCCTGGCCCACCTGGCTCTAGAGGCCAATCTGGTGTAATGGGATTCCCTGGTCCTAAAGGCGCTGCTGTAAGTGATTTTTTTTTAATCCTTTTTTTTCCGATTATTCACAATTTTCACTTGTTTGTGTAATGTATTTAATACATTTTTCTAACTTCTATAGGGTGAAGCTGGAAAGCCTGGTGAGAGAGGAGTTGCTGGTCCCGCTGGTGCAGTTGTAAGTATCAATAATATCAGGTTTAGTCAATAATGACACATAAAAATGGAGCATATCTTCCAAGATTCAAATAACGCAGTATACCAAAAGTGACAGACAGAGGAGGGCCCCTGTGCAAAAACAGTGTATAGGCCCTTTGCAGTGTAATATTAGGTTTATGATAGATGTTGGTTGCTTCTTAGACGTAAAGTGGGCCCCCTTTATCTTTTGTGCTCCAGTGCAGCTGCATAGGTTGCACCACTGATATATCTGCCCCTAGCAGATATATAATAGAAAGCACACTGCCACCACTATCTCTGTGAGCTTTGTGCCCTTATCTCTTTTCCAAACTGCAGCAATTCTGAAATGTCTATAGACATTATAAGTCATTCCCTACCCATGTCATATACCAGCATCATAAGTTACAGAGTTACTCCAACATTGTAAAGCAATCAACTGAAGAGTGGCTTTTTAGCCATGTTTAAGTTTTCATCCATAATGATTTTCTCTGCCTCTTTTAGGGTGCTGCTGGCAAAGATGGTGAAGTTGGTGCTCAAGGTCCCCCTGGCCCTTCTGTAAGTATTACTATTTCTCACTAATAATCACTAATATTCATTGAGTATTGGTTTTCACACAGATATGACTAACCCCATGCTTCTATTCTTTTGTAGGGTCCCGCTGGTGAGAGAGGAGAACAAGGTCCCGCTGGTCCCCCTGGATTCCAAGTAGGTTTTTTAACAAAGGACAGATCAGCTGACTGTTCTTAATTTCCAGGCATGGGTCCATTGATTTTCCTTTTAAGGTGGATATAGACCCTAGAAATCTGTTGTCCAATGACTAGATTTCCCAACCCTCCATACTTTGTCCGTCCAACTGGGCTTGTATTCTCAATGAGAAGAGATGCCATACACCCCAAATGGCAGCTTATCTTCCGTGAAAACAAAGGGATCAAGCATATTGAAATTTATCATACCCAACCCTACTGATGTGGTAGAATTAAGATACCATTTTATACATGAGATGACTGTCCGATACTACCAGAACTGGGAGCATCAGTTGGCATTCCTCTAATGTGTGTGACCATCTTACAGCTCAGCTTACATAGCTCAACTTAATTTTGTGCTGGGTTGAAATAATGATTTGACTCTTTAAGTGGTCAAATCATTGAAGCACCATACATCCATCTATGTTTATACTAAAAGTCCTGGAAATTCAGACATTGGCTAATACTATGCACTTAACTACTAAAGCCATTCAGAAAAAAATTCAACATTATTTTTACTTTTTTAGGGTCTTCCCGGATCTCCAGGTGCTCCTGGTGAGAGTGGCAAGCCCGGTGAACAGGTGAGGATATAGAAATAAATAGATGAAAATCTCATAATTGTTTGGAACACCAATAATGGAGTTGAATTATTTAGCCACCAATTTGGTGTCTCAAGTAAAAACTATTAAGGTTGACGAATCATAAAATATTCTTTTTATAAGCATTATTAGCAACTATTTTATAATAAATTCCAAGAAGGTGTACACATAAAAAAGGTTAGACTAAACTCAAGTGCAAAAAGAACATGAACTAAATAAGATATAGACCGATATAGAAAAGGAGGACTCTGTCTATGAGGGCTGACAAATAACAAGGGAAGTGATAAAAATATAGTAGATGAGGCTAAATCTGCCTAAATGGCAGTGAAGAGTCAAAATGGTCAGAAGACTTGGTTTTTTAGGCTACTTTTGAAGGTTTCAAAGATGGGGGAAAGTCTGACCATTGAGGAAGCAAGTGTCAAAGTATGCGAGAATAGAATGGATTTTAGAGATGGACGTGTAATGAAAAGACAAGAGGAAATCAAAGAAGGCGGATTAGATGCTATATATGGGAGATATCTATAGATCAGATCAGATGCATGGAAAGTGCAGGTTGTGGACAGCAATGGTTGGGAATTTTGTACCTAATTCTCAGGGTAATGGGTATCCAATGCAAGGATTGGCAGAGGAGTGACAGGACTTAAAACCTTCTGGGATAAATATAAATATTCACCCACTATGGAATTTAATGATTTTTAACATTCAACTTTTTCATCCTAGGGTGCTCCTGGAGATGTTGGTCCTCCTGGTCCTGGTGGCCCAAGAGTAAGTATCATATGTGAATTCAGTAATCTTTAGACACTGACTATGTAATGCACAATAGTCAGTCCATTTACTTGGTCTTTCTATAGAAAGGAGTTAGTCTAAAGTAGTATTTTTTAGTATTTGATTGAGATAAGCAATCCTTCGTCTGAGGAGGAACATGTATACTCTGATATAATATCAGGATATTCTATAATATTAAGCTTTATAAATCCTAGTAAGAAACTCTACTTGGTTCGGACTAAAATGAATTATTAGTGATGACCCCCTCTTAGTATGTCTGTATTTAATCATTTAATGTTTACTTATCCTTCTCTCATATAGGGTGAAAGAGGTTTCCCTGGTGAACGTGGTGCCCAAGGTCCTCCTGGCCCTCAGGGACCCCGTGGTTCTAATGGTGCTCCTGGTAACGATGGTGCTAAGGTGAGTGTTTACCTTTACTTGACCACAAAAGATGGGGCACATTTTTATCTTCAGAGGCCTAGTGTTCAGTAATGGATGGCTGTTATAGTCAATGTTGATATTAAGAAAATTGATTCATGCTGGATAAAAAATAGAGTATAAAATGGACTGAGATTGATCAGTGTGGATCAGTAATGCACCACTATATATTGGCAAATATGGGTAGTTTAGTCAATTTTATCAGATTGTAAGAAACTTAATGTTGACAAACTCTAAGTTTAGTTCATTATTTGTTCTTATGTTTTCCTTATAATAGGGTGAAGCTGGTGCTCCAGGTGCCCCTGGTGGTCAAGGAGCCCCTGGACTTCAAGGAATGCCCGGAGAGCGTGGTGCTGGTGGTCTGCCTGGTGCTAAGGGAGACAGAGTAAGTGCCAAGCCATTATTTAATTTGTAAAGAAATAGCTGAAAATAGTATTTGGCAATCTAATAATGCCTTGATCCTCTTGTTCCTTCAACTACCATATTTCATAACTTTAATTGCTTTTCTTTTATGATTCTCAAATTTATTTCTAACTACACTATTTTACATCACACTATTTTTCTGAGTGTTCAAATCTTTCCACTCTTCCTTCCTCTAGGGTGATCAAGGACCTAAAGGAAGCGATGGTGCCCCCGGTAAAGATGGTGTTAGAGGTCTGGCTGGCCCAATTGGTCCACCTGGCCCATCTGGAGCTCCTGGTGACAAAGTAAGTGGAGTCTTCCCAGTGATCAGGTGTTGCACTTAGGAGAAAGATGGTTCCTAACCTGTAAAAGTTATATTGACAACATTTGTATACATTTAAATGAATGTGATCCATTCAAAAATCAAATGGATGCAAAAAATTGTCCTCACACTAGACATAGTTTAGTTTTGCATGAGCAATATTTGCTCGTCATAAAGGTATGTTTTTCCTACATGCTTACTAATGAAGGATGATATTCACCTGTTTCCTGTTATGGGGCTCTAATTAGTAGTGAGTTATAGTTATAATATTTCAGTTTTCATCAGTGATAATAACCAATTGTTCTTCTGTACAGGGTGAAGCTGGTCCCTCTGGCCCTGCTGGCCCCACTGGTGCCCGTGGTGCTCCCGTAAGTATCTTCTGCAAAGATCAGTTGACCACCACCATGTTCACAGTCATGTAATTCCTTTTTACAATGGTCTACCAATTTCTCCCATAGGGTGAGCGTGGTGAGCCTGGTCCTTCTGGCCCTGCTGGATTTGCTGGTCCTCCTGTAAGTATTCTGGGTATATTATTTTAGTTCTTTCACACATCAAGATGTTCTCATTGTCACCAACATTTATACAGGAAGATATCTGTTACTTTCCATTGTACCCGGTTGAATCCTTTTCACACACCAAATACACGTATCTACTCCATTTTGGTAAACTGCCGTTATCTTTGCTTCAGTCACACATAGGTCTTAATCTTTTCTGCCAATAGCACTATCCAGTGGTTTTGGCCAGTGTTAGACTGGGATACCAAGGGCCCATCAGTAACACTGATTCTAGGGGCCCATTTTTCAACTACATGCAAATATTATTGGCTGGGGATGAAAGATACTAAATTGTTTACTGCTGTTTTTATATAATTTCAGTCTTTGCTTCCATAAAATATTAAAATGGGTAGATTGTTAAAAAAAAAAAGTAGATGTTGTACACTGCCTTTGTCTGCATAATGTAAATCCATTACACTGTGCCAAGCATTGCTCATGTGGGGGACCCACTCCTGCACATCGGCAGACCGGGAGATTCACCTGTTCCCCTGTGGGCCAGTCAGAGCCCGATTATGGCCTAAAAGTTTGATCCTTCATTGGAATAACCATATGAAGCTAATTCACCCCCAGAGAATTGGTTAGTCCATTGTGGATACAAAGTCCCAAAATTCCTAAAGATATCAATTCAAGACCACAAAATCAATTTGTATAAATTATGAAACAGCTTTCAAACAGACAAACCAATGTGTGCTTTACTAACTCATCCCACATTCAATGTACACTTTTGCCCCATACTGGAGCTTTTGTCAGACACAATATTATATAGGCCATTACAACGTTACCACTCTTCCTTATCTGTACTTCTCTCTCTCTTTAGGGTGCTGATGGTCAACCTGGTGCCAAGGGAGAACAGGGAGACACTGGTCCTAAAGGTGATGCTGGTCCTCCAGGCCCTGGTGGTCCTACTGGTGCTGCCGGCCCTGCTGTAAGTTAATTTTGAGATCATTTCAACCTATTAATTATTGATTAATGCCATTAATATCTCTAAGTTTATGACAATATGCTTCCTTTTTTTATATAGGGTGCAATTGGTGCTCCTGGTCCCAAAGGTGCTCGTGGTGCTGCTGGTCCTCCTGTAAGTATAAGTGGGCTAGTAAATCCACTAATATATGCTCTTTTGACTTAATGACTACTTGAACCAATATATTTTATTCAGCACAAGTTTCCTGATGTGTCCTTCACTTTTGTAGGGTGCTACTGGTTTCCCTGGTGCTGCTGGACGTGTTGGACCCCCTGGCCCATCTGTAAGTACCACCTTTGAACATGACTTTACTCCCATATAATTGGTAAACATAGAAATAAATAGATCAATATTCCCAATGTCTAATATAGATTTCACATACATTCTGGCATTAGTGATAAAAAATTAAGGTAGTAGTCATATTTCAAAATGCCTTCATCATTTTTAGGGAAATGCTGGACCTCCAGGACCACCTGGCCCAGCTGGAAAGGAAGGACAAAAAGGAAATCGTGGTGAGACTGGCCCTGCTGGACGTCCTGGTGAACCTGGAGCTGCTGGACCTCCCGGACCCTCTGGCGAGAAAGGTTCTCCCGGTAGCGATGGCCCTGCTGTAAGTGTCTTCCCTAATTATGCTTATAGCCAGTATTTTTTAATTTAGCAAAAATGAAGTCTTGACTGATAAAAACATAGAGAGTACTGTAGGTTTTTATTTATTAGGGTGTACTTACTATAAAGTGGACACATGAGCAAGACAATTATGCATGGGGAATTATGTAAATAATGAAAGGGTTATTCTGGTCTTATATATTTATGGCATATCATTGGAATATGCCATAAATGTCTTATAAATGCAGGTCACTCTATTGGGACTGACACTTATCTCCCAACCCCATCTTACAGCCACTTTGAGTGGAGAGATGAGCACACATGCATAGTTCTCTCTCTTCTCTTCTATAGGCCTTCTGGAAATAACCAACCATGCCTTCTTGGCTATTTTCAGAACTACTGTAGTATTGAATGAGGAAAGCCACACATGCGCAGTCATCTATATATCTACAATAGTGCAAGATGAGGTCCCATTTCTTCAGATAGTTACTAATATAGAAGGCGTAATGTTTTTTATTCTCAGTTCTACATTTTGTTTAGTATTAACCAGTTTTGTAGTCTCATATTCAAGGTTTTAAGGTGTAGTGTTACATTTGGTTGTAAATGGTATAAGAAATCTATGCACATGAAAATAAATAGAATTGATTGCCCATTATGCAGTGTGCATTCCTTTTTTCGAGTACTCATTATGCAAGACCTTAGAATTCTGGTCTCAATTTGGACCTTACTGGTGATATTGTAATCTGACTTTGGGTCAGAGCAAAACAGATACAACATTAGTTATATCAAAAGTCAGACCTACATCTGTTCCGATTATATTTCTTATGTATATGCCATACATTTCTGAGATGACAATACTCCTATAAATGATTTCTTTCATTGTTCATGATACTTTTCTGAAATGAAACTTATCTGATTGTAACCTTGTAGGGTCCCCCTGGTATTCCTGGACCTCAAGGTATTGCTGGAACCCGTGGTACCGTTGGTCTTCCAGGACAGAGAGGAGAAAGAGGTTTCCCTGGTCTTCCCGGACCCACTGTAAGTATAATATTGATATGAATAAAACACATCAATAGTCCATGAAGATTTCTTGTTCTTCTAGGCCCCAAGATGGGCTATATAATTTAGGTTATATCAAAGTCAACCTATTGAACTAAAAATGGTATTAGACAAATATCAGACAATTACTTAATATCTCATAGGATATTTTCTCCACAATACTACATGCTTTATAGGAATATAAAACCCCTCACACCATACTTCACTATTACACTCCACATACACATTCCCAGTGACCATGTAATCATATACATTGAATTTGTTTTTTCTTTTGCCTTACCCTATAGGGTGAACCTGGAAAACAAGGCCCAGGTGGTCCAAGTGGTGAACGTGGTCCCCCAGGTCCTTCCGGGCCCCCTGGCTTAGCTGGACCCCCTGGTGAAGCCGGTCGTGAAGTAAGTCTTCTATGATATCTTAAATTTATACATTTTTAGAGTGATTATACTTAGTACCAACCTACATATTACTACAAACACTTGTCCATTTACTTCAGTATTCAACACTTTGCAAGGGAACTTTGTGAAGGTCCTACTAAAACTGAGGAATGAGGGCTATCATGGTTACTACCATATTATCCACCTGTTTTATCAAAGCCTAACCCGATTTGGTTACTACACATAAGACATATGTTTGATTAGTAAAAAATATGTGCAATATGTCACATAACATCTTTAACCATTGTTAGGACACATAAAATATAAAGACATTTGTCATCTTAGCAGGTATAATATTTACCAAGAACCATAGAGAACCAAAATACGCTATGATCTTTTCCACACAAAATAGGAATAGAAGACAGCTTATCCTCATATATAATCTGCTCTTCTACTTTAGGGTTCTCCTGGAGCTGAAGGTTCTCCTGGTCGTGACGGTACTGCTGGTCCCAAGGTAAATATCACCAATATTTGTTCAATGAAATTAATGTAATATCATAAAATGTTCCTGAACTTAATCATTTTTTTCTCTATAGGGTGATCGTGGTGAGGGTGGACCTGCTGGTCCTCCTGGTGCTCCTGGTGCCCCTGGCGCTCCCGGCCCAGCTGGCCCTGCAGGAAAGAGTGGTGATCGTGGTGAGACTGTGAGTATACCCACTTATCTCAAATTACACTGCTTACATAGAGGTACCAATAATGATTAAGGACTACTAATGTTGGATCATTTATTGCAATACTTAGGATACTAACATTGAGGCAGCTGAGACAGACATTGAGACAAGAGACCGTGTTTGATATGAGTAATCCATCTAATTGGGACAGTGAAATATGGGCCTTGGCATAGCTATAGAGAGAGAAGAGGAATCAGTTGCACCCAGCCCTGGTGCATAAGAAGGCCCCAAAGCCAATGTGTCACAAAAGGCCCGGGCATAGCACATTGTTAGAAGGGGACCTCTTGCATATGTAGTGTTGTGGCCCAGGAGTTTCAGTGTTTACCTCTGAATTTGAGGGCATGTGACCACAGTTACCAAAAGAAACGTCTTATTAATTCACATAGTTCAATGCTGTTTAGTCTAATAATCATTTTGCTTCTGTAATCAGTTCAGTTCTTTTAGTTAGACTTTACTGGATTTCAACCCACAAAGTCATGCTATGCCACTTTCACAATATCAAATACTACAGATTGCTAACTAAACTTAAGATAATATTTTAGTATTGAAGAAGATAACTGGCAAAACAAATCCCTAATTTCTATTTTTCCCCTTTTCTTTTTAGGGTCCCGCTGGTCCTGCTGGCCCCGTTGGTCCTGCTGGCGTCCGTGGCCCCGCTGTAAGTAAACTTTTATCTTTACTTTGCTTCAATTTTCTAAATGTTTTATAAATGGTTCATGTATAACCGTATATTGTGTAATTTAGGGACCCGGTGGTCCACGTGGAGACAAAGGTGAAGCTGGTGAACAAGGAGAAAGAGGCATGAAGGGACACAGAGGATTCAACGGTCTTCCTGGACCTCCTGGTCCCCCTGTGAGTATTAGTGGTCAATAAGTAATACTAATGGAAAGATAAAAAGTTTAGTTTGCAAAGCAGCTGATCCTTTCATGATCTTGAGATTCATATCAAAATAACCATTTTCTACTTCAGGGCTCTTCTGGTGAACAAGGTCCATCTGGAGCTTCTGGTCCTGCCGGTCCAAGAGTAAGTATCTTTCTGTAATTCTTTGTCAGCAACAAAACATAATCTGTGCTAGTCAAATATATGATAGATATTTACAATATATATGATTAACTTTGTGGCTTATAAATTATAGGGCCCACCTGGATCTTCTGGCAACCCTGGTAAAGATGGTTCTAATGGTCTGCCTGGTCCTATCGGTCCTCCTGGTCCACGTGGTCGTAATGGTGATGTTGGTCCTGCTGTGAGTGTCCTCATTTATTTTATGGTGGTCAAATTATGATAATATTATATTTCTCCATTTACTAAAACATTGACTTATTCTGTGACTCTAGGGTCCCCCTGGACCTCCTGGTCCCCCAGGTCCTCCTGGCCCCCCAAGTGGTGGATTTGACTTCAGCTTCATGCCCCAACCTCCTCAAGAGAAATCTGATAGACACTACCGTGCTGATGATGCCAATGTCATGCGTGACCGTGATATGGAGGTAGACACCACTCTCAAGACCCTGAGCAAACAAATTGAGAACATCAAGAGTCCCGAGGGCACAAGAAAGAACCCAGCCCGCACCTGCCGTGACCTGAAGATGTGCCACTCTGACTGGAAGAGCGGTAGGAATATTTCCTGAGGATACAGATATATGTCATGACCATATCCATGTATGTTCCTTGAAATAATATCATATTGGCATTCATTTTCTTTTACAAAGGTGAATATTGGATTGACCCCAACCAAGGCTGCACTCTTGATGCCATCAAGGTCTTCTGTAACATGGAGACTGGAGAAACCTGCGTGTATCCAACCCAATCCGCAGTTGAACAGAAGAACTGGTACACTAGCAAAAACCCACGTGAGAAGAAGCATGTCTGGTTCGGAGAGACAATGAGTGAAGGATTCCAGGTAAGGACAAGCATAATACAATTTGATAGAATGAGTGGTCCTAATAATTATGAATAATAACAGGCCCATAAAATTTGTCCAGATGCAATGGCAGACAAATATGAAGTGTAATAACCCTGTTTTTTTTCCATAATAGTTTGAATATGGCAGTGAGGGATCTGACTCAGCTGATGTTGCTATCCAACTTACCTTCCTCCGCCTCATGGCCACTGAAGCTTCTCAGAATATCACCTACCATTGCAAGAACAGCATTGCTTACATGGATCAAGAAACTGGCAACCTAAAGAAGGCCCTGCTCCTGCAAGGCTCCAACGAAATTGAGATCAGAGCAGAGGGCAATAGTCGCTTCACATACAGTGTCACAGAAGATGGCTGCACGGTAAGGAAAAGTCTGATACGATGAGAATCTTGAGTGCCAAAGATTCCTATATATTTCCCAATTAATTTATACTTCTACTGTGGAAGGATGACTCATTACACTATATTAGTTACTTGTAATATACAAGTTCTTTCTTTTAATATATTATGAAAAAATAATGTACTAATAAGCCTTATTTCTTCTACAGCAACACACCGGACAATGGGGTAAGACAGTCATTGAATACAAAACATCCAAGACATCACGCCTGCCCATCACTGACGTTGCACCCATGGATATTGGAGCTGCAGACCAGGAATTCGGAATTGAGATTGGACCAGTCTGCTTCGTGTAAAAACAAAACACAAATACCAGGACAGGAGAATATCTCATGCGGACTTGAAATTGTTGTTCCTCTCATCTCTAAAACTTTTCTTGTTTCCGTAAGCATTACACGAAAAAACAAACAGATAGTCATGCTTTGAAGAACATCTCTCAAAGGACAGACCCACGCCCGTGTGTTGTGTTCACGGGATGGAGATTTATCACCTCTCCCATTTTCTGTGCCCCTGCTTACATTGGCCTTTCCAGAACCTTGAAGATGTCCTTTTCCCTTTGGAAAAAAAAATGGAAATTATGACTGTCCCCGGATTTGAGATGATGACATTGTTGGATCGATGATCCTAAAGTAGAAGAGGAGAAAACCAGATCATTTCATGTAATGCACCTTTTTTTAAGAAAAAGAAAATGTTGTTTTTTTGTTTTTCATTTGTTCAGGTGGCAAAAAAAATAAATATGAAAAAATAAATTTGAAGGTGTGTGGAGAGTGTTTTGGTATCATGAAAGACTTGGGTTTTGTCCTCTGGGTGTGAGTGTCTCCTTTCACTGCTTCTCCATCATTCTTGAAGTTCCTCTTCCATGCTAAGCTTCATCCTTGTCATACTGAAGGTCCCACAAAACATTTTGATATTGATGGCCCTTCCAGTGTTAGAAGGGTGAGCAGTGTAGAGTGTAAATGTTTGTTTTTTATTTCCTGAGACTACCTCACTGTTATGTCCCATTCATTTGGTGCTAAGGTCTCACTGCTTCTTTGATGGTCCTCTCCATAATAACTTCAGTTGGTGCTAAGCAATAGAACAGATCTATTGTCCATATTTATCCCCTCATACCTCCCATAACTAAAGGTGCTATTTTCAATCCATCTTACCACCTTGTTTAAACCCCTTTCCCGTGAACACAAGGTCATATGGTCCTGTCTGTGTTGGTGTAATTCTCACCTTCTTGTTTTGCCTTGTCCTCTTTGTCTTCACCGTTGCCTTTTCTTGTTTTCCTACTTTCTCCTTCATTTTTCCAACTTTTTGTCCAAACCAAAACTAGACAGTGATACCATGGAGTTTGAACTGAAAAAACAACGGATCTGTACCTGTTTTGTTATTGTATAATAATTTGAGATGTTTTTAATTATTTTGATTGCTGAAATAAAGCATGTGATATGGTCCAAAACAGTCAATGTGATCAGTGGTCCTTCTCTATCCGACGATGGCAACAACCCCATGAAAGTAGATGTAGTGATATTGTGTTCTCCATATTTTATTAAGGTTATGGGAGCAGGAAGAAATGTTAAGAAACTACTACAGTGTAAGGTTACGTTATAACTGTACACCTTAAGTAGTCAGCCAAGGAGCTTAACTTTACATGACCACATGATTCTCATTTTCAACCTTGAGACATCATTTTCCACCTGGTAAATGTCACTGTTCTCAATTCCCTTATTTTTACCCTCACATTACACTGTCCAAACAGACTTCCACTCAAGTAGATATTGTGTTTATCTTTATAAGATAAACAGCTCAAGCACTGAACTGGTCATGGTAATAAAGTAGTCACTAAATTGGGGATTTCTAACGATTTGCCAGCAAATTAGACAGTAAATCAAAGGAATCTTATGGATTCCAGGCTCATTAGTGTTTTTTTTCTGCTCATAGTTGGTATACCGACGTAGTTGGTCTTATCATCTCATCATAGGTGGTTTTAGCTTTCATTCATGGCTCTTTACTTTTTCTTCACTGTTCCAAATCATAGAAGGGACTCCTAACTGAAACCTAAACATTTCAACTCATTATCACGTCCTAATTAGATTTTCTAGGTGACTTCATTTATTAGTTTAAACGGATATTCAGATCTTTTCAAGGATCAAGGAGACGTAAGAAGCTACCAGTTTCCAAGATGGCATCCTCATTTTCCCCTTATCCTTAAATGTATGCTATGCAATGTAGGTAATGTTTGCAGAGACCATGTGGAAACCAATTAATACAGGTGTGCTCTACTGATAGCAAAATATACCAAGAACATCATGGTCAATGCAAGTCTTCTATACAGTCCATGCACCCAACACCCTATTGTGGCCATGCAGCACTAGGTACCTGGGTTGGGTTCATACTGAACCAAGAGCAAAATGCACAAAATTACAAACAGGAAGGCGTCAATTATGAAAACTGTCAAACCCAACCCTTATCGTTGTTGCCCTTTGCAATCAATCAGCATTCAGATTTCATTATTTTAAACAGCACCGTTAAAAGGTAAGATGCACTGCGATTGCTGTCTGTGGGAACAAAGTTTTACTTTCAGGCTATTTTGATAAATATTTTCCAAAGTTTCTATGGTCTTTGCATAGGTTTCATTTGACACTCTAAACAACAATACCAATGGGTTTATTGGCTGCAACAAAAGTATCCTGGTATTAGTGTCTGACATTGATAAATTAGATCGTGAGTTCCAATAAGATCAAGGATGAATTGTTAATTTATGGCAAATTATATTTACATTGGGATTTTGGTTGAAGGTTGGCATTGATTGCCGCAACCATGGTCTGTAAAGATGGTGTATAATGGTTCTGGTGCCAAAATGCCACTTTTCTTGGCATGCTAAAGGACAGCACATGTCAAAATATTTCAAACTATATTGTATAGTTGACAGGTAACTATTATTATTTATTTATTTATGGAGAACCATTGATTTAATGGTGCTGTACATGAGAAAGGGTTACATACAAAACAAGACAGACTGGTACACAGGGGAGAGGACCCTGCCCTTGCGTGCTTACATTCTATGGGGTAACGGGGAGGAAGATAGCAGGTTGGGTCAGCTCCAATGTTAGTGGAGCACCAGGTCTAGTGTGGTGGAGTGCTGGCTCTGGTGGTGGTGGAGGGTCAGCTCCAGTGGTCATGGAGCACCAGTTCTGGTGATGGTGGAGCAGTGGCTTTAGTGGTGATGGGGCACAAGCTCAGGTAGTGGTGGAGTGCCAACTCCGGTGGTGGTGGAGAGCCAGCTTTGGTGGCACTAGGGTTATTCCAGGATGTAAGCTGTTCGGAATAGATAGGTTTTCAGGTTCTGTTTGAAAGTTCTGTGTGTAGGGGATAGTCGGAAGTGTTGGGGTGCCGAATTCCAGAGAATGGCGGATGCTTGGGAGAAGACTTAGAATAGGTGTTTGCCCTGTGATCACACCTGAATGAATAGTAAAGGACGGTGCAAACAAGTGATATGCTATCTCTCAATATTGTATGAGAATCTCCTTCTAAAGGAAATTTATATTTATATATTAGTGGGATCTCTGAGAATCACTGATTTCAGAACACTTGATGGGAGAATCATCAAAGGTATCCAAAACAAAACTGTCTTTTTTTCTATAGTAACCAATCAGATATATCTTTAATTTCTTAAACTGTCTTAGTAAAATGAAAGCTGCTCTCTGGTTAGCTACTATGGACACCATAGGCTGTTTTTTGCTTAGACAGTTTTAATAAGTGTGCCCCAAAATCTGTGGAAAGGCCTTTTTATTTTTGCACGTCCTGTGATGGCCATCTTGTAAGTGATGGTGGAAACTCAAGAACGCCATCATTGTGGTCCTATAATATATCTAACTGACATGATAAAGATAACGTTAGGGTTTATTTTTCTTAAAATGTAGTAAAACATACAATGCAACAAGGATGACGTCTTCCCCTACATGCTATGGGTCGATTAATCAAAGTTATTGCGTCGGTATTTTAGCCTAAAAAACGTTGAAAAGGTGCAACAATTTTTGCGCATTTTTAGGCTGTGCTAAAATTTTGAGACTTTTGGCATGCTCACGGCTTTTTTGCCCAATTACAGCAAAGTGGGTGGAGCTGGTGTCGGCCCAGAGGGGTGGTGATCATGGTTCGTAAAATTCATGATAACCATCAGAATTCACTATGCCACAAGTCTTACTACAAAGGATAGGACAAAGTGGATGTAGTCTGTGACGCCGGCAATACAAAGATGTTCAGACCAACGAGTGAGGAACATGCTGTTTATTACAATCAACGTGTTTCGAAACCCACTGGCTTCATCATGAGGAGAAGCCATCATTTGATGGTTTGTATTGATGAAAAAACCAATGGGTGTTGAAATGCGCTGACTGTAATAAACCGCATTTCCTCACTCCTTGGTCTGAACGTCTTTGAATTGCTGGCAGCGCAGAATACATCCACTGTCTCTTATCCTTTGATCTATACATACTGTGGAGCCACAAAAGCTGCTTATTTGATACTTCGATAGGAGTCGTGTCTCCAACAACTTCATCAGGTGAGCACATCTCCCTGTCATATTTTTCTACTTTAACATGATTAAGACACTATTGTTCTTTTTTGTCTTTCCATCCTTCATTAGACAAATCTTACTACAGTAGGGACAAGAATAAGATTTGTAGCGATGCACACACAGAATTGCATGGCACTACTGGTCCGATACTCTTGAGGCCCGAAGCCCTTTTGTAAATTAGGAGTGCCTGACTCCAGCACACCTCCTCTTCAAGACCGATTGATGAATTGGGTCTGTGCATATTAATGTATCTATGTGTTTATACACATAAAGATACATTTATATACATAGACATATATGTATTCCCAATCACATTGCACGGGTGCAAGACATGGACCTTGACAAAGAGTAATCAAAACAAGATAGATTCCTTCAAACTGTGATGTGGGAGGAAACTCCTTCAAATCCCATGGTCAGCCAAGATCACAAATAGGGCTGTTGTCGAACGTGCCAATCCACAGATGTTCCTGGTAGGAAAAGTCATAAAACAGAAACTGTCCTACTTCGGCCAGGAGATGAGAGCAAATTTTCTTGAGAATTACATGATGCTTAGTATGGTCAGTGTCAGTAGAGTTCGCGGAAGACCTAAGACCCATTGGCTGGTCATCATCATGGCAGACACAGGAATGAACATCAGAGAACAGAGAGATGCTGTGACAAACACAGAAGCTTGGAGGAAAATGGTTCACATCGTATCCAATAGTCGGACACAACTGAAAGGATGAAATTGGAACCTACTAGTGCATCTCAATGAATTTATATACCGTATATACTCGTGTATAAGCCGAGTTTTTCAGCCCAAAATTTGGGCTGAAAAGTCCCCCCCTCGGCTTATACACGGGTCTATACGGTAGACCCGTGTGGTGGGGGCTGTGTGGTGGGGGCTGTGGAGGCTGGAGGAGGCGGGGGGAACTGCTGTATGAGCGGCCCCGTCACGTGGGGCCGCTCATTAAATATGCACTGCATCCCCCTGTCAATCAGCGGCAGGGGGAAGCAGTGCATATGGCCCCCCAAAAGCTGGCACTGTCCCCCCTTGTAAGGCCCCCCCCCCCCGGTGCTTATACATTACCATCCCGGTGTTCTGATCGGCGCCGCTCCTCGGTGCTTCTTCATCCTCCCGCGCTGGCTCCATCCGTGATCTCCGGCTGTCGCAGCGATGTGACGTCATCGCGCGACCGCTGGAGAACTCAGAACCCGGATGCAGCCAGCGCGGGAGGATGAAGACGCAGCACCGAGGAGCGGCGCCGATCAGAACACCGGGATGGTAATGTATAAGCACCGGGGGGGGGGCACTTACAAGGGGGGACAGTGCCAGCTTGTGGGGGCTGTTGGTACCCCCTGGGGGCTGTTGGTACCCCCAGGGGGCTGCTGGGTACCCTCTGGGGGCTGTTGGTACCCCCAGGGGGCTGTTGGTACCCCCAGGGGGCTGCTGGGTACCCCCTGGGGGCTGTTGGTACCCCCTGGGGGCTGCTGGGTACCCCCTGGGGGCTGTTGGTACCCCCAGGGGGCTGCTGGGTACCCTCTGGGGGCTGTTGGTACCCCCAGGGGGCTGTTGGTACCCCCTGGGGGCTGCTGGGTACCCCCTGGGGGCTGTTGGTACCCCCAGGGGGATGTTGGTACCCCCAGGGGGCTGCTGGGTACCCCCTGGGGGCTGTTGGTACCCCCAGGGGTATGTTGGTACCCCCAGGGGCTGCTGGGTACCCCCTGGGGGCTGCTGGGTACCCCCAGGGGTCGCTGTATAACCCCTGGGGGTGCTGTATAACCCCTGGGGGGTGCTGTATAACCCCTGGGGGGTGCTGTATAACCTCTGGGGGCTGCTGTATATACTGCTGAGGCCTGTATACCACTGGGGCTGCTGTATATACCACTGGGGCTGCTGTATATACCACTGGGGCTGCTGGGGCTCCTGTATACTACCACTGGGGCTGCTGGGGCTCCTGTATACTACCACTGGGGCTGCTGTATACTACCACTGGGGCTGCTATATACTACCACTGGGGCTGCTATATACTACCACTGGGGCTGCTATATACTACCACTGGGGCTGCTATATACTACCACTGGGGCTGCTGTATACTACTGCTGGGGCTGCTATATACTACCACTGGGGCTGCTATATACTACCACTGCGGCTGCTGTATACTACCACTGGGGCTGCTGGGGATGCTATATACTACCATTGGGGCTGCTGTATACTACCACTGGGGAGGCCTGTATACCACTGGGGGGGGACCTGTGTACCACACTGCTGGGGGCTGTATACCTGTGCTGGGGTCCACCCTCGGCTTATACACGAGTCAATAGGTTTTTCCAGATTTTTGGGGCAAAAGTAGGGGGGTCGGCTTATACACGGGTCGGCTTATACACGAGTATATACGGTAATCAAAAATTAATGTAATATTGCCATGTTTCAGGGCATTTCTGGGAGCCCTGAAACACATTGACTAATTATTCAATATTATATTCACCCTTTGACATCTCATGGAATACCTCCTCCTTGCTTTATTTTTCGGAAATAATGACCTTTGGGTTTTCATTGGCTGTAAGCGATAATCATCAACATTTAGGCTGGGGTCACAATTGGCATGCGTTTTTGTAGTGCCTTTTAAAAACGCTTGTGATTTTACATGTGTTTTTCAAGTCACCATGAGTGTTTAAAGGTGTGTTATGGCTCCCTGCGTTTTTTGGCTGCGTTTTTAAATCCGCACCAAAAAATAGTGCATGCACTATTTTTTGGTGCGTTTTGAAAAACGTATGCGTTTTGGTAGAAAACGCATGCGTTTTTATAACATGGGGCCCTATGGAAAACGCATGCAAAAACGCATGTACAATTAGTACCATTTAGTGCCATTCAAAAACGCATGCGTTTTCCATAGGAGCCCATTTAAAAAAAACGCATGCGTTTTCTAAAACTCTTGTGTTTTTTTTAACATGTGCTCCTATGGAAAACGCATGCGTTTTTGAATGGTACTAATTGTACATGCATTTTTGCATACGTTTCCCATAGGGCCCCATGTTAAAAAAACCATGCGTTTTTGGAAATGCACCAAAAACGCATGGTACTGTCACACATGCGTTTTTGCTATTAGGGCATGCGTTTTTTAACATGGGGGCCTATGGGTGCGTTTTTTACATGCGTTTTTGAAAACGCAGGTCTCCAAAAACGCTTGTGAAAAATACAACTGTGACCCTAGCCTTACAGAAATAAACACTTGAAATAGATCACTCTGTAATGACTCTATATAATATATGCATTTCAGTTTTTGTATTGAATTGCTGAAATAAATTAACTTTTTGATGATATTCTAATTCACTGAGATGTACTAGTACGTATGCATATTCTTGGTGTGAATATATCTAAATTAGTAACTTTTTGATTTTCGACAAATTCATCACACAGTTTTACCTTTTTTCAACTTGACTTTTGTGGATTAGTTGATTGTCAGATTTCCATGTTAATGTGATTTTCTAAAATTTTAAGGGGGGTTTACATGTTGCGATATCGGCGTCCAATTTCAATGAAAAGTAACGTGTTTCGATCGTTGGAGCCGATATCGTTCCTGCGTTGTATGGTGTGAACGTCCAATACGATGCAGGAACGATGTCAATGCGATATCCGGGATTGAATGAGCGTGCTATTCAATGCTCCGATATTGAATGGAGATTGGAGCCGGATCGTGCTGTGTGACAGCCCAACTCCGATGTGAAGTTCAACGTCACCCATTCACTCCCATGTTAAATGGTCATTCCTGGGTTGGGGGGCGTAGACATCGTACGGACGTTGCATCCAGAGATCGCAACGTCTAAACCTCCGATGCGATGCGGGAGAAACGTGCACTAAATGCGCGCTCCCGCGCCATTGAATTGCGATATCGGAACAATATTGCAACGTGTAACCCCACCTTTAGACAGATTTATGAAATGCAAATTTAAAAAATTGCTGCAACACTTCTCCAATTCTCCTCTGGGTGATATCATGTGAGACTGTTATTTTGGTGCATTTTTTAAAAAATGTTAAAGACAGGAAAAAAGACAATTTGGGGATTTGTGTAAAATTCATGAATCATATCTATCATTTTGATTAATTTGGTGCAAAAAAAAGTCAATGCAAATCATAAGTTAAGATAGACAAGTGATTTTAAAAAAACTCCACAAACGATGATTTGGGCTTTAATTTTCTTGGGGGTGGCAAATGGCAATGAAAATATCATAACAAGAAAAGATAGAATATTTTTTCAAAGTATCACATCTGTAGCTCAATCAGCCTCTCAGCCGCAGCTTTTCTCCATCTGATCCCTTCTCTCCTTTCAATCCCACAACAATCTGCCAGACAGCGAGTGAGTACAGAGATCCCACGCTGCAGTCATAGTGCTGATTAAAGATACCGAGCTAGGAATTAATTTCGGCTGGATTATTGTGAAGAGTGCCGTGTATGAAAGTCAAAGGGATCCCTGCCGTCATGTGAGGCTTGGGGCAAAGATCTTTTAAGGACAGCCAACTATCTGTATATAAAATTAACTTCAGTGGAAGAAAAAGCTATAGGCCCGATCCGAGTGCAATATCTGTAAGAGCCCCAATCCATCATCATGCGTCCTTCATGGTAGTAGTGTCTTCAAATGTGGCTGAGGGATGTACACTCTATATATGATATCTTCTAGGTCCGAGTGCAAGATCGGTAAGAGCCCCCATCCATCATCATGTGTCCTTCATAGTAGTGGTGTCTTCAAATGTGGCTGAGGGATGTACAATCTATAGATACTCCCTAACCGTTGGGTATGATTGATGAGACCAACAGTGATCCTGCTAATGGGCTTCTGCAACACCGATAACGAAGCTCAGCAGAGCGACTCTCCATTCATTGTCTATAACACTACTATAGAAAGCAGACTACAGTGTGCGGTTATGTTTGGCAGTCACATTGACAATGAATAGAGTGAAGGCCAAACATGAGCATTCATACTTCCTTTAAAACTGGACTATGCAAAGCTTTGTTCTTGAGGCACCATAGCCATGTTTTCGGGATTGCTTTGGGGACCAGTGATCAGACCTCCAGCCAAATTATCTTCTTTCCATGGATAGGGGATAACTGTCTAATTTGGGGAAAACTTCTTTAGTTATAGAATTTTTCATCTTTTAACAAGATGATTCAATACATGGGTAGGATGCCTGATCATAAGACATTACAGTGATGTGGCCTTTATATTGATGCAACAAGAGGGCTGTGATGGACTAGCCCTAACCTGAGATATCATCCCCTTTGGAAGACATCATCATACAGAGTTATAAGAAGAGCTGTGGAGTCAGAGTCTGAGTTATGAAGTCAGAGTCAGTGACCATTTTGGTGGAGTCAGATTCAGGGAACTTGAGGAGTTGGAGTCGGATTTAGATGTTTGGCTTACAGACTCCAAAGCCATCGTTATAAGTGGAGATGTTGCCAATTTTTTAATGTTGTAGTAAGGTGCAGGAGTAGCAGTCAATCCAATAACCTTGCAATTCTGAGACCCCTAAAGATCTCCTGCCACATATAAAGACAACAATAATATAATTGTACATTGCCATTTTCTGTACTGGGACCCAAGTACCTTCAGTTATCTATCTGCCAATGGAGTGTCTTTAAACTTGTGCATATTTTTAACTCTCCGGTAATATTTAGGGAAAGGTCTTCATTGGTTAAGGTTATTATTATTATTATTATTATTAAAGCGCCATTTGTTCCATGGCACTTACATGTGAAAGAACATACATAAACAAGTACAATAATCATAAACAATACAAGCACAGACAGGTACGGGGGGAAAAGAGGACCCTGTCCACGAGGACTCACAGTCTAGAAGGGATGGGTGAGGCTACACTAGGAAACAGTAGAGCTGGTTGTGAGGTGGTCTGGTGGACTGAGAGTCACTGCAGGTTGCAGGCTTGTCGGAGGGTTTTCAGGTTCTTTTGTAGATTTACACATTAGGTGAGAGTCTGATGTGTTGGGGCAGAGAGTTTCAGAGTATGGGGATGCACGGGAGAAATCTTGTATGCGGTTATGGGAAGAAGAGTTGAGAGGGGAATTGAGAAGGAGGTCTTGAGAGGATCACAGGTTGCATGTAGGTAGGCACCAGGAGACCATTTCATAGTTATATGGAGCAGTGCCGTAACTATAAACTTCGGGGCCCAGGGACAAAACTTCATAGTGAGGTCCCTCAACATTTTAATTACTAGAGGTTGTGCGGAACGTGGAGAAGCCTGCTACGCATTGTTGTATACAACACACAGGCTTCACCACGTTCCACAAGACCTTTAATAGATTTTGTTTATGATGCACGTATTAGAAGTTAAATATTCAGTGAATATGTTTGGAAAATTAATAAGGTGCATAATTCCAAATATTGCACAATTTTCAAATAACTGTATATGTTTATTAAATATAAAGTAGTTTTAAACAGTATATATTTAAACTTTGTTCATTTAAACATAACATTACTTAAACATTACCAATTTTTTCAGTTTTAAACAGCTACCGTATATACTCGCGTATAAGCCGAGTTTTTCAGCCCAAAATTTGGGCTGAAAAGTCCCCCCTCGGCTTATACGCGAGTATATACCGCCCGCCACCCGCATCAGTATACAGGCCCTCCCATCAAGATCCAGGGCCCCCCCCCTTGCTCGGCAAACCTGTAAAGTAAAATCCTTATACTTATCACTGTCTCTCTCGCCGACACCGCGATCCTCCATCTTCATTCAGCGTCTTCCGGCTTCCTGTGGTCGCAGGCAATGACGTCATTGTCAGCGCCGACCACAGGAAGCCGGAAGACGCTGAATGAGATGGAGGATCGCGAGTGTCGGCAGCGGCGGACGGCGGCGACAGACAGTGAAAAGTATAAGGATTTTACTTTACAGGTTTGCCGAGCAAGGGGGGGGCCCTGGATCTTGATGGGGAAGGCCTGTATACCCCTGGGGCTGGTGCTGTATATACCCCTGGGGCTGCTGCTGTACATACCCCTGGGGCTGCTGCTGTATATACCCCTGGGGCTGCTGCTGTATATACCCCTGGGGCTGCTGCTGTATATACCCCTGGGGCTGCTGCTGTATATACCCCTGGGGCTGGTGCTGTATATATCTCTGGGGCTGCTGCTGTATATACCTCTGGGGCTGCTGCTGTATATACCCTGGGGCTGTATATATCTCTGGGGCTGCTGCTGTATATACTCCTGGGGCTGGTGCTGTATATACCCCTGGGGCTGCTGCTGTATATACCCCTGGGGCTGGTGCTGTATATACCACTGGGAAGGCTGCTGTAACACTGCTGGGGCCTGTATGTACCACTGGGGAGGCTGCTGTATACCACACTGCTAGGGGCTGTATACTACCACTGGGGAGGCCTGTATACCACTGGGGGTTGGGGCTGTATACCTGTGCTGGGGTCCACCCTCGGCTTATACACGAGTCAATAGGTTTTCCCAGATTTTGGGGGCAAAAGTAGGGGGGTCGGCTTATACACGGGTCGGCTTATACACGAGTATATATGGTACATTAAACATTTGTTTCCTAGCTTTCAGAGAAGCGAATTAATCAATTACTTTGTCAAAGTTGATCTGTTGAGCTCCATCATTCTCAATTGAAAGTAAAGCTAAGCTGCTGAGCTTTCTTGAGCCATAGTACTTCTCAAGTAGTTTTTTATGAGTTTAAGCTTAGAGAAGGAAGTTGGGGGTCTCTTATACGCCCTGTCGTCTTATACGCCGGAAAATACGGTAATACTAAATACTATCTACTTACACATGCACTACAACTACTATATGTGACACAGACTGCACTGACGATCCGACACTGGCCGCTGACCGATGAGCAATGGCCAATGAGCAGTTCAGCAGTTGGGGTAAACAAGACCTCAGTGTCAGTGCATGTCCGTCGCAAAACCACACGATCAGCTAACAGTCTACTTTCTGCCATAGAGCTCCTGTTACTAAGTGAAATAGCTTTCCCCGTTTAAAGTATAACCGAACAAAAAACATTTACCTTGCCCTTTCATGGATCTTTTCGTTATTTTTATTAACTTTAAACTCGAATAATATAGGAGCTGGGTATTTTATGAGATATTACAATATTAAAATACAATTTTTTACCATCAGTTTGGGTCCCCTTGGGTGGTTGGGGCCCTGTGGTAGTGCCCCGGCTGCCCCGGTTGTAGTTACGGCCCTGATATGGAGGGTACAGATTAAAGAAGGCTTGGTATGTCATGGTTAGGATTTTCAACTGGAGCTTCTGGGCAATGGGAAACCAGTGAAGGGCTCAGCATAGAGGAGAGCCTGGGGAATAATGGGAAGACAGGTGGATTAACCGGGCAGCAGAGTTTAGGATAGGTTGGACATGTGCAAGAGTGCTAAACAGGAGGCCAGAGAGTATGAGGTTGCAGTAGTCGAGGTGGGAGATGATGAGGGCATGCACGAGTGTATTTGCAGTTTCTTGGTCAAGGAAAGTACGGATCCCAGAAATGTTTTTGTGCTGGAGTTGGCAGGAGGTGGAGAGGGCTTGGATATGTGGTTTAAAGGAGAGGGCAGACTCGGCGATTACCCCGAAGCACGAGAATGCGGGACTGGGAAAAGTGAACAGCCATTGACTTTGATGGATAGGTCTGGTAGTGAGGTAGAGTGAGATGAGGGAAAGATATTGAATTTTTTTTGTCCATGTTCAGTTTTAGAAAGTGAGCAGAAAAGAAGGATGAAATAGCAGACAGACATTATGAGATTTTGGTTAGTAAGGAGGTGATGTCAGGTCCAGAGAGGTAGATCTGTGTCTCATCAGCGTAGAGATGATACTGAAAGCCGTGGGATTCTGAGCTGTCCCAGTCCGAAGATGTAGATAGAGAAGAGTAGGGGTCCAAGAACTGAGCCTTGGGGAACATCGACAGACAGGGAGCGAGTTGAGGAGGTGATGTGGGAGAGGGAGAAGATGAATGTCCGGTCTGTGAGATATGAAAAGACCAAGTCTGTGATACCAAGAGATGATTAGACTTTAGGAGAATGGATAAATACTGTAAAAAGCTATGGTGTGCTAAGTCATTATATTTTACTCCAGGAAGTGATAATGATTGGTGATGTACTGCACAAAGATAAGAGATTGACCTAGGACATTAAATAAAGGTAAATGTACTACATGACCATCTAAATACTATATAATGTACAATATTTGTACTGCTTGAAGAATATACGGGTCATGTAAACTGCAGGACACGGTGTAATAGTGCTCCCCCACTTAAACACAAGGGCCGTGTGTTTGCAGTAGTATAAGGGAGGAGGGAGGCAGAGCATATGCACAGCATTCCTTGCAACTTTCTCTGGTATGAAGAGCATGGTATAATGAGGGCATTGTACCCCGAGCTCCACCCCTGTGATGACACCTGATGAAAATGATGAAAAACTCTCACATTCAGAACATTTGAGATTAGCCAAGGCCAGAAAAGGAAGCACAAGCATCAAAGGAAGGGTTCTACAGAGCAATGTACCCTAAAGAAGGCAAAAACAAGATCCACTGCATCCAGAAAACCCATTACATGGATGGTACAGAACTTACACCTATCTGTCTGCAGAACCCACATTGTGGAATATACAAAGTCAACAGGACAAACGCATCTACATCACCGTCTACTGGTGGATTGCATAGATTATATAGATTCAATTGTTTTCAGAAACCTTAGTTCTGAATTACTATACAGAATCTCTTAACATGAATGATACAGACCAAGTGATCTATGTGACCTGCTATGAAAAAGCAAACACCAACCGATTGGGAATTGGACTAAAGAATCCAGGAACTGCAATGATGGGACCTATAAGATTTTTTTTTCACTGCAGAACCTTCAAAGATAAGAATAGTCCATCGAGAACAGGCATGTATTTTTCTACTGAGGGCTCATTGTGTGGATTATACATTTTACAGCCTATGTCAATTTCAATCACATACTCTCGTCTGAGGCCTCTGTTGTCAACCAACTTCCCACAATGCATTGTGGTAGAAGAATGACCCTCCCATCAGTAGCAACGGAAGCTAGCAATCCACCTCTGTAGTCCACAGATGACCATTCTTATTTTCTGTAAATAATTTGCAGAGTTATGGTGGAGAGCAGGACACCAATTTTTGAGACATTTTTCTTAATTTCCTTTGTAAATTCTAGATTAATGCATGCCACCTTGAGGTTGATAGGTAAGTTTGTACTATCATTTTCACAACGCTTTTCCATTCTTTTCATATTAAAGGGAGTTTACAGGATTTTGTATTGACAACACATGATTTGTAGGAATACTTAACAATGTCCTCTAAGTAGCAGAATGAAGGGGCAGAAGGGCCCAGTGGAGGGCCAGGGTTCCTTTGTAAATGTACAGGAGCTAAAAAGAGTAACAAATACTGTAAATAAGGCTGTGTTCACATGCTGCATATTTGTCGCGTTTTTTACCATGTTTTTTTATGCGCGTAAAAAAAAGCGCGAGAGAACAACTTCAACTGTGCTTTTTTACGCATGTTTCTACCAGTGCTTATAATGGGGCCTATGGAAGAAACACGCGTAAAAAACTGGAAAGAATTGACATGTTCAATCTTTTTACGCGCATGTTTTTTGCTCCAAAAACACTGCGCAAAATTCCGCGAGTCTGAATGGCACAAAGTGAATGCCCCATTCACTTTGCTGGGAAACGCAGACGCACATGCTTTTTGGGCAAATATGTGTGTAAAAAAATGCGCCAAATACGCAGCTGTGAACAAGCTCTAAAAAGATGAAAAAAATAACAGATTTGATCAAAATCATTAGGTGAGTATAAGGTAAAAAACTGTTTGTACGTGTTAGCCAGTAGATAGAAAAGCATTAAAATCTGGAGTCCTCAGTGGTTGATATTTTGTAATGGCTAACTGAAAAGATGGTAACATTTAGAAGCTATCAAGACTACTCAGGTCTCTTCATCAGGCTATGACACAAATTCTGAACATTCTCATGGAGGGTTGGGTAATGCACTAAATAAGACAGATGACGTGATCATTCTATGTTCTGCTAACACTGATTATTCTATGTTCTGCTTCACGTTACCTGTCTTATTTACGCATAATCCAACCCTCCATTTGTGTATATATGTCTGAGTATGTGCCAGTGCAGACACAGCTCTGGGAAGCATTCATCTGGGCATTCAAACCTTCCCGTCCAGGGAAGATAATTCCAACCCTCACTCCAGGGATATGGACAACAATGAGATATACAAACCAATTGGTCCCCATCACTATAACAGGCGCTGCTTAGATCTAAATGAATTGCAGGAGCTGTGCTGAAATGCGTTGTTCATTCGATAATATTTCTCAATAAAATGAACATTGTTGATTTCAATGATTTGGTAACACCTCATGCAGATCTAAGCAGCACCTGTCATATTGTATGAGACGCATGTGATTAGTATGCACCCTATTTCCTGCAATTGCGACACAGTTTAACACAAAGTGTTGTAGTGATTTGCCTTGTTCATTTTAATTGACTAAGCTGCAGTATCAATGTGAAGACTCCATTAACTATGTGGTGGTTTAAACATCTGCATTTAAAATCTTTGGATGACTTAAAGGGTAGCTGTCACATTGTACATGGCGTCCGATCTGGGACAGCACGGTATATAGAAGGAGAAGAGAAGCAGAATGATATGTAAGTTTCTGGGAAAAGATTTAGTATAATATGTGTTTTATTCTTGTAATCCCTGTGGTTCTGTGTATAGGAGTCCAGTAGGCCGTCCTACTAGTGATTGACAGCTGTTTCTGCATGCATAATCCAACAAGGAAAACCTGTTAATCACAGAGAAGGACTGCCCATTGGACACATATGCATACATACACTTGGGATTTCTATGAATATATTGAAAGATTTACTGAAACTTTTCTCATAGAAAAATATATATCGATCTGATCAGTAACTGATCATGCTCTATAACATCATGTCGGCAGATCACATACCATTTTCAACATACAGTCTTAAGCTGTCTATTGTTACAGAGGCCAATCTGTGGAGAGCATGGTATAGAGAAGGAGAGGGTGGGCAGAATGATGTATAGATTTCTGGGAAAAGATTTAGTATAATATGTATTTTATTAATTGTAATCTCTGCTGGTTATATGTATAGGAGTCCAGTGGGCAGTCCTACTAGTAATTGACAGCTATCTCTGCAAGCACAGTCATACAGGGGTGATTGTCAGTCATAGAGTAGGACAACTCATTGGACACATGTATACAAACACTTGGGATTTCAATTAATATAATGAAAGAGAGGAAAATATATATCGATCTGATCAGTAAATCCGGCTCTATAACATCCTGCCTGCTAATCACATACCATTTTTAACCTTACAGGTTCCCTTAAAAAGTGTTCTCCCATAATAGAGATTGTATATCCTCAGAATGCAAGATGCACCATTTATCTCCAGAATATTAAAGGAAATTTGCCAGTAGGATTAATCCCCTTTACCTTGATATCTGCGATCCTATATTTATTGCTGAGAAATCCACATTTTTCTTAAAATGTAAATTGGCTATTAAGATCTAGGAGTTGTTAGACTGATCTCCCTCAGTATCTGTCTTCTCAACTTTTTTTAAATTAAATTGTTACCAGGGTGAGAAACATATATCAGGAGAGTAGACTGTCAGTCAGTACATGTCTCACAATGGTAATGCCCCCTTTTATTAAAAAAAAAAAAGCTTTGGAGGCAGATTTTCAGGGATAGATCTTAACAGCTCATTTACATATTAAGAAGAATATGGATATCTCGGGAATAAGATATCGGATTGCAGATATCAAGGTATCATTTTATTTTTATTTCATTTTCTATGACCTATGTAGTGATATAGATGGCTCATAAGGGTCGATTCTACTAACAGATTCCCTTTAACTCCCCTTACCTCCTATTGATAAGAAAGAAAATGGAAAGAGAGATGGCTGTGCATGAACACAGCTCTCTTCTCCATTGACTTCTATGATAGTCACATAGCATACTCCTTAGTTAACTGTCTTACAGGTGAACAGAGAAAGCCATTCTCTTAAGTCATTCTCCACCTGGATGCGGTGGCTATTATCAGAAGACCATCATTCTGGAAATAGGTGTAGTTCCCAGAGGTGAAACCCAGAACTGAAAATCATGTGAAGTTCTACATTGGCTGATCACAAAAGATAGGTAACACATCTAATAGGATTAGCAAAAATCACAGAATAGAAATTTCACTTTGATTTCTGGTTGAACACAGAAGAGGTATTTTCAAACCAAAACTGTAAACAACTAGTGACATATCACATAAGGACCAAAAATGCTGGGTGATGTAGTCCTTCAACAGTTGTACAGCTTCACAAAATATTAAACTGGGTAACAATCTTGGGAGTACGTCTGGGATTAACATACAATTCTTGTCCATGGGACATTCCTTTTTTTTTGTATCCCATACAATCCCTTTAAGTAAAGTATCAGTGAATTATAATGAATACCCCAATCCCCTGTTAGTTGAGCAATGCTGCCTCTGAGGACATTGGTGGTTTGGATGCAAAGTGTAGCGTAGACATTCTCCATATGTGAACTTTAGACTGAAGCGTTCTAAATAAAAAGGCTTTTTGTTGTACTGCACTGAGAACACATTGTGTATGTCTGAGAGGGAGTGGGGTGTTCTGTACAAACAGACAGACATGTGTGGGAGGTAGGAGTGGAGAGAGGTGCAAAGGCCAGCGAGAGAGGAGAGAGGAAGGAGCAGAGCATCTGAAGACTTGGAGAATAAGAGAGGACCAGTGCACAGACAGGGAGATCTGGTAAGATGTAATATATGACTGCAGATTTTGAGACTTTCTATAGGGAAGATGAGAAATACAAAGTAGAATGAAGAGTTTAGAATTTAGTAAAAATGTAGAGTCTTTTGAAACAAGAGAAAGATCTAGGAGGCATAGATGTGGTGAATTCATGGTAGTAGTAATCAGTGGTTCCCTTCTGGACCAAAACTACCACTCCAAGGGTCTTTAACCTGGTAAAAAAAAGGTTCTTCATGCAGAAAGAGAGTGGTGACTACAGAGATGGCAGGAAGGTCAATAGGGAAATCAAAGATGTGGTGAATGTAGGGCAGTGATCTCCAACCTGTGGCTCTCCTACAACTCCCTGGATGTCTGAACAACTAGCGTTTGTGCGAAAAGGGTGTGAGGTCTGCAGAGGTAGAACAGTCCACCAGGGGCAAACCTGTGGTGGATGTAGAGCAGTAATCTATGATATATGGCTGTCCTGCTGTATCAGAACTACTATTTCCAGCATGCCCTAATAGCCTGCAAAAAAGTGATGTAGATGTAAAGTTGCAGTTGAGTTTACATAGACAGGAGAAAGATCTGAGAAAACATAACTATGGTGTGATCTCCAATATGTAATTCTCTAGTTGCTAAACTACAACTCCCAGCAAAACTATGATTTGCATTTTGACAACTGCCATGAAATCACCAGACGACAACCATTATACTAGAGATCAAGGATTCTACAGGATATTGGGTGATATCAGGGTATGTCTAGAAGTGTCACAAGGGGTCTACAGAGGTTCAAATGTGAGAAGGTCAAAAGTAAGGTGGTTAAGACAAGGGGGTTCTATGTAGATGTAGCAAGTCTACATTTAGCACTTTATTAATAGGTTTAGTAGAGTGAGAAAGACAGAGAAGAAATGGAGGATAGAGACAGCGATGATAAGTCCACAGACCTAACATTCAGACAAAACTACTAGACTGACAGAAAACTGAATAAGTAAAACCAACTCTAAAGGCAAGAAAAGATGTCTGAATTACAGTACTTACTGAGAAGTAAAGCTGGAGCATACGGAGACCATAAAGAAGGATGGAACATGGGGACAAATCATTCCAGAATATTGACCCAGAAAATTGAGCATTTCAGAAGACAATTTGAGTCCTTGTGGCATGGCATAAGAAAGCACAGACGGGAATACTTTATAAGGTACAGAGACCACAAATGCAACCTACCTAAGGAAAATGGAGCAGACTGGAGAAAGTGATGTGTGTGTATGTATGTGTATATCAATGTATATATTATACTCAAATATATGATATAGTGAAAATGCTAACACTTTAGGGTCCACATTGTGGCCACCACACCTAGATCCTTGAATCACCTTGGTGTTCGATCATATTGTAGTTTTAATCACTAGTGCAATGGGTAGTCACGATGTATAACATAGACCCAGGAGTGAATTGATATGTAACCAGCCTCACATATATATGTGTAGTACTAGATATCTCAAAACTTACATTTGTTAGGCGGCCGTCACACGCACAGATATCGCGCAAGATATCGCTTGAACGCGGCAGATTAAACATCGCGTAAGCGATGTCTGTGTGTGTGACGGCAAGATACGACTGAGCGAGATCTGATCAAATCGCAAAATCGAGATCTGAGGTCCGGACCTCAGATCTAGCGATTTACGATTTAGCGATCTGCTTCATCGTGATGTATAACACCACGATGAACGATCTCCCAGCGGCAGAGCCTATGCTGGGAGATGGTAACTATGGTACACGTCGGGTAACTAAGCGACGCGCGGCGCCTAGTTACCCGATGTGTACCATAGTAACCAGCGAGATCGCGGATCCACATCGCTGGTGAGTCTGTCTGTGTGACATCTCACCAGCGATGTGAGCGATATTGTAAGCGATCGCGCGTGCACGTGATCGCTTACAATATCGTTCTAGATATCTGTGCGTGTGACGGCCGCCTTAAACAGATGAATGAGTTCAACACATAAAATAAATCATAATAAATCATCCAGATATGTCCTGTCAGATTAGCTATTCTCAAGGTGAATGAAAAGGAAGTGATAATGTACAGTCAATCTCCATTGATATGAATGGGAATTACAGAGTGTAAAACTAAGACTCTGATCACATCTGCCCTGGAAATCTGATAGAAACCTCCATCGCAGATTTTGTCACATTTGACAAAATAAATAACTCTGCCTGTTGCTTTATGTTTTCTATCAAAACAACAAAAATCTCGGTGAAATCCAATGAGCTGCATTGAGAGTCATGCAATAGATACATATCCTGCATCATAATGATCTTTTGTATGAGGAAGCTATGTCGTGATTTGCATTACAGTGATTTGAGATATCCGGAAGGACCTTTGTTCTCACATGAGCATTGAACACAAGGAATATGGAGGAAACTATTTGTGTAAGAAACTTGACTTTGTATTTAGGGTGTTTCTTAAAATGAACTAATGTTTCATAGTGTCTGCCCTCTAGTTTTTTTATGGCATTTCCACATTATAGGTATGGATCTCACTGTGAATAATGTCTTCACACCCCTATTCTCATAGATTGTAAGCTCTTGTGAGCAGGGACCTCACGCCTCTCGGTATCTGTTAAATTGTGTTATTTTGTAAAGTCTGATATTGTCTGTACATGTCCCCTCTGAATTGTAAAGTGCTGCGGTATATGTTGGCAATGCCACTCTCAGCACGTGGCAATTTTTTTTCCCATGCCAAATCTTCATGAGGAAAAGAATCGTTATTTGACACTGCTCTATAGTATGACATTGGAGCGAGTGCTGTGTGATAAAACATCAGGTAGCATTGATCTGAGTTATAGACAAATGTGATCGAGCCCTTATACTGATTCTGTCATCACTTGACTTAGCATTTAATAAACTAAATTGAAAAACGTTATTGACTATGTGTTAAATCTATGTGACGGAGCGGTTTCTTAGCTACTGTATATCTGTTCCTCAGACATCTAGATGTCAGCCAGTATGGCCACCACTTCTGGTCTCAGAGTTTGTCACCCAGAAAGTTAAGGTATGAAGAGGATTCAGGTGATGTACAGTACATGCTGATCGCATTAACTTTATTTAGCAGATTATTTTATGTAACCATTGATTGCATTAATGTCACATACACAACAGAAGAGAAGCCTCATTTTGCAGGGTTCAGTGCTTCCAAAATCAACTTCCAGGATTACTTCATTTCCTAGGAAAAGTAAAATATGTAAGCACTATTCTAGATAATATAATATGTCAATGCATGTACCATTTAGATGTCACTATGGATTATTATGACTGGTGTTTTCTATATACAACAGAGCATATACTGTCTATGCAACTCATACACTAACGCTAAGGATTGTCTTCATCCTCTACATACAGTAGATACCTTGTTGATAACTGGATCTGGAGAACATTTATTGCTGAGACAGAATGAGAGGTACACGAGCACTATCGCCTGACAACTCCATTGGGGATGTCCTCTGTCCAGTGCGGGCGTTAAACATGGGCAGCGTGGAAAGTGGTCGAGGAACATCCCTGTTGGAAGCCATATGCCGCAGCTCTTCCGTGTTGGAGAAGATTGAATGCTGGTGAACTAGCTGGAGTCTGTAAAACACAAGGGATCACATGTTATAAATGTATGGTAAGAACCAGACACAGCCATAAAAATACCACCTGTAATGAACACTGAGCAAAGTTCTGGAGTCCGAGCCTGGTGCTAGACAGCAGATGGGTAGCTTTTGGTAGGGGGGTCTAAAGGTGATTGGGCCCCTAGTGTTGGGTGCAAAGGGAGCATCAAAAATCATTCTGCCTTACCCAGAATATTTAAATACATGTCTAGCACAGCAGACTAGATCTTTCCACAAGGTCAAAAAAAGCCATTTTGCTAGCCACCCAAACTCATTTGGGAGCAGCCTATCAAATTGAGCCATTTCAGGGTTTATTCAAATAGGGTTTAAGAATACTTTATAAACAGTAAAATTATGTGAATTCAGTCTCTGATTTCCAGTGACATACCATGATGACTTCGTGACAGGGGTGGACATATCATTGGTGCAACCTATGTGACCACACAGGGGCTCTAAAGGTTTGTTAGGGGGCCCATTTCTACCTCCAAGGCAGGTGGAATTGTGCATTTTAAAGAGCTCTTGGACTGCAAAGGGCCTATATATTGTTCTTGTACAGGGGCCCTCTTTTGTTTGTGTGCACCAGTGCTTTAACACCTGTCACTTCACACCTAGAATTTCTTTTCTCGGTATTTCTCTACATGTCCTCCACAAATAGTGTGCTGCTACGAGTACTGTGCATAAGATATCATAGGCATCCCATGAGTTGCATCTTCACACTGCTCCCCTTACTCCTGCTTGTAAGCTGATAGGAAGAAACCTATCAGAAGCAGGAGGCTGAGGACTCAAGCTGATATTGCATGAATGTAGTATTTTTAGATAGTGGACATCTGGGAGATGAATAGGTGAGTGTCACACAAAACATGCTGGTGAAACTTTTTGGACATAGCCATGCCCCCTTTCAGTATTACACAACCATTCTACATCTGCTTCACCCCGTCTGTGCCACCTGAGATTCTGTGTGACAAGAAACTTTGGTAATTGATAAATTAAGGCAGATTTCTAGCATTCTCACAATGGCCTGGGAGATAACTTATTCAGGAGTCTGGAGAGGCTCCCCTTTTTCCTGAGAAAGTCCCAGATAATCTGTGGAAGTTGTCAAGTGTGTATAAATGGCACATTATCTCAAACAGGTATACACAAGGAGCATCTGCATTATTCTTTAATGGTAGGCTATGCTATATTTTGCAAGTGACGAAAATTGCTTGGGCACTGGTTTAAAGAAGGAGACAGATGTTCTGATACTTACTCAGATGCAGCACCGTCTCTCTTTTCCTTTGAATAATAAAATAAGTGTGAGATTATATTCACACAATGTTTAGAGATATAATAACGCAATAACAATCATATTGATGCTCAACACAACATCATTGATTACAGGGATACATCTCAACTTCACGATTACTGACACCACCCATGCCAGTGATCCCTCACAGCACACCAATGAACATGATCCCTCACAACACATCAATGATCAATGTCACCCACAGCACATCAATGATCAATGTCACCCACAGCACATCAATGATCAATGTCACCCATAGCACACCAATGATCATAATCCCTCACTACACACCAATGATCATGATCCCTCAAAGCACACCAATGATCAATGTCCTTCACAGCACACCAATGATCATAATCCCTACCAGCACACCAATTACCACGATCCCTCACAGCACACCAATGGTCATGATCCTTCACAGCAAACAAATCATCATGATCCCCCACAGCACACCAATTACCACGCTCCCTCACAGCACATCAATGATCAATGTCCCTTAAAGCACATAAATGATCATGATCCCTCACAGCACTTCAATGATCATGATCCCTCACAGCATACCAATAGTCATGATCCCTCACAGGACATCAATGATCATGATCCCTCACAGCACACCAATAGTCATGATCCCTCACAGGACATCAATGATCATGATCCCTCACAGCACATCAATGATCATGATCTCTCACAGCACACAAATCATCATGATCCCTCACAGCAGACCAATCATCATGATCCCTCACAGTACATAAATGATCATGATTGGCTGACAGCACACCAATCATCATGATCCCTCTCAGCACACCAATGGTCAAGATACTTCACAGCACACCAATCATCATGATCCCTCACAGCACACCAATCATCATGATCCCTCACAGTACATCAATGATCATGATTGGCTGACAGCACACCAATCATCATGATCCCTCTCAGCACACCAATGGTCAAGATACTTCACAGCACACCAATGATCATGATCCCTCAAAGCACACCAATGATCAATGTCCTTCACAGCACACCAATGATCATGATCCCTAACAGCACACCAATTACCACGATCCCTCACAGCACACCAATGGTCATGATCCTTCACAGCAAACAAATCATCATGATCCCTCACAGCACATCAATCATCATGATCCCTCACAGCACATCAATGACCATGATCCCTCACAACACACCAATCATCATGATCCCTAACAACACACCAATGATCATGATCCCCCACAGCACACCAATTACCACGATCCCTCACAGCACATCAATGATCAATGTCCCTCAAAGCACATAAATGATCATGATCCCTCACAGCACTTCAATGATCATGATCCCTCACAGCATACCAATAGTCATGATCCCTCACAGGAAATCAATGATCATGATCCCTCACAGCACATCAATGATCATGATCTCTCACAGCACACAAATCATCATGATCCCTCACAGCAGACCAATCATCATGATCCCTCACAGTACATCAATGATCATGATTGGCTGACAGCACACCAATCATCATGATCCCTCTCAGCACACCAATGGTCAAGATACTTCACAGCACACCAATCATCATGATCCCTCACAGCACACCAATCATCATGATTCCTTACAGCACACCAATCATCATGATCCCACACAGCATGTCAATGACCATGATCCCTCACAACACACCAATCATCATGATCCCTAACAGCACACCAATGACCATGATCCCTCACAGCACACCTATGATCAATGTCCCTCACAGCACATCAATGATCATGATCCCTCACAGCACACCAATCATCATGATTCCTCACAGCACATAAATGATCATGATCCCTCACAGCACACCAATCATCATGATATCTCATAGCACATTAATGATCATGATCTCTCACAGAACACCAATCATCATGATCCCTCACAGCACATAAATGATCATGATCCCTAACAGCACACCAATCCTCATGATCCCTAACAACACACCAATGATCATGATCCCTAACAACACATCAATCCTCATGATCCCTAACAACACACCAATGATTATGATACCTAACAGCACACCAATCACCATAATTCCTGAAACCACCAATCGGCATGATCCTGATATCTCACCACTTATCATGATTTCTAACTTGTCACCATGATTATTCCCTAACCTCATACCTCTCTAACACCCATGTGAATTATCACACTCCTATCTACTACATCCTCCAGGCACTGATGCCTACTATCGCTTCCAAAACCCCCTAAATACATAATCTGAATCACCAAAATCCCTATGTCACTTCCTTCATCTTCATCACTAGTACAATCCTGTGTCTACACAATTATCCTAGGCACTACCATCTTCATTAAGTAAAGTCTTCCCAACATATAGTTTTGGACCTATCCTAAAAATAAAGGTTTCCGAGGGATAGAAATTGATCTGGACATCTGCCAACACGGATCTGCCAACATCAGGACACTGGTGTCCACAACTCTTGCATTTAGTTTCTTCATACATACACTCCTTCCCTGCGGCAGCACATGATATAGGACAGCAGAAGGCAGAGGAACAGGGCGATGAGAATGGGCAGTAACATAGTCAGCAGGTAATCTGGCATGAAGTCAGTTTCGCCCAATGTATCAGAAGGAGGATTAAATTCAGCATCCCATTCCAGCGGCTCAAAGCTACGAGGAGAAGGAGAGGATTCTGACTCATCTACCTGTAACATAAACCAGTTGAAGATCAGCATTTATCAGATGATATGGGAGTTCTGGATTATTAAATGTTCTGGATAATCAAATGGAGATAGAAAACCAAAAACCATATACTAGCATTAAATCAGAGATCAGAACTAACTGGTCACAATGGGTGGTTTATTTGAATTTCTGGACTCATGCTGAATTAAAGGAATTTTCTATAATGTTCTGAAAATTTTTATATATGTACATACTTTTGTCAATAGATTGGCGTTAAATAATTATATATAAAAAATATGTAATTTTTTTAATCCTTTTTGAGAATTGTTCTGTGGGTCTCTGCCACCTGGTGGTCATACCCAGTACTGCACATGGTACTCACCAAGGTCACATTGCACCAGTCTATGTTGAAGTCGTTTGCCAACAGTGCAGGACATAGCACTGGTCTTTTCCCTTCTTTGCACCGTTCTTGAATCTGTGGCTTTTGGGTTTCATAAAGACACTCCGGGAAGGGTACAACAGATCCCACCTTTACAAACACCCTGTGCAAAGGCAAATGATTAGATGTCTTTGCGAAATCTTTATATTTTGCTATCTATGTTTGATCAGGATGGGGTTGTCATAAGATGTATCATTAAAAAGTTCTGGTTAGTGGACTACAGATGTGTACACACTTAAGAACATGAATGTTGTGGAAATGAGGGGAATGGGGGTGCTCTCAGCCCAGGATTGTCACCACACCTGCCAGGACGCCCTACTTTAGGGACAGCCTCAATTCTGCACAAAAGACTCCAGCAACTTCTAGCTAAACTCTTGACAGGCTGCAAATTACATCACAACCACTAGGTGGCACATGCAGACACATAACAAAAACATCTGCCAACAGTATGGCAATATCAAGGCTTTTTTTTTAAAAGCTGGTTATCTAAATAATATTTTAACAATATTTTAACTCAATAGGTAAGCCAAAGAAAGACGCATCTGTACATACCGCAGAGATCCAACAGGGTCCGCTAAGTGAACTCTCATAGCAGTTACATGCAGTCGCCACTAGGGGAAGATCACTACATACAGATGTATACAGCTCCTATTGAGCTTAGTGCTGTATAAATGCACATGCAGTTAGCTCCCCCTAGTGGTGCCTGGATGCACTTGAAATCAATTGAGGATGGTAAAACTGGCTCCCATGTGTATCATCCTCCGTGTCTCCCAGACTATATCTCCCAGAGATATAAAGAATAAATGTGGATTCATGACTGCATTACCAGGCATGAATGCCATTCAGGGGCTTGGGACAGCTGGGTGACACCTCCTGCTGTGATATTGATGACATTGGTATTAGTTGTCACCCAGAAATAGACGACCAGTACTGCTTCACTTCCAATGACGGTAACTAGAAAAGTCTTAATGCGCTTTGAAGATGGCATTCCTGGCATTACCCTGAATGTAATTAAAGTCACGTTCTGTGAAGTAAAAGGAGCGCGGCCGTCTGTGGATGACAGTGACATTAATGACGGTTAATGCAGCACAGGATTACTTTCTGGAAGCGCGGGCTTTAATACTGCACAGATGTTGCTGCTGGGAGGATTAAAGGGATGTTTCTGGATGTACAACCTCTGCTGGTAAATAAGAAGGTCAGTCAAGAGCTGTGGTTCTCAATCTGCAGTAACACTACAAGTCCCAGCACACCCTGACATGCCTTCAATTTCTAGAGACACATTGGTTGCAGACCGCACAGGTGCTGTCTAAGGCCAGTTTTTTTACCTCAGTTTTTGTATTTGTATTGTTCCACTCCTGGTTTTGTCTAAAAATACTGAGGTAAAAACTCATTAAATACTCAACATGTGAACATAGCCTTAGCAAGAGTATGAACATAGCCTTAGCAAGAGAGCAGACCCAACACTGTTAGACCATATGAACACGGTGAGTATTTGGTGAGTTTACCTCAGGATTTGTAGCCAAAACCAGGAGTGAAGCAATCAGAGGAAAAGTATAATAGAAACACGTCATCACCTCTGTATTTATCACCCACTGCTGGTTTTGGGTACAAATACTGAGGTAAAAACCTCACCAAATACTGAGGTAAAAAAGTCACCAAATACTGAGGTAAAAAAGTCACCAAATACGAGGTACAAAACTCACCAAATACTGAGGTGAAAAACTCACCAAATACTGAGGTAAAAAAGTCATGAAATACTGAGGTAAAAAAGTCACCAAATACGAGGTACAAAACTCACCAAATACTGAGGTACAAAACTCACCAAATACTGAGGTAAAAAAGTCATGAAATACTGAGGTACAAAAGTCACCAAATACGAGGTACAAAACTCACCAAATACGGAGGTAAAAACTGACCAAATACTGAGGTAAAAAACTGACCAAATACGGAGGTAAAAAGTCACCAAATTCTCAATGTGTGCACATGGCCTTACAAATACTGAGGTAAAAACTCACCAAATTCTCAATGTGTGCACATGGCCTTACAAATACTGAGGTAAAAACTCACCAAATACTCAACATGTGAACGTGGCCTAGGTCTGCAGTGTGAATGGGGTCGCATAGCACAGTAAAGCCCAAACCAGATGGATTTTTCTCCACTTGCTCATCGCAGTCGTATCTTGGGGATCTCAATGCGACCCCATTCATTTGCACTATTTTGCAATGCAGCACCCACATACACCCATCTTTGGCTGCGATCTCATCCAGAGTTGTTGTGGGTCCCCAGTTTAAACATCTTAAACATTTTCTTGTCTAAAATACTCTAGGTGGCGCTGTTGATAAATCATTTCGCTTAAAGGGCCACTCCAATAACACATACAAATATTGTCATTTGAAAAAATGCTAATTCCTCATAATCACACCTAAAGCCTTCACACACCCCATAACTGCCATATAAGTGACTGACAATAGTGACCATGGTCATGTAGGTGATCCTTTCCCGAGAGGGACTGGGGACTGGGTCTCACCAACTCCAGAGATTACGTTAACTGCACCTATCATAAACTGTTCACAAGGTATCTATATATCATAATCTCATGGGGTCAGCAGGCTGAGCTATGAGGAGCTGTTTATCAAATTCTCTCACTAAAGAAGAGTATGGGAGCATTCTTTCCATAGTAGTCCTACAGGCTGAAGTAATTAATGGGGGAGAATTACTTAGTCTATTTTAAGACAGCATAAATGTAAATGATAATCCTAAAGGGGTTGGTCAGTGAAAATATATTATGACCGATCCACAGAATAGGTGATAACTTAAGATTTGTAATAATTGAGGGCCCCGTTGGAGCTTTCACATCGGGTCCATGAGCTTCAAGTTATGCCATTGATTACAGTGGCTCATGCTTAATGATAATTGTGGCACGTTCTAAGACAATTTTGATTATCTGTATTGGTTGTAATAATTTATATATGAGTAAATTTTGATGGAATTTGGTGTACATTGTTATATTAAACCACATTCTCATGTGGTGAGGGAAAAAAATATGTAAAGTTGGTTTGACATATCTGTTAATCACGGACCATGCCCGGACTGGGATACGTACCCACCCGAGATAAGATAACTGCCTCATATATACCTATGTAGAGTAGGCTGAGGAAAGGAAACCTAGCGGTTGGGATGGGTATTTGGATCCGAGATTGGTCTGTTGACCCAAATGGCATTTAAAAAAAAACCAAATGGCTCTAGAACTTTATGCAGTCTTATGTGCCAAAGTTTAATGTATTATTAATGTACCACAATATGTTTAATCTGTTAAACAATTTACTGTTGATCACTGTCATACGCATCGGACCTCAGCCTCCTGGACACAGTAATGGATCACTGTCAATAGTCATTTGCATTGAACTGTGAGAATCATTGCTTGCTCATCTGTATAAATACCCCTCTTTTAGTCCGGGCAGTGGTAGTGGCACTCGACCACCTTTATCCAGTGCCGACGTGACGTTAATGACTGAAAGTCGCTGAGTGTTCCAAAGATCCTGCAGGGGGACCTGGAAGTTATGGCGGGCTTCTGGTGGGAGCATCTCTTCTATATCCACATTGCTGATCAAAAATTCAGCCTCATACGGAGGTGGCACATCTTAAAAAGGACAATTAAACAAAGTATCAACACCAGAGAGATAAGGAACAAGACAAGTGAATCAACAGCAGACAAAGAAAAAGAATAGTGGAGATCAACAACATATTAGATATACTCCTAATATACAGGTGTAGGGGCATCTAGCACCAGGTTCTAGCTCACATGGACTGCAATAATTAGGTAATAATGCTGCTATCTCAGAAATAAAGCTGAAAACCTGCATTCACCCCAACGTCTTTTCAACCATATACATAGGAGGTAAACTCTAAATCATCATTATTAAATATACACAGGGGCCCTGAAAGATGGGACCTAGGCTGCTGTACAGTATACAGAATCCTTACAATGAAGGACTGTACTACTCCATTTCACTTTTAACTAATCAGTACTTCAGCTCAGTCTATATAATATAAATATTCAGAATCACCAAACACCTTATGTCAATCAATGATCTCATGGTTAAAGATACATCATCCCTTAAGGTGTATATTCATGGAAGTAAATAACACTCCTCTCAATCATTTAATTAAGTGGTAACCACTCTGGAGTTTTTGTTAATAAAATATAACTTTTATTGATTATATAAAAGCAGACATGTAAACGTTAAATACGAAGTATATGGGAAACCCACAGATGGCTGCAGCCAGGTAGTCACTCAATGAGCAGCATGCATATATAGGTACAAATTCACATCATAACAGAATGCACAATGTATAAGGGCACATAAATGAACATGAAGGATAATACCAGTCACTCACCCATAGTGCACACTCGTGATGAAGACCTAGGCAGCTACACAAGGAGCCCTGACCTGCAGCGCGCCCCTAACAGCTGTTTCGCCACTGCTTGGTCGCAGGGGCCTGCGACCAAGCAGTGGCGAAACAGCTGTTAGGGGCGCGCTGCAGGTCAGGGCTCCTTGTGTAGCTGCCTAGGTCTTCATCACGAGTGTGCACTATGGGTGAGTGACTGGTATTATCCTTCATGTTCATTTATGTGCCCTTATACATTGTGCATTCTGTTATGATGTGAATTTGTACCTATATATGCATGCTGCTCATTGAGTGACTACCTGGCTGCAGCCATCTGTGGGTTTCCCATATACTTCGTATTTAACGTTTACATGTCTGCTTTTATATAATCAATAAAAGTTATATTTTATTAACAAAAACTCCAGAGTGGTTACCACTTAATTAAAAGCTCAGTCTATATAGTCTGTAAGGGAATATGTCTAAGATGTGGGTCTTTACACCGTTATTTTAGGCAGATCAGGGAGCCCCTGACCATAGCACCTGAGGGCTTGGTAAGGGTATGTGATCACGGCGTTTTATACACTGAAGGGTCTTTTTGTCACCTCTGTAGTCATTTTTGTGGTGATTTTGTAACTGGTATCTTTTTTATTTTTATTTTACATCTAACCAGAAGTCGCCTGAAAATGGTTAGGTCACTTGTTTAAAAAATAGGAGTTAACAAAGACTGACCGTATGCTCAGCTAGTCATTTTGACATTGTTGTGCATTTGTTCATTCTTTTTTGCACTTTTTCAGGCGAGCTCCAAGAAAAATACAGCTGAAAAACAAAATGCCATGTGCATACAGCCTAAGACTTACTGAAACCATGTTTTATCATGGTCGCACATTTCTTATAAATCTCCGTCATGTAGTACCACATTTCTCCTGCGGGGTTGCTGTAGAAAAATGATATGGGCGCTAACAATTCCAACTGTCAGACCTCTGACAATCAGCTGAACACCAGTCTTCATTTCAAGTTGGAGAAAGGACAAGCAGCATACAGCAGCATAGATCTCAGCTTCTTGCCGTATCGGCCACTTACCTGTTGCAGAAAGAATGTTAAAAATAATCTTTTCTCTAAAGATTTCGAAGGTGATCCGGTTGTATACAGTTAACTGTAAGACAATCATTGAAAAAGATTTTAGTGTGACTAGTAAATATGTAGATGACTACCACATTGACTCTATAGCAGAATTAATATACCTCTATGACATGCTTCCCAGGCTTGGTAGGGGAGCCATATAAATACGCACTGTGCCATGGAGAGCGCTGGGTATAGCGTAACCATCTTGGCAGGTCGGGGAATCCCATCAAATTAGCGCGAAAGGCAATAGAGGGAGGTTGACCTGGTTAAAAAAAAAGCCATAAAGACAGTAGTACGCCATTATTGCAATCACATAGGGCAGATATCACCTTAATTACCGAAAGGGTCACATTGGTCGTCTGTTACTATAGTATCACTATTTTCTGGCAGTAGCTATATCTGCACTTTTCGAATTGAACAGCAGATGGCACATGTCCAATTCTGATGTTTCTGTTCATAAGCCGCACAGAACTGAGGAAGATATTCTGGGATTTTTGATGGTTGTACGGCCATGTTTAAAACGTCAGTCTCAAATTAATTTTCCTACATTATACAACTCTATTTTCATCAACTTTCCATAATGATAATTTCACTGAACTCTGCTATTAAATCATACTTTACCCTCTCGGCATAATTTTACCATTTATATAAAGACATAATTTGCACAATAAAAAGCATACATTGTATTACTTGTCTTATATTTATCATGATTTTTATTCTGTATTATACTCCAGAGCTGCCTTCGTAATTCTGTAAACTTATTTTTGCTGTCCTAGCCAATTTCTACTCAGAGATTGCTCTGCTGATTTGCAGTCTGGACCAGTGACGCAACTTCAAGCTCTTGGGCCTGATGCGAAAGCTCCTACGGGGCCCCCAATTATTGCAAATCTTTAATAGCAATAGTCTTTTTCTATAGGCCAAAGGGACTTTTGGGACCCCTCAAGGCTCAAGGGCCCAGGTGCGATTGCAACCCCTGCACCTGTTGTAGTTACGCCCCTGGTCTGGACTATGCAATGAATTGGGGTGATTTCTTAGCAATGGTAGCCAATCTTAGGGTATGATCATGGGCCCATCTAGAACTGCAGTAAATGTTTAGGAAAGATTTAGATGCTACTTGATAAATGCTGTTGCCATTTATGACAGTCTGTAGTCTGTAAATTTCCTTTAATATTGGAGTCCACTAATAGGATATAGGTTGCTGTAAATGGTGCTATTATTCTGTTGTCTGCACCTGAAAAGGAAACAGAAGGGAATTCAACTCCCTTGTAGTTCTTCAATGATTCTGGTACGACATTAAATTAGGAAATTGCTCATAATTCAATTCCTCTACATGCTACACAAAGCTTTTCTAATTAAAGGCAATATTTCTTTTTTTAAAGGGTCACCAGACAATGGTGTAATTACAGGATATCCTGCTTCTGAGACCTTCAGTGATCAGCTGCAATCTGTACGGAAACTCTGAAATAGAGATGAGCGAATCTTTTGAAATTCAAATTCGTTAAATTTTCTCAAATAATTAGATTGGCAGAGAATAAATTACTGTGAATTTCAGTAAGGTAAAACTTGCAATTGCTCTGAATATACATGTGAGAGAGAAAGCCCTGCTGACCATAAAAGCTTAGACTTCAGGCGTGAGAGAGAGATCCCTAATGCCATAAGACCTTACACTTTACAGGAGAGAGAGAGAGACAGGAGTCCGCTGATCATAAGAATTTACACTCTACAGGAAAGAGAAGATTACGCTGATCATAAGAGCTTACACTTTACAGGAGAAAGAGGATCCCCTGACCATAAGAGCTTACACTTCACAAGAGAAAGAGAGACAAGATTCCTCTGACCATAAGAGTTTACATCACTTGAAGGGTGAGAGAGAGAGGGCCCCGCTAACCATAAGAGCTTACACCACTTGATAGGAGAGAAAGGGGACCACACTGACCATAAGAGTTTACACTCTACAGGAGAGAGAGAAGCCCGCTGACCATAGGAACCTACCCTTTACAGGAGAGAGGGAAACAAGATCCCGCTGATCATAAGAGCTTACACTCCATAAGAGAGAGGATCCCGCTGACCATAAGAGCTTACTCCACTTGATAGGAGAGAGAGGAGACCGCACTGAACATAAGAGTTTATACTCTACAGTAGAGAAGCCAGCTGACCATAGGAGCTTACACTTTATATGAGAGATAGAGACAGGATCCCGCTGATCATAAGAGCTTACACTCTATAGATGAGAGAGGATCCCACTGATCATAAGAGCTTACACTTTGCAGGAGATAGACAGGACTCCATTGACTATAAGTGCTTACACTCTACAGGAAAGAAAGAGGATATTTCTGACCAAAAGAGATTAGAGTGTACCAGAGAGAAGGGACCCCACTGACCATAAGAGCGCTCTACTGGAGAGAATTTGTGTAGAAGTAAAAGGGAGCGCGGTATATGAACCCCTTTTCCTTCTACACAAATTCCTGGATTTGAATTACGTGGGAGATTGCTGCATACCATGGATCATAGATATCATTGATACCATACGTCATATTAGTGGTTGTGACTTCTCACGACCCACCCAGGTAAGCCTGTTTCTGTATTCCAATACAGTTTAATAATACAGATAAACACTATTGTTGTGCCTGAGTTCTTGTCCAGCATATTTCAGACTATAGGAGAGAGAGAGAAAGAGAACCCCGCTGACCATATGAGGTTACACTCAGCAGGAGAGAGAGAGATGACCAGCTGACCATAAGGGTACCTTTACACACGGCTACATTTGTAGCTTGTCACCAGGTAACTTACTGGTTGCAGTGAAATCATGGATACATGATTCCATTTGTACACAGCAACAAGATAGAACCATGTATCCATGATTTCACTGCAACCAGTAAGTTACCTGGTGACAAGCTACAAATGTAGCCGTGTGTAAAGGTACCCTATGAGTTTACACATTTCAGGAGAGAGAAAAATACTGAGGATCCCACATAAGAGCCTTTATACTTTATAGGTACCGTCACACGCGGCAATTTTGCAAGCAATTTCACTGGCAATTTGCTGGTTGCAGTGAAATCATGGATACATGGTTCCATTTCTACACGGCAAGAAAACAGAACCATGTATCCATGATTTCACTGCAACCAGCAAATTGCCAGTGAAATTGCTTGCAAAATTGCCGCGTGTGACAGTACCTATAGGAGATAGAGTATGACCCTGCCTGCTGACAATAAGAGCTTACACTTTACAGGAAAGAGAGAGAACATCCCCACTGACCATAAGAGTTTACACTCCACAGGAGAGAGGATTCCCCTGACCATAAGGGTACCTTTACACGCGGCTACATTTCTAGGGTGGCTACAGGTAACTTACTGGTTGCAGTGAAATCATGGAGACAAGGTTCTATCTTGTTGCTGTGTACAAATGGAATAATCTCTCCATGATTTCACTGCAACCAGTAAGTTACCTGTAGCCACCCTAGAAATGTAGCTGCGTGTAAAGGTACCCTAAGAGCTTACACCCTACAGGAAAAAGGATCTTGCTAACCTTAAGATCTTACAGTTTACCAAAGGGAGAAGGCCCCACAGACTATAAGAGCTTACACTCTACAAGAGAGAGAGAAAGAGGACACTGTTCTCTACAAGAGCTTATGATGTGACCTAGGGCCATGGGGTACTCGGAACCGGGCTGCGGTGTTTCTAGGGTGTCACAGGGGTCGAGACCCGGCTCCGTGACCCTGGGTTCAGTGTTAGAGTTCTTGGGCAAAATTATAAATATTATACAAGATGCCACCTGTGGTTTGTGGCTATGAGTAGCCACCACTGCTGCAGAACCTCTGGGGACGATGGATGGGCAGCTAGGATGGATTGGCTCCCCACAGGTGGAGCGGATCCCCAGGGCAGTGGATGTTGAAGGGTGTAGGATGGAGAGAGTGCATTAACAGACAGACTCACGGTTTGTTGGTTCCCCAAGTCCTTTACTGGCAATACCGATTCAGCCACAGGTGATGTTTCTGTGAGTCTGTGTAACCTGGGAGCAACTCGGGGTTTTCCTCACCCGGCAAGCTCTGAGGACTCCCTGCTGCGCTTTCTCCTGTGGGTCCCTGCAGCTTAAAGTTGAGCTGTGGCCCACTCTCTCTCTCTCTCCTGCGTATGCCAGTATAACAGGCAGCTCGAGTCCTTCTTTAGCCCCAATTCACTGGCGGCTGCTTCTGGGCTATTAACGCTGCTTTGCCTGCAGGCACTTGAGTGGCTGGGGAACTTGGAATTCCCCAGCCTCCGGTATTGGCTACTGGGACGTTGGGCCCTGTACAGCCTTGGACTCCGGTGTCCATTTCTTGGCACTTACTCCTCTGGCGTGAGCTCGACAGTGCTCTGCTCCCCTAGCTCTCCTCGACTTCCTCAGTCCTTTGCCTTAGGTCCCTCAGCTAGGCTTAGCTATCCTAGGACGAGCTTAGTACTGCAAGTCCACAGGATGTCTTCCTCAGTATTGCTCCGTACTGAACTGACTAATTCCGGCCCAGACCAAAATTTATAGGGGGGCTACCCTGAACCCAGATTTTAGATCTCCCCTTTCAGGCCTGGAGGCGGAAAAGTGTTGTGTGCTTTGGTTTTGCCTGGTGTCAATACCCTCTGGTGCTCTCAGGTATGACACTACCCCCCGAGGGAGATAATGACATAGTGGCATCCGAACTCTGGGGTGCCACACTTACACTCTATGGGAGAGACTTTCCCAGTAACTCTGGAGATGGAAAATGACTCTGCTGTATAACCTGGGCTTCACTAGAATTCACTGATCAATGTCCAAGCTACTGACCACCACTGTACAAGATTTGATAATCCGTAAGAAGTCATATCTGCAGAGCTTTAAGGGGCGGACACATAGCAAAATGTTTGCCTGCTCTCTGATGCTTCAGAAGTGTGGGAAATGGTGCAAATATTTTTTTATTTCCGAACTGCTTATCGAATCTCAAAATATTCAAATTCACATGAAACCACAAAGGTAAAACCCTAATTAGCAGAGAAAAGCGAAGGTTGTAAATCTTTTTTTTTTCTTATTTCATTAAGTGAATAATATTAAACAGGGCTGGTTAGGCAGGGAATTTAGTTATACAGATGTCAATGCGGGTGGGTTGGAGGGTATACAGGACCTGACAGGTTCTACTGCAAGCTTCAGTCTGTGACTCACCAGATTTGTTCAGAAAGTGCTGCAGGTAATCCTGAGCGTCCATCTTGTGCACAAATAGCGAGCCCACCGAGGGGTACACATTCTGATCACAGAGGCAGCCCACGAGACACAACCAGAGAGGGGCTAGGGAGGGAAGGTGAGCGGTGTCAAATCGGTGTGCATTACATTTTACTTGTAGTAGCAGTTTACTGTGGGTCAATGGGTCAAGATGGTGATGGCCACTACTGTGGTTTCAAGCATCAATCTATCAACTATAATATCTGTCTAGAAGACTTACTGATGATTAAAAGACAGACAGGTGGATAGATAGATAGATAGATAGATAGATAGATAGATAGATAGATAGATAGATAGATAGATAGATAGTGTTTAAAGGGATCCTGTCACCTCCAAAACACCTCCTAAACTAGCAAAACATGTCCCTGCAGCATCCTATCACTAATCTCACACTTCTTTTGTCTCCTAAAAGCATCCTGTGAAAGTGGAGAAAAACGTTTTAATGCTTACTCATTAGTGATTATAATTAGAAGGGGCCATATTCTTTAGTCACCAAGGGGTGTTGTTTTGAAGCTCCAGTATCCACCCTCTCTCTGTCTGTGCTGCTGTGAAACTGAAACTGAAGGCAGGACTAATGATTTGCATTCTGTGAGTGATAGAGAGGGGTAAGGGCAATGCCTGCACAAGCAGAGCAAACACACAGAGACAGGGTGGATCTGGAGCTGCAAAACAGCCGCCCTAGTGACTAAAGAATATGGCCCTGCTAATTATATCCTAATGAGTAAGTATTAAAACGTTTTTATGCACTTTCACAGGATGCTTTTAGGAGACAAAAGAAGTGTGAGATTAGTGATATGATGGTGCAGGGACATGTTTTGCTAGTTTAGGAGGCGTTTTGGAGGTGACAGGATCCCTTTAAAGGAAAACTCAGGTAAAAAATCCATATATAACTGATATCATTTTCTAATTCCTTTCTCTAAACACTCTCTATTCATATATTTATTTTACTTATATTCCTCTCCTAATTCTGTAAACTTCAAATAAAGAGAATCATTCCATCTGTCACTCACAGTCAATGATCCACTTAGTTCTCTGCTGTCCACTCCCTATAGCATGAATATGCATATCACAGCACAGGAGATCAGTGAGGGAAGGGGAGGGGGGACTGTATTCTCCTCTCTGCTCTCTGACACAGAAACTGTCACAACAGGGATTCCTGCTTACAGAAACAAATGGAGTCTAGGTAAGATAAGGCAGAACTGCAATCACTCTCTCCCTGTGTCCTCAACAGAATAGATCTCCTAAAAGTGAAACCACAGTGCCGGAGAGCAGAGGGAGGAGGGAGGAGAGAGCTGGTGAGAGAGAGTGCATCATTACATGACAGTTTATACAGCCAGGACTAATCGTCTCTGCTTAAAATGAAAAGGACTAATGCAGCAGCTCTCTGCAGGTTCTGACAATGCTGATAACATGGAAACTACAAAGGGTAAAATAATGATTTTACGTGTTTTTAAAAGGTCTGCCCAGGCCCTATTCAAGGGTAATATTAATATCATATTGAAAAATGACCTGACAGTGTCTCTTTAAGGACATAATTTTGGCAACCTTGCCCTCTCAAGTACTCAGCATATAGCTTCCTTATAAATGGTTCCCACCTATTTCACTGGGGCCCATCTCACTCCACTGGAAATATACAGCTCTCTCTTCCACCAGGAACCTCTTTCCTGGTAGAATGAGACAAGACCCAGCATCTCTGATACACTTTTGGCTATAATTGTCTAATAATATTGCTTTAAGACTTTGTAACAAGCCAACAGTAATTGTGAGCTATTAAATTATTTAGCTTATATGTAATATAATAAGCTGTAAAAGCTGTTAGAAGGGTCAAAGTGAGGCCCTCAGTGCTGAAGAAAGAAAGAAAGAAAGAAAGAAAGAAAGAAAGAAAGAAAAGAAAGAAAGAAAGAAAGAAAGAAAGAAAGAAAGAAAGAAAGAAAGAAAGAGAGGAGAGAAGAAAGAAAAAGGGAGAAGAAAGAAAAGCATGGATAGAAGATAGATAGATAGATAGATAGATAGATAGATAGATAGAGAGATAGATAGATTACATAGTACTGAATATACACAGATGTATTGCACTTTCCAGTTGTTAGATGCTTGATTTGCTGCTCAGTGGGCTGCGCAGATTTATAATGAAGCTGGTCCATAAATAAGCTCTTTAGGATACTTATAAATACACTCAGTTTCACCCACACATGAGACAATTTATTTATATCCCACAGATATATATAGAGTGGAGTTGTCAGAGATGTCAAATCTGAGACTGGGGGTTATACCGGGAAGAAAGAAGAAAAGCAGTATGCGTAGGGATGAGCGAGCTACAACATCACATAATAAGGATAGAGGCGATAAAGGGCAAAAGAAGATTGAAAAGTGAAGTAAAGAAGGTGACGGGAAAATCAGAGGAAACGTAATCAAAGCAGAAAAATGACGCTAAAACCCAAATAAAAAGGTAAAACACTCCACACACATAACACACAGTAGAGCTAGGACATGCCTGTCAGACGAGCCACACTCCAAGATGCCATATCTGCTGTGAAAGTGGAGGGACGGACTGTAGAAGAGTGACAATGCCAACTGGAAGGGGAGGGAGACATAGGCACTGGTGACACATGGACAGTGGCATGTCTGGGCCTGACCGCAAAAACACACTCAACAAAGAAGATATCCACACCAAGCTAAAAAGGGGGAAAAAATATCAACAAAACCCAAAGTAATATAAGTTTACACAAAACTAGAAAGTTATTGAAAGGGTGGTATGTCAGGCAATCATAGGACATCCTGCTGTCCCCAGTGATCAGCTGTAGTTTAAAGGAAAACTTGACTATCAGGCTACCTTTACACACGGCTACATTTCTAGCTTATCCACAGGTAACTTACTGGCTGCAGTGAAATCATGGAGACATGGTTCTGTCTTGTTGCTGTGTACAAATGGAATAATGTCTCCATGATTTCACTGCAGCCAGTAAGTTACCTGTGGATAAGCTAGAAATGTTGCCGCGTGTAAAGGTACCCTTACTGCTCATTCTCCCTACAGCACTACCACAAGTGAGATAAAGGATTACATGGTCCCCATTAAAATCAACATTCTGGGTCCTCTAGATAAAAAGGATCTTCTTTGCTGCCTCTCTGGCTATTTGATGGATTTAATACTTAATTACTATGTGCCTCCAATACTTTAGGGTGCCTTCACATTTGCGTATGGGAAAGCAGCGTATGCTGCGTTCCCATACGCAGTCAAACGCATGCGCACTGCGGTTCCTATGTTTAACATAGGAACGCATAGTGCCTGCGTTTGCTGCGTTCGGGTGCGGATGCGGACGATATCTGCTCCTTCCGGTGTCCAGCATCCGCACCCGGGCGCAGCATGTTGCATTTTTTGTGCGCTCGGGGAGCTTGGAAAATCGGCAAGCGTCCCCAAGCGCACAAAACATGCATTGTCTTCAATGGGTCCACAGTGTTCAGCGCTTGACAGCGCGGGAGAACGCTGCGGACCCATTGAAAAATCTCCCGGTGGCCGCCGGTGATGTCACAGGAGCTCACTGACGGCCACCGGGAGATCAGCTGAGCCACTGCTGTCCTCCTCCTCCCCGCCGCCGGTAAGCACCGGGACCTGTCGGCGGGGAGTACAGCTGATTTGACAGCTGTTTGAATCTTCCCGCGCCGACATCTCCTCTCGGTGTCGGCGCGGGAAGATTCAAACAGCTGTCACATCAGCTGTACTCCCCGCCGACAGGTCCCGATGCTTACCGGCGGCGGGGAGGAGGAGATCTCCGGCGCTGAACTCCTCCTCCGGCCCGCCCCGGGACAGCGTCGATTGGCTGCCGGGCTCCCTAGTGATGTGTCCGCAGGCGGACATTATCCGCTGCGGACACATCATTTCAACACTGCTTTTGACAGCGTTTGTGTCTGCATGCCATCACAATGGCATATGATGGCGGGCATATGGAGGCGGGGGTGTGCGGGCATATGCGGCGGGTGTGCGGGCAATGGAGGAGGGGGTGTGCGGGCATATGGAGGAGGGGTGCGGGCATATGGGGGGGTGTGCGGGCATATGGAGGAGGGGGTGTGTGGGCATATGGAGGCGGGGGTGTGCGGGCATATGGGGGCGGGGGTGTGCGGGCATATGGAGGAGGGGTGTGCAGCATAGGAGGAGGGGTGTGCGGGCATATGGCGGCGGGGTGGCGGCATATGGAGGGGGGTGTGCGGGCATATGGAGGAGGGGGTGTGCGGGCATATGGAGGAGGGGGTGTGCGGGCATATGCGGCGGGGGTGTGCGGCATATGGAGGGGGGTGTGCGGGCATATGGAGGAGGGGGTGTGCGGGCATATGGAGGAGGGGGTGTGCGGGCATATGGCGGCGGGGGTCGGAGGTGGTCTGTGGGTAGCGGGGAGCAGAGGCGGCATTGGCGGCCATTGCGAGTCGAGTTAAAACGGCTCGCAATGGCCGCTTCGCGGCCAATGCTTCGCGCGTATCCACATGACCACGCCGGAAGTAGCGCCGAGAGGGGCGCTTTTGCGATTCGCGATTATATAATAGATATAAGGTTAACTCCTAGTTTTTTCCAGGAATTTAAGTTAAGGAATGGAACTAAAAGATTTAAATTTTCGGAAGGTATCCAGTTGTTTGTTGTAAATGAGGAATTTTCAGTCGCTTTTGTGACTAGATACTTCCATGCTTGAATTGTCGCTTTTATTGTCAGTTCTTGAGGGAGTCTTTTTGTTTTATCACATAAGTGGGAGAGGAGAAGTAGATTTAGTTTTTTGCAAAAAATGTATACTAAGCCGCTCTACCAGAAACAAGAAACAAACTAGACAGACACTAATGAGCCATGCACCCCTCCCTTTGGGTCTTGCACATGAAAAGCTGTCTTCTGCAGTCAGTCCTTGTCAGACACTGGACCTGTCTGGACCCGGCTCATGTAGGTACTTATTCACATGGTCAGGTTTTTGAACACACAGATAGGGACTGCTCTGATGCGGGTTATCTTGACGTTTGGTAGAGCGGCTTAATATACTTTTTTGGAAAAAACGTATCAACTAAATACCCTGTTTTTTATCACTTTTTTATGCAGCACTTGCTTTTTACTGTTTTTATCTTTTATAACAGAGTATTTTTACACGTTTTTCTGATTGTTTTTTGTGATTCAGTTTTTTGGTGGTGTGAACAGTGTCCTACAGATCTGTTCACTGTGTGCATGGCTCATTAGTGTCTGTCTAGTTTGTTTCTTGTTTCTGCAAGAGAAGGGAGCCGCCCACCCCTCCCTTTGGGTCTTGCACATGAAAAGCCGTCTTCTGCAGTCAGTCCGTGTCAGACACTGGACCTGTCTGGACCCGGCTCATGTAGGTACTTATTCACATGGTCAGGTTTTTGAACACACAGATAGGGACTGCTCTGATGGGGGTTACCTTGACGTTTGGTAGAGCGGCTTAGTATACATTTTTTGCAAAAAACCTATCAATTAAATACCCTGTTTTTTATCACTTTTTTATGCAGCACTTGCTTTTTACTGTTTTTATCTTTTATAACAGAGTATTTTTACACGTTTTTCTGATTGTTTTTTGTGATTCAGTTTTTTGGTGGTGTGAACAGTGTCCTACAGATCTGTTCACTGTGTGCATGGCTCATTAGTGTCTGTCTAGTTTGTTTCTTGTTTCTGCAAGAGAAGGGAGCCGCCCACCCCTCCCTTTGGGTCTTGCACATGAAAAGCCGTCTTCTGCAGTCAGTCCGTGTCAGACACTGGACCTGTCTGGACCCGGCTCATGTAGGTACTTATTCACATGGTCAGGTTTTTGAACACACAGATAGGGACTGCTCTGATGGGGGTTACCTTGACGTTTGGTAGAGCGGCTTAGTATACATTTTTTGCAAAAAACCTATCAACTAAATGCCCTGTTTTTTATCACTTTTTTATGCAGCACTTGCTTTTTACTGTTTTTATCTTTTATAACAGTATTTTTACACGTTTTTCTGATTGTTTTTTGTGATTCAGTTTTTTGGTGGTGTGAACAGTGTCCTACAGATCTGTTCACTGTGTGCATGGCTCATTAGTGTCTGTCTAGTTTTTTTCTTGTTTCTGCAAGAGAAGGGAGCCGCCCACCCCTCCCTTTGGGTCTTGCACATGAAAAGCCGTCTTCTGCAGTCAGTCCGTGTCAGACACTGGACCTGTCTGGACCCGCTCATGTAGGTACTTATTCACATGGTCAGGTTTTTGAACACACAGATAGGGACTGCTCTGATGCAGGTTACCTTGACGTTTGGTAGAGCGGCTTAGTATACATTTTTTGCAAAAAACGTATCAACTAAATACCCTGTTTTTTATCACTTTTTTATGCAGCACTTGCTTTTTACTGTTTTTATCTTTCATAACAGAGTATTTTTACATGTTTTTCTGATTGTTTTTTGTGATTCACTTGTACACCATGCTGCACATGGTTGGTTGCACTGTGTGTGTGCCTGCTGTGGCCTATGCATTGAGCTACATGATGCACCCCCAGCTATGGGGTACGGGAACCAGGCCAGTGGCGGTCTCTCGGGGATCACAGTAGTCATCCCGATGGCCTAGGATCAGTCCAAAAAGGGGTATTTAAAGGGGATTTGTCGTGACGCCACCGTGGTATGTGGTTAATCGAACCACCGCTGCCGTATTCCTGCTGGGGACGGTGATTTGGGGCAGCGTGGATGGTAAGCCCTCCTAGGGTAGGGCTGAGAGTCCCCAGGGCAGTAGTTGGGATGGATGGGTTTGATGATGGATTGTACACAGTGCAGTTCACTTACTTTGCTGCAGCAGCTTCTTCCAGCCAGTGTGCAGGGCTGACAGGCTGTGGCTCCCCAGGTGGGACTTTCCTGCTGTGGTGCTGGAAGAAATCAGTCTCAGACAAGGGTGAGCTCACCGGGTACTTTACTGGTGACTTTTCAGACAGCATGCAAGGTACACAGTCACAGTTTCAGGTAGTTGGCCGGCTAGCCACCAAAAGGATGCAAAATCTCTCCAAGACCCTCTCTGATGTTCCTTCAGGCTCCAACCCCTGTCCTCTCTTTCTCTTCCTGCACGTGTACCCCTCACACGTAAACAAAGGTAACAGAAATTCCCATCTTTTTATAGGTTAAGCATCAACTTTGCTAGATGCTGTAAGAATACAAAGGATATTAACCTCTCTGTGGCCAGACCCAAACCTAAGCCTGGTTCTCAGACAATATGGACATGGGTTAGTTATCTATTTTGTGCCCCTGTACCCTCCTTTACCTCACTAGTATATAAACACATAGTCATCTTGTGTAATTTAATGATCTGTCTCCACACAAGGATAACTCCAAGGAGGCTGTTAAGAGGTGTTTTTACAACTAAAGGAAACGAAAGGAAGAAAAAAAGGGGGATGATTAAGACAAAAAGAAGGGTATGTACTTTATCTGTCTATGCATGCTCTCCATATGAACTTTATCTAAGAAGGTCTTTGTGTTATTTTAATTTAAAGTGTCTACCCCATATACAGTATGACTTAAGAAGTGGATAACCTATGAGGACCGTGATTATTTGAAAAGTGACACAAAAATCACCTGGTATAATCACCTAATTGCCTCACAATAGGATGTTACACACTTACATATTAGGGCGTATTAAAGCTATCTCTATCCACAACCATTACTTCATACTTTGGTGAAGGTGAAGTTATCACTAAAAAATGGTAGTCTGACGATAACATTAAGAAACAAAGGAAAAAACTCTTTTCTTATACTCCTTTAGGATCTGATAAATCAACTCTTCAAAAGAGAGAAAAAATCCCATTGACAGCCAACTTGGACTTCCTAAAACCTGGATATTTTGTGGGCCTGAATACTAGACTCACGACTTGAGGGTCACATATGACTTGTGTGACCCCGTCTATCCGATATAGTGTCGAGCCCACTGGGACGGGGTACTCGGTATCGGACCGGGTTGCTACTGGGGGATGTCACGGAGGGCCTGGTCCGGACCGTGTCCCGGGCCCTGGCAAGTAAAAGGGGAATATTTACAGGGGATAATAGTTTGTCGTGACGCCACCCACGGTGTGTGTTCAGGAATGGGACCACCGCTGCTGCAGAACCTCCGGGGTGATGTTAGGCAGCTTAGATGGTACTGCTCTCTCTAGGTAGAGGCAAGGTCCCCGGGGCAGTGGTTGTTATAGTCTATGGTGGATGTGATAACAAGGGGGTGAATAGTGGAGACGGTAAAGGAACACACACTCTGTGTAGTTTCCAAAGCTTTACTGCGATGTTGTTGCAGGTTATAGTCCACGGAGTCTGTACTGGGGCCGGGTTGCTCCCACCCTGTCCGGGTACTCAGCTTCCTCGTGCTGCGCTGTGTGTGTGTGTCCCTGCTGCTGCTTCTAGCTGAGCTGCTGGCACTATCTCACTCTCTCTCTCTCCTTTCTGCTGGTACCACTTGGCTAGGCAACTTGAGTGTTCTATGTGGTGCTAACCCCGCTGTGTTGCTTTCCTCTGGTACTGTGGTGGTCTAGAGACTCCAATACTCCTGGATTCACTGTGCTGTGTGTGTCAGTCACAGTGTCGGATCCTCCGGTGTCCGTTCTGTGCGCTCCTCTGGGGCGAGTGGTGATGGCACTCAAGCTCCCAGATGTGTTTCTCTGTCGTTAGTTCTCCTTTCTTCAGACCCTGGCTAGGCCTGGAATCGAGGAGCAGATTGTGGAGAAGCCTGTCGCAGCTCCTTTGCACCACAATCTCTCTCTGTTCACAGTACTGCCTCATACTGAACTTCTCTAGAGTTCTCCTCTAGACTAGACTAACTACTTCCTGTGGACCTGGAGTATATAAGCAAGCTGGTTGAGCTCCCCCTCCTGGCCCAGAGGTGCTAGTGTAGGTCAGAGTGTTGTGGGGAGAGAACCCGTGTGATGTTACTGTGGCACATTAACCCCTGGCGTGCCACAATAGCATATTGCCGATGCCCCTGATGAGCCTTTCAAGGGAGTTGTGAGAGGCGAAATTCGTCGGGCGTTGTTCAGCTATAATAAGCCATATCAATGGTTTTATATTGATGTTATTATCTATGTCTGCACGAGATGTAGGACTTTGCACAGGGGGTTGGGTTGGACTTCTGACTAAGGGACGATAGATACGCACTGGAACGACCCAGAACTTGGGTCTAAAACACATTACCCCAACGGTATATTGGCTTGAAAACCTTTTGGAGACAAATTTGTGTCCAGGGGCTTTCATCCTTCTTCCGTCCACACCTTACCATACATCCAAATATCGTCTTCCAACTGACATAGACCCTGTCACAGTTCCTCACTTGCAGATAATCAGTGTGTTTAGGTATTAAGTGGGGGTGGTTTGTCTATGTGTAAGCACTATACACTGTTTCACTAATCCACACCGGATTTGTAATTTGAATAAAGTTTAAATCAAAACAAGATAAAAAGTTCATCCCTTCTTTCCTATAAAATTGAAGCTAAGCTGCTTGCCCATTCTGTCCTGCATGTGCCGTATGACAGTCCTTCACTTTCCTCCCTCACCTGGGAAGTCAGCGTTTCTGGATTCTATGTGCTGATGTGTCTCCTAACACTGTGTGGCTGGGAAATCTGGAATTCCCCACACTCCGGTATCGACTGCCGGTGTGTTTTAACCTGCACAGTCTCGGACCCGGTGTCCATTCTCTGCGCTTTCCTCTGAGGCGAGCACGATGATCCTCATCTGTCCCAGGCTTTCCTTCCTTCTCAGTCTCTCACCATGGCTGTTCTAACTCACTCCCTTCTTCCCGCTCTTTCCACTCACCTAAGCTCCTCCCACCAGGGCTGGGTCTCACAGGCAAACAGGTTAACCCTTTAGTCCCCTATTCTAGGTGTGTGAATGCAGGGATGAGAGCCTCAGATCATATTGCATCCCCTGATGGCTGGGATACCGCACACACTGTCTTGGGTGCAGTACCCCTGTAGTGGCGTCATGACCAGTGGGGCGCCACACCAGCATCTCTCAACCACTGCTCACTCCATAGAACATTATGGTCCCCCATGTCTGTGGGGCAGAGAGAACACAGGCCAAAAGTCCCCACTGTCAGTGGGGCAGAGGAGACACAGGCCAAAGGTCCCCCCTGTGAAGGTTTTTCTAAACATCCATTAGCCTTCTTACACAGTTAGCAAACACAATGTACAATTAAAACACTGGAGTGGTGGTTGTTGGAAATGGGCCTCTATACACCTATGTACTGTAGATATTGCATTAAAAAACCACATAATTGCAGCTAGAATAGTCATTTACCACAATAACATGTATAGAGTGTATTGCTAATCCATTAGTATGTTAGCTCAATTTAAAAAAAAATGTTTGTTTCCTTTCAAATACGGATATTTCTTAAAAACCACATAATTGCAGCTAGAATAGTCATTTACCACAATAACAATGTATAGAGTGTATTGCTGATTCATTTAATGTTGGCTTCATTTAAAAAAAATGTTCTTTTCTTTCAAAAATAAGGAAATTTCTAAATGACCTTAAACTTTTGAACGGTAGTGTGTGTATACATATATATATATATATATATATACTAGAGGTAGGCCCGATTCTATCGCATCAGGCGTGTGGTGCTGGGGGCGGTGGCCGTCTCTTTCCCCTGTGTGGTCTCGACTCTGTCCCTCTATGTAAAAGTGTAAAATAATAATAATTAAAAAATAATAAAAAAAAAAAAAAAAAATAATAAAAAAAAAAAATTTAAAATAATAATAAAAAAAAAATAAATAAATAATAATATGAGCCCTTTGAGCGGACCTGAAGGAGAACTGTGTCTCAAGCTCAGCCTCACTTAAAATAACAAATAATAAATTAATTTAATAATAAAAAAAATAATAAAAAAATAATTAAAAATAATACAAAAATAAATAAAAAATAATAAAAAAATTAATAAAAAATAATAATAATAAAAAAAAAAGCTAATAATATGAGCCCTTTGAGCGGACCTGAAGGAGAACTGTGTCTCAGGCTCAGGCTCACTTAAAATAACAAATAATAAATTAATTCAATAATAAAAAAATTAATAAAAAAAAATTTAAAAAATAATACAAAAATAAATAAAAAATAATAAAAAAATTAATAAAAAATAATAATAAAAAAATACAAGTATGCTAATAATATGAGCCCTTTGAGCGGACCTGAAGGAGAACTGTGTCTCAGGCTCAGGCTCACTTAAAATAACAAATAATAAATTAATTTAATAATAAAAAAAAAATAAAAAAAAAAAAAAAATTATACATAATAACATAAAAAATAAGAATAAAAAAAAAAAATGCTAATAATAATGATATTACTGCTAATAATAATGCTATTAATGCTAATAATTATGCTATTAATGCTAATAATAATGCTATTAATGCTAATAATTATGCTATTAATGCTAATATTTATGTTATTAATGCTAATAATTATGCTATTAATGCTAATAATTATGGTATTAATGGTAATAATAATGCTATTAATGCAAATAATATTGCTATTAATTCTATTATTAATGCTATTAATGCTAATAATTATGCTATTAATGCTAATAATTATGCTATTAATGGTAATAATAATAATATTAATGCAAATAATATTGCTATTAATTCTATTATTAATGCTATTAATGCTAATAATTATGCTATTAATGCTAATAATAATGCTATTAATGCTAATAATTATGCTATTAATGCTAATATTTATGTTATTAATGCTAATAATTATGCTATTAATGCTAATAATTATGGTATTAATGGTAATAATAATGCTATTAATGCAAATAATATTGCTATTAATTCTATTATTAATGCTATTAATGCTAATAATAATGCTATTAATGCTAATAATTATGCTATTAATGCTAATAATAATGCTATTAATGCTAATAATTATGCTATTAATGCTAATATTTATGTTATTAATGCTAATAATTATGCTATTAATGCTAATAATTATGGTATTAATGGTAATAATGCTATTAATGCAAATAATATTGCTATTAATTCTATTATTAATGCTATTAATGCTAATAATAATGCTATTAATGCTAATAATTATGCTATTAATGCTAATAATAATGCTATTAATGCTAATAATTATGCTATTAATGCTAATATTTATGTTATTAATGCTAATAATTATGCTATTAATGCTAATAATTATGGTATTAATGGTAATAATGCTATTAATGCAAATAATATTGCTATTAATTCTATTATTAATGCTATTAATGCTAATAATAATGCTATTAATGCTAATAATTATGCTATTAATGCTAATAATAATGCTATTAATGCTAATAATTATGCTATTAATGCTAATATTTATGTTATTAATGCTAATAATTATGCTATTAATGCTAATATTATGGTATTAATGGTAATAATAATGCTATTAATGCTAATAATTATGCTATTAATGCTAATATTTATGCTATTAATGGTAATAATAATGCTATTAATGCAAATAATATTGATATTAATGCTAATAATTATGCTATTAATGCTAATATTTATGCTATTAATGCTAATAATTATGCTATTGATGCTAATATTTATGCTATTAATGCTAATAATTATGCTATTAATGGTAATCATAATGGTATTAATGCTAATAATAATGCTATTAATGCAAATAATGTTGCTATTAATGCTATTATTAATGCTATTAATGCTAATAATTATGCTATTAATGGTAATAATTATGCTATTAATGGTAATAATAATGCTATTAATGCAAATATATTGCTATTAATGCTATTATTAATGCTATTAATGGTAATAATAATGCTATTAATGCAAATAATATTGCTATTAATGCTATTATTCATGCTATTAATGCTAATAATTATGCTATTAATGCTAATAATAATGCTATTAATGCTAATAATTATGCTATTAATGCTAATATTTATTGTTATTAATGCTAATAATTATGCTATTAATGCTAATAATTATGGTATTAATGGTAATAATAATGCTATTAATGCAAATAATATTGCTATTAATTCTATTATTAATGCTATTAATGCTAATAATAATGCTATTAATGCTAATAATTATGCTATTAATGCTAATAATAATGCTATTAATGCTAATAATTATGCTATTAATGCTAATATTTATGTTATTAATGCTAATAATTATGCTATTAATGCTAATAATTATGGTATTAATGGTAATAATAATGCTATTAATGCTAATAATTATGCTATTAATGCTAATATTTATGCTATTAATGGTAATAATAATGCTATTAATGCAAATAATATTGATATTAATGCTAATAATTATGCTATTAATGCTAAATATTATGCTATTAATGCTAATAATTATGCTAATGACGCTAATATTTATGCTATTAATGCTAATAATTATGCTATTAATGGTAATCATAATGGTATTAATGCTAATAATAATGCTATTAATGCAAATAATGTTGCTATTAATGCTATTATTAATGCTATTAATGCTAATAATTATGCTATTAATGGTAATAATTATGCTATTAATGGTAATAATAATGCTATTAATGCAAATAATATTGCTATTAATGCAAATAATATTGCTATTAATGCTATTATTCATGCTATTAATGCTAATAATTATGCTATTAATGCTAATATTTATGCTATTAATGGAAATAATAATGCTATTAATGCAAATAATATTGCTATTAATGCTATTATTAATGCTATTAATGCTAATAATTATGCTATTAATGCTATTATTAATGCTATTAATGCTAATATTTATGCTATTAATGCTAATAATTATGCTATTAATGGTAATAATAATGCTATTAATGCAAATAATATTGCTATTAATTCTATTATTAATGCTATTAATGCTAATAATTATGCTATTAATGCTAATAATTATGCTATTAATGGTAATAATAATGCTATTAATGCAAATAATGTTGCTATTAATGCTATTATTAATGCTATTAATGCTAATAATTATGCTATTAATGCTAATAATTATGCTATTAATGGTAATAATAATGCTATTAATGCAAATAATATTGCTATTAATGCTATTATTAATGCTATTAATGCTAATAATTATGCTATTAATGCTAATAATTATGCTATTAATGGTAATATTAATGCTATTAATGCAAATAATATTGCTATTAATGCTATTATTAATGCTAATAATTATGCTATTAATGCTAATAATTATGCTATTAATGTAATAATAATGCTATTAATGCAAATAATGTTGCTATTAATGCTATTATTGGGGGGGCGTGTCCTGGCACAGGCAATGCAGGACGCTTGATCTGTGAGCTCCGGCGAAGGTGAGCTTCCCTACGGTGCTTAGCGGCGCAATTCCGCCCGGACCGACTATATTTCGGGGACCGCTGCCTCCTCTACCTTCCGGCATGCCTAGGACCGGGTCTCGGTCACGTACGGCCTCACAGAGGGTAACAGACTATTTTACCCCTGAGCGCCCCGTCCCCTCGCCTTCCAAGATGGCGCCTATGACGGCTGCAGCTTCCCGCTCTGCTCCGGCCCCTCGCTCCCCCCGCGAGCAGGCTGAGCGGGAACCAGGAGGACATGCTGACAATGAGCCCCCGATTACATATACCTCCATACAGGGGCTTCTTGACAGCCTACGCCGCGCTATGAAGGAGGATATGCGGGATGTGATCCAGGAGCTGCGGGCAGACATTACAGCCATAGGTGAGCGCACAAGCCATTTAGAAAACAAGATGGCTGAATACGCTGAGGCGCATAACGCGATGGCAGACGACTTCCACGATATGGGAGTGGATATGAGAGACTTAAAAACATCTATGTGGGCTATGGAAGACAAACTCCGCCAGGGGAACCTAAAGATCCGAGGAATAGCGGAGAAGGAGGATGAGGAGATCTCTGAGACAGTTTTACCTTTCTTCCGTACTATTTTGCCAGACACAGCCATAGCAGACCTTAAGGTGGCGAAGATTTATCGTTTACCGCGCTCGCCTAAGATAAATAAAGACATTCCCAGAGACGTCATGGTTCACCTGGAGGTGCCAAAGATGCGTGATATTCTCCTACATACCCTGCGTCGGAATCCCATCACAGAACGCCCGTACGACTCATGGTCATTATTCCCAGACCTATCGCCAGGGACGCTGGCACGTCGCCGCGAATTTGCGCCGTACTGCGCAATACTAAGGGACAATAATCCACAGTATGCCTGGGGGACCCCGGTGTATGTCACCTTTCGCTACAAGGGTTCTCGTCACTCGTTTGCCTCTCCGACTAAACTAAGAAAAGCACTAATGGACTGGCGCCTGAGGGGGGCGGAGGAAGCGGCATCACCGAGATCCCATACCCCCCATGAGTTGCGAGGTTGTCATGTAAAATGTACCTGACGGGACAGTAATACTTGATGAGGTACCGGGGGAGGCTCGTCCTTTGCCGATTGTTGGGCCTATTTGTAAAGTCTATCGGGTGTACCCTTTGGGTGGCGCCTGGTTGGTTTTGTAGTACCCCGTTTTCCCTGATCCACATCTGAATGTGGATGTCAGGGAACTGTTGGGAAAGACACCACTCTCCCATGCGGGTGTACTCCCCCCTTAGCTCACGCTTGTGAGCATTTCTTGTTTACATATATGTTGTTGAAGAATTGTAAATTGTATACCTGATATACTGTTATTCCTCTACCCTTTGTCTGTCTCCCTCCCGGACCCTTATTATTCTGGTTCTTATTGTTTGATCTTAGATCTGGGTATTCTCTTTTTGTACCCTTCCTTATTTTTTCATTTATCCTTCTGTATTCGTATATCTCCACTCTTTCCTTGTATCCTCTTCTAATCTCCAGTGTCTGACTCCCTAGTAATCCTGTCCTTCTCCCCATTTTTCTCTTTCAACTCATTTCTTCTCACTTCCTTCTGCTTTCTACTCTGATTCATCTGGGTGATAACGCTTATCTTAACTGCCATTTAATCAGCTGGTCACGGCCGTAATTGGGCTGTCCACACCATCGTCCCTCACGGACTCATCATGAGTTTCAAGATTGTGTCCATTAATGCCAAAGGTTTAAATTCCCCGGCAAAAAGGTCGTTCCTGTGGAGGGAGGTGACTCGGTCACGAGCAGACATAGTATGTGTTCAGGAAACACACCTGCTGGAAACGGATAACAGACGATTGTCCAATGCGAGGTTCCCACATATCTATTTTTCTAATCATATTGCAAAAAAGGCAGGGGTCTGTCTTATGATTAGTGCATCCCTACAGTTTGAGCAGAAGGCAGTCATAGTAGATCCGGCGGGCAGATATGTGATCTTGCTGTGTGATATCTCTGGCATCTCCTACACCTTAGCGACAGTATATGCCCCAAATCAAGCTCAGGGGAGGTTCCTTCGGTCCACCTTTGCTAAGATCCGGGATGCAGCGTTCGGACACCTCATAATATGCGGTGACTTTAACACCGTAATGGAGGCGCGCCTGGACTCCTTGGCTCCAGTGGCACGAACGCGTGGAGACCTCCTCCCACTGGCTCGGGAGTTCCACCTCCACGACATCTGGCGCTACCTCCACGCAGCGGAAAGGGATTACACGTTCCACTCTGGCCCCCATGGGACCTACTCCAGGATTGATTTTTTCCTGGTGGGAGATAGTTCCATGGGGGTGTGCGGGTCCGCTGAAGTGGGAGTAATTACTTGGTCAGACCATGCGCCGGTGTCGTTGGAGGTGGCCCTGGGAGGCGGGGGGACGACAACGAGGAGGTGGCGTTTGGGTCCGGACCTGCTTCTGGATCAAGAAACGGTGAAGTCCATTGAGGAAGATCTTACGTCTTTTTTCAAAATTAATGATAACAACGAGGTCTCTGACACGACGGTATGGGAATCCCATTAAGCGGTCATGAGAGGTCTCCTGCTTCAAAAGGCAGCGAGACGGAGAAGGGCCAGAGATGCGCAACGTAAGTCGTGGGTTGATCAAATACAACAGCTGGAAAAAATTAATAAGTCCAACCCGTCCCCGACCCTGTTGACGCAAATTACGCACCTGCGTACACAATTACGCTCTGTTCTACTGAAACAACATGAGACGAGCCTGCGCAAATTAAAAACGACTTATTATACGATGGGCGACAGAGCGGGTCGTCTCCTGGCGAAACGCATACAGAAACGTACAGCTAAATCTACCATAAATGCCATGAGAGACTCCAAAAAATCATCTTGTCAGAGACCCAAGACAGATAGTCGAAACGTTTGCCACGTACTATGCCAAATTATACAACCTGTCAGGAGATCCCACAACTCCACAACCCTCTGCGGAGTCAATTATTGAGTACTTAGATGGGCTGGGACTACCAAAGATCCCATTGGAGTCTCTGGAGACCCTTAATCGCCCTTTTACTCTGCAGGAGGTTGCCCGAGTGATCTCATCCCTGAAGCCAGGCAAGCCCCGGGACCTGACGGGTTTATCAACGACTATTACAAGTTGTTTAACGCCATCCTCTCACCGTATCTCCTCCGCCTGTTTACAGCCTGGAGAGACGGGGGAAATATCCCGACGCTCGCACTAGAAGCAACCATTGTAACCATACCCAAGCCAGGAAAAGACCCCGAGAAGCCGGAAAGCTATCGTCCGATCTCATTATTGAATACGGACGTAAAGATTTTTGCTAAACTTTTGGCGATGCGTCTGGTGGAGGTGGTCCCCCTGGTGGTTCGGCCGGATCAGGTGGGCTTTATGGCCCATCGCCAGGCGAGGGATGGTACGAGGCGGATACTAGACTTAATTGAACTGGCGGAGAGGAGGGGTGCCCCCAGTGTATTCCTGTCATTAGACGCCGAAAAGGCGTTTGATAGGGTACACTGGGGGTACTTGACCGAGGTCCTGAGGAGGTTTGGGCTGGAAGGCCCGATCCTTTCCTCGATCATGAGTCTGTATTCAAACCCCTCTGCCAGAGTGTTCGCCTCGGGATATCTCTCGGAACCCTTCACGATCACGAATGGGACTCGGCAGGGATGCCCCCTGTCCCCCCTCATTTATGCTATGGTGATTGAACCATTGGCGGTGTCCCTTCGCGCTGACTCTGTCTTGAGGGGGATCATGGTCGGTGGGAAGAACCACACTGTTGGTTTGTATGCCGATGATGTGATCATCACCTGCTCTGACCCGGGGGTGTCACTGCCGAGGGCCTTGTCTCTGCTGGACGCATTCGCAGATGTATCTTACTATAAATTGAATGCCTCAAAATCTTTAGTGTTCCCAATCAATGTCCCTCGGGATGTCGCTGAGTCGTTATCAGGTTCCCTCCCTTTCCGCTGGGTACCGGAGGGTATCCCCTACCTAGGGATTACTCTATGCTCATGCGCTACGGTAGTGAAACGGAACGTGTCTTCCTTTTTGGAGGCGCTGGGAGGAGCATCGGACCCCAGGCTGCTAAAACCACTTTCTTGGATAGCAAGGATTCAGGCGTTTAGGATGGTGTGGCTACCCAAATTGCTGTACATGTTCAGATGCATACCCCTGGTATTCTCTTTACGCCTACTGACACAGATACAGAGGGGAGTGAATCGGTACGTCTGGGCCTCAGGGAGACCTCGGGTGCACAGACGGATAATGTATAGTAAACTGACGGAAGGGGGAATGGGGGTGCCTGACGTGATCTCATACTATCGGGCTTCAATTCTGGAGGTGGCCCGTGTGTGGGGGAGAGAAGGGGAGCCTCCGGGTTGGTTGGAGGTGGAGGAGTCACAGGTCCCGGGAGGTTCTCTCAGGAATCTTCTGACTGCCGAATCGCTGGGACCAGTGACATTTCCTGGCTGTCCGGTGGCGGTGGAGGCTCTGGTGCGGATCTGGAGACGTGTGCCGGAGGACTGGTCGAGGTTTCCGGCCTCGGAAATTACCATTGAAGCCCTAAGGCTACTCATCCCACATCTGAGGGTGTCGGATTGGAGGGCTCAAGGAATGAGGACTCTCGCTGATTTAGTGAGGGATGGACGTATTCTCTCCAGTGGAGACTATGTATCCAAATACCCGTCCCTCCGGCACACGTGTTTTCAGCTCTGTCAAGTCTCTCACCTTGTGGCGGGCTCTCGCCATAGGATCGCGTGGACTCCTCCCCGCCCTTCCCCGCTGCGCTCCTTAATGACAGCCTCGCAAACGACCTTCAAGGGACTAGCTACGATCTATGCAGGCTTCCTAGAGGAGGAATCGAGAATGGGGTTTGCATATAGAACAAAATGGGAAGGAGACCTGGCTTTCACAGCTACAGAGGATGACTGGGTGGGAGCAGTTCGAGTGGTGACCCAAGCGACGAGATGTATCAACCACATCGAGCAGCTTAAGAAATTGCATTTGCGGTGGTATTTACCGCCTGTACGGGTGGCGGCATTCGGAAACGGATCCTCGCCCTTGTGTTGGAGGCTTTGCGGTCACAGAGGTACGTTGGCGCACATCTGGTGGACGTGCCCGCGTATCTCGCAGTTTTGGACTTTGGTGGGGGGGTTGATGAAATCTGTTATGCAGGTTTCGGTCCCCCTCACCCCGCAAATGGCACTCCTGCACATCGGCTTGGAGGGATTGCCCCCAGTCTCACGATATGTCGCCACTTTTGTACTAATTGCAGCTAGACAGGCCATAGCGGCAAAATGGAAATCCCTTAACCCCCCTGCACTGAACGACTTAACATCCCGGATGAATCTTCTATTCACCTACGAATACTTTCTGGCAATGGACATTGGACACAGGAGATACGTGGGAGACGCATGGGAAAGCTGGGCCTCTCATCCCTTGGCCTCCCCCCTCCCTGGAGAGGTGGGAGGGTCTCGGGGTGGACACATGGGAATTCGGCCCAGACAAGGACGTGAGGTGTGCAGTTGAATGGCAGCTCTTCACCCTCTTTACTACATTTTTTCTTTTCTTCTTTCTCTCTACTTTTACCTGTTCTTCTCCCCCCTCTTATATATGGTTATTCCCGGATGTCTGTTTACTTTCTGGTATTTATCCCCCCCTTTCCCCCCCCCCCCTCCCCCCCTTCCCCCCATCATGTACTCACCCTGTACTTGTTTTCTAGTAAACGGGATTTATGATATACAGGGAGCTGTTTATCCCCTCTATGTACATTTTGATGTTCAGTTTGAAAAGTTAATAAACACCATTTATGATTAAAAAAAATGCTATTATTAATGCTATTAATGCTAATAATTATGCTATTAATGCTAATAATTATGCTATTAATGGTAATAATAATGCTATTAATGCAAATAATATTGCTATTAATGCTATTATTAATGCTATTAATGCTAATAATTATGCCAATAATGCTAATAATTATGCTATTAATGGTAATATTAATGCTATTAATGCAAATAATATTGCTATTAATGCTATTATTAATGCTATTAATGCTAATAATTATGCTATTAATGCTAATAATTACGTTATTAATGGTAATAATAATGCTATTAATGCAAATAATATTGCTATTAATGCTATTATTAATGCTATTAATGCTAATAATTATGCTATTAATGCTAATAATTATGCTATTAATGGTAATATTAATGCTATTAATGCAAATAATATTGCTATTAATGCTATTATTAATGCTATTAATGCTAATAATTATGCTATTAATGCTAATAATTATGCTATTAATGGTAATAATAATACTATTAATGCAAATAATATTGCTATTAATGCTATTATTAATGCTATTAATGCTAATAATTATGCTATTAATGCTAATATTAATGCTAATTATGCTAATAATAATCATATTAACGCTATTAATAATGCTATTAAGGCTAATAATCATGCTATTTATGCTATTCAAAATGCTATTAATGCTAATAATATTGCTATTAATGCTCTTTATGCTAATAGTGATGCTATTAATGCAATTATTTATGCTATTAATTCTATTATTTATGCTATTAATGCTATTAATAATGCTATTAATGCTATTAATAATGTTATTCATGCTATTAATAATACTATTAATGCTATTAATGCTAATATTAATGCTATTAATTGTATTATTAATGCTATTAATCATGCTATTAATGCTAATAATAATGCTATTACTGCTAGTAATAATGCTATTAATGCTAATAATTATGCTATTAATGCTACTATTAATGCTAATAATGCTAATAATAATCATATTAACGCTATTAATAATGCTATTAAGGCTAATAATCATGCTATTTATGCTATTCAAAATTCTATTAATGCTAATAATATTGCTATTAATGCTCTTTATGCTAATACTCATGCTATTAATGCGATTATTTATGCTATTAATTCTATTATTTAGGCTATTAATGCTATTAATAATGGTATTAATGTTATTAATAATGCTATTAATGCTATTCATGCTAATATTAATGCTATTAATTCTAATAATCATGCTATTAATCCTATTAATAATGCTATTAATGCTATTTTTAATTCTATTAATGCTATTAATAATTTTATTAATGCTAATAATGCTATTACTCCTCATAATAATGCTATTAACGCTATTATTAATGCTATTTATGGTAATAATGCTATTAATACTAATAACAATACTATTAATAGTACTATTATTGCTGTTAATAATGCTATTAATGCTAATAATAATGCTGTTAATGCTAATAATTATGCTATTAATGGTAATAATAATGCTATTAATGCAAATAATATTGCCACGTTCTAGAATCCCGATGCATTTGCATCGGGCTCACAGCTAGTCAGACATAATTGACAGGAGAAACCAGCTAATCCCCTTCACCGAACTACGCTCCACTTTCAAGCTACAAGATAAAGAATTATCAACTTGGGAGAAAATCAACAATTACATTAACAATAAAAAACCAAATTTCCTCTTTCCTCTGCCCATTACACAACTCTTCAAATATCATCTCACCCCAGTATTCTGGTCTACAAAAAGTATATACAAAATCATTAACTCAGATATATCTATAACTAAAACTCCCAACCTGCTTGCTTGGAAAAAAGAATTAAGTACTCTAATTGACATTGATTCAATAAGGCCGGCTTCAGACTGCGTGTCTGATCCGATCCGTAGCTGTCCGCTTGAGGCAGACAGCCGCGGACCGGATCAGCACACAGGACGGGGGGCTATTATGCCCTCCGATCCTGTGTGCAGCCGCACGCAGCTGAACCAGCTGACAGGTCAGGACTGCGGCGCCCACGGTCCTCACCTAATAGCATCGGGAGCTGCGTGCGGCTGCACACAGGATCGGAGGGCATAATAGCCCCCCGTCCTGTGTGCTGATCCGGTCCGCGGCTGTCTGCCTCAAGCGGACAGCTACGGATCGGATCAGACACGCAGTCTGAAGCCGGCCTAAGTTTCTCACTCTCGAAGCTCCAAAAAATGATTCCATGCTCCTCACTGATAGAAACCCACTACAAGACACTTACCAGATGGTATTATACACCCCAACAGTTACATACAATTAAGGAAGAATACTCCCCATTATGCTGGCGTTGCCTTCTGGAAGTAGGAAACATCTCACACATATTTTGGCACTGTAAGAAACTAGAAACTTTCTGGAACAAGATTCAACTTCTGATCATAGATTTGACAGGAATTAACTGTACACTCACCCCAGAACTGGTTTTGCTGCTCCTTGACAGTGAATCGATACCACTGCAATTTAGACCTCTCACTATACACATCATTTTAGTAGCAAAAACTCTCATTGCCGCCAAATGGAGAGACATTCAGGCTCCCACCTTCACGGCACTCTTGGAAAGAATCGCCGAACACAACGTCCACGAACTATCCCATTCCTTGAGATCGAAAACAATAAATAAATACCAAAAAAAATGGGAACCTTGGAACAAACTTTTTCCTTCCAGACAAAAGCCTATTTCAAATCATTTAAGCACCAGTACTAATTACTCTTCACCCGATTAAATAGACTCTACTCACCCCTCCCACCCACACCCCCCCCCTCTCCTTCCCTTTTCTTTCCTACCATGTTACCATGTAATTTCGTTTACAAATGTTCTAGAATTGAATTTGAAAATGCTTTATTTTACTTAAAAATGTTTATCGTAACAGTTCATATAGATTAACTCTACGAATTTGATATTAATGTAATCTATATCATTGGACATAGAATAACATTTAAACCTGACTTTCTAATGCGTTAATAAGAACAAAATTTCTTTGTAAAACTGTTAAATTGATATCCCTTATTTGTAAAACCAATAAAAACTTTGAACAAGAAACGTCAGCTCAAACTGCACAAAATAAGCCACCACATAGGCCCAGATCCCGAAAAATAAGAACGCTACGGGTCATGGAAAATGACGCAAAAAGTGCAATTCTTTTTTTTTTTTTCAAACTTCTGAAATTTTTTTCACCACCTAGATAACAGTAGAAGTATACATGTTTGGTATCTACAAACTTGTACCAACCTGAGGCAGCATACCATCACGTCAGTTTTACCATTTAGTGACCATGGTGAATAAAAAACCCAAAAAACAAACATGTAAGGCTGGGTTCACATTTGCGGACCCCTCCGCAGCGTTCTGCGGAGGGGATCCGCAATGTGACCGCAGCGGCCGCGAGCTCCTATCTTTATAATGGGAGCGCACTGTGCTGCGCTTGACCGCGCATGACCGTGCGCACCCATTCACTCTCATATGTGATCTGTGCGCAGGCGAACGCCTGCGCACAAATCACACAGTCTTGTCCGCACCAGGAATGCAACATGTCGCATCCCTGGTGCGGACGAGACTGTGTGATTGTGCGCAGGCATCCGCCTACGCACAGATCACATATGGGAATGAATGGGTGCGCACAGTCATGTGCGGTCAAGCGCAGCACCGTGCGCTCCCATTATAAAGATAGGAGCTCGCGGCCGCTGCGGTCACATTGCGGATCCCCTCCGCAGAACGCTGCGGAGGGGTCCGCAAATGTGAACCCAGCCTAATTGCACTTTTTTTGCAATTTCACCACACTTGGAAATTGTTTCCCATTTCCCTGTACACTATATGGTAAAACAAATGATTTCATCTGAAAGTACAACTTGTCCCGCAAAAAACAAGCCTCATATGTCTATATTGATAGAAAAGTAAAGTCATGGCTCTTGGAAGAAGGGGAGGAAAAAATAAAACGGAAAACGAAAAATTGCCGGTTGGTGAAGGGGTTAATGTGACTAAAATTTATTGGGAGCATGAATATAATTTGTGGGGACCCGGTGAGGGGCTGCATGACTGTGTAAAAACTACTACTACTTTATTATAATCACTGTTTGAAGTCCCGTTGGCTTTTGTAGCCAGAGCGGGGACTTCTCAGCCTCCCCTATGTAATTGGCGTAGGAGTGCAAGCAGTGCCTAGTCTTGAAAGCACTGTAGGCACTAAACTGTCAAATTGCCAAAAAATACATATCTACGCCACTTTTGACTGTTCAGTGCGTAGAGAACTTTCAGAATAGGCACCGCTTGTGCTCCTACGCCAATTGTGTAGAGGAGGCTGAGAAGTCCCCGCTCTGGCTACAAAAGCCAACGGGACTTCAAACAGTGATTATAATAAAGTAGTAGTTTTTAATGAATAATGCAGCCCCTCATCAGGTCCCCACAATGTAGATACATGTTCCCAATAAATTTTAATGACAATTACACACATTGCGCTGTGTGCTCTCGACCAGAGAATACAGCGTCTTGTCGCTGTGTTGTGCAGTACAAATAGTGGATGGATTTCCAGAAATCCTATGCCCACTGTACTTCACTGACCATAGCGTGTTTTCAGCTGCGGTGTGCTTTTTCTGACTTCCGCATCTCCGCTGTATGTTAAAGGAGAACTCCAGTGAGAAAAAACTTTTTAGTACAGTTTCTGCCTTGCTACATGATGAAGTAGAGCTGTACACTGCAGTTCTAGGATCTATAGATCTCTTATAATTTAATAAAATGATACCTGCTCCTCTGCTCTGGCCCACACCCTCATGGAACCTAAATCTCTCTGCATGTCAGCTTCATGCTGCTGGTGAGAAGAGGAGGCGTGTCGGGGATGTGCTTGCTGGTAGCTTCAGGAACAGCCTACATTCACGCGCTCTCACATTTCTGTATAGGGAGGGAGCATGGCTGCCGTCCCCATGCTCACACATACAATCCAGCCACTGATATACCATCCTATGTGACAGGGGGGTCCAGTCTTCAAATAGCAATCATGGCATCAAGCAGATACAAAAACATGCTGTGATCTTCTGCTGTATGATGATGCATAATGTGTACTGGTATTGTGAGGATACAAGCAGAGGCAAATCATTACATTGATTGATTCAGCTCTGCATGGTCTGACACGCCCTCCCCAGGGCCGTGGGGTACTCGGAACCGGGCTAACAGTTCTGCTGTGGGGGGGTCGAGACCCGGATCCATGGCCCTGGCGGTGTCAATAAAAGTTTGGGGAATTGAGATTTAGGGATAGTTGTCGTGATGCCACCTGTGGTATTCGGTTATTGGTGGCCGTTGCTGCAGTGCAGGACCTGTGGGAATGATGGGAGTGCAGCTTTGGTGGTCTCGCTTCCCATGGGTGGAGCAGTTCCCAAGGCAGACGGTGAAGTCTATGGCCCGGATAGGCCGTTGGGGGTGCAGGACTGACGGCGCGGAATAACTGACAGACACACAATATGTAGTCTCCATTACCTTTACTGGCATTAGTAGCAGGTTTAGTCCAGGGTTCCGACCACAAGAGATGTTGGGAATCTGGGTTGGCTGGAAGCAAGTTGGAGATCTCCTCACCTGGTGAGTTCTGAGGCCTCCCCGTTGCGCTACTCTTGGCTGGTCCTGGCTGCCTGTAGCTAAGCTGCAACCCTTTCTTTCTGCGTACTCTCACACCTGAATGGCAGGCAGCTCGAGCCCGTCCCAGGCACCACTCCTCTGGTCACTATCCCTGAGCTCTCTGATGCCGCTTTGCCTCCTGGGCTTTGTTGTGGCCGGGAAACTTGGAATCTTCTGCCCTCTGGTTTTGGCTGCTGGGCCTGGAATACAATCACAATCTCGGACCCTGGCGTCCACTTCTGGCGCGCTGCCCTGGGGTAAGCCCGATAACTGGCTCCACTCCCCAAGCCTGCTTCTCTTCTTCCTCAGACCCTCTCTTACAGGTCCCTCACGCTTCCTAGTCTCTGTCATGGGATGAGCCGTACTCTGCTTCAGTCCACAGGACCTCTTCACAGTCCTCCTAGAAACTAAACTCCCTAATCCTGCCCCCCAGGCCAGAATTTATAGGTGAGCTCGCCTGAAGTGTTGCATGCTGTGGGCTTACCTGGTGTGGATACCTCTCCTTGCTTCCAAGGATGACATTACCCCCCGAGGGAGGCAATGCCATTGTGGCAATGTGGCCCCCCTCAACGAGTGCGTCACAAGAGGGTATTGCAGCCATAAATGCAGCCGCAATATTCTCTGACACAGCAGTGACCTAGTTAACTTTGAGATCCAACCCTGCATGCATCACCTAGAACAGAGGGCCAATCCAGGGTCCTGGTGGGCGGAGTACTAGGGAAGTGTGTAGGGAGAACAGACCCTTAGTCAAAAAGAGAAAGGATCTAGAACTTCACCTGAGCAGTCTAGAACTTGGAGTAGGAGCGGGGGCTCCGCACCCCGTGCAGCCCCCGGGCCGTCACCGGTCGGGTGTCAGCACCTGAGGCCTTAACAAACGGGATCGGGCATCATTACCACGGGTTCCAAAAGACTCCTGTGCCCAAAAACTTCACAGCCGGTTCACTGGTACCGAAGCTGGCAGCAGTTCACCTCTGCTACGCGAACCAGAAGCGTGGAGGAACAGCTTCACAGGAGCACCCCACCACCAGCCAACTTCCAGTCGTCCAACCAGCGGTGTACCCACTGCGGATCCAAGGCTCCCCAAAACATCCACAACGTACAACTTGGATAGGGCATTGAAGCAGCCTCCCCGTACCCGATCTGGTATTCCTGGGCGACAATGGCGAAACACTTAGCTAGAATGGAGGAACACTTGCGGATATCTGAGGGACACTATCACTGCTGAGTCCACCTGGTCTACTACCCTAAACTGTATACCATGTACTGCCTGCTGGTTACAGTAAAGACCGGTTGCAGAGACTTTCTGTGTCCGTGCTTCCTTATGAACTGTCCGTCCGCATTACAAGGTAACCGCAGCTGCCGCACAACATCTTAAGCAGCTCCAGCCTCCGGGGATCACCGCTCAGCCTGTGGGGAGCGTTCCATCTTGCTGCTGTCCATCCCCCGGAGGTTCCGCAGCGTCGGTAACGATTACCGAAACTACTCATAGGTGGCGTCACGAATAAATTAAACCCCTTTAATCTGTTCCTACAAGACGTCTTCAACTTTTGATCTGCACTACACCGGGGCCCACTACCGGCAGGCGCGGCCCACCCGTGACAAGGAGGAAGGAGCTACAGCCTATCTAAACCGGAGTCCCGGCCACGGTGAGTCAGCAACCGCACTCTGGGTTGCCACATTTCCCCTAGTAACATTCAGCACTCCTGAACTGAGGAATCATTTTTGAAAAACATAAAGACATAAAATAATAATAACTAAAAAACAATCCCTATTATATATAGTCACTCCTAAAGGACATATACTTCAACAAAAGAAGGAGATACCCCTTCTCTATAGGAATGATTTAAAGAAATTATATCAAGATACAAATACGTTTCCAATTTTTATTCAAATATTTTCATTAATTGCATATACATTACATAGTACAAAATAATGCACACTTAACAAATCTTCTTATTGCCACAGTATAACATCTGTCATCTGTTTATGTTATCTAAACTAATGACAGGATTCAATGGACACAGGACACCTAAAGGTAGGAGCTGTCAACTTAATCCTCATACTTATTAAACAACCGGTAACCTCACTTTCACCAAAGCCACAGGTGTCTTATACAAAATCACTGAGGAGTTACAAGCAAGCTATCACCACCTCCCTGATTATCCTCTATAAACTGTCCAGATCCCTTAATGAATGTTAAGGCATGTACCTGATCTTGCCGCTGTGCTGTAGTTACGGTCCCTTCTCCCCTACATCAGTTTCGCACCTCGCTTCTTCCGGGGGGAGAAGGGACCGTAACTACAGCACAGTGGCAAGATCAGGGGGTTGACTTTCTTGTCCTGCTGCGGGTGTAGGTTTTCCTGGAGTCTCATCTGGTTCAGGTACTACTACTCGAGGAAAAGTCAATACTGGGACTACATTTGCACCATTTAGTCCATGTTTTTGGGAAGTATCCAAGAACTGCTGTGTGAATCATCTCTTCATTTGGCTCTTGGGGTTGAGGTATTCCTGGGAATTCATCTCTGCTTTTCAGTTGTTCAGGGCATTTCTTTAGGTGAACTCTTGAAAATGCCACTGAGGTCTCTCCTCCATCCTTACTACCATGTTTCCCTGAAAATAAGCCCCCCCCGATAATAAAACCGGGGGGGGGGGGGGGAGGGCCTGCTAATATAAGTCCCCCCTGAAAATAAGATCGGGGGGGGGGGCGCTGCGCAATATAAGTCCGGCCGGCGGGGAAGGGGCGCTGCGCAATATATACTACCTTGTCCGCGCTGTCATGCCCCGCTCCTCCGGCCGTCCGGTGGTGTCCCCGCTCCACTCCTGAGCTGCGGTGCGGTGTCCGGTCCAGTTTCATGCTGATCGGTGCTGTGCCCGGCCGACTTCCGGTTTCCTCCGGCAATCCCCGCCCAGATCAGGCCCTGCCCAATGAGAGCGCAGGACCTGTGACGTCAATCACCGCCCAGACGCGGCCAGATGACGTTGGGGCCTCTGATTGGCCCGACGTCATTAAGTTGCTGCTGGGCTGTGATTGACGTTATTTTTTTGGAGCCGTACAAGTTGCAAAACTCCTGGAATACCTCTGCCTCAAATGCTGGACCTTGATAAGTAAGCACCTGCTCAGGATAGCCATGGGGTCTGCAGAAATAGGCTTGGAAGGCTCTTGCTGCTGTCCTTGCTGTCAGGTCTTTTACTGACACTACTACCTAGAAACACGAATAGTGATCTACAATGGTGAGGTTGTAGACGTAGCCTGACCATCTCGGGGTCAACTTCACATGGTCCAAGACTACAGAGTTCAAGTGGCTGCTTGGTGACAATAGGCTGTAGAGGAGCACTCTGACTGTCATGATCCTTTCCTTCTCAGGTTGCATTGGCCACAGTTCCTGCACCAGTTCTCAATGGCCTTCCTCATGCCATCCCAGAAGAATCCAGCTTCTTCCACCTGAAGTGCCCTGCTCCATTGTGGTACGCCTCCAGGACCATCTGGGTATCTCTCTTTGGGACCACTATTTGCCACACTAATTCATGGGTTGATGCGTCGTCTGCACAGCTTACCCGCATAGATGAACAACTTGCTCTTCTCTTTCCATAGCAGTTGCGCCTCTGGCGGGGCATCTGGACCAGGGTGAGCATCAGCTTGCTTCAACAGCTCTTTGACTAGGCGGATGGCTGGGTCACTATCCTGTGTCTCTGCCCACCCGTGGTGGGGTAACGGATTGAACTTAGCCTCTTGGGTGACAGGCTGCTTGTTTCTCACCTAATGGGAATGCTTTGACACACTGCTGCGGTGAAAGGCCAGTAGCTCTATTTCTTCCAGTTTTTCCAGGTCCTCTCCCGTGTCTTGCAGGTGGCAAATAATCAAGGTATCCAGATGATTGAGCGCTCCCAAGGAGATTGACCTTGTGATAAGGACTCTGACTCCTTTTTCTTTCTTAGAGATTTATTTGAATTGGCTTCACAGTAATAAAAAGTCATAAAATTCATAAAAGCATAATTAAAACAACGCATTTCGGCTACATATGTCATAAAATAGCCTTCCTCAGGTTCAGCTGGCAGGTGGGGCATTCTCGACAGCGCATCAACGTTGGCGTTCTTATGGCCTGTCTGGTACTTGATTATGAAGTTGGAATTGGACAACCGGGCCATCCATCACTGCTCCAGTGCTCCGAACTTCGCCGTCTCTAGATGGGTCAGTGGATTATTGTCCGTGTAGATGGTAAACCTCACTGAAGCCAGGTAATGCTTGAAGCTTTCAGTCACAGCCCAGACTATGGCAAGGAACTCTAGCTAGAATGAGCTATAGTTGTCAGGGTTCCTTTCGTAGGATGGAGCTTCCGGCTGGTATAGGCAATCACTCTCTCTTAGCCTGTCTGCATCTGGGACTACACGGTTCCCAGTCCCACGTTGCTCGCATCTATGTAAAGCACAAATGGTTGGCCATAGTCAGGGTAGGCCAGAATCGCGTCCCCCGTCAGGTCCCACTTCAACTGGTTGAATAAGTCTTTTACTCTGCCGTCCTATTCGAACGGAGGACCCGGGCTCTTGGCCTCTTGGACTGGCCTACCAGGAGGCCATGCAAAGGCGCTGGTATCTTTGTGAAGCCCTTGATAAGTCTCCGGTAGTAGCCTACCAGTCCAAGGAACTGTCGTACCTCTTTGATGGTCATGGGTCTCGGCCAGTCCCTGATAACGGTGACTTTATCTGGCTCTGGTGCTACTCCGACTACGGATCCTAGGTACTGTACCTTGGGCTTCAGTAAGTGGCACTTCATGCCAAACTTGGACAATGCCTCAAATACCTCAGCCAGGTGCTTCAAGTGGTCTTCACACGTCTTCAAGTAGAATATGACGTAATCTAGGTACAGTAGCATGGTTTCAAAGTTCCTGTGGCCCAGTTAACACTCCATCAGTGTCTGGAACGTTCCCGATGCATTACAGAGTCTAAACTGCATGCAGTTAAACTCACAGAGACCCATCAGTGTTGTGAACGTGGTCTTCTCTCTGTCCGCCTCTGCCACGGTAACCTGCCAATGCCCATTGGTGAGATCTAAGGTGGAAAAATAGTTAGCAGTCCTCAGTGCAGCTAATGACTCTTCAATTCTGAGTAACGGGTAAGCATCCTTATGTGTAATGCGATTAACCTGCCTCCAGTCTACACACATTCTTATTGTACCATCTTTCTTCTTTACCAGGACTGGTAGAGCTGCCCAGGGGCTACAACTATCTCTGATCACCCCAGCCTCCTTCATTTCCCATAACATCTCTTTGGCATATTGATAGGGAGCTGGCGGTACAGGTCGGTACCTCTCTTTAATGAGCAGATGATCACCAGTGGGGGAGTGATGTTGTACCCCTTTTACCTGCCCAAAGTGTAAAGAATGTTTACTAAAGACCCGTTCATATTCTTGAACTACCCGGTAAGCTCCATGCTTTTGGTGTGAAGGGGTGGAGTCAGTGCCTATGTGTAGCTTCTGACACCAGTCCTCCAGCTGCCCCTCGGAGCCATTGTCCTTCGCCTGGTCAGACGGATTCAAACGGTCCACTGTCGTGATGGTGTTGTTATTGACAGTGAACAGCTTAGCAATGGTAGCATACCGAGGCAGTTTGACCTCTTCCTCCCCACAACTCAAGATACATAACGGTACCCTCCCCTTGTGGACATCAGGACTGTCAGGACAGTGGGCCTCTTGTCTGAGTACACCGGCTCAACCAAGGCTTGGTAATCTTGACCCAGAAGGCCTATTGCTGCCCTACACCAGATTAACATTTCACTTCTCGGGTGTATTGAAATGGGGATCGAATCACTTACTCTTACACTGCCGACTTCATCACCAGACAGCTCCAACTGCTGCCTCTGCATCAGGGCCTTTATCTCTTTGTGCAGGACTCTCTGTTGCCCGGTGTTGGCAGTCTTGGCAACCTGTTGTAACAAAATAATAATCTCTCCCAGACAATTTTCAATTACGTTAGTGCCTAGAGTAAGCATCAGATTGCTTTCTCACCGGTCAACATCAACAATTACCCTACCCTGGGCGCTTAGCTCTACCCACCCCACCTTAATGGTTATTTCTTTGAACCTCACTTGTGCTAAGGGCTGACCATTACTAGCATATATCGTAAAGCTGTCATCTGGGTGGCGGGTAATGTCAGAATAGGCCCATTCCTCCGATCCGATGACGTCACCGGAAGCGCCCACCGGATCTGAGAACGCTGCAGCAGCAGACTTAGGATAGTGAGCGGGCTGGACAAATTATGAGGCTGGGGTGGAAGGGGGGGGTAGGGGGCGGGGCGGCCCAACCCGACCCCGGAGGAGTAATGTAAAGAAAAATAAATAAATAAAAACATGCTCAGGCGCCCACTCCCACCGCATCCCGGCGCCCTAGGCACATGCCCTCAAGTACCTAAGGGTAAATACGGCCCTGGCAGCAGCAGCAGGCTTAGGTTAGTGGGCGGGCCGGGCAAATGAGGGGACTGGGGCGGAAGGAGGTGGTTAGAGGGCGGAAGGGGGTGGTTAGAAGGCGGGGCGCCCCAACCCAAATCCGGAGGACAAATTAAAAAATAAATAAATAAAAAACACGCATCCTGGAGCCCTAGGCACGTGCCCTCAAGTGCCTAGGGTAAATACGGCCCTGCCAACCCCAGAGCTTTCACAGCAGGGCTCTCTGTCTGGACCTGTGTGTCTGCTCTAATTCTCTGTTACCTCTATGTGTAAATATAGTGATAATGGTTGGACTCAGAGCAAACCACTGATGGCTGAATGTGTTATAGCAGAACCTGTGCTGGGCCTCAGGCTCAGTGCACACAGTGCATTTTTTGGTGCAGATTTGTCACACATCTGCATGCCTATCTTTATGCCAGCAGTCAATGAGAATCCTGAAGTCTCCTGCACACATTGCTTTTTTTTCTCCTTGCAGATTTGGGTGCAGAAAAATATCTGCAGCATGTCAATTCTTGGTGTGTTGTTGTCAGCGTTTTTCAACCCTTCCACCCATTACTTCATTATGAAAAATGCAAGGCAAAAACACACCTTGTCTTTGGTAATTTTTTCTGCAATGAGATGCAGATTTGGCACAGAAAATTTCTGCACCAAATACTCATTATCAGGGGCTGGCTGGGGTCCCTGGCCCCGGGTGGCAGTGTCGCACTGCCAGCCCTGAGTTGAGAAGTGGGGTGGGGGGTGCTATCAGAAATTTTTGAGGACCGGGTTTGGTGATATCAGAAATTTCTGAGGACTTTGTGCTATTAGAAATTTCTAAGGACCGGGGCGGGGGATTTTATGCTACCGCAGCTCTCTTACCAGCTCCGACGGCATATACTGCCGCAAAGCGCCGCCCGCAGCCGGCCCGTTTCTGTAGGGCGGCGGCCCTAGATGTGGGCTACACCACCATTTACATTTAGATCGGTGTGCTTTCTTCCTTTCCTTTCCTTCTACCAGAAACTCATTACATAAAGTGAAACACATATATTATATAGAGTCATTACACACAGTACGCACAGAGGGATCTATTTCAAGTATTTATTTCTGTTAATGTTGATGATTATGGGCAATGAAAACCCAAAAGCCATTATCTTAGAAAATTAAAGTAGGGAGGATGAATGGTTAAAAACCGCGCAGCCATGTTCCACGAGACATCAAAGGGTGAATATAATATTGATTTATTAATCAACGTGTTTCAGGACTCCCAGAACCACCCTGAAACATGGCAATATGATATTGATTTGTCCTGAGGAAGGGGCCAAGGAGCCCTGAAGTGCACTGACTAATAAATCAATATTATATTCACCCTTTGATGTCTCGTGGAATATGGCAGCGCAGTGTTTAACCCTTCATCCTCCATACTTTAATGTTCTGAGATAATGACCTTTGGGTGTTCATTGGCTGTAAGCCATAATCATCAACATCAACCGAAATAAACACTTGAAATAGATCCCTCTGTGTGTAAAGACTATATGATATGAGTTTCACTTTATGTATTGAATTACTGAAACTATGTAGCTATGCAGGGAAAGACTGTGAAGGGGACAGAGTGCTACACCGAAGCTGCCACCCTTTCAGTCTCAGGATTAGTAGGACACCTAAAAGTCGGACCCCCACTGACCATAAAATGATGACACCTTACATTTTTTTAAATTCTTGTCTGCTCATTGGCGCTAAAAATCATTTTTGGTATTGGGTTCTTATTGCACCATTTGGCTACAGAACGAGTTAACTGAGAATCCTTCAGTGAGCTCTTTATGACAGTAGAGCTTGTAACTCTTTTCTCTGTCTATTCTCAGCGACGTTATGACCACTGATCACATCAAAGAGTTGTAGAAGCCAAATGGTGTAGAATTTTTTTATGACACGTAATTGCAAAAATGATTTTCATGCATTTACATTAAAAAAATAAACACCCGAAGGTGTCCATAAGGAGCTCAGTGGAGGACAGAACCGTGCACGGTGATTTCCCCAGAGTCCTGGCACTGGGTTTGTGTTATACGCTGTTGCTCGGCTCCGGTGACACAGTGTGTGGCGGCTTGTCATCAGCTTTGTGTGGGCGATGCCTGACCTGAGAGTCCAGCAGTTCCCATGGCAGTCCCTCGTAGGCTTGGTGTCTCGGTGGGCCTGGCATCCTGGGAGTCTGGGGATGATTTCAGATTTCTTCTTATGCTAGGGTCACATTTGCAGCTCATTTTTGTAAACCTGATCCAGTTTTGAGCTTTCAAAAAGCTCAAAACTGGAGCAGAAAACCCTCCCCATAGGAGCCCATTATGGTAACCGGATTGCTTTACAAGCAATCCAGTTACCGGCTCCGGATCTGCAGCCTGCGAGAAAAATGATGCAGGCTGCAGTTTTCGGAGCAGTTCTGGCAACCGCAATGTGCTAACCGCATTGCTCAGGATGTGTAATCAATAATTATATTATAGATTATAGATATAATCAATGTAATCAATCAGTTCAATAGACCTCTGACTGCCATAGCAACCCATCAGCGCCCTGCGATCACTTAGCGGGGTGACTTACTGGGTGTATATGGTAAAATGGTGTGCCCCCCATATTGATGCACTGCTAATGCTGCTGCCAGAGGTTGATAATGGCATTTAAAGGGAATCTGTCAACAGATTATTTTTGCTACCTCATTTGAAAGCAGCACGATATAGGCAAAGAGATCCAGAATCCAATTATGTATCACTTAGTTTACTGGGTGCAGCGGTTCTGAAACAGTCAGTTGTTAAATTTAGCATATACAAAGATCAGAATGCTGCCCTCTGCCCCGCCTACCCTCCATTCCTCATCGACCACCCCAGGCTCTCTAAGTACCAGTGAGGTGCTAATAACAGCAGGGGGGCTGCTGGACTGGACTAAGTGACCTCTAACTGACCTAGTCCATCAATGATAATCTTCTTTAGCTAAAACACATATTTCAGGTAAACAATACACAATATAATAAGAAATTATGGCTGAAATCAGTGTGTTAACCCCTACAGCATGCCTTCTACAGAGATTATATAAACTGTGTTCCACATTATTATGCAAATTGGTTTTAAGTGTCATAGGGTTTTTTTTTTTTTTTTAATGAAACCCATTGATCGGATTGTGTCTCAGAGTTCTTTGGATCACTGAAATCAATCTCAGATACCTGTGATAATTAGTTTGGCAGGTGAGCCCAATAAAAGGAAAACTGGATGTTCCACAATACTACGCAGGACACAGTTTTCAAGTAACATGGGAAAGAAAAAGGATCTCTCTGCTGCCAAAAAGCAACAAATAGTGCACTGCCTTGACCAAGGGATGAAAACATTATATATTTCACGAAAACTTAAGCGTGATCATCGTATTGTGAAAACATTTCTGGCTGATTGTGAGCACAGACGTGGTCGTGCAGATAAAGGCATAATGAGGAAGGTTTCTCCCAGGCAAGTTCATCGGATTAAGAGAGCAGCTACTTAAAAGCCTTACAAACCAGCAAACAGATATTTGAAGCTGCTGGCGCCTCTGGAGTCCCTCGAACCTCAAGGCTTGCTGTGGTGCATAAACCTACTATTCGGCCACCCCTAAACAGTTCTCACAAGCAGAAACAGTTGCAGTGGGTCCAGATATACATGAAGACTAATTTTCAACCAGTCTTGTTTACTGATGAGTGCCGAGCAACCCTGGAAGGTCCAGATGGATGGAGTACTGGATGGTTGGTGGATGGCCACCATGTTCCAACAAGGCTGCGACATCAGCAAGAAGGCGGAGGAGTCATATTTTGGGGTGGAATCATGGGGAAATAGCTGGTAGGCCCCTTTAAGGTTCCTGAAGGTGTGAAAATGATCTCTGCAAAGTATACAGAGTTTCTGACTGAGAACTTTCTTCCATGGTAAAAAAAAAGCAGAAACGTGCCTTCAGGAGCAAAATCATCTTCATGCATGACAATGCACCATCTCGTGCTGCAAAGAATACCTCTGTGTCATTCCCTGCTATGGGCATAAAAGGAGATAAACTCATGGTGTGGCCACCATCTTCCCCTGACCTCAACCCTATAGAGAACCTTTGGAGTATAATCAAGCAAAAGATCTATGAGGGTGGGAGGCAGTTCACATCGAAACAGCAGCTCTGGGAGGCTATTCTGACATCATGCAAAGAAATACAAGCAGAAACTCTCCAGAAACTCACAAGTTCAATGGATGCAAGAATTGTGAAGGTGAGATCAAAGAAGGGTTCCTATGTTAACATATAACTTGGCCTATTAGGATGTTTTGGAGTTAAATAGCTTTTTATTTCAGTGAATGTGCCCTCCTAATGCTGCAAATTCAACACATGAGCATTTTCAGTTCTTTAAAACATATGAAATGTTTAGAAACTCTACTGTGCATAATAATTTGGAACAGTGCATTTAGAATTTTTAAATTTTTAAGATTATACTGTTATCATTGGGAGGTTTCTTCAATAAAATTCGATGTATACTCTAACGGGTGATGACTTTTATTACACTGACTGTCATTTGCACTGACCATTTAGGAGAATCAGAAAAAAAGAACATTTGCATAATAATTTGGAACACAGTGTATATATTATGTAGCAAAAATCCACTGACAGATTCCTTTTAAGAATCCAGCACATGCTATACATGCTGTTCTCCTTGAAAGCCAGAGAAATATGGGTCATTGGTGACATTGTTCAGAAGAACAGTGTACTTTGATTAAAAAGTTGGTTGGAGAGGGTAAAACTTAAAAAGAAGTGCAGACAATGATCGGCTGTTCAGCTAATGATCTCCAAGCAGGCCCGGACTGATAGGTTGGAGGACCGGGACTTCTCCCGATGGGTCGGTAGTTGTGGAGTGGGCGGGGCCCCAGCACCCGCTCCTCCAGTCGCATAGCAGCTTTAAATGACTTTGCGGCCGCCGCCGCTAGCAAGATCCTGGGAACGGCGTCGGCTGCTAATGACTCAGTCACAGTCAGCTGGCGGCCCAGGCTCATAGTACTGGAGGAGCGCGGCTGTGCTGTGACCAAAGCATGCTCTCCGCCCACGGAAGGAAAATGTGGCTGCCAGTGCCGGCCATTACAAGGTCCCTGCAGCCTGGAGCTGGCATGGAGGCAGCAGCGGTAAGCAGCCGCCGACTTTGTCACTCTCATGATCACTCCTCCACTCTCAGCTGCGGACCTGGGGCTGCCAGAGCGGGAAACAGCAAGACAAAGCCGAGGAAAGGAACTTTCACTATCATCTGGGGTTCTCTAAGTCTGACTGGGCTGGGCTGTGTATATGGCTGGCAGTGTGGCACATAATCATATACCTACTACTGCCAGTAGATATGCTGCGGTTGGGGCTGGCTGTGTATATGGCATATATTATATGGGCCACCAGTCCCTATGTATGCTAGTAGTAGGCTCATATAGTGTATGCATATACACAGCCATCCCCAGTATAGGCAGTAGTAGGACCATATACCAGTATATGGCATATACACAGCCAGCCCCAGTCTAGGCAGTAGAAGGTCTATATGCTATATGGATCTACTACTGCCTAGATTGGGGCTGGCTGCGTATATGGCATATACTATATGGACCTACTGTTGGCATACATAGGGGCTGTGGCTGGCTGTGTATATATGGGCCTACCTTACTGCCTTCACTGGTGCTGGCTGTGTATGGCATAAATTATATGGACCTACTACTGCCTATGATGGGGCTGGCTGTGTATATATGGGCCTACCCTACTGCCTACTCAGGACTGGCTGTGTATGGCATATACTATATTGACCTACTACTGCCTACGCTGGGGCTGCCTGTGTATATGGATTATAATATATGGACCTACTACTGCCTATGCTGGGGCTGGCTGTGTATATGGAATATACTATATGGACCTGCTACTGCCTACGCAGTGGCTGGCTGTGTATGGCGTATACAATGTGGACCTACTACTGCCTACGCTGGGGCTGCCTGTGTATATGGCATATACTATATGGGCTCACTACTGTCTATACTGGGGCTGGCTGTGTATATAGAATATACTATATGGACCTACTATTGCCTAGGCTGGGGCTGGCTGTGTATATGGCATATACTATATGGCTATACTGCTTCCTATGCTGGGACTGGCTGTGTATGACACATACTATATGGATCTACTACTGCCTACACTGGGACTGGCTGTGTATGGCATATACTATATGGACCTACTACTGCCTACACTAGGGCTGGCTGTATATATGGAATATACCATATGGACCTACTAATGCTTACGCTAGGGCTGCCTGTGTATATGGAATATACTATATGCACCTACTACAGCCTAAGCTAGGGCTGGCTGTATATATGGAATATACTATATGGACGTACTACTGCTTACGCTGGGGCTGGCTGTATATATGGAATGTACTATATGGACCTACTACTGCCTACGCTGGGGCTGGCTGTGTATATGGCATATAATATATGGACCTTTGTCATTCTATGCCTGTATATCGTGCTATGATGAATGTACCATTTCCAGGGTCGGCTGCAGGCTGTGGTTTTTAGAACGGGGGGCCCACAACGCTTGGTCCTTACCACGCTAAGAATCTCAGCCCCCATCTGCCTGGTTTTACCTGGCTGGCCATTAAAATATGGCAGAGCCCACACATTATTTTTAAAAATTATTTAAATAATGAAAAAAAAATATTGGGCTTTCCTGTAATTTGATCGCCAGCCAAGGTAAAGCTAGGCAGCTGGCGATGGCAGCCCGTATCTGTCTGCTTTATTTGCGCTGAGGATTAAAAATACCGCGGAGCACTAAGTCATTTTCTTTTGTAATATTTATTTTTACACTTTTACGCTACGCTGTCACAGAGAATGGTGATCTGTGATTAGCTGCTGGAGTAACCTGAAACCAGCCCATACATTCTACCATACTATAATGTATGGACTGATTGTAGATTACTCGAACATCCAATCACAGATGCCCATTCTGTGTGACAGCATCTGTGATTGGCTGTTGGGCCTGTCACACATATAAAAGAGTAAAAATAAATTATTTTTAAAAAAAAATGACATAGTGCTCTGGAGTATTTTTGATCCTCTGCGCAGATAAAGCAGACAGCTAGGGGCTGCCACCGCCAGCTGCCTGGATTTACCTTGGCTGGCGATCAAATTACAGGGAAGCCCAAATTTTTTTAAAATTATTTAAATAATTTAAAAAAAAAATGCGTAGGCTCCTGCTGTATTTTGATCACTAGTCAGGTAAAACCAAGCAGATGGGGGCTGGGGTTCTCAGCATGGTAAGGTCCAAGTGTTCTGGGCCCCCTAGGCTGAAAACTGCAGCCCGCAGCCACCCCTGAAAACAATGCATTCATCGTATCGTCATTTCCAGGCGCTTTACCCAGCCTTTCATGCGGCCCTGGTGGTGGTAGCATGCTTGGTAATGAAGGGGTTAATACTAGCTTTGTATTATCACTTGGTACTAAGCTGCAAATTAATTATGTCAGGCCAAATTAGATCCAGTCACCATGTATTTCAACTGAAAAATTAACAAAAAACACAAAACAATTTTTTTTAATTAGAAATAAAACACAAAACATATTTAAGGACTCCATCTTTATTATGAAAAAAATACTCGCTCCGACATAATCCACAGGTTTTGCATCTTCAGCTCTGCTACATCTTTGCCATCAGACAAATACTTCTGATGACAGACGAGCAGGCACAGAATGACACCGGCGGAGCACAGCCATAACTGAGAGAAGCGCTCACTTCACAGCTGGCTCCAGCCGCAGACTGCTGTGGAAGTTATCCCAGTTCACGTTCATCAGTGAACTGGGATAACCCCAGCATCACTCGGCACTTGGCGGCCCCATTGCCACCTACAGAGCATGCGCGATTTGCATGATGAAGCTGGCAATTGGCACTTAACTAGACTGCGCAGGACCGGAAATTACGTCCAGACCGCTCACCTGATAATCATCCACAATGCAGCAGACTGGAAATGACGTCCGGCTGGTGCGTCATACCTAGAAGCAGGAGGGAGAAATTTAAAAATGGGAATGCGCAGGAGAATGAATAATCCCACCTACCGGGGCATGCTAACAGCAATGAGGGGGGGAGACGGAGCCCTGGAGACTGCCTAGTCAGTCAACAGGCTGTAATGTAAGTATCAATCTCATTTTTCACAGACAGTATAGGACATTATTAGGTTAGACAGGGATTGTTAGGGATGTGCTTGGAAGGTGCAGGGATGCGTAGTGAAAGATTATAGGGTAAGAATGTCCTGACAGGTTCCCTTTAATCACTTACACAGCACCAGTAATTGCACAGCGCTTTACAAATGAAGTGTGTGTCTTTAGAAATTTGAAGTGTGGGAGGAAAGCAGAGAACCCGGGGGAAATTCACAAGACGACGGGTAGAGCATACAAATTCCTTGTAGATGTCGTCCTTTCTGGGATTTGAATCCAGGTCCAGGACCTTAGCACTGCAAGAGTGCAGTGCTAACCACTGAGCCACCATACAGTGCTAACCACTGAGGCACTCAGTGCTTACTTCTAAGCTGCAATACAGTGCATATGCTACACACTGCACAGTTCCACTGCTCCTGTCCTGTATAATGGGTGTAATACTCCGTATCTGTATTATTCAGTATGTATACACTGTACAGTACAACTTCTCCCGTCCTGTATACTAGGTGTAATACTCAGTATCTGTATTATTTTGTATATATACTGACAGTACCACTTCTCCCGTCCTCTATACTAGGTGTAATACTCAGTATCTGTATTATTTTGTATATATACACTGCACAGTACCTCTTCTCCTGTCCTGTATACTGGGTGTAATTCTCATTATCTGTAGTACTGTAGTATTCTGTATATACACAGTGCACAGTACTACTTCTCCTGTCCTGTATACTGGGTGTAATCCCCAGTATCTGTATTATTCTGTATATATACACTGCACAGTACCTCTTCTCCTGTCCTGTATACTGGGTGTAGTCCTCTGTATCTGTATTATTCTGTATATATACACTGCACAGTACCTCTTCTCTTGTCCTATATATTGGGTGTAATACTCAGTATCGGTAGTATTCTGTATATGCACACTGCACAGTACCACTTCTCCTGTCCTGTATACTGGGTGTAATCCTCATTATCTGTAGTACTGTAGTATTCTGTATATACACAGTGCACAGTACTACTTCTCCTGTCCTGTATACTGGGTGTAATCCCCAGTATCTGTATTATTCTGTATATATACACTGCACAGTACCTCTTCTCCTGTCCTGTATACTGGGTGTAATCCTCTGTATCTGTATTATTCTGTATATATACACTGCACAGTACCACTTCTCCTGTCCTGTATACTGAGTGTAATCCTCTGTATCTGTATTATTCTGTATATATACACTGCACAGTACCACTTCTCCTGTCCTGCATACTGAGTGTAATCCTCTGTATCTGTATTATTCTGTATATATACACTGCACAGTACCTCTTCTCTTGTCCTATATATTGGGTGTAATACTCAGTATCTGTAGTATTCTGTATATGCACACTGCACAGTACTACTTCTCCTGTCCTGTATACTGGGTGTAATCCCCAGTATCTGTATTATTCTGTGTATATGTGTATATATATTATATACATATATATATATATATATATATCCACAATATAAGATATGCTGGGCACTAACGCACAGAATGCCAATGTCACTATGTGACTTAGGGCTGCGGGACAGTCGTGTGGTGCTGGCTAGCAGGCAAATGTCCAGTAACAGAAATTGAGAACAAAAAAGCCGCACTCACCGACACCTGGATCTCTTTGTTCTTTTATTCACAGTCCATCTTTACATTGTAAGACCATGTCCAGCAGGGAGGGGAGTGCACGGGGGGGCGGACCATGTCCGCCCCCCCGTGCACTCCCCTCCCTGCTGGACATGGTCTTACAATGTAAAGATGGACTGTGAATAAAAGAACAAAGAGATCCAGGTGTCGGTGAGTGCGGCTTTTTTGTTCTCAATTTCTGTTACAATATATATATATATATTATATACATACATATATTATATACATATATATATTATATACATATATATATATATATATATATATATATATATACATACACACTGTACAGCACCACTTCTCCTGTCCTGTAAACTGGGTGTAATCCTCAGTATTTGTATTATCCTGTATATACAGTTGTGGCCAAAAGTATGGACACCCCTGCAAATCTGTCAGATAATGCTCAGTGTCTTCCTGAAAATGATTGCAATCACAAATTCTTTGGTATTATTATCTTCATTTATTTTGTCTTAAATGAAAAAACACAAAAGAGAATGAAGCAAAAAGCAAAACATTGATCATTTCACACAAAACTCCAAAAATGGTCCGGACAAAAGTATTGGCACCCTCAGCCTAATACTTGGTTGCACAACCTTTAGCCAAAATAACTGCGATCAACCGCTTCCGGTAACCATCAATGAGTTTCTTACAATGCTCTGCTGGAATTTTAGACCATTCTTCTTTGGCAAACTGCTCCAGGTCCCTGATATTTGAAGGGTGCCTTATCCAAACTGCCATTTTTAGATCTCTCCACAGGTGTTCTATGGGATTCAGGTCTGGACTCATTGCTGGCCACCTAAGGGCCCTTTCACATCAGCGTTTTTTTAAATTTGCGGCAGATGCGGTGAAAAAACCGCATCTGCCGCAACTGCCGCATAACGGTTCCACTTGCGGCACGGTTGCGGTTTTTTCCATAGGAAGTATAGGGGCACTTGCGGCAGATGCGGCAAGTGCGGTATTGCACTTGCGGCAGGTGCGGCAGAGAAAAAAACCGCAGTAAGCCGCGGTTTTTTTCTCTGCCGCACCTGCCGCAAGTGCAATACCGCACTTGCCGCATCTGCCGCAAGTGCCCCTATACTTCCTATGGAAAAAACCGCAACCGTGCCGCAAGTGGAACCGTTATGCGGCAGTTGCGGCAGATGCGGTTTTTTCACCGCATCTGCCGCAAATTTAAAAAAACGCTGATGTGAAAGGGCCCTTAGAAGTCTCCAGTGCTTTCTCTCAAACCATTTTCTAGTGCTTTTTGAAGTGTGTTTTGGGTCATTGTCCTGCTGGAAGACCCATGACCTCTGAGGGAGACCTAGCTTTCTCACACTGGGCCCTACATTATGCTGCAAAATTTGTTGGTAGTCTTCAGACTTCATAATGCCATGCACACGGTCAAGCAGTCCAGTGCCAGAGGCAGCAAAGCAACCCCAAAGCATCAGGGAACCTCCGCCATGTTTGATTGTAGGGACCGTGTTCTTTTCTTTGAATGCCTCTCTTTTTCTCCTGTAAACTCTATGTTGATGCCTTTGCCCAAAAAGCTCTACTTTTGTCTCATCTGACCAGAGAACATTCTTCCAAAACATTTTAGGCTTTCTTAGGTAAGTTTTGGCAAACTCCAGCCTGGCTTTTTTATGTCTCGAAGTAAGAAGTGGGGTCTTCCTGGGTCTCCTACCATACAGTCTCTTTTTATTCAGACGCTGATGGATAGTACGGGTTGACACTGTTGTACCCTCGGACTGCAGGGCAGCTTGAACTTGTTTGGATGTTAGTCGAGGTTCTTTATCCACCATCCGCACAATCTTGCATTGAAATCTCGTGTCAATTTTTCTTTTCCGTCCATATCTAGGGAGGTTAGCCACAGTGCCATGGGCTTTAAACTTCTTGATGACACTGCACACGGTAGACACAGGAACATTCAGGTCTTTGGAGATGGACTTGTAGCCTTGAGATTGCTCATGCTTCCTCACAATTTGACGATGCCCATATAATTTAGCATAGTATTCTCCAAGAATGTTGATGATCTGTGAGGGATCAGACGTGACCAGGCCCTCCGGTCCCCTCATGGTTACTATTGGCGAGGTCATCAACATATTTTTAATACTTCCCCCTCTTCTTGAGGGCTCAATTTTTTCCATGACTTGAAACTTTACTTGAAAAATAAACTTTACTTTTGTACATTTTTCCTGTATGAGGATGCAATTACTGTCACCTTTAATAACATTGTTGCACTGGGTGCAATTTAGAAGGGAATGTTACATTTTTCTTATAGATTAAAAAGTCAGTTTGGTATGTTTCAATGTACTACAGAAATCATCCCTCACCAACTTATCTCTCAAAGATGGCATCTTTTTATTACAAAAAAAGTGTAAGTTACAAAATGGGGACTATATCCGGATATGAATCCTGCAAGATCCACCAATGATTTTTAATTATGGTAAATATTTTATTATTATAAGGGCTATAATCTCGTACAAACGCCATCCGATCCACTACTTTTTTATTATCCGCATTGATTCCTTTGCTTCTTTCAACACATATTCAGGGTAACCTCTGTCTATGGCCCAGTTCACATCTAAGAGGGCTTGCATATCTATGCATTTTTGCACCGCAAAAACGCATAGAAACGCATCCAAAGACGCACCCATTGGTTTCAATGCAAAACGCATTGAAAACGCAATGCAAAAACGTATGCGTTTTGCATTTTTGCAAAATGACATGCGTTTTGCATTGCATTGTCAATGCGCTTTGCATTGAAACCAATGGGTGCGTCTTTGGATGCGTTTCTATGCGTTTTTGTGGTAAAAATGCATAGAAACGCAAACGCAACCAAACGAAGGCAAAATGCAGATGTGAAAAGGCCCTATAACATTTTGTTGCATGTCTATCAACCAAATAAAGGGGGATTACAATAAGGTGATACAACCCAACAAATGTACTGTACAAATTTGTAAATCTTTATTTAAAGTGCAAGGATTACAAGAAAAACATGTCACAAAAATGTTTTTAAAACATTTCAAATGGCTCATAGCCGTACACATAAACAGCACAGAGGCAGGAGATAAGCCTCCATGTAAACCACACATCCAAGTCCCAATAGGGAACCCTATAAGGCCACGTGCACACACTGAGTATTTGATGAGTTTTTTACCTCAGGATTTGTAGCCAAAACCAGGAGTGGAGCAATCAGAGGAAAAGTCTAATAGAAACACGTCACCACCTCTGTATTTAATCATCCACTCCTGGTTTTGGCTACAAATCTTGAGGTAAAAAACGCATCAAATACTCAGTGTGTGCACGTGGCCTAATACAAAGGGTGGTATATAAGTCAGTTCAGGACCTAAACCATCCCCCTGAGTTGACGCAATATTAAGGCACCCAGTAACAAGTTGACAGGTGAAAACGTACATGTGAAATCCTGCACATATAATATAGATGTCCCACATAGATAAAGCCGACCATCAATACGAGCGAACCATTAATATGGCAATTCATTGAATACACAGACACCGGGTAACCATGGTCACCTGATAGGTATGAATTATTTTGGGAATTGGGTGAGAGGAACTCTCAAGGTATAGGGTCTGTGACAAATTCCATAAGGAGCTCATGCGGGCCGCCATATGCAAATGCCATGATGTTTGGACTTGGGGATGGACCCCACTCCCCTTTAAAGCAACCATATCTACAGTAAATCAGACACTATCATAAATGCACTCCACACATTATTTTGGATGTCAAATGGCCACAGCTTTATTTAAATCACAGGATTAACAATCCCAGTAGGAGTCAGGTGGTGGAGTGCTAGTACATTGTGATTCACAAGTACTGTGATGTCCCCAGCTGTCTGACATCCTAGCACCAGGCCAGACAGCCATAAAGGGGGGCTGCACGTATTGGCTGCTATTCAAGCAGAGCCATTAAACTTCCAGGGCACCAATGCCCGCCCCAGATGACGTTACCATTACGACATCCTTCAGGCTGGCCACCAAAGCCGAGCCTTCTCACCACCATGAGGTTTTACATCCTCTATAAGTTAATAGTATTCCACCTTAACTTATCTGAAACTTCCACTTGACTCCGACACCGCAAAGCCGTGACGGTTATAAATCCCAAGCCACATGTGACACCTCTTTGTTAATATTTTGTAAGTATATATTCATTAAGTAACCTTATAAAAGGTGCCCCTGCAAAAGCATTATGGGGACTAAAGTTAGCACCTCCGAATCACAAAGAGCCATCCTACAGCGCTCAGGAGAGGAAAAAAACCCTGTTGAGGAAACCTCTAGGGAATCATGGCTGAAGGATTGCCCTTCCCTTGGGCTTAGAAGGTTAATGCCAAAATTAACTCTTCGTAGCAATGGTACAATTGGTCATGGCACAATATAAACAAATGTTGATTCAACACATGAAATAAGGCTTTCAACACTATACAAGTAATGGGTAAATAAACATTCCTGGTTAAAGCTTATACAGTTAGGGCCAGAAATATTTGGACAGTGACACAATTTTCGCGAGTTGGGCTCTGCATGCCACCACATTGGATTTGAAATGAAACCTCTACAACAGAATTCAAGTGCAGATTGTAACGTTTAATTTGAAGGGTTGAACAAAAATATCTGATAGAAAATGTAGGAATTGTACACATTTCTTTACAAACACTCCACATTTTAGTAGGTCAAAAGTAATTGGACAAATAAACATAACCCAAACAAAATATTTTATTTTCAATATTTTGTTGCGAATCCTTTGGAGGCAATCACTGCCTTAAGTCTGGAACCCATGGACATCACCAAACGCTGGGTTTCCTCCTTCTTAATGCTTTGCCAGGCCTTTACAGCCGCAGCCTTCAGGTCTTGCTTGTTTGTGGGTCTTTCCGTCTTAAGTCTGGATTTGAGAAAGTGAAATGCATGCTCAATTGGCTTAAGATCTGGTGATTGACTTGGCCATTGCAGAATGTTCCACTTTTTTGCACTCATGAACTCCTGGGTAGCTTTGGCTGTATGCTTGGGGTCATTGTCCATCTGTACTATGAAGCGCCGTCCAATCAACTTTGCAGCATTTGGCTGAATCTGGGCTGAAAGTATATCCCGGTACACTTCAGAATTCATCCGGCTACTATTGTCTGCTGTTATGTCATCAATAAACACAAGTGACCCAGTGCCATTGAAAGCCATGTATGCCCATGCCATCACATTGCCTCCACCATGTTTTACAGAGGATGTGGTGTGCCTTGGATCATGTGCCGTTCCCTTTCTTCTCCAAACTTTTTTCTTCCCATCATTCTGGTACAGGTTGATCTTTGTCTCATCTGTCCATAGAATACTTTTCCAGAACTGAGCTGGCTTCTTGAGGTGTTTTTCAGCAAATTTAACTCTGGCCTGTCTATTTTTGGAATTGATGAATGGTTTGCATCTAGATGTGAACCCTTTGTATTTACTGTCATGGAGTCTTCTCTTTACTGTTGACTTAGAGACAGATACACCTACTTCACTGAGAGTGTTCTGGACTTCAGTTGATGTTGTGAACGGGTTCTTCTTCACCAAATAAAGTATGCGGCGATCATCCACCACTGTTGTCATCCGTGGACGCCCAGGCCTTTTTGAGTTCCCAAGCTCACCAGTCAATTCCTTTTTTCTCAGAATGTACCCAACTGTTGATTTTGCTACTCCAAGCATGTCTGCTATCTCTCTGATGGATTTTTTCTTTTTTTTCAGCCTCAGGATGTTCTGCTTCACCTCAATTGAGAATTCCTTTGACCGCATGTTGTCTGTTCACAGCAACAGCTTCCAAATGCAAAACCACACACCTGGAATCCACCCCTGACCTTTTAACTACTTCATTGATTACAGGTTAACGAGGGAGACGCCTTCAGAGTTTAATTGCAGCCCTTAGAGTCCATTGTCCAATTACTTTTGGTCCCTTGAAAAAGAGGAGGCTACGCATTACAGAGCTATGATTCCTAAACCCTTTCACCGATTTGGATGTGGAAACTCTCATATTGCAGCTGGGAGTGTGCACTTTCAGCCCATATTATATATATGATTGTATTTCTGAACATGTTTTTGTAAACAGCTTAAATAACAAAACTTGTGTCACTGTCCAAATATTTCTGGCCCTAACTGTAACATTAATGTTCCTGCCACTGTCTATTGAAAGAGAGTGAGAGCGATAAGATGCCGACTCCTCCCAAACTTGTAACCCACCCCCAGGGAGTCACCAGGCACACACGTACCGGACACACATACAGTGCCCCTTCCTGGTAAGGCAGCATCTCTCTTGTTAACCTCTACACAGACGGTGCCATACAACAAGTCTACAGGAGTTCTGGGTCCACCCCTCGCCACCATCATGTCCCTCTTTTGCCTAGGGCTCCGGGGTGTCTGGAGTCTCAGCCATGTTATAGCTTCTTGTACAGCTCATGTGTATATACAAAATGTTTTTCAAAACATGACATGTAAATATGTGCATACGGGGGTCCGCATGAGCTTTTATGGAATTCGTCACAGATTTAAATAACATATGGGATGAATTAAAATTCACAGTTTTAGTGATTTACAGGAAATTGATTTTTTATATACGATGGTGAAGAAGGTTTCTGATGGCATTGTGACCACCGACATCTATAGAAAACCAATCCATTGAATAATGTCCTTTATTTTTCGAGGGGTCACCAGTTTTCTGTTAAAAAGGCAATTCTAGTTCACACCGATGAAAAGGATCGTGTCTGATCCATCCAGATGTGAAACTAGACTTAATGAGATGCATCAAAATATTATAGACATAGATTACCCTGAATATGTGATGAAAGAAGCGAGGGAATCCGCAGGTAACATCAATGTGGATAATAATAAAGTAGTGGATCAGATCACGGTTGTATGAGATTATAGCTGTATTAATAATAAAATAGATACAATTATTATAAATCACTGGAGGATCTTGCAGGATTCATATCTGGATATATTCCTCTTTTCGGAACTTCCACTTGTATGTAATAAGCCAACTTTGAGAGATACAGGTGCACCTCTATGAATTAGAATATCATCAAACAGTTATTTACCGTATGTTCAGTAATTCAATACGAAAAGCTAAATGCATATATTATATAGTCATAAAGAGGGATCTATTTAATTTGTTTATTTCTGTAAATGTTGATGATTATGGCTTACAGACAATAAAAACCCAAAGGTCATTACCTCAGAAACTTAAAGTAGGCAGGATGAAGGGTTAAAAACCACGCCGCCGCATTCCACGAGACATCAAAGGGTGAATGTAATATTGATATATTAATCAACGCATTTCAGGGTTCCCAGAAATGCCCTGAAGCGTGGCAATATTATATTGATTTGTCCTGAGGAAGGGGCCAGGGAGCCCTGAAATGCATTTACTAATAAATCAATATTATATTCACCCTTTGATGTCTCGTGGAATATGGCAGCACGGTTTTTAAACCTTCATCCTCCCTACTCTATATGCACCATGCTGGGGACTGCAGCAGCCGTGATTTGCTTTTATAGTGGTTGTGACTCTCACAACCACACAAGGTGAAGCCTCTGATACCTATTTAGGTCATATTTTATCTCTCAGACCCTTCATCCTCCCTACTTTAATATTCTGAGATAAAGACCTTTGGGTTTTCATTGGCTGTAAGCCATAATCATCAACATTAACAGACATAATCACTTGAAATAGATCCCTCTGTGTGTAATGACTCTATATAATATATGTGTTTCACTTTATGTATTGAATTATTGCAATAAATTAACTTTTTGATGATATTCTAATTCATTGAGATGCACGTAACTTGGTGAGGTATGATTTCAGTAGTATGTTGAAACATACCAAAAATACTTTTTTATCTAATAGAATAAACAGAACATTCCCTTGTTTAAGTTGCGCCCAGTGCAACAATGTTATTAAAGGTGACTCTGTATTGCATCCTCATATGGGAAAAATGTACAAAAGTAAAGGTTATTTCACATGTCAAACATCTGCCATTGTGTATACTGTTAAGTGTCCGTGCGGGTTCCTATATGTTGGGGAGACTCTCCAGCATATGGGGGCCCATATAAATAGATCTAAATCTAATATTAGATGCAAGATTTGTTGCTTCCCCTTCCCAGTTGTTTCAATGAAATGAAAACTCTATTTCTCAATTAAAGTTTCAAGTCACGGAAAAAATTGTGCCATCATGAACGCGGAGGGGTGGGGGGGGGGTGGGGAGTATTACAAATAGGTTACTACAGCGAGAAGCCTTCTGGATCCATGAGCTCCAGATATTACATCCAAAAGGATTGAACCATGAGTACGACATATATAGATTTATTTAAATAAATATTGCAAAATTAGAAAAAGTTTGCTTTCACCTTTATAACCTCATTTTATATAAATTATTGTACCTAAAACAAAATAATTTAAAAAAATAAAAAAGTATAAAAAAAATGATTATTGTGAAATGTATTGCAACTCCTGATATTGGACTTGTCTATATTTCAGACTGCTGCTGGTAATCTGGGTGGAGGATACGGCTGAGCCTTTCACTAGATCATCAGTCGCTTGCCAATGCAAAAGATGTTGGAAAAAAGGAAAAAGAGGAGAAAAAAACCTGTGTAAATGCAGAAATTGCGTTTTGCGATATATTGTTAGCATGTGTGGAAGCTTGATGGTATACTCCACCACAATATGCATTGCTCATAATTATATTTGTTTTCCATATTTTCTTAATACAATCTGAAGGATGTAACATGCTATTCCTGTGACCTTCCGCTTTTTTTTTTTTTTTATTTTTGTTCTAACTTTATTAACAACGTACAAACCAAGCAAGTAAACCCCAGACTGGAATGGAATGTTCCACCCATTGTGATGTCATAGGAAGGTTGCTATAAAGGCTCCTCCCTGCTCGATTGCATCATTCTAAGCAGAGCTTTCTCTCAAAGAGGTTCTGCAGTGACAGTGTGAGCAGGTTATCAGAAGAAATAATTCAAACATATCTGGAATATTCATATCAAGGTATTATTTTATAAAACTAAATGTATCCATTTTTTTTTTATATCGCCCATGAATAATTAACTATTTTTTTTAATATATTGTTAACATTTTCAATAAAAATATAACACTAACACTGCTGATCAATATCCATCATTTTATTATACATATAGACACATCACATTCAATAATTAGTTACACTGCTAAATTAGATAATGACTCATATTTATAGGGAGGGAATCGTTTCATAAGTATGTACAGGATATATCAATGAATTAGAATGTTATCATAAAGTTTATATATTGAATTACTGAAAGGGAATCTGTAACCTGTTTTTTTGCCACCTAATCTGAAATTAGGATAATGTAGAGCCAGGGATCTTGATTCCAGTGATGTGTCACTTCTCTTACTGGGCTGCTCAGGGTAGTTTTGATTAAAATCACTGTTTAATCAGCAGGAGATTATCATTAGAGGACTGCTTGTCCTGCTGCCAGGTAGTGAAGCATATTCATGAACTGCTAAATCTGCAGCAGAGAAAGCAGTAATTTTATCAAAATTACAACAAGAGCTCAGTAAGTGACACAGCACTGGAATCAGGGTCCCAATCTCTACATTATGCTGCTCTCAGATTGGGATGGCAGAAACCTGATGACAGATTCCCTTTAAGTAAAACACATGTCATATAGTCATTACAAACAGAGGGATCTATTTCAAGTGTTTATTTCTGTTAATGTTGATGATTATGGCTTACATCAACATTAACAGAAATAAACACTGGAAATAGATCACTCTGTGTGTAATGACTCTATACAGGGTGGGAATATAAAAAACGGATACAACGCGTTTTGGCGGAGACAACCGCCTTCCTCAGGTATCTAGGTATCTAGGTTTTTGAGGAATAAAATTTTTTGTGGACAAGAAGTTCTTAAAATCATTACCACGGGGAGCGCGGCCACTATAGAATTGGATCACTTCCTATTGAACCTTTATGCCTGTGGGAATCCGTGGCAGGACCCTATACAGGATCAATTCAAGGCGAGCAGCAGACCCGGATAAATATCCAAAGCGTGAGGAGGCTTTGGAAAAACCATATGCTTGAAGTTTTATGGCAAGAGGTGATGCATAAAACTTCATTAAAAGGGCACCAGAGAGTTACATTGGTAACGCGCTGAGATTGGCGCCGCATGTTTGTTTTTTATATATACCCTACAGCAGGGGTCTCAAACTCCAGGCCTCGAGAGCCGCACACAGTCCAGGTTTTCAGGATTTCCTTGGAATTTGACAGTTGGTCATTTGATTACCAACTGTCAAATACTATGGAAATCCTGAAAACCTGGACTGTGTGCGGCCCTCGAGGCCTGGAGTTTGAGACCACTGCCCTACAGGGAATCACCTTACTTCTATACGGGGTAGGCCATTTATATGGACGCACCTAAATAATATGGAAATGGTTGCTGATATCAACTTCCTTTTGGTGGCACATTAGTATATGGGAGGGGGAAAACTTTTCCAGATGGTGGTGACCATGGCGGCCATCAGAAGCTTCCAAACACATGACATTATCATATGGGCTGTCCAATATTGTTTAAAGGCATAGTAATCTTAATGTATGGAAATTTGTGACTTTGCATAAATAAAAAGGCCTTAAAAAATTCTCTCTCTCTCTCTCTTTATTCTGGTGTTTGTCAAATATTAATTATAATTATAGGAATCCTAATAGACCTAAAATGGGAAAGGTTTATTTTGATTTCATGTCACATAGTGAGAAAAACATGCAGATGTATCTTTATATAGTGTATGTAAACATCTGGTTTGAACTGTACATATGGGGTACATTGTCCCCAATATCACATCTGCAGTAATTATGATCATACCACTGTTAGGCTACTTTCTCATCTGTGTTTTTGCAAACCTGTGCTGGAGTTGGGCATTAAGTTCACACACAGACAGAGAAAGACCAACCTTAAAGGGAACCTGTCTAGCCCCCCCAAACCTATCACTACCTGCCCCTGTAACCTCAAACTACTTTCCTAACCATCCCTGCCTGACCTAATAGGGCTTATAGAACTTGAACAGATCACTTTATAAACTTACAGTATCTGTGACGATGGGGCGTTCCTGACGGAAGGGCAGTGTGTCCAGGGCCGCCCTCCCCCTCCTCACTGCTCTAATTACACCCGATGGGCGGCATCATGGTTTCAGGAGCAGGGCTGCAGATTTGAATTTACCCGCCCCGCTCTTCTTGCTGTCATGACATGTTGCCGGTGGCCGCGTCATTTCCGGCCGGTGCATGCGCAGTGCGGCGGGAAAATGCGGCCCCGTGACAGAGGCATTGCTAAGCAACCATCGGAAGCGTCATTGGAAGGTGAGTATTCTCCTCTCTCTCCCGAAAATGTAACTACGGTATATATATGTGTGTGTAATCCATAATAAATATATATATATATATATATATATATATATAATCTATATCTATATCTATCTGAACAGATCTCTGGTTGCAGTGAAATCATGGACACATTGTTCCATTTTGTGGCTGTGTACAAATGGAGCAATGTGTCCATGATTTCACTGCAACCAGAGATCTGTTCAGAAGTTGGTCACAGAAGTTGGTGTGTGTACAGCGGCCCTTATACACATATAGATATATTTTGTCTTTGTGTAAGCATCTTATATATATGTATTGCATGTATATATAGGCATATATATGTGTATATATAGAAATGTATGCATACATTTCTACATATCTGTGATTACACATATATAGGTATATTTTCTCTTTGTGTAAGCATATTACATATATATATGTATGCATATACAGTATATCTAATATATAAGTGTGTGTGTGTGTCCGCAATTGGCATCTACACCGTCGCAACTACAGCCACAAAATTTTGCACAATCACACGTCTGGACCCAGGAGCGTCATAGGCTATGTTGTGAGGTGAAATCTTAACCCCGCGCGTTCCAGTTCACCAAACAATTTTGCCCCTATCTACATATTTTAAACAGCTGAAATACACATGGATTATGACTATCATATAAATGGACTCTCCTCAATATCATTATAAACATGGTTTTCGGAAGTGGAGAGTTTTATCCGTATAATAATTGCAAAAAAAGGCCTGGTCAATCTTATGCTTCATGAAAATTTTATTTATGCAATTGATAAAACCACAAGCTACATATTTGCACCAATAAAGATTAAAAATCGTTCACAATGATCAGGTGTCTTCAGGACAGGAAATGAACCATGTACTACACACCAGTACTACAGAATGGATGCATGTTAATCATAGTCAGGGTAAACGGAGGGGAAACAAAACAAAAGGGATTATAAGGATACTGAGACTAACCCTAACCTGGCCCGTGCCTCTAAGGGTATATCCATTAATGCAGTATCCCTGCAACTAACCTCAGTATAAATCCATACTCTCCTCTTTTTCCCCCATCCCAGGCTAGATCAGTTGTGCTTACCCATTACAGTGAGCCTGGTGGCAGATGGTGTGGAACCTCAACGCGTTTCCCTCTTCTTCAGGGGGTATCAATGGGGAAAAAGTGACAGTTACCAGTTGACAGTTGTGAATGAGAGGGGCTTAATGATAGCACCAAAGACTAACAGCACATACCAGCATATAGTCTCTAAGGTGGGGCCCCATCATGAGATATTCACCACGCACGGGGACATGTATACACACCACACGCACACAAAGAGTAACAGCAAGTGTATAGTCGCTAAGTGCAACCCCAACATTGGATACTCGCCATGCACCCGAACAAACACACACATACCACAAAGAGACACACCCCCCCCCAAGGGGACACACACACTCTATAGCGACACATGCACTCACCCCACAGGGACACACACACACCACAAAGAGACACACATAACACAGACACACACCACACAGACCCCGCCCCACAGGGACACACACACATAGCCACCCTATAGGGACACATGCACTTACCCCACAGGGCACACACACCACAAAGAGACACAGACCCCCCCACAGGGACACACACACATACACACCCTATAGGGACACATGCACTCACCCTCAGGGACACACACACCACAAAGAGACACACACAACACAGACACACACCACAAAGGACACCCCCCCACAGGACACACACATACACACCTATAGGGACACATGCACTCACCCACAGGGAAAACTCACACCACAAAGAGACATACACAACACAGATACACACACCACAAAGACACCCCCCCCCACAGGGACACACACATACACACCCTATAGGGACACATGCACTCACCCCACAGGGACACACTCACACCACAAAGAGACATACACAACACAGATACACACACCACAAAGACACCCCCCCCCACAGGGACACACACATACACACCCTATAGGGACACATGCACTCACCCCACAGGGACACACACACCACAAAGAGACACACACAACACAGATACACACACCACAAAGACCCCCCCACAGGGACACACACATACACACCCCAGGGACACACGCACCACACAGACAGACACAGATGTGCACAAATCACCTCACACAACTCGCCTCATACGTGTGCTATCTTTATTTTCCAAGCATAAACATCTGATTAAAAACAGCCACTGTGCAACACATGTGCCATATAGGGAATTAAGGCAGATGTCAGTCACATGAGCTGTCTATTATGTTTGTGTGAGGCAACATATACCACCCGGCCAGGGGGAGGGTTTACTGTTGGCTGGAGATTTATTAGGCTGCCTATAGCAATCAATCACAGCTCATCTTCTATTTTCCTACAGGTCATTAATATGACATATTCAAATTCTATTTTGTGTTATCTATATATATATATATATATATATATTAATATATATATATATATATATATATATTACTTAGGGCCACGTCACACACACAGATATCTGTGCAGATATTGTTCCCAGATCTCTGGTTGCAGTGAAATCATGGACACATTGTTCATTTGTATACGGCCATAAAATGGAACAATATGTCCATGATTTCATTACAACCAGAGATCTGCGAACAATATCTGCACAATTATCTGTGTGTGTGACGTGGCCCATACACACATCTATCTATATATATATGTGTGTGTGTATATATATAGAAATGTATGCATATATTTCTACATATCTGTGATTACACATATATAGGTATTCACACATATATGTGTGTAATCATGTATAGAGTAGTATATATATATGTGATTGCTCACACACACATGTATATATATCTATATATACATACACACACACAGACGTACATATCTATATTAACACACACATATATATATAATGTATATGTGTGTATATATATATATATATATATATATATACCATAAGGTCACGTTACACAGACAGATATCTGTTCAGATATTGTTCACAGATCTCTGGTTGCAGTGAAATCATGGACACATTGTTCCATTTTGTGGCTGTGTACAAATGGAGCAATGTGTCCATGATTTCACTGCAACCAGAGATCTGTGACCAATATCTGAACAGATATCGGTGTGTGTAACGTGGCCTATACATAGATATGTAGATACGCATATATATGTATATACACAGAAATATATAGTAAATTACACATATTATGTATATATGTGCATAAATGTATATATGTATAGATACATACACACATAGGCCTTGTCCACACACCTGCGCTCTAAGTATTTAGCGCTTCTGCGCTAAATACTTAGGTTTTGACAGAGAAGCGCAGGTGCGTGTGTGCGGGCGCTTTCTGCAGAAGCTGTCCCTGGTTACCCGATGTGTATCGTGGTAACCAGTTCATACAGCAGGCTGCATAGTGTGTGCTTATCCAGAGCGCACAGGGAAACGCTGCAAGCGTTACAGTACATGTATAGCAGCATTATAGTGCTGCTATATATGTACTGTAATGTACCACCATATACCATAACACTGATATGTATGTATGTAGTTCACTCACGTTGACTGAACAAGTTCTGTCAGTCACAGTATGTCAACTACATACATATTCTAGAATACCCGATGCATTAGAATCGGGCCACCATCTAGTGTGTGTATATATGTGTGTATATATATGTGTATATATATATATATGTGTATATATATATATATATATATATATATATATATATATATATATATATATATGCACACACATATATACAGTATGTATATGCACATATATATATATAACAGAAACACACATATATATGTAAATCTGTGTGTATACATATGTGTATGTGTGTATATGTGTATGTATATGTATATATATTATGTGTGTGTATATGTGTGTGTATATGTATATGTATATATGTATGTATATATATTAATCTCTACACACATACACATGTATATACACTGTGTGCAGAATTATTAGGCAAATGAGTATTTTGATCACATGATGCTTTTTATACATGTTGTCCTACTCCAAGCTGTATAGGTTTGAGAGCCAACTACCAATTAAGTAAATCAGGTGATGTGCATCTCTGTAATGAGGAGGGGTGTGGTGTAATGACATCAACACTCTGTATAAGGTGTGCTTAATTATTAGGCAAATGCCCTTCCTTTGGCAAAATGGGTCAGAACAGAGATTTGACGGGCTCTGAAAAGTCAAATTGTGAGATGTCTTGCAAAGGGATGCAGCAGTCTTGAAATTGCCAAACTTTTTAAGCGTGATCACCGAATAATAAAGCATTTAATGGCAAATAGCCAACAGGGTCGCAAGAAGGGTGTTGGGCAAATAAGGTGCAAAATAACTGCCCATGAATTGAGGAAAATCAAGCGTGAAGCTGCCAACATGCCATTTGCCATTGTTACTTGAGTATCAAAAAGCACAAGGTAAGGAAGGCTGAAAAACTGCCACCTTTGAACAAGAAACATAAGATAAACATCAAGACTGGGCCAAGAAATATCTTAAGACTGATTTTTCAAAGGTTTTATGGACTGATGAAATGAGAGTGACTCTTGATGGGCCAGAGGCTGGATCAGTAAAGGCAGAGAGCTCCCTCCACTCAAACTCAGATGCCAGCAAGGTGGAGGTGGGGTACTGGTATGGGCTAGTATAAAAGATGAACTTGTGGGACCTTTTCGGGTTGAGGATGGAGTGAAGCTCAACTCCCAGACCTACTGCCAGTTTCTGGAAGACAACTTCTTCAAACAGTGGTACAGGAAGAAGTCAGTATCGTTCAAGAAAAACATGATTTTCATGCAGGACAATGCTCCATCACATGCATCCAACTACTTCACAGTGTACCTGGCCAGTAAAGGTCTAAAAGAAGAAAAAATAATGACATGGCCCCCTTGTTCACCTGATCTGAACCCCATAGAGAACCTGTGGTCCCTCCTAAAATGTGAGATCTACAGGGAGGGAAAACAGTACACCTCTGGGAACAGTATCTGGGAGGCTGTGGTGCCTGCTGCACACAATGTTGATCGTAAACAGATCAAGCAACTGACAGAATCTATGGATGGAGGCTGCTGAGTGTCATCATAAAGAAAGGGGGCTATATTGGGCACTAATTTTTTGGGGTTTTGTTTTTGCATGTCAGAAATTGTTTTTTGTCTAAATTTTGTGCAGTTATATTACCGTATATACTCGTGTATAAGCGAGTTTTTCAGCCCAAAAATTGGGCTGAAAAGTCTCCCCCTCGGCTTATATAAGGGTCAATACGGTAGGCTGCTGTGGTGGGGGCTGTGTCCGGGGCTGGGGAGGCTGCTGTATGAGCGCCCCGTCACGTGGGGCCGCTCATTATATATGCACTGCTTCCCCCTATCTAAATATATGGCCCCCAAATGCTGGCACTTGCCCCCTTCCGTTGTAAGGCCCCCCTCCCGGCTGCTTATCTTACCATCCCTGGTATTCTGCAACGCGCAGGTCCCTCCGTGCTCCCGTCCTCGGCAGCATCCAGGGTCATGTGACCGGCCGGTCGCATGACGTCATCGCTACGCGACGGCCGGGGACCCCGGATGCAGCTGAAGTCGGGAGCACGGAGGGACCTGCGCGATGCAGAAGACTAGGCATGGTAAGTTAAGCAGCCGGGGGGGGCCTTGCAACGGAGGGGGGCAAGTGCCAGAATTTGGAGCTGCTGTATACACCACTGGGGCGGCTGCTGTATACACCACTGGGGCGGCTGCTGTAATACCGCTGGGGCGGCTGCTGTAATACCTGGGCCTGTATACACCACTGGGAGGCTGCTGTAATACTGCTGGGCCTGTATACACCACTGGGGAGGCTGCTGTAATACCGCTGGGGCCTGTATACACCACTGGGGAGGCTGCTGTATACTACCACTGGGGGATCTGCTGTAATACCGCTGGGGCCTGTATACACCACTGGGGAGGCTGCTACAATACCGCTGGGGCCTGTATACACCACTGGGGAGGCTGCTGTAATACCACTGGGGCCTGTAACATAGTAACATAGTTTTTAAGGTTGAAGGAAGACTTTAAGTCCATCTAGTTCAACCCATAGCCTAACATGTTGATCCAGAGGAAGGCAAAAAAAAACCCATGTGGCAACACTAAGCTCCACATTGGGGGAAAAAATTCCTTCCTGACTCCAGATACGGCAATCAGACTAATTCCCTTTATCAACACCCTATCAAAGAATCTAGTATGTATAACTGGTAATATTATAGTTTTCAAGAAAGGCATCCAGGCCCTTCTTAAATGTTAGTAGTGACTCACTCATTACAACATCATGTGGCAGAGAGTTCCATAGTCTCACTGCTCTTACAGTAAAGAATCCGCGTCTGTAATTATGATTAAACCTTCTTTCCTCCAGACGTAGAGGATGCCCCCTTGTCCCAGTCTCAGGCCTAAGAGTAAACAGATCATTAGAAAGGTCTCTGTACTGTCCCCTCATATATTTATACATTATTATAAGATCACGCCTAAGCCTTCGTTTTTCCAAGCTAAATAACCCCAAGTTTAATAACCTGTCTTGGTATTGCAGACCCCTTAGTCCTCTAATGACTTTTGTCGCTCTTCTCTGGACCCGCTCTAGTTCAGCTATGTCTTTCTTATACACCGGAGACCAGAATTGTACACAGTATTCTAAGTGTGGTCGCACTAGTGACTTGTATAGAGGTAAAATTATGTTCTCCTCATGAGCATCTATGCCTCTTTTAATGCATCCCATTATTTTATTTGCCTTTGCAGCAGCTGCCTGACACTGGCCACTAAATGTGAGTTTGTCATCTACCCATACTCCCAGGTCTTTTTCAGTGACAGTTTTGCCCAGTGTTTTACAATTAAGCACATAATTATACCTTTTGTTTCCTCTGCCCAAGTGCATAACTTTACATTTATCCCCATTAAAGCTCATTTGCCATTTAGCAGCCCAAGCTTCTAGTTTACATAAATCCTCCTGTAATATAAAATTGTCCTCCTCTGTATTGATTACCCTGCAGAGTTTAGTGTCATCTGCAAATATTGAGATTCTACTCTGTATGCCCCCTACAAGGTCATTAATAAATATATTAAATAGAAGCGGGCCCAACACTGACCCCTGTGGTACCCCACTGTTAACTGTGACCCATTCTGAGTGTGTTCCATTAATAACCACCCTTTGTTTCCTATCACTAAGCCAGTTCTTAACCCACTTACACATATTTTCCCCTATCCCCATTGCCCTCATTTTATGTATCAACCTTTTGTGTGGCACCGTATCAAAAGCTTTTGAAAAGTCCATATACACCACATCCACTGCATTCCTTGGTCCAGTCCAGAACTTACTTCTTCATAGTATACACCACTGGGGAGGCTGCAGTAATTCCGCTGGGGCCTGTATACACCACTGGGGAGGCTGCTGTATACTACCACTGGGGAGGCTGCTGTATTACCGCTGGGGCCTGTATACACCACTGGGGAGGCTGCTGTATACTACCACTGGGGAGGCCTGTATACCACTGGGGGGCTGCTGTATACTACGACTGGGGAGGCCTGTATACCTGTGCTGGGGTCCACCCTCGGCTTATACACGAGTCAATAGGTTTTCCCAGGTTTTGGTGGCAAAAGTAGGGGGGTCGACTTATACACGGGTCGGCTTATACACGAGTATATACGGGTAGTTTACCTGGTGAAAATAAACAAGTGAGATGAGAATATATTTGTTTTTTATTAAGTTGCCTAATAATTCTGCACAGTAATAGTTACCTGCACAAACAGATATCCTCCTAAGAGCCAAATCTAAAAAAAAACCTCCAACTTCCAAAAACATTAAGCTTTGATATTTATGAGTCTTTTGGGTTGATTGAGAACATAGTTGTTGAAGAATAATAAAAATAATCCTCTAAAATACAACTTGCCTAATAATTCTGCACACAGTGTATATACATACACATATTAATATACACACATTATTTATGTATATATGTATGTGTGTGTATATATAGCTTAAAATGTATGTTTGTGTATATACAGCTATGTATATGTATCTATACATCTATACATAATATACACACACCTATATTTTTGTGTATATTATATTATATATTTACCCAAAAATTGGACAGCACTCCAAATAGCAAAATATGCGTATTTTATTGGCTGTTGGAGGAAGGCCCTGAGTGAGCCGAAACGTTTGGTATGGGCCAAAAAATATGCATATTTTGCTATTTGGCGTGCTGTCCAATTTTTGGGTAAATATTAACAGTTGAACACTGCTTGGACGTTGCACCAGAACTGATTATTGTTCCTAGTGCTGCTCTTAATTTTTTATATGTGTGTGTATAGATATATATATACGGTAATATGTGTATATAGATATACACATGTGTACAGATATATATTAATGTATACACACACATTATGTATATATGTGGGTAAATATATATGTATACACATGTATATGTGTATATATGTGTGTGTGTGTGTGTGTATATATGTATACACATGTATACATATATACATTTACGCACATATATTCATAATGTGTAATTTACTACATATTCTGTGTGTGTGTATATATATATATATATATATTATATATATATAATATAATTATATAGACGCGCACCCAGGACTTGGGTACTCAGCTCTCAGGCGGGTTCAGTCTGTCTGGGATGTCACGGGTGGCTTGCCCGAGGCCGTGGCCCTGGTGGTCAATGAATAAGGGGTTATTTACAGGGATTATATACAAATTGTCGTGACGCCACCTGCAGTGTCTGGTGATGCTCACCAGCGCCAGCCACAGCCCTCCGGTGGTCGATGGTATTGCGGCTTGGATGGATTAGTCCCCCGCAGGTGGGACTGGACATCCGGGGCAGCGATGCTGTAAGAAAACAGTTTATATGGGAAAGGATGCAGCAGAGTCGGGACTTCACTTCACCGGGCACTTTACTGAAAACGTCTCCAAAGTCATACAGTTCAGCAAGATGTTTCAATGGCAAATGCTGCGGATGCTGCAAATGGAATTTCTGGCTGTTAGATGGATCCCTTCTTGTGTACCTTTCTTATTCCTTTCTTTCCTTGACTCCCGGTTTTCGGTGAAGTCTGACTCTTAAAGATGATCTGACCTCCTGCTGCTTTTCCTAGTCTCCTCTCCCTCGCACCCATCGGGTGAGTCTTCTACTGTCCTTCGCAGGATCCAACTGCAGAACTGATTCCCCTCTTGTGGGCTCTTTGGGAGTCGGGGCTGTATCTGTAATATCCACGGTCATCGGATTCTCTATGAGCCGTATAGGAACTCACAGTTGCGGTCTCTGGTACCCAGTTGCTTCCTTTGGGGTAAACCTTCAGGTTACTCACTTCGCCACTAAAGTGAACTCCCCTGCTGGGTTACTTGCTCTATTTCTTCATTCTGGGATCTGTACTTTACCTTTTCTGGGCCCCTCAGCCGAGGAGACCCTCCTTGTTCCCTCAGGTTGGCTGCCTGACTCCCTCCAACTCTTCTCACTAACTGCGCTCACTAACGTCTAACTAGTTCCCCCTAGAGGCCACTATATACCCTCCCACCTACTAATCTAGAGTGTGGGTGTTAGCTCTAGGGTTCCACCTACTGACAATATTTCCAATTGCAGTGGGGTGACTACACCGCTTTTCTGGGTGCAGTACCCCTTTTGTGGCACCTACACGAGGGAGTCGCGCAAGTGCAATGCGTGAAAAAATCGCATTGCACTCGGACCAATGTTAAGCAATGCTGCAGGGCATATTGGTGCGTTTTTCTCGTGTCGAACACGCATTGCGAGGGCAATGCGAGTACAAATGCAGCATGCTGCGATTGCACGCGTGAGAGCACAATGTAAGTCAATGGATGCGTGAAAAAAACGCACCAATGTAACATACAAGGCGAGTGTCATGCGTGAAAAACGCACAAAAACAGTTTGCAGCAGTAAGTCGACTCATCAGCTTATCAGGAAGCGCAGATGCAATTAGGGTCCCATTACAAGCACAAGCTGTGTTTCCTCCTCCACGGAGCCTGATCCTGCATCATGTCCTGGTATATTAATGTTGAGATGTTAATTGTGCTTGTTCAGGACCATCCAGTAATATGGGACAAGCGTGATCCAGCTTATTCCAATAGGCTCCGTCGTGAGTCTGCCTAGACCAGGATTTGCTACCAAATGTTCCCCAGCTTTCAGCAGAGTGCACATGAGGTGCAGCAGGAAATGAGTTTCATGTGTGTTGTAGTGTAATGTTTGTAAAACTTGTGTTGTCTGACACATGTGCTGGTGTCTGATCCTGTGTCATGCTTGCTAAATCCTGTCTACTAATCTGGCTGTTTTGTTGCCTTTGTTTTTGCTGCTATGTAATTTGCAGCAAATCCCGGAAAAGCTTTTTTTTTAATGTGCTTTAATTTCCCGGGAACTAAATGGGTACAAAAATTTTTGTGTTCTGTGAAATTGTTTTGTACCCAGGGGCATGGGTGTGCATATTGATGTTCAGGGTTTTGTGTAGCTGCAATCAAACTTTATTTAAGCAAAATATAATAGTTTTACCCACAAGTGCTGTGTCCACATTGTTTCAAGTATCCAGCGCCCGGGCTGGGGTGCTGGGCCCCCAGGAAAATTTTTATCCCGGGGCCCACCCCCCCGGGCCCACCCCCCTTTTCAGTATATACTAATAAGTTATGCGTTTTACCTATTATAGTGTAGCGTTTTAAAAGTGTGGACTTTTAAAAACACAGGCGGCTCCCGCCAAAACCACTGTGCGCTCAATTACTGCGTTTTATCATAACTGTAGTTTGCAAAATTTGGATTTTTTTTTGGGGAAAACAAGTATCAGTGATGCACAGGCAGGGGGGTGGTGGCGATCTTGCCCCGGGGGGTAAATTGACTTTTTTTTAGC